>CM067339.1:0-1200000 GCA_034376525.1 Nicotiana benthamiana | reverse complement strand
ATATATGTCCGCCGCTAAAAAAGTAGACAAAATTATCCCTAATCCTAACGGTTGTCCATGACTCAGCAACTAAATGATACGGTGGACTCCATGCCACTATTTATTTTTCATCTGTAATACTAAATAACAAAACCCACTAAAATTAGTCTTCTCCTTCTCTAACAACATACCACCATTGCTGCAAATTAAAGGTTCTTGTCCTGCTCCACAAAATTATTTCATAAATTTTCATTATTACCAGTCAGTGTGGAACCACCACTCTAGCCGTCTTCCACCAAGAAAATACCCACCTTCTCTCCACCTAGAAAATCATCAACAATCACTCATCGAAAATGCCCACCAAAAAGCTTCACTTAAAACCATCTCTTTAAACACTACCCGTCACTCATCAGAAAATCACTTCTCTTTTATTCCATCTCTCACTCTTATTTACTGGTCATAACTGGACAGTAACACTCATTTTCCACAGAAAGAAGAAGGGCTAGATCCAGAAGAAAGAAATCCTCCATAAAAATCTATTTACGAGAGACGTATCGTTTCTCTTTAAAATTCCATCCAACGGAAATCTTTTTTTGCTAAAAAATTTCTGCTTGAACATATTAGAACTAGTAAAATATTGACAGAACAATATTTTTCGGAAACAAAGAAGAAACAATGGGGTGAAAATTATTTCGAAATTTTTTGATTAATTTCAGACTAAATAGAACAAAGAATATGATATTTGGAATGATGAAACTATTTGTCACGACCCATACCCTGGTCGTGTTGGCGCCAGACACCTTGTTATGCAAGCCCGACCACTTAGACATTCACAGCCAAATCATTAACTTAAATACCATTTTTAGCTTAAAATTTTCAGTTTGATAACAATAGAAACACTGGGGAAAATATAATCAACAGTAGTAACAACCCAAAGGATCCAGCTTCACAAGTCTGAGCCTCTAAGTACACTGAAAAGTATCCTAAACATAGAAAATCTATATATGGAAGCAAAATATATATACGGGGAGAGATCAAGTCCTGCAGACGCCAGCAGCTACCTTGATAACTCCGGCACTGAACTGAAAAGCAGCAGCTAATCGCAGATAAGCATTCGGGATCCCTGTATCTGCACGCAAGGTGCAAGGAGTAGAGTGAGTACTTCCAACTCAGTGAGTAATAGCAATAAATAACAATTGAATGTAAGAAATCTGGTAAGAACACTATACAGTTCTAATTTCGATAGTAACAACAGTCAATAATGCTAAACAAGGGAGAGAATCTGATAAATACTTCTCTTTTCGTTCGACTTGTTACAAACAATGCTGCGGCGTGCAGCCCGATCCAATACCATATATATAATGTTGCAGCGTGCAGCACGATACAATCTAATGTATATAATGTTGCGACACGCAATCTGATCCAATATAATATATATAATGCTGCGGCGCGCAATCGAATCCAATATAATATATATAAAGCTGTGGGGCGTAGCCCGATCCTATAAAATATATATAATGTTGCAGTGTGCAGCCCGATCCAATAATAGAGTACTGCATCGGAGGGGCTCCTTCAACCCAAGCGCGATAATACTGCTGCGTGTAGTCCGATCCATATAATATATCGCTGTGGCGTGCAGCCCGATCCATATAATATATATAATACTGCGGCATGAAGCCCGATCCAATATAATATATATAATGTTGTGGCATGCAGCCCGATCAGGTATATATATATATATCAATACGCTCACTACGGGGTCCTTGACCCCTCTCAGTCAATATAGACTTGGCCACTCGGGCCCACTCAGCTAAGGCAGGGTACTCAACCCTCGGTATTCCTCATTTAGGGTGCAAGTTACTACGTCCAGTTTATTTCATGACTTACAGTCAAAGTCAGGACAGATGGTACGTGTTCAATAGGTAAAGTGAGGTCCACCGGCTCAGCATTCTACCTAGGAGTTCGACAGATCGGCACAAGGCCCCAAACATGACAACTAGCCAAAATATATACGGGTACAAGCTAAGTCTTAGTCAAAAAGTGCAGTAAGTCGTCAATCGGAATGGACCAAGTCCGAGTCCCCAGCAGAAACATCACCACGCTCGTCATATGACGCGTGTTTTATCTCAGCATAGCACCGCATAGTGCAAATATAGGGTTTTAAACCCTCAATATATCATTCATAACCATTACTCACCTCAGACTGGCCACAATCCTAGCTCGCATTGTGCTTTACTCGCAAATCGACCTCCCCGGGTGTAGAATATCACCAAAACCACAAGGAATATGTTATAATAGGCTAATGGGACATAACCCAATAGAAAAAACTCAAAAAACACCCAAAAATACAAAGTTGGCAAAACCCGAGCCCCAGGCCCACTTCTCAAAAAATTACAAAATTCACATTACTGGAATCCTCGTCTCTCCACGAGTCCGCACATACCAAGAACTCCCAAATCCGATTTCAAATGGTCTATCAAATCCCAATTTGAAATATTAAATACTCAAGCCCTAGTTTCATCAATTTCATACCCAAATTCAGAGAATTAATGGATGATTCTTCAACAATATCATGTATTAAGATCGTAAAACTTACCTCCAATCACTTCCCATCGAAACCCTCTTCAAAATCTTCCAACAAGCTCTCAATGTGGTGCAAAAATGGCGGAAAAGTGAACCCAAGTCGCGGATGAAATGCCATTTTAAAACCCTTCTGTAAACAGTCATTTTTTTGCTTCTGCAGTCCCGCTACCGCTTATGCGGGATCGCTTCTGCGGCCATAACTCCGCTTATGCGATTTTTCCGCTTCTGCGACAATCATTTCCACTTCTGCGGATTCCTCATATCTAGGCCAAACCGCTTCTGGGACCTCACGTCCGCTTCTGCGGACTCGCTTAGGCGAAAAGAGTTCTGCTTCTACAAAACTACCCACCTCCACATCAGACCGCTTATACGACCAATATCACGCTTCTGCGGAGCCGCTTCTGCTGTCCATTTCCGCAGAAGCGTTCATACCAGATACTAGAAGGATCTGCCACTTCTCAACTTGTTGATATTTCATCCCGATAGCCATCCGCAATTACCCCGAGGCCCCCGAAACCTCAACCAAATGTACCAGCACATCCCAAAACCTCATACGAACTTGTTCCAATTCTCAAAACACATCAAACAATGCTAAAACCATTAAAACACATCGGATTCAAGCCTAATTTTCTTCAAAGCTTTCGAAACTCGCATTCGATAAAAAACTCGACAAAACGACGTCCGAATGACCTGAAAATTTGCATACATATCCAAAATCACCTAACAAAACTACTGAAACTCTAGGAATTCCATTTCGACCCTCGGATCAAAATCTCACCTACCAACCAGAATCCGCCAAGTTTCAAACTTTGCCAATTCAAGCCTTCTACATCGGACCTCCGAATTCAATTCCGATCACACTCCTAAGTCACAAATCATCCCCCGAAGCTAATCGAACCACCAGAATTCACATCCGAGCCCTCTATTCACATAGTCAACTTCCGGTTGACTTTTCTAATACAAGCTTCCTTCTAAGAGGCTATGTGCCTTATTTTCAACCAAAACCAATTCAATTACACCCGATCAACTCTAATACTAACATTGAGACATGAAGCAACACCATAAGGGGGAAATAGGGCGGTAACTCACATGACGACGAGTCGGGTCGTCACATTCTCCCCAACTTAAGCAAATGCTTGTCATCGAGCGTACCCAGAGTCATCCTAAAAGTACACCAATAGCCGAATAACTTTACCATGCATACAAACCGGGGTGATCCCACGTCACCCTATCCCGTATAGTTCCGACAACACAATATAGCTGAAATCTTTCACCCATTTAGTCCATAAACCATAGAACTACATTTCATCCTCTGAAATCTTACACAAGATCAGAAGCTCACATTTTTTTACTCAGAATAAACCCAAACCAGTTGTAATAATCCATACCTGCAACGTCGGCTGCAATCATATGATATCCCACATAACTCAAACACATGCAGCGATAACTTCCATTCACAGCAATTGCCCACAATAACCGGATACCAATAGAAAAACTTTTTGTTAAGTAAAGTCTTATTCCCACACTTTCATATACTGCCAACGGTAACTGAAACATGCAATATACTGAACTCATCTCTTAGATCAACCATTCATGAATCCATTCTTCTCTTGACTGATTCTACAACAGATTTCCGATCAGAACCTCGATATTACCTTTCTAACAAGCTGAAATCAAATTGGTTCATGCTCATTAATGACTCCAATGATCACTTCGACTCTAACCACCCTTCTGGTGATATGACACCTCGACACTGGCCTAAGCCACAACTTGCATAATACACGCACCAATGAGAAGCAGTCTAAACATACTCAAATCATGACAACGACTCAACGAAAAAGTTGTGCCTCAAGCTCAACAACACCATTACAACAAAAAACTAAGATTCCGTCTCACATCATAGAAATAGAGTACCTGAATTCTCCTCGAAAAGTCATAACTTCACGTAGCCTTGTCACACACGTGATCCTATCCAAACACTATTACCCATGAAGCACCTCAAGTCACCATGCTCAACACGATCAGCTACACACATATTGAGGTCTGAAACCACTCAATCCATCACACCTACGGTGAAGCAATTAATATACACTATTCAATCCTTAAAGGAAGCAACAGATGCGCTATTCGCGGAGCAACACCCAATACAAATTTTCCTCAGAAACCAGGAAGCAAGGCATATAAAGTAACATATAGAAAACTATTCTCCACATCACACTGTTGCGGCGTGCAACCCGACCTAGATAACATACCCGTGGTAGAGTACCACCCGATCCACCCAAATATCTCACATAGGAGTCGCACATCGAGCCAAATTTTTCTCATTACAATATAGACATATGGTCTCATGCCCGGCCACAAGAAGCGCATTTAAACAAGTCCCCTAATATCGGAACTGAATCAATGGTAGAAACCTCTGCACTGACATCCGCCACGAAGGTCCAATTAATAAAGCAATGCTTGCCAGCCATCCGCTGGTCTCTGGAATACAAGCTACCCTGCTAGAACATAATCCGATGCACCTGTCCACGCAGCCTGTGGCATTTCCGACATAGCCCATAACACATTAGTCTAGAAAATCTGACACTGGAACAAAGTCTGCCATCTAATAACATAACCAAATTTAACATACTACGCAAAGAAAGATTCACTTGGACCTCAAATTTCCAATAACCGCTAGACGATGTCGATACACACGATCTACAACCACTGCACATTCGGATCACTTGAATTTCTAGTCTCCAACACATATAACACATGAATCACTATGATTGATCCCACACTCCACCGTACGAATACATAACAAACATCGACTATCCATTCATACCACGAAAGATATTCAAGAATTTCCCTGCGCCATCAACAACCCATTTATCAACAGTCGATCCCACAAGAAAAATGTCGCAATACTACTGAAGTATCATCAGTTTACATCACCTTTCCCTTTTGACTCAAATATACCCTTGTCAAACCACTATAATGGCAATACCATTTCTTTAATCATCTGAATGTCGATTCTTCATTCATCTGCAACTGCCCGTGCTGCTCAAGAATTTAATGACTTCCCATTATGAACTGAACCAAAACCTAGAAAACGCAAATCCCAATTCTCCATATCGTAACACATAGACCATACCACACTGTTGGAAATAACGCTTTACGCTAGAGGGGGGGGTGAATAGCGTTTTAAAATTATTAAGCGTTTTAGTGCGGAATTTAAAAACTTTGCAGAAATTAAGACAAGTGCAGTAAAATAAACTTACACAAAGATGTATCCTGGTTGGCCACAAACGTGGTTAGTCCAGTCCCCGAGAGACTCTCTCGAGATTTCCACTAAACTTGTCAAGCTTACGGGTGCTTAACAAACCGTTACAGCTGAGGACACAAGCCTCACCTAGGTGCTCGGGGATCACAATCCCAAAGACTTCAATTGCTCGGGGATACCAATCCCAAAGACTTCAATTGCTCGGGGATAACAATCCCAAAGACTTCAATTGCTCGGGGATAACAATCCCAAAGACTTCAATTGCTCGGGGATAACAATCCCAAAGACTTCAATTGCTCGGGGATAACAATCCCAAAGACTTCAATTGCTCGGGGATAACAATCCCAAAGACTTCAACTGCTCGGGGATAACAATCCCAAAGACTTCAACTGCTCGGGGATAACAATCCCAAAGACTTCAACTGAGGAATCACAAGTTCCTCAACAAACGAGAATCGCAATTCTCTTACAAACACAAAACAAACTCACTTTACAAAGTACTCCTCAATGAGTAGATATGAGTAGAAATAGTACGCTCAAGATCACAACAACTTAGCTCAATAGAATGGCTCTTCAAAAAGCTTTATGGATGAATGACAATGATGATCAATGTAAGAAAGCTTTTAGCAATGAAAATACTTAAATTGTATGTGTTGTTGTTGTGAAAACACTGAGTTAAACCTGTATTTATAGGTGAAAAACTCAGTCTTACCGTTGTCTAATTGCCAATTAAGGATTGCTGAAATTACTCAGTGACAATCGATTGTCAGGACTAAACAATCGATTGTTTGCCTATCAGATCAAAAAATCAATCCCAGATTTTACGTTAACAATCGATTACTTCAAATCAATAATCGATTAATTATAACGTTAAAAAATCCTTTCCAATTTTTGGCATAAAACATCGATTATCAGGAAATCAATAATCGATTATTTTAACAACGTTCAGAAAATCTTTTCCAGATTTTACGCTAAAACATCGATTGTTAAATAACACAATCGATTACCTGAAGGTAATTTGAAAAAGAGTATGACAACGGTCAGCTTCAACAATCGATTATCAAATAGAACAATCGATTATTAATTAATTTCAAAACTTACTGTCTCATATATAATCGATTATCAAAAGCCACAATCGATTATTAATTAATTTCAAAACTTACTGTCTCATATATAATCGATTATCAAAAGCCACAATCGATTATTAATTAATTTCAAAACTTACTGTCTCATATATAATCGATTATCAAAAGCCACAATCGATTATTATGTTACTTAAAATCACTGGAAGACATTTTTCTCATTCCAATCGATTACCATTAGTTCATAATCGATTTTTATGAGTTTTAAAAACTTTGCCTCAGTTAACAATCGATTATCGAAAGTACACAATCGATTGTTATGCAGTTTGCAAAAACCTGATGTTAACTGGCTTACTCACAATCGATTATCATTAATTCACAATCGATTGTCATGCAGTCTTGGCTTAGAGATACTCGATTATCATAAGTACATAATCGATTATCTTAGCCCAGATTTTTGAGGCATGTTTGGAAAACATTTTAACAAATGTAAATATGCATAGTTTAAAATCATTTGACACTTACTTTAAATATGCATGATTTTGGAAAAATAATTTTAGTAGAGAAGCCATGTTATGAGCCAAGATTGAGGAATCAAGATCACAATTAATATTGACTCAATTATAACATTTCCAAGCATTGTCTTGAGCTTCTTGTAATGCATCCATTATGTGCTTGTCCTTGAGCACTGCTATATATCGCTTATTGCTTTGTTTGACATTCATCAAAACCTACAAAAGAACACACGTTTAGTATATTGCATTTGAAACGTGTTTCCAACAATTTCCCCCTTTTTGATAATGGCAAACATAGGCGGGATATATGCAATAATTATTTTGATAAACCAAGACAATGTCATGTTCCCCCTCAATTCATGTTCCCCCTCACTTTAAGCATGAATGAAGTTGAGAGCATATAGCATAATATAGCATACTTCTTGATATCCCGTTTCTTCCCCCTTTTGCCATTAGCAAAAAAATGTACACAAGGGAAGAATAACAAATATGAAATAAACACAAGTTTATTTATTGGAAAAAAAATAACGGAAGTAATCGATTATTGATACAGTAATCGATTGTTTGACGGCGATTTTCCTGTAGAATACTTGAGTATCTTGCGTCATGCTTTTTATGATCCCCTTTTCTTTAGGGTGATACCTCGGTACTTTTTGATGTCGACTTCCTTACCTTTTTCATCTTTGTCGAGATGATCGGATGTGCTTATGGGAGTTGCTATTTCCTTTGCATTGTTCATGTCAAAACGTTTAAGCAGATCTTTGCAATACTTGCTTTGACAAATGAATGTACCTTCCTTCATTTGTTTTACTTGTAATCCCAAAAAGAATTGTAACTCACCCATCATGGACATCTCAAATTCGCTAGTCATTAAGTTTGAAAATTCCTTGCATAGAGCATTGTTAGTAGCACCAAAAATGATATCATCTACATATATTTGAACTAGCAAGATATCATTGTTTTCATGCTTGACAAATAAAGTTGTGTCAACTTTTCCATGAATAAAATTATTTTCTAAAAGAAATTTACTCAACCTTTCATACCAAGCTCGAGGAGCTTGTTTTAAGCCATAAAGGGCCTTTTTGAGTTTGAAAACATGATTGGGAAAATTAAAGTCTTCAAAACCGGGGGGTTGTTTTACAAAAACTTCTTCTTGGATAAAACCATTTAAAAAGGCACTTTTCACATCCATTTGATATACAAAGAAATTCATAGAAGATGCAAAAGCAAGCAACAGACGGATGGCCTCTAATCTAGCTACCGGAGCATATGTCTCATCATAATCAATCCCTTCTTCTTGATTATAGCCTTGAGCCACAAGCCTAGCTTTGTTTCTAGTGATTATGCCATTTTCATCTAATTTATTTCGAAAAACCCATTTCGTACCAATTATGGTATGACCTTCGGGTCTTGGCACCAAATCCCAAACGTTGTTACGTTTGAATTGGTTAAGCTCCTCTTGCATTGCCAAGGTCCAAAATTCATCCCCAATTGCTTCAGAGATGGTTTTGGGTTCAATTTGAGAAACAAAAGCAGTAAGATCTAAGGTATTTCTAAGAGAGCTCCGGGTACTTACCTTCCCTCCAACGTCGCCTATTACCTGATCGAGAGGATGATCTTTGACTGTCCTCCATTCTATTTGCTCTTTAGGTTCATTTTCTGGTTGAGGAGCTTTTTCAATTTGTGGTTCCACCGTTTTGTCAGTTTCTTTCCTTGGTGGTTCTTCTTGAATTTTGTCCTTTAGGCTTTCCAGAATACCTGAAAGATCAAGACCACAATCCTTTCTCGCCAAGCGAGTATTATCTTCGGAAAAAACAATATGAGGAGATTCCTCTACAACTTGGGTTCTTTTATTAAAAATCCTATAAGCTTTACTACGAGAAGAATAGCCAATGAAGATACCTTCATCCGACTTTGCATCAAATTTTCCTAATTGGTCCTTTCCATTGTTATGCACAAAACATTTACAACCAAAAACACGTAGATGTGAAATGTTAGGTTTTCTACCTTTGTAGAGTTCATATGGGGTTTTTAAGAGTATCGGCCGAATTGCTACTCTATTCAAAACATAGCATGCGGTACTCACGGCGTCTGCCCAAAAGTGTTTGGGAATCTTAGCTTCGTCGAGCATGGTTCTAGCCATCTCTTCGAGGCTCCTATTTTTCCTTTCCACCACCCCGTTTTGTTGTGGTGTACGTGGAGCGGAAAAGGTATGCTCGATTCCGAGTTCATCACAAAAGTCCGCAAAGAGATTGTGATCAAACTCTCCCCCATGATCACTTCTAATGGAAGTGACAGTTGATTCCTTTTCATTTTGAACTCTTTTAAGAAAAAGCTTGAAGCTAATAAATGCATCACTTTTATGCGCAAGAAATAGTGTCCATGTAAATCTAGAGAAGTCATCAACAATTACAAAAGCATATCTATTTCTTCCTAGACTTTCGATACGGGATGGTCCGAATAAATCCATATGCAATAGTTGTAAAGGTCTAGATGTTGAAACAACATTTTTGGATTTAAAAGATGCTCTTGTTTGCTTCCCCTTTTGACATGAATCACAAATAGTATCACTTTCAAATTTTAAGAGGGGAAGACCAATCACTAGATTTTGAGAAATCAATTTATTTAAAAGATGCATGTTCATATGAGCTACTCTACGATGCCACAACCACACATTTTCATCTTTGCTCAACAAACAATCAACATACTCGGATGAGGAGTTTTCAAGATCAACCATGTAAATATTGTCAATTCTAAAACCACGTAGAATAATCTTGAAGTCACTGCGTCTAAACACTAAACACTCATCCGAATCAAACAAAGCAAGATTTCCCTTGTCACATAATTGACTTATGCTCAAGAGATTATGCTTTAAACCTTTGACAAGTAATATATGCTTTATAGAGGGTTTTTCATTCTTACCGACCGATCCGATGCCAATAATTTGTCCTTTATTGTTGTCACCGAATACAACGCTTCCTCCTTCTTTGTGCTCTAGTTGAAGGAATTTGGATTCGTCTCCTGTCATGTGTCTGGAGCATCCACTGTCAAGGTACCATAGTACACTTGATCCCTTCAAGCACACCTACAAGGCAAATTAATATTCTTTAGGTACCCATACCATTTTGGGTCCTTGGGGGTTAGGCAAGTAACGATAATAATATGAAGAATCTCTATGCTTTGTAAAACACATAGGTGCAATATGACCTATACGATTGCAGTAATGACATACTACGTTAGGGTTGTGTTGATGCCTAGGTTGAGCCAACAAGGTTCTAGGCGAATGAAAATGATTAACACAAGACATATTGTTCCCATTTCTGGTATAATATCTAGATGGTCTAAGGTCATTAGTGCTAGACTTGTTGAAGGACCTAGTGTCATGTCTAGGTGGTCTAAGCTCGTTCCTAGAGTAATTTCTTGGTTGCCGAAAATTACTATTTGTAGGCTTGTTTGCAAGAATCCTAGATTCGGATCTAGGTTGTCTAAAGATATTAGTTCTACCCTTATCTTCATACATTCTAGCATAATGTCTAGGTGGTCTAAAAGAATTTGTTCTAGGCTTGTTTACAATCTTAGAGTTATTTCTAGGTGGAGTAGTGGAGTTTTTGTTTTTATGCCGTTGATTTCTCTTAGGCGATTCTTTTTCACTAACTTTAAGAACTTTTTTACTACGAGTTTCTAAAGTTTTCCTAAGTTCTGTGTTTTCTAGTTTTAAGGACTCACAAGTAGTACAAGTAAGGCAATTTTCAACACAAGAGGCTTCATGCATGGTCTTGATGACTTGTCTAAGTTCTATACTATCATTTAACAAAAATTGATTTTCATTTGCAAGATTCTCGTTATCACGAGACAGATTTTCAACACCTTTTTGAGCTAAAGAAAGACGTTCTTCAAAGTCCTTGTCTTTTAAAAGGAGTTGTTTTTGAAAATCCTCTTCTTGTAGAGAAAGAGTTTTTTGTAAATCTTTAATAGTCTTAGAAGCATTTACCAGCTCATCATGCAGTTTGTTATACGCAATTTGTATATCGTTAGATGTACTTACCTCGTCTTTTTCGTCTGCCATGAGGCACCGACCAGTTGATTCATCGTTTGTGCTGACCGCTTTTTGAGGCGTGTTTTCGTGTAATTCCTCAAGTTTGTCCCACATTTCCTTAGCAGTTTTATAGTGGGAGATTTTTCGCCAAAGTTCCTGATTCAAGGCGTTATGTAATATATTCATAGCTTTAGTGTTGTATTCACTTACCTTATCTTTCCCGACTTTTGTCGTCAGTTGATCACTGTGTTTAATAGCTTGCCATAGATACAAATCGTTTGCCATTGTAAAAATTTGCATCCGATATTTCCAGACTGAGTAGTCGTTTTCGTCTAATATTGGAGGCGACATGCTGCATTCTCCTTCACCTATTCCTGCAAAGAAATTTAGAGTAGAAGCCATCGATGGTTCTCTCAAACGGTTAAGTTTTTCAGAGAGTATGGCTCTGATACCAATTGTTGGAAATAACGCTTTACGCTAGAGGGGGGGGTGAATAGCGTTTTAAAATTATTAAGCGTTTTAGTGCGGAATTTAAAAACTTTGCAGAAATTAAGACAAGTGCAGTAAAATAAACTTACACAAAGATGTATCCTGGTTGGCCACAAACGTGGTTAGTCCAGTCCCCGAGAGACTCTCTCGAGATTTCCACTAAACTTGTCAAGCTTACGGGTGCTTAACAAACCGTTACAGCTGAGGACACAAGCCTCACCTAGGTGCTCGGGGATCACAATCCCAAAGACTTCAATTGCTCGGGGATACCAATCCCAAAGACTTCAATTGCTCGGGGATAACAATCCCAAAGACTTCAATTGCTCGGGGATAACAATCCCAAAGACTTCAATTGCTCGGGGATAACAATCCCAAAGACTTCAATTGCTCGGGGATAACAATCCCAAAGACTTCAATTGCTCGGGGATAACAATCCCAAAGACTTCAACTGCTCGGGGATAACAATCCCAAAGACTTCAACTGCTCGGGGATAACAATCCCAAAGACTTCAACTGAGGAATCACAAGTTCCTCAACAAACGAGAATCGCAATTCTCTTACAAACACAAAACAAACTCACTTTACAAAGTACTCCTCAATGAGTAGATATGAGTAGAAATAGTACGCTCAAGATCACAACAACTTAGCTCAATAGAATGGCTCTTCAAAAAGCTTTATGGATGAATGACAATGATGATCAATGTAAGAAAGCTTTTAGCAATGAAAATACTTAAATTGTATGTGTTGTTGTTGTGAAAACACTGAGTTAAACCTGTATTTATAGGTGAAAAACTCAGTCTTACCGTTGTCTAATTGCCAATTAAGGATTGCTGAAATTACTCAGTGACAATCGATTGTCAGGACTAAACAATCGATTGTTTGCCTATCAGATCAAAAAATCAATCCCAGATTTTACGTTAACAATCGATTACTTCAAATCAATAATCGATTAATTATAACGTTAAAAAATCCTTTCCAATTTTTGGCATAAAACATCGATTATCAGGAAATCAATAATCGATTATTTTAACAACGTTCAGAAAATCTTTTCCAGATTTTACGCTAAAACATCGATTGTTAAATATCACAATCGATTACCTGAAGGTAATTTGAAAAAGAGTATGACAACGGTCAGCTTCAACAATCGATTATCAAATAGAACAATCGATTATTAATTAATTTCAAAACTTACTGTCTCATATATAATCGATTATCAAAAGCCACAATCGATTATTAATTAATTTCAAAACTTACTGTCTCATATATAATCGATTATCAAAAGCCACAATCGATTATTAATTAATTTCAAAACTTACTGTCTCATATATAATCGATTATCAAAAGCCACAATCGATTATTATGTTACTTAAAATCACTGGAAGACATTTTTCTCATTCCAATCGATTACCATTAGTTCATAATCGATTTTTATGAATTTTTGAAAACTTTGCCTCAGTTAACAATCGATTATCGAAAGTACACAATCGATTGTTATGCAGTTTGCAAAAACCTGATGTTAACTGGCTTACTCACAATCGATTATCATTAATTCACAATCGATTGTCATGCAGTCTTGGCTTAGAGATACTCGATTATCATAAGTACATAATCGATTATCTTAGCCCAGATTTTTGAGGCATGTTTGGAAAACATTTTAACAAATGTAAATATGCATAGTTTAAAATCATTTGACACTTACTTTAAATATGCATGATTTTGGAAAAATAATTTTAGTAGAGAAGCCATGTTATGAGCCAAGATTGAGGAATCAAGATCACAATTAATATTGACTCAATTATAACATTTCCAAGCATTGTCTTGAGCTTCTTGTAATGCATCCATTATGTGCTTGTCCTTGAGCACTGCTATATATCGCTTATTGCTTTGTTTGACATTCATCAAAACCTACAAAAGAACACACGTTTAGTATATTGCATTTGAAACGTGTTTCCAACACACACTAGGATAACATGAGGACTCCTATCTCTCTTCTACGCTGCAGACATCGACGCACTCAACTAGTCAAGACTTTCATGGTCCCTTATAGGAGAAATTATTACACACTACATGCTTCGCATACCCATAGGAATATACTAATTTTCAAACCACGGTAAAAAACATCAAGAACTCTTTCTCCCAATTTCATTGCATAAGCTAAACTGGCAGGACTGAATCCTTCTATCCAAACCAAGTTAAGCAAACTGCCAGCACTTAAAAGCTTTGTTGCACAATACCTGTAAGGCTCATTACCTCAAACACATACAATAGTTAATCATATCCTTAGCCATACCTATTCGATTCATTATCAAGTTATTCCATTTATCCAATTTCCTTCCCGATTCGTCTTTGATCTAATATTCTTCTTTGTTGTAGCACCACGATACCTCAACCCAGGTTACCACAAGAGACTCGCACATAAAACCACACTATCTAAGACCCATAGGCCACTGAATACCCTATCAAACGTTTCCCAGAAGTACCACATTCCAGAATGCTTTTCTTTGAAGAACTTCCTACGATTCTGAATTCGTTTACCATAACCATCCAAATGTGGATACGTAGAATCCCATGATTAACACAAAGTACCACAAGTCTTGATCTTTCTAATAAAACACAGTCTCTAGCCATATACATAAACTTAAGACACATGATTGTTACATGCAAAATCTTGAACACAGTAAAATCATTCTCGAGAGTCATTCACTCTTATTCATCTATAATTCACCTACCCTGAATGAACGGAACCACTCGTGCCTCATTAGCACCCTGACACTGCAGAACATGATTTCATACAGATACAAACAACCATCTTTCATCTCTATACATTGAGCATTCTTTATCATCAACGGCTCAAAACATCCCAGTATTTTCTCACACCTACGAAGCACCCTATAACCTTTGTAAAAATTTCCTTCACCCGAGCCATCCTCGGCTCAATTCATACAACCAGAACTGATCCGCCATCATCCTCAAAATGGAACCAACATTGCACATAACCGTGTAATCAGCTGACCAACAGAAACCTCCCCAACTTGGCTCGAAACCATATATCAAGGCACTCTTAACAACTCATAGTACTTTTACTCCAATGATGCCACAATTTCATAGTGAGATTAAACTCAAGTCATTTACAAGTTTGTGAATACACATATCATCTAGCACTGACATGCTCTGCAAATCTCGCATTCATTTCCACATCAACTGAGTCCATTCCTTAAGCGTCCCCAAATTCTCAAATTTCAACACATACCCTTGAATTACACATGAGACCTTCTAACATACACATAAGGATCATACCCCGCAGGAGATAACCCACCTGCTTCGCCTCATTTCAATATTTCAACATGCCTTCCACCATCATATACGTTACACAATCAATTAGTCTTCCTAAGTCTGAGCTCATGCCGCCACATGAAATGTACATTTCCCACTAAGAGACATGAAAAATATTCTTCACGCGCCCATAACTTGGGGCTACACATCAGACCGCAATAGAAAACAAATACTTAACAGCTCATCTATTATCCATCAGACTTCTCCTTCAAAACCAAAATCACACAGATACCCCTCGCAGTACTGACATACTCATCACCTGGATATCCCACCGCCAACCCGGCTAATAAGAACATTACTGAACACATAAGTTCAAAACACTTGCTCACACAATCTACACCTTGGTGCTCAGATATATATCTCACCGATTGGCCCAACAAAGGATCCGGCATCACAAATTTGAGCCTCTAAGTCCTCCTAACTGGCCCAACATGAACTCACCGAGATTACATCTCGCCCCTCTATCGGGGACTCACAATCCATCCCGACACATATACTACTGAGCGCTCGCGTGAGCATACAGACGTGTGGAAGGAATTTCAATCAAGTACGCACGATAAGAATTCCAAGAAAGTGAAGTTTTCCTAAAGGTTCTGCAGCCTCTCAAGGATAAATACAGACGTCTCCATACCGATCCGCGAGACTCTACTAAACCGACTCATGACTCCCGAGGCCTGGTAACCTAGGCTCTGATACCAACTTGTCACGACCCATACCCCGGTCGTGATGGCGCCAAACACCTTGTTAGGCAAGCCCAACCATTTAAACATTCTCAGGCAAATCATTAAAGTAAATACCATTTTTAGCTTAAAATTCCCAGTTTGATAACAATAGAAATACTGCGGAAAACATAATCAACAGTAGTAATAACCCAAAGGATCCGGCATCACAAATTTGAGCCTCTAAGTACACTGAACAGTATCCTAAACATAGAAAATCTATATATGGAAGTAAAAGATATATAAGGGACGAGTGCAGACGCCACCAGCTACCTTGATAACTCCGGTACTGAACTGAAAAGCAGCACCTAATCGCAGCTAAGCCTCGGGGATCCCTGTATCTGCATGCAAGGTGCAGAGAGTAGAGTGAGTACTTCCAACTTAGTGAGTAATAGTAATAAATAACAACTGAACGTAAGAAATTCGGTAAGAACACTATACAACTCTAATTTCGACAGTAACGACAGTGAATAATGCTAAACAGGGGAAAAAATCTAATAAATACTTCTCAATCTGTTCGACTAGTTGCTAGCACTGCTGCAGCGCGCAGCCCGATCCAATATAATATATATATATATATATATATATATATATATATATATATATATATATATATATATATATATATATATATATATATATATATATATATATATATATATATATATATATATAATGCTGCGGCACGCAACCCAATCCAATATAATATATATAATGTTGCGGCGCGCAGACCGATCCAATATAATATATATAATGTCGCGGCACGCAGCCCGATCCAATATAATATATGTAATGCTGCGGCACGCAGCCCGATCCATCAATAGAGTACTGCGCTCACTGGGGGTGTGTGCAGACTCCAGAGGGGCTCCTTCAGCCCAAGCGCTATAATACTGGGGCGTGCGGTCCGATCCATATAATATATCGCTGCGGCGTACAGCCCGATCCATATAATATATATAATGTTGCGGCGTGCAGCCCGATCCAATATAATATATATAATGCTGCGGCATGCAACCCGATTTGGTATATATATCAATACCCTCACTACGGGGTCCTTGACCCTCTCAGTCAATATAGACTTGGCCTCTCGGGCCCACTCAGCTAAGACATGGTACTCAACCCTAGGTATTGCTCATTTAGGGTGCAAGTTACTACGTCCAGTTTATTTCATGATTTACAGTCGAAGTCAGGACAGATGGTATGTGTTCAATAGGTAAAGTGAGGTCAATCGGCTCAACATGCTCCCTAGGAGTTCTAAAGATCGGCACAAGGCCCCAAACATGGCAACTAGCCTAAATATATTAGGGTACAAGTTCAGTCTCAGTAAAAAGTGCAGTAACTCATCAATCGGCATGGACCAAGTCCGAGTCCCCAGCATAAACATCCCACACTCGTCATATGACGCGTGTTTTATCTCAACATAGCACCGCATAGTGCAAATACGGGGTTTCATACCCTCAGTATTTCATTCATAACCATTACTCACCTCAGACCGGCCACAATCCTAGCTCGCCTTGCGTTTTCCTCGCAAATCGACCTCCCCGGGTGCAGAATCTGACCAAAATCACAAGAAATATGTTATAATAGGCTAATGGGACAAAATCCAATAGAAAGAACTCAAAAAACACCCAAAAATATGATGTTGGTAAAACCCGAGCCATGGGACCACTTCTCAAAAAAATTACAAAATTTACATCACCGGAATCCACGTCTTGCCACGAGTCCGCACATACCAAGAACTCTCAAATCCGAGTTCAAATGATCTATCAAATCCCAATTTGAATTATTAAAAACTCAAGCCCTAGTTTCTTCAATTTCATACCCAAATTCAGAGAATCAATGGATGATTCTTCAACAATATCATGTATTAAGCCCATAAAACTTACCTCCAATCACTTCCCGTCGAAACCCCCTTCACAATCTACCAACAAGCTCTCAAGGTGGTGCAAAAATGGTGGAAAAGTGAACCCAAGTCGTGGATGAAATGCCATTATAAAACCCTTCTGTGAATAGTCATTTTTCGCTTCTGCGGTCCCGCTACTGCTTATGCGGGATCGCTTATGCGGCCATAACTCCGCTTATGCAATTTTTCATAAAACCCTATCAGCCGCTTCTGCGACAATCATTTCCGCTTCTGCGGATTCCTCATCTCCAGGCCAAACCGCTTCTGCGACCTCACGTCCGCTTCTACGGACTCGCTTAGGCGAAAAGAGTTCCGCTTCTGAGGAACTACCCACCTCCACATCAAACCGCTTATGCGACCAACATCACGCTTCCGCGGCGCCGCTTCTGCGGTCCATTTCCGCAGAAGCGCTCATACCAGATACCAGCAAAATCTGCCACTTCTCAACTTGAGATTTCATCCCGGTAGCCATCTGAAATTACCCCGAGGCCCCCGGGACCTCAACCAAATGTACTAACACATCATAAAACCTCATACGAACTGGTTCCAATCCTCAAAACACATCAAACAACGGTAAAACCATTAAAACACATCGGATTCAAGCCTAATTTTTTATCAAAGCTTCCGAAACTCGTATTCGATCAAAAACCCGACGAAACGACGTCCGAATGACCTGAAAATTTGCAGAAATATCCAAAATAACCTAGCGAAGCTTCTGAAACTCTCGGAATTCCATTCCGACCATCAGATCAAAATCTTACCTACCAACGGTAATCCGCCACAATTCAAACTTCGTCAATTCAAGCCTAATTCTACACCGGACCTCCAAATTCAGTTCCGATCACACTCCTAAGTCACAAATCATCCCCCGAAGCTAACCGGGCCACAGAAATTCACATCCGAGCCCTCTAACCACATAATCAACTTCCGATTGACTTTTCTAATACAAGCTTCCTTCTAAGAGGCTATGTACCTTATTTTCAACCAAAACCAATTCAATTACACCCGATCAACTCTAATACTGACATTGAGACATGAAGCAACACCATAAGGGGGAAACGGGGCGGTAACTCACGTGACGACGGGTCAGGCCGTCACACTATTCAAAGTTGCAACTTGTTGTTTAAATTAGAATTGATTAAATGAGTGTGCCTTGAATCTGGAAAGTTAGAGAGGAGAAGAGTAATTTTAGTGGGTTTACTTATTTATTATTCGAATGAAAAATAAATAGTGAACATATAGTCCACCGTGTCATATTAGTTGTTGAGTCATGGGCGGCTGTTAGGGTTAGAGACAATTTTGTCTACTTTCTTAACGGCATGCATATATTTGAACTGAAAGTAGAAACAAGTATAAACGTGACTAATTTTCGATAGTACATGAATAATTTTGACATTTTATTTAATTAGTTTTCAATAAAGAGTTTAATTGGTAATATTGTCGACATATTTTTATTGGTTTTCAATAAAGATTTTAATCTATCTAAATGGAGTTGTGGCATTTATGTATTTAGCTATTGTATTGTATGGTACTAATTGATTAATACAATATTTGAATATATTGTATTGTTTGTAGTGATTTTATGATGGCATGCATTAATAATATGAATAATAATTTGTAATATCATTAAAAAGAAGTAGAATAAAAAGAAATTGTTATATTAAAAAGTAGGGCAAAAGATAAATATGATTTTTTTAATAAGGGCGATGAGAAAAAGAGATAATGATGCCGGTCCACTGAATCCATCATTACATAAATGGCATTTTTATTCAAATTTAATTATACGATGTAATAAAATTAAAATAATACTTAAAATAAATATTATATTTAATATAATAATAAATAAAATAACAACCATCCAAATAAGCTGTTAATTAAAAAAAAAGGGAAATACAATAAAATCTGCCACTACGTAAACTATAAAAAGGAAGAAGAAACCAGATCCAGTTCTATAATTCAATTCAAACTGTTCCACTGAACAAAAAATGCTTCCTCCTCGCTCCATCTTGATCTTCACCGTTGGCCTCCTCTTTCTCCTCCAATCTCCGTTTTCATTGCCGCCGATCGAGGCGGCGGAGCAGAAGCAACAGTTCGATGTCGATGGGAAAGTATTGGAACTTGAAGAATCCAACTTGGACGCTGCAATTTCTACCTTTGATTATGTGTTGGTCGATTTCTATGCTCCTTGGTGTGGTCACTGTAAACGTCTATCTCCTGAGGTCTTCCATTTTCTATTTTCTCTCTATTTGCTTGATTTGCCTTTTTTTTGAAAAAAAATTAAAAGGAGCTAGTTTGGGATTTGTTTTTACTCAGTTGTGCCATTAGAATAAAATAAATGAATAAAGGATAATTTACCACAACTTACGAACACTAATGACGGAATAACAGAAACAGTGGCTTTGGTAAAAAAAATATATGACATAAAGTAAAATCATCTTAAAGTTTAGTCTTTTCTTGAGGTTTTATTTCCAAAAAATTTCATTATTAATGAGTTGTGTATGGGCAATTTGATACCTACTAATTTAAAAATGAAATTTTGGTGCATGAATCAAGTGTGCCTCAGCAGCTAGTGTATGGACACACTCTTGGGGGAGCTAATAAGGTGTTGTTATTAAATTTGAGACTTGGGAAATTCCTTTAAAAAATGACACTAGAGAAATAGATGCTTATGATTGATTTTGATTTGAAAGCATAGAGAGATGGAGGGCTTATCATGGTCGTGTAATTAAACTTATGGGGAAAATGAACCTTTTTTTTAATAACCGTGGTGTTCGGGCCAGCTTGTGCACCTCGAGTAATTCCACTGGGTACCGGTCACCTCTCACCAGTAACAGGTACCAGGTAACTCTATCCACCAAGGCTTGGATAGATGGGAAGAAATCACCTAGTATTTTTTGTCTCTGCTGGGATTTGAACCTCAGACCTCATGGTTCTCACCCACTTCATTGACCACTAGGCCACCCCCTTAGGTATGAAGCTTCCTTCGTGCTACTAAAGAACATAGAGTGATTCAGTTTTAACGAAAGAAGATTTTGGATGCTGTATTTTAGGTTTATATGTTCATATCCATGATGAACTGCCAGAAAGAAGCTGTTTTCCATGAACAAAAAGTTCGAGAGGCTGAGTAGAACACTTTTGAGGGCTGATTTTAGCAACTGAATTAGCTTGTGTCATGGTCGCCAGTGAGAAATTACTCATTTCGTTTTTTGTTGCGACTTTCTTTTCTTTTCTTTTCTGGTACTGGTCAAATTCTTCCTTGCACTAAATTTGAAAGGTTCATATGCACACTTAGATATCCAATCAGGAGAGAAACAAAGGTTCTAAGATACCTTGGACAGTAAGTCATTCCTCCAGTAAAAAAGGTGGAGAGTGAGATGTGAGCAACAGAGGAAAGTGGGATCGGAAAAAGAAATTTGATTAAGCTGGCTTAGAGTAATCTTGCAAAGGATGTTCATTGGTGTCGTACAATATCATGATATGTTGCATAAGTAAGAAGTGATTGTTACCACCTGGTCATCAACTAATGGGCTTTACTTTTACTATATCAGTTGTTCCCTGTCCTCTTAAGAGAAGATTTATCCTTTTATGGGTGCTTCTATGTTGGGTTAATTGTGTTGCTGGTGGTCACTGAAACTGCTTGAGTGATGAGGTTGAATTGTTTCTTTCTAAAGATTGATGGTAGCGATATATTCTTCAATAAAAGAAGGTGTTATCAAGCTCTTTACTTGAGTTCACTAAGCTTCATACTCTGTGTGCTATGTTAGTATTCTTTTGCCTCCAAAGGGACATTGATTTTGTTTTCTTCACCATACAAGTGTAGACATGTGAACAATATTTCTTGTTCTTGTCTTTATGGAAATTGGTATTTTAAATGTTACATCACGAAGCACTCTGACAGAAGTTCCTTGCAGTTGGACAAAGCTGCTGCCATTCTTGCTGAACTGAAGCAGCCGGTTGTAATTGCAAAAGTGGATGCTGACAAATACAGTCGTGTTGCTTCAAAACATGAAATTGAGTATGTCTGCTTTATCCATATAAGTTATTGCTACAATTATTTTGTTAAGTCATTTTCTCAATGTGCAACTTGTTTTCTGGTTAAATTGAGTTGCTCGAACCAAAAGAAGAGAATAAGGTATTCCTTTGTTTGGTAAACCATTTCTATTACTAGCATTCTAAAAGGATTCCTAGTTTGTGATCTTAGTCAATATGTTAGTCTTATATAGATTACCGAAGAGTGTAGATGCATATCCTAAAAAAGAACTCCACCAGTATTCATCCCTATATGAAAACATTTATATTGCAACAGAAAAAATGAACAAGGATACTTGTTTAAATCGCATAGATTATCACACATACCCGCGCGCATCACACCGATGATCCTCCCTGAGCCCCTTTGCTGTTTCGCTGCACCTGACAGCTCCCATGATCATCCACTGCCCTGCACGTCTCCTTAAACCTCTTCAGACCTTCCTTGATCGTACCTTCTTATATCCCAATTCAAAACATGAGCTCAATGTTCCTTCTCTCTTTGAGACTATCCCATATCTAAGTAGTTCCGGCACTTCTAGAATTTTCGTGCACGTCTAATGCTGTTTTCTGACATAGGATGCTCATTTTATTTTGTAAGTCCTCGTCAGAAGCAGATTAGCCAGGTCAGAAAAGCAGCAGCGGGCATAATTAGGGAAGTGCTGATGGATAGAAGCTAATGAAGTGGGAATGGGAACGTGATGCTGAGTTGTGGACTCTGTGGTCCTGAGGATTGGAATTGGGTTCTTGTTTAATCTGTAGGGGATATTCCTTAGAATCCCCAATAGGCTGGATCACCTTAAAACTTAACTTTATTTTTTCTAATCTCTTCCCTTTTCACTACAACATAAACATATGCTGAAATCCAAACATATTTTCCTTTTAGGCAGAGGATGAAAACGGAAGAGACTTTGGACTGAAGCTTTATTCGATGCTACTTTCCATGCGACAAATAAAATCAAAATAGACAATTAGACATAGAGTATACCAATGTTTATTTTAGAAATTTTGGTAATTTACCTCTAGTAAATGTTTTCAGTTGTTGCCTGAGATGATTTTAAATGGTGAGACATGGTCAGTAGATCATATACTCAACCTCGACTTATTTGGGATTTAAGTATAGTTTATTTGTAAATATTTGCAGTTGTTTGGATACAAAGACAGTGAAATGTATATTTTGTTGTAATGCAGTGGATTTCCAACTTTGAAGATATTCATGCATGGAGTTCCAACAGATTATTATGGACCAAGAAAGGCAGATTTACTTGTGCGCTTTTTGAAAAAGTTTGTCGCTCCTGATGTGGCCGCACTCAATTCTGACTCAGCTATTAGTGAATTTATTGAAGAAGCTGGCAAAAGTTTTCCTATATTCATAGGCTTTGGCTTGAACGAGTCTGCCATATCACATTTGGCGGTGAAATACAAGAAAAAAGCATGGTTTTCTGTGGCAAAAGATTTCTCAGATAAAACAATGGAATTCTATGATTTTGACAAAGTACCTGCACTGGTAGCCCTTCATCCAAGCTACAACGAACAAAGCATCTTCTATGGCCCCTTTGAAGGTAAGCTTATCATAACTACTTCACCAAGATATGACAACAACAACCCAGTCTAACCCCACTTAGTGGGGTCTGGGGAGGGTAGTGTGTACGCAGACCTTACCCCTACCCTTGGGTAGAGAGGCCGTTTCCAAATAGACCCCCCGGCATCCTTCCCTCCAAGAACTTCCCACCTTGCTCTTGGGGAGACTCGAACTCACAACCTCTCGGTTAGAAGTGGGGGTTGCTTACCATCAGAGCAACCCCTCTTGTCAACTTCACCAAGATATGAAACTAATTAAAATCATATCCCTACCTTAAAGCAAATAAGTATCAACGCATAAAGGATTGTTAGCTTTCCATTCGAAATAAGTTCTTTAGATGGATGTCAGTAACTTCTTGAAACTTTGCTGTATCCCCAACCTTGTTCTTGCTATATTCACTTTTCATTTGGAACATGCAAATGACAAATCCTCAGATGTATTTATTCTTGAAAGGTGTTAGTTATATGCTTTAGTAGCTCCTCTAGTTCCATCACATGAGCTTTATATGGTGTTCCTAGTTCATTATAATTGCTCAGTTCTGCTATTGATCTGCTCTTCAACCTGTTAAAGAACAACTGAGAACTATTTTTAGCTGAACCTGTGCCTTGATTATAGCACAAACAATGGCTGAATCTAAGTTTTCCTGCTATGATTGCAGAAAAGTTCCTTGAAGATTATATCAAACAGAGCTTGCTCCCTCTGACTTTGCCTATTAATCAAGATACTCTGAAGTTGTTGAAAGACGACGAGAGGAAAATTGTTCTAACAATTGTGGAAGATGAGAATGATGAGAGGTCAAAAGGATTAGTGAAACTCTTGAAAGCTGCTGCATCTGCGAACCGTGACTTGGTGTTTGCTTTTGTTGGGTTCAAGCAATGGCAAGACTTTGCTGAGTCATTTGAAGTATCTAAGAAAATTAAACTACCAAAGATGATTGTGTGGGATGGAAACGAGGAGTACTTTTCAGTAAGCTCGAAACCTTCTGTTCCCCTCCCTGTGCTAGTGTAGTTTTGCCTAAAGTTTTACTGCTCTTAATAACATTTTCTTGCATGCTCCTTTATCATGTCAGTTAAGTTAGCGACAAGCATGTCCTCTCTCATTTTATAAGTATATATAGAGAGACATGAATCTGTAGTTAGCCTAGATTGCTGTTCAGGCTGTCTTCTTTTTTGCCAATATCTCATCTATCAATTAACCAGCTTGTAAAGGAAATACAACAGTATTTATTCATGAGTCTCATACGAGTTTCAGAGGTTTGCATTTTCAACAAATGATTATGAACTATGACTGACCTGATGGATTTGGGAGACATCGCCTAGTCTATGTAAGTACTAAAAGAAAAAGAGAAACAAGGAACGAAGAGCCCAAACACATGAAGTACTGTCAGAAATGCGGGAGTTGGATTTTTATGCGCTCTCTAGGTAGTGGATACCACCAGAATTTCAGGTCACAAATATGGTTAAGACTCTGGCAATTGGTTAAAACAATTCGGCATGATCTTATTCTGGACTGTTTCTGCATGAATTGGAATTTTAGTTTTTGTTTTTCTATGAGCATATTTAGTTTGCTTTATGAGGAGTACGAGTCACTTTTAACTTTTAGATTTATGCCTGCTTAGGCTTTAATAAACTAATAAAGCACTACATGAAAATCATAAGTTGATTTTATCTTGAATTCTTATTGTTTACCTGGTCCAAACATATTTGCATAGGTTTTATTATTTATATGCTCCTATTCTCTGGGAGAATGGATGCATATGGTGAAGCCCATAGATGCACCTTGAAGAAAATTTTGAGTGTTTTTTCTATTTTTGAGATGACCGTTGTGATGTATTGCATAGTGTTGCCAGGCTTACGAAACACACTATAGGTTTAAACAGTTCATCCTTCAGTTATTATGTTTCTAACACTAGACACCATGCTATAAAAGACATTTTGTAACTTCTCCAACTTTAGGACTAAGTTGAAACCATTGAGCTAATAATTATCAGTAACCGACTTTATATACTGATAGTGATACGAATTGATTCTTATATACTGATATTGACATTTTACACAAACAATAGGTCATTGGCTCAGACAGTGTTGAAGAGGAAGATCAGGGGTCCCAGATTACGCAGTTTCTTCAAGGATACAAGGAAGGAAGTGTTATACAGAAACATATCACTTCAGATTCTTACAAGGCTTTCAGAAACTCAATGATTGGGATTGGAGCAGTTATTCTTGTTCTCATTGTGCTACTAGTGGTGACAGTCATGCAGTCTCTTAAAGAGGAGCCCTCAAGAAACCAGGTAGATCATCCCAGTAGCTCCGCATCTCCATCCGAAGCCAGAGAAGCACTTCGTTCTGGAGACAAAGAAGACAAGATAGACTAAACTTTTCACTTTGGTGAACGTCAATTCCAATCTGACCCAAAAAGTTGCTTGAGAAATCTTTGAAAAGAAGAGCAATGCAGTCACTGAGGTTCAAATTTAGCCCTCCATGTTGGTAGCCATAATCATCGTAAGCCAGAAAATGAGCAACTATAGTTGTAAGATTGCTTGTAGGGGTTTTCTGCATCCACTAATAGTCAATGGATACTCAGTGCAAGGATTTGTTGACTGTAACAGTTCTGATAAATTTTAATTCGTAAGGATTTGTTGACTGTAACAGTTCTGATAAATTTTAATTCGTGCTGTGTATATGAGTTCAAGACCAAAAACGAAAATGCTGCGAGTTTTATTCCGCAGCTTGTCCACTGTTATAATAAGAATATTTTTATTTAGAAACTATTGTAGGTCAGGCTAGATATTGAAGATTTTAAGTTGATACAGAGGATGAGATCTCTGCTACAGCTAGGACAAATTTGGTACTAAAATTTACTTTTTCTTTGTTGCAAATCAGTAATGGTTTGAAAATTGGTAGTGGAGAAGATCCTGTATCAACAACTGAGCCGAAAGATGAAAACATCATGCCGAGATCTATATATGGGCCAACTGAATAGTCCGATCCTTTGTAGAAACTACAAGTAATAATGAACTCTTTTTTAATGTAATAATGAACTTGCAAAATGAATCTGTTTTATCCAAACAGATGCATGACCGTACACTGTTTCACAGTGCCGAAGTCAAAAAATTTCTCAAGAGTGTTCAAACGTAAAAAGGTTCTACGACAAATGATATTCAATATGTTATGTATCTCCAAAACCTAGTAATATTTTTACTTAATATACACAATGTAATTTCTAGATAAAAGGTAGTCAATTGACCACCCTTTTAAGACATATAGCTTTGACTCTATCTTCATTCGATAACATCTCTTCTGCATGTCAATAGACAAATAACAATATTTTGTATTTAAGAATAGGGAAAAAGTTTTTAAACCACCTATACCTTCATGTAGTTATTTCTCTTCAAAAGGTCAACTTTAAATCCCCAGCCCCCACACCCAAAAAACAGAATTCATGACCTAACGGAAGTATCCTACTAAAACATACAACAAAGTCAACTCCATAGCATTTATCTACATACAAGCTCAAGCTCTAAGCGAATAGTTTCATCGAAAAGACCTAAACCATCTAGCAAAAGAGACTCCTAGGAACATCAATAACACTAGATAAACAAAAAGCAAAATAACAAACAAGAAGGATATGTATGTAAAGGGGGCAACTGCATACAGTATGAACACCCATTGCTTTTCGTGTGTACACTGATAAATACCTCAAAATAAAAACCGAATATATCCCTCCTTTAACCAACATAAGGGAATGTCACGCGATAATGTACAAATCTATAGGTTCCTGTCCGTATTCCTCCATCTGCCAATGGGTCAAAGCTGCTGATCTCCAAGACTTATAGGTGTGTGATTTGACTACCCAACCACATTGATCCTTCTAAACAGGGTAGCACAAGCTGGACCCCAGATTCAACAGATCATGACTCACATCCCGGAAGAGACTGAGCTGAAGCAAATGGAGAAAAGCTAGTGGTCGACTCACTATGACGCAGAAGGTTTGGATACCGACTAGAGGAGCCAATATAACTCAACGAGGCATTTCCTGGACTAGGAACATATGGAGACATGTATCTTGAATTAAGAGGAGATAGCCCCAATGAGTGAGAGGAAATCAAAAAAGTAGATGCACGAGATCTCTGGGAAGATGCATTTTGAAGGTCAAGTGAACTGCGACTTATAGTAAGATGAGGAGACTGATGATAGGACTGAAGTGACTGGCGGTTATAAGAAGTAGTAGAGATTGATTGAGGACGAGAAACTGACGGGGATCGGAATGATCCTCCTGGGCCTATTTGTATTGCTGATGATGATGAAGCTAAAGATGATGACAATGAAGGTAGAGACGCTAGACTGGAAGAAAGCAATGGTGTGGATTCTGATGCTGGAGGATCTCCATTGCTGATTCTTGCATCACGTTTACAGACAGGGCAAAACGTTCTCCATGATGTAAGCCAAGCATCAACGCACATAGCGTGAAATTCTGCAAAATTCCGATAGAGAGGAAATCTGATTAAAACACACACGATATGGCAAATATCAACAAACCACTGCCTAAAGTTCTTCCCATTAACTAAAGAGTACGTAAATCCCACATAAACATAGTAAATTAGTGCATTTCCTTAAATTAGTGCATTTCCTACGGCATAGAATTCTTCTAACTGTAGCCTTTCATTTCACCACTGTTTGTTTCCTAGAAGTTTGGAAACGAAAATGCTCCTAAAGATTCGGTAGCAACAGGCAACAACATTTATATCAGGTTCCGCTAGCATCTTGACATTGATAATCATATTCAATCAAACAACAACAACAACAACTACCCAGTAAAATCCCACATAGTGGGGTCTGGGGAATGTAACGTGTACGCTGACTTACCCCTGCCCCGATAGGGCAGAGAGGCTGTTTCCGATAGACCCTCGGCTCAGAACGACTGAAGTAGAGGAAAACAAGAAAAGAAAAGAGAAGAGAAGAGAATTCATTAGTGCAGTAAAACCATTAAAGTAACAGAAGCATAAAAAAAGTATAAAAATAAAAACCAAAAGATGAATGACATGCAATAACGGTAACCAGAGTCTAAGGCATCTAAGATAAACAATAAGAATAATGTGGGTTCGACATAAACTGCAGGCCATCTAAGATCAACCCTAATCCAACCCGCCTCACCCCCGGTATGCAGGAAGGGAAGCACCACTACCCCTCTCCTACAACTCTAATGCTTGTCCTACATGCCTTCCTACCGAGGGCCATGACCTCGCATAAATTCAGTCAAACAGGCCCAAAATATAGTTTTTGAGATTTACTCAAGATTTTAGTTAAGATTTACTCGAGACTTTAGTTAAGTGTCTCACATTGTTAAGTCTCCTTATATGAATCTTTTTTTGAGAAGGATCTCCTTATATGAATCTTTGGGCAATCCCCACCTTATGAGCTAGCTTTTGAATTGAGTTAGACACAAAGTCCAATCTGAACATCGTATTAGAGCCAAACCCATTCCTATTTGTTGGGTCCCTATGTTATGTCGTCTACACTCCAGACGTCCATCCCTAGGCGTAAGGGTGAGGGGAGTGTTAAGTGCCCCACACTGGTGGAGGAGGAAATGGGTTGTCTCCTTATAAGGTTTTGGGCAATCATCACCTCGTGAACTAGTTTTCAGAATTGAATAACTTTCAAAAGTGAAAAGCACAAAAGAGTAAGAAGACTCCTGGAAATGTTTCTGTGATGTAACTGCATTATCTATAGAGAATACAAATCATACTATATTATAAGCATGAAGACTTTTAGATGAAGTTAGATTACGAAAATGCCCATCAAAAGCTAAGTGACATTTTTATCCCTCAATCAAACGCAACTCTATATAATACTCTGTACAAAATGTACAATTACAACCACAACAACAACAACAACCCAGTATAATCCCACTTAGAGGGGTCTGGGGAGGGTAGTGTGTACGCAGACCTTACCCCTACCCTTGGGTAGAGAGGCTGTTTCCAAATAGACACCCGGCATCCTTCCCTCCAAGAACTTCCCACCTTGTTCTTGGGGAGACTCGAACTCACAACCTCTCGGTTGGAAGTGGGGGTTGCTTACCATCAGAGCAACCCCTCTTGTCAAAATGTACAATTACATTTTATTAAAATAACAAAAAGGTCAAAATATCCAATAGTAAAAATTTATTACTATAATAAATGGTGTTGTGTCTCTTCAATTAGCTGCAACACATGTATATGTTAGAGCTGATTCTAACCGTTCTCATATTCTATCTTCTTTATTTTCTATTATCTTAACCTTTCAGTCTTTTATACATTCTAACTAAATTCTTAATATACATTCTATTAAGACAAGAGGGGTTGCTCTGATGGTAAGCAACCCCCACTTCCAACCGAGAGGTTGTGAGTTCGAGTCTCTCCAAGAGCAAGGTGGGAAGTTCTTGGAGGGAAGGATAACGGGGGTCAGCCTCTCTACCCCAGGGTAGGGGTAAGGTCTGCGTACACACTACCCTCCCCAGACCCCACTAAGTGGGATTATACTGGGTTGTTGTTGTTGTTGTTGTAAGATAACAAAAAAAATAACAACAACAACAACCCAGTATAATCCCACTCAGTGGGGTCTGGGGAGGGTAGTGTGTAAGCAGACCTTACCCCTACCCTTGGGTAGAGAGGCTGTTTTCAAATAGACCCCCAGCATCCTTCCCTCCAAGAACTTCCCACCCTGCTCTTGGGGATACTGAACTCACAACCTCTTGGTTGGAAGTGGGGGTAGCTTACCATCAGAGCAACCCCTCTTGTCAAACAAACAAACAAAAAAAGTAGAAGAATATTGAAAAGAAAAAAAAACGTGGGAATCTGTTAATGTCCACAAATGGGAAATATATTTATGTGACCAGGTTTTAATATCATTTTGGCTTTTGGTTTTCTTGTAAAAATTCAAACACGAAACATCTCATTACTAAAGGTAAGAGTCAAATAAAAGTAATGGTTTGATTACAAAGTTTATTACTATTACGTCAAGAAGTCTGTATGCCTTTTTGTATCCCAAAGAATGAAAATGTAATAAATAACAAAGAATTATTTCATCCGTTACAGAAAAGCATTAGATAGTTAATTAAATGATGATCAATAATCAACTTATATAAGTGAATTTTTTAAGCAATAATATTTATAAGCATTACCGTGTAAAGCTTATCTTCTTTCGATCGGTTTTACTTTATCAAAGCCTTCTGATATAACTCATTCTTGCCAAAACTTTTCAGCTTATTGGAATCACTAGGAGTTAGATTATTATTGCCAAAGTTAAATTGCTAAACTATTATATTATTTGTTCTTCCATTATAAATATTTATAGTGATCCGTATAGAATACACACGTGTCCAAAAACTAGTTTATCTAACATATCCGAATTTAACAGTTCTCTCGGCTGTCTTAGAGACTCAGATAAAATGGCAGCTTAGTGACTTCTGATCCCTCCCAAAGAAATTAACCCAGGTGACCACTTCCACAAACTTTTTTTTTTTTGGGGGGGGGGGGGGGGGGGGGGGGGGGTTAACAGGGCTTCAGAAACAGGATATATTGCAACGGCTTTAGACTATGGTTTTCTGATCCACTTTGACACTGCTAATTCCAATTCGCTCCTGAAGCAATGTTTTACAGATCTGAACATCTACTCTAGATGCAATGTTCTGTGCAGAAAGTCCTTGCAGTGGAAATGCTGAGATACATACAATTCCTTCAATCCAAATGTTGAATAATATTTATTTTTTTGGTAGAGTTATAGATCTGCAAAATATAATCCAAAAGATACATGCAGAAAACATTAATGTTTGTCCCTAGTAGTGGAATATATGAGGTAACTAACCTTTTGTAGACAGAAAACACATGAGCAGAAGCACACAGGTTAATAGCCAAAGCAATTAACAGCATTGGGAAGAGAGATAAACTTACTGTGCCGGCAGGGAAGAATTCTAAGCTTGTCTCCCACACTATAGTCTTCAAGACATATAGCACATGTTACAGATGTACAATTATCCTCCAGAACTGATGTAAATATCAAACTTGGCATGGCTTTCACCAGACGACTACTCATTCCATGAAATTCACGAACACGTGAGGCCCGCGGCCGTTCTCTTCGAATCCGATGTCTACGGACAAAGAAGCAGGTAGCGAGTACTGCTGACATAGCGAGCAATGAAATGAATGATATAGCCATGATGGACCAGGCAGAATTTTCGAAGCTCGGGATTATCCATACTTCCACATCACTGTTACCAGCATACTTTTTAAGTTTTTCTCCTGAAGCTCTAGAAACAAACACAGCGAGTATCTTCACACCAGCAGAGTTTCCTGCCACTGTATTATGCACTTGGATGTTCAAAATTAAACAGTTCTAAAAACTAGAAAAGGAAGCAAAAGATGAAAAAGGGCCAGTGGTATAATTGTCTCCTAGTTCCTCAGATATCAGGAATGAAATTTATGACACCATCCCTTGTCAAAAAAAAAAAAAATTATGACACCATTATATTAAAAAAAAAGTATGGGGCGGAGTGTTGGCCAGTGAAGAACTCTCATGTTCAGAGAATGAAGGTTGCAGAGATGAGGATGCTTAGATGGATGTACGGGCTCACCAGGTTAGATAAGATTAAGAATGAAGTTATTCGAGAGAAGGTGGGGGTGGCCCCGGTGGATGAGAAGATGCTAGAAGCGAGGCTGAGGTGATTCGGGCATGTGCGGAGGAGAAGTCCTGATGCCCGGTGAGAAGTTGTGAGCGGCTGGCGATAGTCGGCGTTCGGCGAGGCAGAGGGAGGCCTAAGAGGTATTGGGGAGAGGTGATTAGGCATGACATGACTAGACTGCGGGTTTCTGAGGACATGGCCTTTGATAGGAAAGTCTGGAGGTCTAGTATCAGGATTGTAGGATAGGAGCCCCTAGGGTTTTCCTTACTCCTCACCCGGGGCTGGGTGAGGCTTGGCAGGGCTATCTATAGATGATTTGTGTATTTGATTGTATCTCCCTTATGGTAGTTATTTGTTGTTGTTGTTGTTGTTGTCTGATATTATTGCATGCTATTTTATTTATGGTTCTTATGTTTAGATAATTATTTACGCTATTTCTGTTGAAGTTACTAATGCTTTTTTGTTTTATTTTTGTTTTTGTTGTTGCTTTCCTTCACTGAGCCGAGGGTCGATTGGAAACAGCCTCTCTGTCCTTTCGGGGTAGGGGTAAGGCCTGTCTACATATTACCCTCCCCAGACCTCACTTTGTGACTTTTTGGGACTATACTGGGTAGTTGTTGTTGTTGTTGTACAGGCTAAGCCAAACCCAGAAGATGTATATGTAATGCTGACAAATCAAACACTTGCCAAAACACTGTAGTTGTTTGAGCTTTGCTATAAACTGTTGAGAGATAATATAACTAATTAAAAGTATGTTCTTTCTAGCAGCATAAGCTTTTATATAAGATGACCAGACAATTTAACATGGTATTAAAGCAAAATAGGTACTAGGTTCAAATCCACAGCTACCAAATTAGGAAACATGTTTGGCTGAAAACAAATCAGGTCCACCCGCACCGGGGGAGGGAGGGGGGATTGAGAGTAATATTTTTAAGTAAGAATGGTATGATCTCTCAAACATCTTAAGCTTTAGATATGAAGGTTACACAATTCAAATATAAACGAACAAGCCTGCTTCAAAAATCTTGAAGCTCATACTTTTAGTGAGAGGATGGTATCGATTTATAAAAAAATTAAAAAAAAAAATAAAAAACATTTGAGAAACCTTTTATATAAAACTTGAGCTCGAATCTCATTTTCGGGACAGCTTTGTTATGAGACACCATCCCCCCCAACCCTCCCGGGGGGGAGAGAGACGTCTATAGAAGATCAACATCAGATACTACTTATGTCAGTGACCAAAAGTACATAACATTTAGAAAAGTGTTGCCTTATAATGTCATATTGCCTCCCCACCCACCCCACCCCCCACCCCCTCCTTTTTTTTTAAATAAAGAGATATTGCCTTCTTAACCGGGTATATTTGTAAAGAACAACATTTTCATGCAGGCTGTCTACTTTTTGTGCACACGGGGGACTTAAGTCACAAAGCGTCAATAATTTATCACCTTATCTAAAAGATCAGCATAGCAAAAAACACTAAGCAGTGTTGGTGAAAATGTGCTAATCTTGAAAATGCACTTTTCACCCGGTTATCAGTTCCTAGCCAAAAGTCTTCAGCTGAAAACAGACATAACATATGATCATTCACTTACCAAAAGAACACAAAAACGAAAGTTGGACAACTATTATCCTGCCATTTTTATTGTTTTTAAAACTTCAAATATCCTAGTTGAAAAGGAAAGATACGAGTTACTGCTTATTTATTCGTCAATCGATTGTATTGACTAATGCCGACATTATGCAAGAAGAAAGTGCAAGAAAATAAAAAGTTTATAGACCTCCTCAAAAAGATATCCAGTTCAAGCCACACAATCATTATGGTCTATTAAGAAGATAGGAATGATTTTACTCATCAAAATATATATTTATTCATAAGAATACTATTAGACAACATTACTTTTTACGGAGACAATAAGAAGCCATGCATTGGCTCCTTCTCACCAAAAAAAAGTTAAAAGAGAAAAAAAGACTTCATAATTCATAGACAACAACAACAACAACAACAACCCAGTATAATCCCACTTAGTGAGGTCTGGGGAGGGTAGTATACACGCAGACCTTAGGTAGGGGTGCTTATCGGGAGGATTGTGCGGCTTTTTACTCTTAACGGTTTGGCTTAACGGTTATCGGCTTTTAAATGTATTAATCCGTTAGCCACCCGATAAGATATCGGGCGGATTGGTATCGGGTTAGCTCTTATAGGGCGGTTAATGGGCGGTTTATCGGCCTAACATGCATGTTCACTGAATATCTCTTATTCTCCTCGTCTTAGAAATAATGAATTGCCATAAAAAATAATATTTTAGAGGCAATATGATGCATTCAATTTTCTTTGCCAGAGCCACTCAATTTGATTTCCGTGATTAGGAAATTAGCTTTACCATCTCCGGCATGTTGCCAAACAGGAGGATTACAGCCAAAAATAAATTAAAAATAGAACCAAAAGATTTCTAGATCCCGAGAATAAAAATGCTTAGAAGTAGAAATAAACTTTTGTTAATCATTTTCAAGGATTTTAGTTTTTTTATATTTAATATATATAAATAAAACATATATATATATATATATATATATATATATATATATATATATATAATATATTTATATTCTTAACGGGTTAACGGATTAGCCGTTAAGAAAATTGAATAATCCATCCTCAAAAAGATAAGCCGTTAATAAAAAAATTCAATTCGTTCCCCGTCCGTTAAGCCATTAAGCCGTTACCAGTAAGCCGTTAAGCTTCGGTTTGGATCGGTTTTCAGTTTCGGATCGTTTTTGAACACCCCTACCTTGGGTAGAGAGACTGTTTCCAAATAGGCCCCTGGCATCCTTCCCTCCAAGAACTTCCCACCTTGCTCTTGGGGAGACTCGAACTCACAACCTCTCGGTTGGAAGTGGGGGTTGCTTACCATCAAAGCAACCCCTCTTGTCATTCATAGACCTATAAGAAATAATGAAATATTATAAGAAACTTGATAACAGGTAAAAGCTTTAAAGTTTCTTCGTCATGGATCAACTTCTTCTACTATGTTTAGCATTTTATATCAAAGCTCGAGCAGTTTCTTCATGAGGTCGCGTAATGTTACATATCAAGTTTGTGGAGGCAGCGGCGAGTACACCATGTCAATGTGAGTAGTTTAATCTGTTTGCCTTTCCAAAACACCACCTTACTTGTACCTCAACATATCAAGATTAGCTGACATGATATAGACTTGAATCAGTTTCAGTGATACTCCACTTATTAATTATCCATAAGCCATTCTCTTGCCACTTACATAACTAAGTATCAAGTAAAATAACACACTTTAACCAGAGAGTTTGAGGTGAATCAGTTTATTTAACAAATAAAATCTAAAATTGCAGGTAAGTTGAAAATCAATATTATCAAGAGGATGGGAAGAGTTCATTACTTGCAACTAGATCACCGTATTCATCGTCATAGATAATGGCTGCTTTGAAACCTGCAGCTTGGGCTCGTCTGACTTTATCTTCGAAACTACATCGACCTCTAATTATGAGCAAGAATGGATCATGGGTGCTGTTTTTAGCTGGTTCAACCTTATTAGTCAAGGTCGAGCAGGCATCTAAAGGCTCTGCCACATACAACGTCCCGCACATGCCTGATTCCCTCGCTGATGGAGCTGATATTAAACATTTAGTACAAATTAGCATCAAAGAAACAACATATGTTAAAAGAAATATAAAAGAGTATAAAACACCAAGAATAAGTTTCAATGACAGTACCAGCATTAAATTATGATGAATCAAATCATATCCCAATCCACATTTTCTTACTTACCTACGCCACAATAACCTATTTGCCGAAGAAAACAAATAGAAGCAACGACAACACCTACCCCAAAATAGAAGCAACGACAACACCTACCCCAAAATAGAAGCAGGTAAAATCAGATTGGTAGTAAGCTAATAAAGGTCAAGCAATGAAGTCAAACAAACTTTACCATTCAATATCACTCCCAAAAAATTCAATTATACAACAAAAACACCAATTATAAGAAAGATGGAAATTAAAACACAAATCAATAGTGGGTAGAATAGAAGCAAAGAAAAAGTTAAAGATTTTTAACTCACCAAAATTAGCTTCAATGTCTTCAAATGATAAAGTCACGTTCTTTCCTATCAAAACCACATTGCCAAACACTCTAGTACATAAAACACAGACAAAACTCAAGTACCAAAATACCCACAAATTCATCATCTCTATGAATAGCTTATAAAAAGAAGAAAAAAGTATCAATTCACCATCTTTGAGTCCCAAATCTCAAAAACCCCACAATCCCTTTTGCCAATTTTCAAGAAAAAACCCCACAAAAGAAAAAAAATTGTTACTTTGTTGAAAGAATAGAAACATCAGCTTCCATTCTCTACACAGAAAGAATTAAACATTCGATTGTGAATAATTTTTGGTCCTTTCTCCCCCCCTTTTTGGTGCCTAGAAATGGAGAGAAAAGGCGAAATTTTTGGAAGGATTTGGGAATTTTCGAGTGAGTATATCAACAGAGGAAGAAAATAATTATTTTGCTATTTATAGATATGTCTCTATGGTGTGCTCACTGTGCTGCGATGGTTATCTGAAGCTAAAAAGACAAGAAAAAAACTACACGAGGAGGGGGGGGAGATGTGGAAACAATAAAAAGTAGAGAAAAAAAAAAGGGCAGGAAAAGGAGGGGGGAAATATTACTGCAAATTGCAAAAACTGTTATAAATACACTTCTATTTAAGGTGAATGTCTTTAATTAGAGAGATTCTAGAGTCCTATTATTTGTAGCTAGATCATCCCACTACCTATAAATAAAGGGGTCTTCTACCATTGTAATACATCACTAACAATCTCTAAGTATCAATAAGAATACTTCTCTCTCTCTATTCTCTCTATTGCTCTTGTTCTTGCATTATTGTTCTTGTCTTTATATTATTTCATAACACGTTATCAGCACGAGACTCTACCGTCTCAAGAACCATTCTCGAAAAATCTAAGGTATTTCCCTCTTCCTAATTTAATTTTCGATTATGTCTGACATTACGAAAAGAAAGTTCGTTGCCCTTGAAATTTCGGGCAAGAACTATATGACATGGGTGTTGGATGCTGAAGTCCACTTAGATGCTATGGGTCTCGGAGACACCATCAAAGATAGAGAAAAAGCATCCACCCAAGACTGTGCGAAGGCCTTGATTTTCTTGCGCCATCACCTTGATGAAGGTTTGAAGATTGAATATCTCACCGTCAAGGATCCACTCATCTTGTGGAACGGCTTAAAGGAGAGATATGACAACTTGAAGTTGGTCACTCTGCCACAAGCACGATATGATTGGGCTCATCTGAGGCTCCAGGACTTTAAGTCCATTTCTGAATATAATTCTGCAATGTTCAGAATTACTTCTAAATTGAAGCTATGCGGAGATAAAATCTCCGATTATGATATCCTTGAGAAAACGTTTACAACGTTTCATGCCTCCAATATGGTACTGCAACAACAGTACAGAGAGAAAGGCTTTACAAAGTACTCTAAACTGATTTCTCTTCTACTAGTGGCTGAGCAAAATAATGACCTGCTCATGAGAAATCATGAAAATCGACCCACTGGGTCTACACAACTGCCTGAAGCAGATAAGGTGCACTCTCATTATGCCAAACATGAAAAGGGCCATGGTCATGGTCGTAAACCGGGTCATAGCCAGGGACGTAGACAAGGAAGAAATTCCAATGAAGTCCGTCAACCCCCAAGGAGAGATAACCGCTGAAAGCAGAAATGGGGTCATGAAGATCCTAAGGCAAATGGTTCAGAAACTATATGTTATCGTTGCGGTGGGAAAGGGCACTGGTCAAAGACTTGCCGTATACCAAGACACTTGGTTGACCTTTATCAAGCATCTCGAAAGAGAAAAGACCCTGAAACAAATTTTGTCTATGACGACAACTTGGACATCACCCACCTGGATGTGGCAGACTTCTTTGAGCAACCCGAGGGGAAAATAGACCACCTAATCGGTGATGGGTCCGTGATGAAAGAAGATGGAGTTATTTGATTTTGTTCTACTTATTTGTATTAGTTAGTGAATAAACTAATAGTCATTAATATTAGCTAGTATTAGTTAGTTCATGATGCAATGTTAGCAGTAGTTCTTTAGAATGTCTTCAATATGCTCAAATATCAATGATATTTTTATTTTTCAGTAGGGGTAATTTGACAATCGATTGTCTACGTTTAACAATCGATTGTCTTAAGACAGTGTGATCTGAAGTTTTTCAAAATAGCAAATAATCGATTGTGTGTGTTTAACAATCGATTGTCAATGTTCAACAATCGATTGTTTGTGTTTAACAATCGATTGTTTGAAGAAAATGCTTAAACTGAAATTTTCAAACTGCAAAGTAATCAATTATGGATAACATATCTGATTTTGTTGGTCAACTATTAGCAGCAGATTTTGAAAATATTATGTGACACAAACGAATTGAACTTGTTTATTCTTATGTTCGTGTATCTCTTTTGTATGTCAAACTATGGGATAGCAAATATGGATATCTCACAAAGCGAACTTGGATCAACGTCCAACTGTAAAAGTATTTGCCTAGTTGATTCATGTACTACACATACAATACTCAAAGAAAAGAAATATTTCTCTCAACTAAATATGTGTAAGGCAAACGTTACTACAATCTCTGGAAGTAGTAAATTGATTGAAGGCTCCGGAAGAGCAATTGTAACTCTGCCCAAAGGCACGACGTTAATCATAGAGAATGCAATGTTCTCCTCCAAGTCTAAGAGAAACTTGTTGAGTTTTAAAGATGTACGCCGGGATGGCTATCATATTGAGACAATGGATGAAGATAATCTTGAATATCTCGTCATCACAAAGAATGTCTCCGGCCAAAAGAGGGTTATTGAGAAATTCCCGTCTTTATCTTGTGGCCTGTATTGGACAAGAATTAGTGCAATTGAGGCACATTCAACAGTAAACCAAAGGGTTACTGATTCCAATACCTTTGTACTTTGGCATGATCGATTGGGACACCCAGGATCGGTCATGATGAGACGGATTATAGAAAGCTCATATGGGCATCCGCTAAAGAATTTCAAAATTCTTTCGAATAATGAATATCCTTGCACTTCGTGTTATCAAGGCAAGTTGATTATCAGGCCATCACCAACAAAGGTTGGGACTGAGTCACCCACGTTTCTGGAACGTATACAAGGGGACATTTGTGGACCTATTCACCCACCTAGTGGGTCGTTTAGGTATTTCATGGTCTTGATAAACGCATCCTGTAGATGGTCTCATGTGTGCCTGTTGTCATCACGCAACCTTGCGTTTGCGAAATTAATGGCACAAATAGTTCGACTACGAGCACAATTTCCAGATAATCCAATCAAGTCCATTAGACTGGATAATGCTGCTGAGTTTACATCCCAAGCATTTAATGATTATTGCTTATCAATCGGGATAAAAGTTGAACATTCTGTGGCTCATGTTCACACTCAAAACGGTCTTGCAGAATCGTTAATTAAACGCCTGCAGTTGATTGCAAGGCCATTACTTATGAGAACGAGGCTGCCCACTTTGGTATGGGGTCACGCCATCTTACATGCAGCAATGTTAATTCGTCTCAGACCGACGAATTACCACAAGTATTCCCCGCTGCAATTGGTTTTGGGTCATGAACCCAATATATCCCATTTAAGAATTTTTGGATGCGCAGTATATGTGCCTATAGCACCGCCATCCCGCACCAAAATGGGTCCGCAAAGAAGGTTAGGAATATATGTTGGGTTTGAATCGCCCTCCATCATTCGCTACCTCGAAACATTGACAGGCGACGTATTTACTGCACGATTTGCAGACTGTCGATTCGATGAGACACTTTTCCCAAAATTAGGGGGAGAAGTTGGTGAAACCAAACGGGAAATTTTGTGGAAAAATGCATCATTATCTCATCTTGATCCACATACCTCTATTTGTGAAAGAGAGGTACAAAAGATTATCCATTTGCAAAGAATAGCAAATCAAATGCCTGACGCATTTACGGACTTGAAGAGGATAACGAAATCCCACATTCCCGCGAAAAATGTTCCAATCCGTATTGATGTCCCTGTTGGACAAATATCTAGTGTCATATCCAATGAGTCAAATGCACGCCTGAAGCATGGCAGACCATTAGGTTCCAAAGATCGAAATCCTAGAAAGAGGAAAAAGAATGATCAAAATGACACCACGAAAGAATCTCATGATTTAACAAATTCTGAGATTCATGAAGAATCCATTGAGCCCGAGGCTCTGGAAAATACGGAACTATCCCTAAATCCAATTAATATTGAGGCAAATATTAATCGAGTGGATATTGTGGTGGATAATGCCTTTGCTTATAATGTCGCATCTAGCATTATGCAAGAATGTGAGGATCTCGAACCTCAATCTGTTGAAGAATGCCGAAAAAGACAGGATTGGCCAAAGTGGCAAGAAGCAATTCAATCAGAATTAAATTCGCTGGCAAAACGTGAAGTTTTTGGCCCTATGGTTGAAACACCTAATGGTGTTAAGCCTGTCGGCTATAAATGGGTCTTTGTATGCAAAAGAAATGAGAAAAACGAGGTACAAAGATATAAGGCACGCCTTGTTGCACAAGGTTTTTCTCAAAGGCCTGGTGTCGATTATGAAGAGACATATTCGCCTGTAATGGATGCGATAACCTTTCGTTATCTCATAAGTTTTGCTGTCCATGAAAAGCTTGACATGCACTTAATGGATGTGGTTACTGCCTATCTTTATGGCTCACTTGATAATGAGATATACATGAAAATTCCCGATGGACTCAAGATGCCAAACGCGCATAATTCAAAATCTCGGGAAATGTTCTCCATTAAATTGCAAAGATCCCTGTATGGTCTAAAGCAATCTGGACGAATGTGGTATAATCGTCTTAGTGAGTACTTGTTAAAAGAAGGCTATATAAATGACGCCATTTGCCCGTGTGCTTTTATAAAGAAAACAACATCGGAATTTGTTGTACTTGTCGTATATGTCGATGACATAAACCTTATTGGAACCCCTATAGAACTCCAAAAGGCAATTGATTATCTAAAGGATGAATTCGAGATGAAAGATCTCGGAAAGACTAAACTATGTCTTGGTTTGCAAATTGAATATTTGGCAAACTGAATTTTTGTTCATCAGTCTACCTATACAGAAAAGGTACTGAAACGGTTTTACATGGATGAAGCACATCCTTTAAGTACACCGATGGTTGTTCGATCACTTGATGTGAACAAAGATCCATTCCGACCACAAGAAAGGAATGAAGAGCTACTTGGTCCTGAAGTACCATATCTTTGCGCAATTGGCGCACTAATGTATCTTGCAAATACTACAAGACCTGACATATCCTTTTCAGTTAATGTCTTAGCAAGATTTAGCTCGGCTCCTACGAGGAGACATTGGAATGGGATCAAACACATATTGCGGTACCTAAAGGGAACTACCGATATGGGCTTATTTTATGGCAAGAATTGCAGCCCGGATCTTGTTGGTTATGGTGATGCTGGATATTTGTCCGACCCACACAAGGCTCGATCTCAAACGGGTTATGTGTTTACCTGTGGAGAAACCGCCATATCTTGGCGATCGACTAAGCAATCAATTGTGGCTACTTCATCTAATCATGCCGAGATAATTGCTATTCATGAAGCAAGTCGGGAGTGTGTGTGGTTGAGGTCTATAATACATCATATCCAAGACAAATGTGGTTTGAAGTGTGATAAACTACCCACAACTTTGTATGAAGACAATGCAGCATGTATAGCTCAATTGAAGGGAGGATTCATAAAAGGAGATAGAACGAAGCATATTTCACCAAAGTTATTCTTCACACATGATCTTCAAAAGAATGGTGATATCAATGTTCAACAGATTCGTTCAAGCGACAATATGGCTGATTTGTTCACAAAATCTCTACCAAAGTCAACCTTCAAGAAGCTAGTTCATAAGATCGGGATGCGAAGACTTAAGGACATAAATTGATGTTCTTATCAGGGGGAGTTTAATGCGCGTTGCACTCTTTTTCCCTTACAAGGTTTTGTCCCACCGGGTTTTCCTTGCGAGGTTTTTAACGAGGCAACCAATAGGCGCATATTCAAACAAGTGTACTCTTTTTCCTTACTTTAATTTTTCCCATTGGGTTTTGTTTTAAGGTTTTAACGAGGCACATCATTGAATAGACATTCAAGGGGGAGTGTTATAAATACACTTCTATTTAAGGTGAATGTCTTTAATTAGAGAGATTCTAGAGTCCTATTATTGGTAGCTAGATCATCCCACTCCCTATAAATAAAGGGGTCTTCTACCATTGTAATACATCCCTAACAATCTCTAAGTATCAATAAGAATACTTCTCTCTCTCTATTCTCTCTATTGCTCTTGTTCTTGCATTATTGTTCTTGTCTTTATATTATTTCATAACAAAAACCAAAAAGGAAAATGACTTTGACAAAGTAACCTCCACTATTTTTGAAAAAGACTTCAACGTCCAGTTTCTTTTTTTTTCTTAAAAAATAAAAAAAAATGTTAGTGTTATAAAATAATACAAGAATAAGAACAATATTGCAGAGCAAGGTAGGGAAAGGAGAATTCTTATTGATATTTTGGGATGGACTTACAATGGGGTAAGACCCTCTATTTATAGGAAGAGAAATGACTTAGCCTCAAAGTAAAACTCTTCTATAAGATAGACATTCACTCTAATTAGAATTCTATTCTTAACACTCCCCCTTGAATGTCTACTCAATAAATAATGTGCCTCGTTAAAACCTTAATTAAAATAAAATCCAATGGGAAAAAATTCTAGAAAAGGAAAAAGAGTACACATATTTAGTAATGCGCCTATTGGTTGCCTCGTTAAAAACCTTGCAAGGAAAACCCAATGGGACAAAACCTTGTAAGGGAAAAAGAGTGTAACACGCATTAACTCCCCCTGATGAGAGCGTCAATTCACATCCTTGAGCCTTCACATTCCAATCTTGTGCGCCATCTTCAAGAGATCGTTGGTATAGATTTGATAAATAAATCAACCATATTGACTTGAATGAATATTCCGCACCTTGAATTTATCATTCGTGATTGATATATAATGTCTTCACAAATATCGTGGAATGGCTCTTCAATATCTCCATAGAGATACTCTCGCTATCACATTATCTGCTTATAGTTATAGCAATATACATATGTGCACAAATTGCACTAAGAAAGTGGTACTTCAAGATCAAGAATTGTATATGCTTCAAGAAACTTAAATCCTTCATAGATTGACTTATAAGTTAAGTTATATAAGCCATATAATAGACTTTAGATGCATATCAAGTTTTCATGTCATGTTAGAGAAATAAGATATCGAAAAATGATTGCACATACCATTAACTTTATACTTTCAAGTATTTGAACTACATGCCCAAAATGACATGTCTTTCATATGGAATCAATTCTACTTGAACTGTATCTCTTCCATTTGGACAATACTTTTATGTCTATATTCGATAGACTTAAGATCTTCATCTATACTTAGCTATATGATAGGTGTCGTCGACGAACATTTCATATCGGTTCCAATAAATTTTCATAAAGACATAACATAGAGATCTCTTCATTCATATATTCAGGTACCTGAATCTCTCTTGAGATTTTATGAAGTGTTATATCACGTGACCTTCTAGATCACTTGCCTCATTTATTATGATCACTTTGATCATTTGCTCATCTTCTTTATCAAGAAGTTCTATTTGAAACCGATTTGTCTATACGCTTTAAGCATACCACAGATTTTGTCCTTCTAGGACTTAATATGAGCATTTGCAATGAGAATATAGTTACTTTCTTTGGGTCAGCAAATGCGTATGTCATGCTTTGCAATATGTTGCAAATGAATTATCCTTTTATGAACTTCAAGTTCATATTATCCTATTCAAGGATCTATATGTATAAATAATAATTCATTCCATGCAACTTTTTCTCAACTGTTGTATCTTGTCTCCCCCTCATGTTAGAAAAACTAACTTGCTTCCTCAACTTTAAAATTCATCTTTGTGCATTATGGTGTTAATAAAAATATACACCGCACATCAATAATAATAAGATGAAATTATTTGATTCCTGACCCTGAACCATTTGTGAGGGGATAATGTAATATACTTTCGTATATCATAATGATATAGATAACTTTGTTCTCATAAGCAATAGTTTAGCTATTAAGTGGAGGCACTCAATAAATTATTTTGCTAAACCAACTATGATGTAAACCAACTTATCAAGATGAATTATCTTGAATAGAAAATCTGGAAATTGTGCTCTAAATTGAATTATTGAGCAAGTTACCTCGCAAAACACCATGTTGCGGGTTAATGATAATCGCGCATGTAACCATCTCATAGATGCATCTTATGTGGTATACATGGCAGGTGAATGGGCTCATGTTCACCTTTGATATTTCCTGCATTCATGGGATTCAATCCTAACTTTAGTTGGTTTATTAATTAATGAGAACAAGACAATATAAGAGAATTCATAAAGAACTTTCTAATTCTTTAATATTTACCCATGTGAATTCTCTATTATTTTTGCACATCATACTTAAATTGATAAGGCTAAACTAATTATGCCAACTGAATAAATTATCAATATTGATAAACTTCATGTTTACACCATGAAATGTGCAATTCTCAATAAACTTCAGGTTTATTATGACATGGTTTTTTATATCAATAAATATTCACTTTATTGTGACATTCTTTCATTTGTGTAATACAAACTGGAGAATAAAGCGGGTAGTTTTTCATATACAGATTATCCCGCTACAATTTGTAGCAATAGAAGATATCAAATCTTTCCTTTATTTATAGTCTCAATACAATCAACCGCTTTCGCATATACTTTGGAAACGGAATAAGTTTCTTTGAGACTTACTACAACACAATACCTTATTGTTAATCAATTGTGTTTCTCCAACATAGTAATAATTGGCTCTTCTAGAGCTCTCAATTAATTTTGTACTACCACAAATTCATCAACATCCATGTGGTGAATATCTCTTTTAAAGAGAAAGTTATACCATTATTGGTCATGGTCAAAATTATATGCAAGATATGTTTCTTGTATTATCGTTGTCCTTTAATAATCATATTTCCAAAATATTTTGGCGTACAATAGGTACGTGACCAATGATCATTCATGCCATAATAATGACATTATTTTCATATATCATCTCAAACCTCCTTCTAGAGGTGATGTGGTATATTCACTACCACTAGCACGTTCATATTCTTCCAAGAATGAATATGTATTCATAAATTAGATGTTGTCACATCCACACCATGAATGGACCATAATAATCTGTATGTGCTATGTAAAATCTCATGTCAAATTGATGACATATATTACTTTCACAAAGTGAATGATTATTTTGAGAATCCTTACTGTTCTCATTACCACAATAATGACGATAATAATTTCGTCTATTGCCACGTCCACATCCATTGATACCTTCACGGTAAAAAATTTTGTCTTCTTTCAGACTTATCACATACTGCTATCACATTCTCTAAAGGGAATGAGAATGGAGCAAATTCAATTGGACGGGTTTTTCAATTCTTTTCCCACAATCATACATGAATTTAATCATGGCAAGGCATAGAAATTTTACCACGTTGGGTGGTTATAATATCTTTCAAGCTACAAAATCAAATAACTGTAAAATAAATTTCCCAAAGAGATACCAGTTTCTAACAAAAATCTGATTTTTACCACAAGTAAAAACAAAAGATTAGCTAAGTGATAAATCCAATAACTACTAGAGTAACATTCCCAACACAAAAAGTCTAACAAAAGAAGATCATATTTTCTATTTTCTTACGCTATATAAATTGAGCAACTGTTATTTAAAATACCCTTATTTGCTAATCTCTGCAAATCAAGTAACTTCAAAATAAAATACCCAAAACGAGTACAAAGTTTTCAGATAAAAATCTGATTTATCACATGTAAAACCTATACAGTTTAATTCAACGGACAAAGAAAAACTCAAAACGCTATATTTGCTAAGCTATATAAATCGACCAACAAGATACCAATTTTCACATAAAAATTTGATTTTTATCACATGTAAATCTGGAGACAGGTTAATTTAGCGGATCTGAAGATTATCAAGATAACAAACAAATAGGAATTGGAGATTGCCTGATCCGAAAAAATTAGGGTTTGGAGAGATGGGAAAGGTCATTAAAGAGCAAACCCTCCCGCGTTCGGATAATTCTTGAGCAAATCGAGAGAAGTAACTCCAGCAGAAATAACGTAAATAGCGTAAATAATTATCTAAATATACGAAACATAAACGTCTGCAGTTGATTGCAAGACCATTTTGAGTGTGAACATGAGCTACAAGATGTTCCACTTTTATCCCAATTGATAAGCAATAATCATTAAATGCTTGGGATAAAAACTCAGCAGCATTATCTAGTCTAATAGACTTAATTGGATTATCAGGAAATTGTGCTCGTAATCGAATTATTTGTGCCATTAATTTTGCAAACGCAAGGTTGCGTGATGACAATAGGTACACATGGGACCATCTAGAGGATGCGTCTATTAAGACCATAAAATATCTAAAGGACCCACAAGGTGGGTGAATAGGTCCACAAATATCCCCTTGTATACGTTCCAAAAACGTAGGTGACTCAGTTCCAACCTTTGTTGGTGATGGTCTAATAATTAACTTGCCTTGATAACAAGAAGTGCAAGAAAATTCATTATTTAAAAGAATCTTTAAATTCTTTAATGGATGCCCATATGAGTTTTCTATAATCCGTCTCATCATAATTGATCCAGAATGTCCCAATCGATCATGCCAAAGTACAAAAGTATTGGAATCAGTAACCTTTTGGTTTACTGTGGAATGTGCCTCAATTGCACTAATTTTTGTCCAATACAGGCCACAAGATAAAGATGGGAACTTCTCAATAACCCTCTTTTGGCCAGAGACATTCTTTGTAATGATGAGGTATTCAAGATTATTCTCATCTATTGTCTCAATATGATATCCATTTTGACGGATATCTTTAAAACTCAACAAGTTCCTCTTGGACTTGGAAGAGAACATTGCATTCTCTATGATAAATATTGTTCCTTTAGGCATAGTTATAGTTGCTCTTCCGGAGCCTTCAATCAATTTACTACTACCAGAAATTGTAGTAACATCTGCCTTTCACATACTTAAATGAGAGAAATATTTCTTCTCTTTGAATATCGTATGTGTGGTACATGAATCAATTAAACAAATATTTTTACAATTGGACGTTGATCCAAGTTTGCTTTGTGAGATATCCATATTTGCTTCCCATGGTTTGACATACAAAAGAAATATACGAACTAGATATAACATTTAAAAGATAATTAAGGTTTACAAATCACAGAGATTATTTGTAAAATAGCTAAACCAACTAGATTTACAATGCTTTTGACTCCTAATATATACGAAACTTTAAGAATTCCTATCGTAGAAGGGCAGAGCAAAGGGGCAGTTAGATATTATTGGACTCATAAGTATCCAAATTCTAAGCATATTCTCCCTATCACTACAACCTCCAATTAATTAGTGGCGTATAAAACTGGACCAATCATGTGCACAATCAATATATCGTAGGAAAAAAAAAATGAATAAGTGCTCCAGATTTTTACCAATCATGCAAACTACTTCAAATTAAGCTGATTAGAATGAACGACTTAATACTATTTGAGAACAATTTTTCTTTCAAACTATTGTTAAAATCAAATCTCGATTAATTAACGGCTTTACAACAACATATAAACTTATATGAATTTAAAAATAGAGTAAAATTAAATTGTAATTGGTAGTACAACATAAACTGATACTTTGTTTTCTAGCATCCTAATCTTATATCAATTCTTTACAAACTTTCAATTACTGCTTCATCATAGGAACCCCATTAACGTCTAGCTATTGAAAAAGGAATAAATTCCAATTTATTTTTGATTAACTACACCGTAAGTAATGGAAAGATATGTGTACCTGATTACTTGGATTGCTTCTACGAAATTTTACGCAGTCAAAAGCTATGTGCCTGATAGTCGTCGCCTCTCTCACACCGCCTACACTAACTTAATTTTCTCAAATAGATTCTTGAGATAGTAGAACTTCGTGCTGATAACGTGTTATAAAATAATACAAGAACAAGAACAATATTGCAGAGCAAGGTAGGGAGAGGAGAATTCTTATTGATATTTTGGGATGGACTGATAATTGGGTAAGACCTCTCTATTTATAGGAAGAGAAATGACTTAGCCTCAAAGTAAAACTCTTCTATAAGATAGACATTCACTCTAATTAGAATTCTATTCTTAACAGTGCTTTTTTTAACTAGCGGAAATTTTGATATATTTCTCCCTTTACAAAATTACCAAAGTACAATGGTTTTTTCTTCATGCTCTCTGAAGCGCTCCAACAACCCTAACCATGGGAGTGGTTATATTATAGTACCGTACAGTGGATTGAGTCCGTTTCGTCCACATTTGTATTTTTTCCACTATTCAAAGACTACCAAAGTTTGACTAACATCAAAACCATAAACCAGAATATAAGATCAATTTTCTCCACATAATTTCAATTTATGTAAATTTACTTTGTATGAAGTTTAATAAAAAGAGAAAAGTTTTGAACTTGTGGTATGAAATGAGATATATATAGTTTGTGGGACTGTAAATTATTATACGGAAAAAGGGTCAAAACTGTCCCCAACGTATTGACTCCGAACAAAATTGCCCTGTTAACCTTTTGCAAAGAAAATGCCCCTACCATTAACTTTGTGGCTTACTTTTTCCCCTAAAACTAACAGATGTCTTGTCATTATTTTTTAATTATTTTTAATTCCACGTGTCAGGTTGTGATTGGTCATTCCCTAAAACCTGACCCAAAATTAATTTTACCCCGCCCCTACCCGACCGACCCGACCCAACCTTTTTTACCCCCCAAACCCCTCTTCATCTTCCTCACAACACACCCCCAAACAATATTCACTTTGTTTATCATTCTTAAAATTCTCACATAATTTGAGTCTTGACGTTGTCATTAATATTAAAATTTATTGTTCTATATAACAAGAAGTAATAGATTTCAAACCTAGCAATTTAAACGAATTATGACAGAATCTCTAACTTCATATTTATACTTTTTAAATCTCGGATATACTGAAGCAGACCGATATTTTATCTGCTTCTTCAACAAAAAAAATTTACTATTTCATTTGTCAGTTGGGGTATGGGAGAAGGTGAGTTGTGTGAAAAGGGGTCGTTTGCTGGTCGAAGAAGCACCGGTCGCTGCCGGTTTTGTTAAGGGAAAAGGGTGGTTGTCGCTGGTGATGGAGATGAGTGGTCGTTGTAAGGGCTGGCGACGGTTCTGGGGTTGCCGGCGATGCTGGCTGCTTCTTCTTTAGGGTGCACTGCTATGGTGTTTTGTTTTGATGAAGGTGGCTGAGAGGGGTGTTCGCTGGTCGTGGGTGAAGACTGGTGGTCGTAGAAGCGATGGTGGCCGCTCTAATGGTGGTCTATGTAGGTTCCTCTATTGTTGTCCTTGGTATTCCATGTTGAACAAGAAGGGAGCTCTTTAGGATTACCCAAACAATGGGTTTCGGTCCGGTTGGGTCGGGCCGGTTGGGTAGGGGGGGTAAAATTAATTTTGGGTCAGGTTTTAGGGAATGGCCAATCACAACCTGACACGTGGAATTAAAAATAATTAAAAAATAGTGACAAGGCATCTGTTAGTTTTAGGGGCAAAAGTAAGCCACAAAGTTAACGGTAGGGGCATTTTCTTTGCAAAAGGTTAACGGAGGGCAATTTTGTTCCGGAGTCAATACGTTGGAGGCAGTAATGACCATTTTCCGATTATTATATAAAGGTAAATTATTTCTAAATATAAAAAGAGGTTATTTTATTAACACTAACTAAAAATAAAATAGATTCACATAAATTGAAGCTGAGGAAGTACATAAGTAGTTTCCAATTGTGGATGAAAAAGAATGTTATGTGGTTGTGTTAGAATCTTTCATTTAAAGTATATCACAAAAATCCTTCCTAATAGAAATATATCGGGCTTAGCAATAATAACCAAATTCTAAAAGGCAAAATACAAAACTGATTAATCGGCTAAAATTAATTGTATTTGCTAATTGAAAAATATTGAATATATATATATATATATATATATATATTATCGCTTATTATTTTAAGGCGACTAAAAATATAATATTTCTCAATTCTAAACGTGTTATAACCATCTAAAATTCAAAAAAAAATTACTTTGTCTTTTAAAGTAAATAAATCTTTTCGACCATACTCGATTTTAACGATAGAAAGTTTTTCTTTGTTTAGCATACTTTATTCTATAAAGTTAGTAGGAATTTTTTTGTCACCAACTAACCGTGATATACATCACAAATAATTCATTAATAAGAAAGAATTAAGTAACCAGCTTTGTAGCCAAAAAAGTCAAAACCTAAATATTTATGTTGTCTTAAAATACTAGTGAAAATAACTTGAATAGCGAGTAATATATGTATCTTAATTTGATTCTAATAATATAGTGACAAATATAGGTTAAGTTATTTGTAAAATTTGTTTCAACATTATCAATGTTCGTCTATATAATTGAATTAAAATCTTATATAATAATTAATAAAGATCTTTTACTACAAATCACATGAACTTTGGAACTCCTGCTTCAAAAAATATCCTCTCACAACAAAATATGAATTTGGTATTTATCCAGCTTAAACGTTAACTCTATTTTTTTTTAAAATGGCCAAAAAAGTATTGTCAAAATAACCATTTTCTCCGGTATACAGTAAAGGGTAGTATGGTCATTTTACAAGAATATCCCATAAACATAGAAAACATGTGGCATCTAAGTAAAAATAGCACGAACTAGCCAGTTTTTGGACTGGTCATTCAAAAATAGCCAGTGTTTGCCAAGTAATTGAAAAACAACAACTATTTTGCTACAACAAATACCGGTCCAGCATAATATATTGGAGTTCGGTGCACGTGTGTATGGACTTCCAGCATATTATGCTGGAACTCCAACACACGGAAGGTTCCAGCATAATATATTGGAGATTCGAGCACTTGTGTATGAACTTGCAACATATTATACTGGACCGGTATACTTTGCTGGAATATACTGGAGTTCTAGTGTGCTTATGCTGGAACTCCATTATATTATGCTGGAGTTCCAGTATACCTATCTGAAACTCCAGTATAATATGTTGTAATTAAGTATACTTATGCTGGAATTCCAGCATAATATACTGACCTAATTTTTTAATTTTGAATAGTGTTTTCGCTCAAATTTATATTTACATGAAAAGTGACTAAATTTTGATTACTTTTAAAAGAGTAAATTATTTTTTAATAATTACTTGTAAATCTGATTATTTTTGAATTTTTAAGATAAAGCAGTAATAAAACTATAAAAGAACCTTGTTGGCTTAAAATAATATTCCAATATTGATCCATAAATATCTTACACCTCCAAAGAAAGTACTGGATTAATCTAATCTAATTAGTACTGTCCTTCTAGCTTGTTTCAATAATTAATTTGTACGATGAAGTGGTTAATTAATTGTTGGGATTTTTACATATACATCCCATATAGCAAACCTTATAACCACTCATGTTTAAGGTTTGTATTTATTACTTTTTAGTATACCATGTTTCAATTTGTGTACCAAAATTTACTTTTAAGGTTTAATTATCAAAGATTTATTAGAGGCTTGATTTGTGGAACAAAATATTTCCATATTTTCTTTCCCCATTTTTTTCTCTTTCTTCCAACCGATTTTTACTACATTTAATTATCCCCACATTTATTTTTGTCCATTTTTCTCTTTCTTCCAACGTTTATTCTCTCGTTGTATTTTTTTCTTCTCTCTCCGATTTTCTTCTTCAATCTCTTCTTTTTTTTTTCTTCTTCTTGAATCTGGATTTGGAAGAGCATGTGTTCTTTTATAATGTTTGAGAAGTTGTAATGGTTGAATATATTTTTCTATAAAGTTAAGATCTTCTTATTACGAAGGCAATTCTGTAAAAAGATTTGCTTTTTATCTAATTTTCTTCTTGTCTTCATTCAATTGTTGCTTTTTCGATTTGATTTGCATTTCTTTGGCAAATTCCAATTTTCTTCTTCTTATTCTTACCTATTTTTTTTAACAGTTAAAAAAATATGTGTGTTTGAGATGGTGTATATCATCATGTGTATATATATCATAATGTATATTGTATAACATAATGTATATTGTTAGATAAGGCAATAAAAGATTAATATGAAATCAAATCGTGCTAACTAATTTTACGATAGTGTAATTCATTCTGAATAAACTTACTTTAATTTCATTGAAGGTAAACAAATTTTTTTTTCTCCTCAATGTTTTGTAGTTTAATATTTTTTTGCCAAAAAATTAGAAATTCAATTGTTTTTAGGCGTGTAAGTGTTTTTTGTAAAAATATACTGTATTATTGCATATTAAGGTCGCTTATACAAGTTGTAGTTAATTATTGTCATTCGGAGTTAATGTGTAATTGATTGGCAAAATATACTGTTGAATTAAATTTGTACTTAATTGTAGTTTCTTGTAGTTTAATGTAGTGTAATGTAATGGTTATTTGGAACTGTCACTGTTGACTCAAATTTGATGGCAAATGTTACAGTTTGAATCAAATTTTACGTTAATTGTAGTTTAATGTAGTTTAATGTAATGTTTATTTGGAACTGTCACAGTTGACTCAAATTTGATTGGCAAATTATACTGTTGAATTAAATTTTATTGTAGTTTTTTGTTGTTTAATGTAGTTTAATGTAATGTTTATTAGGAACTGTCAGTGTTGACTCAAATTTGATTGGCAAATTATACTATTGAATCAAATTTGTAGTTAATTGTAATTTTTTGTAGTTTAATGTAGTTTCATGTAATTTTTATTTGGAACTGTCACTGTTGACTCAAATTTGTGTATTTGTCTATACCAAAGGAAGATCTTACTGATATTGACAAACACCGTAGACGCTATGGAGCTCTGCTGTGGGACTACGCCACAAGAAGCTAAATGATGGTTCAATCAGTGAGACTGAGGTTAACGGCAGGCTTGCAAAGAGGAAGGGTCCACCGCCAAAGAATGAGAGAAATAAAGTTGAACGAAAGAAGAAGTAGAGTGTACTGTTGTAATGAACTTTGGTTGTACTGAATAATTTTTCATGAATACTGAACTCACTGGAAACACTTCATATAACCTACATCTGACTACATTTTAAAAACTCACTGGAAACACTTCATATAACCTTAACTACATTTACCTACATTTGACTACATTTTAAAAACACACTGGAAACAGTGCATATAACCTTAACTACATTTGACTACATCTGACTACATTTTAAAAACTCGCTGGAAACACTTCATATAACCTTAAATACATTTACCTACATTTTAAAAACACAATGGAAACAGTGCATATAACCTTAACTACATTTGACTACATTTGACTATATTTTAAGATTTAAGACCTAGCTACACCCCAAAAAAGATTCAAGACACCTCATAATACTGCCTAGTGAAACTATTTACCAAATGTAGATTTTTCTTCCTCAACTAGATACATCATGTAATTGCCAATATACTATTTACCAAATGTAGTACCAATCTTAAGTTCAATCTTCCTCTCATAAAGTGGTAAATCTTCAGTATTGAAAATATTTCATTTTTATAGAATATCTCACTTCCATTTATTCTGCCATGGCTTTATATCACATATCTTCTTTTCCATATTTGTCTGGAGCTTTACCAAATTTATCTTCATATAATAACATTGTGGTCCTTCAACATAAAGATATCGGTAACCATTTATTATTTCCAAAGTTATAGAATCCTTTTGGAAAAATCTCAAAATATCATTGAACTCCTATTATATGGGCAATATTTCTTTTTTAATCTTGGGACATAATCTCTTTCCATAAAATAGATTGTACTGTATTCATAATATATTTCTTTTCATAAAAAATATATTTTTCTTATGGCAGCACATATGTGCAAAATAAATATTAATTCGGTTCAGCTTACTGGAGAGATTCGATTAGGAGCATTTAAGATTTTACCTTAACTGATTTAGCATTTATTTGGTACAAAATCAAAGATTAATTAGGAGCCATAAATACAGGAGTTATTTTAGGATACAATTCATTTAACATAGATTTGAGCATTAATAAAGGCATTATTTTAGGAGGCAACATCTGGAAAGATTCCGTTTGGTACATATTGTGTAACAAAAATATGAGATACGAGGGTAATAAACAAACAATGCACAATAATGATAGTAAGATTTGTTATATGGGATGTATAGGTAAAAATCCCTTAATTGTTTATGGACAATTAGGTGCAAATTGATATATTGGGCCCCATTCCAAATTATAAATTCGAGTTAAGTTTGATTCCCATCTTGATTTTGATTTTGATTGTATTTGTTCATTTATGTCGTCCGTTGTTTTCTTCGTTTCCTTTTATTTTTTAAGATTATCATTACCATAAGAAGCACCAGCGAAGCACATGTGTCATGTAAGACTTGTACAAGTAAGGAAATAATAATTGATAATTACTATATTATTATAAATAGAATTTTATTTAAGATGAATGTCCATATTTTAGAAAAATTTTAGGGTTTGTTTTTTTGGTGGTTAAGTTATTTTTTTCTTATAAATAGAGGAGTTTTATTCCATTGTAATTGGTCCCAAATCAATAAGAATTCTCTCTCTATTTTTCTCCGCAGTATTTTTCTTCTTTTATTGTTCATAACATGTTATCAGTACGAGACTCTACCAATTGAGTATAAGTTTTGGGATTGAGCATAATGATTATCAATTGTTATATGAACTTCCTTCATGATTAAATTCTAGATTTAAGATAAGTATTTTACTTTACTTTTCTCTTTTAAATTCTTGGCATTCTATAATTTGATTTAAATACAAGCAAAGACGATAAATTTTGATTGTAACTTTAATGAGTTTGAAAGAAACTATAACCACCCAAAGTGGTAAAAATTTTATGCCTTGACATGATCAAGTTCATGTATGATCGTGGGCAAAGAATTGAAAAAATGTCCAATTGAATTTTCTCCATTCTCATTCCCTTAAGAGAATGTGATAGCATAATGTGATAAATCTGAAAGAAGATAAAATTATTACTATGAATGTATCAATGGATGTGGACGTGCCAATATACGAAATTATAATCGTCATCATTGTGGTAATGAGAACAATAAGGATTCTCAAAATAATCCTCCACTATATGAAAGTAATATTTGTCATCGCTTTGACGTGAGATTTTATAAAACACATATAAATGATTATGGTCTATTCAGATGTGAATGTGACAACATGTGATTTATGAATATATATTCATTTTGGAAGAATATGAGTGTGCTAGTGGTATATACCACATTCACCTCTAGAAGGAGATTTGGGAGGAAATAAGAAAATAATGTCATTATTATGGAATAAATGGTCATTGGTCACGTACTTATTGTACGCCAAAATATTTTGGCATTATGATTATTTAAAGACAGCGGTAATGCAATAAACAGATCTTGCATATAATTTTGACCATAACTATAATGGTATAACTTTCTCTCTAAAAGAGATATTCACCATATGGATGTTGATGAATATGTGGCACTACAAAATTAATTGAGAACTCTACAAGAGCCAATTATAATATTTTGGAGAAACACAATTGATTACCGATAAGGTATTGTGTTGTAGTAAGTCTCGAAGAAACTTATTCAGTTTCCAAAATATACGCGAAAACGGTTAATTATATTGGGACTATAATAAAGAAAAGATTTAATTTCTTCTATTACTTCAACTCGTAGAGGGGTAATATGTATGTGAAAATTTACCCGTTTTATTCTCCAGTTTGTACTACACAAATAAAAGAATACCACAATAAAGTGAATATTTATTGATATAAAAATCCATATCATAATAAACTTGGAGTTTATTGATAATTGCACACGTCATGATGTAAACCTGGAGTTCATCAATATTGATAATTTATTCAGTTGGTAAAATTGATTTAGCCATGTTAATTTAAGTATGATGTGAAAAAACAAAAGAGAATTCGCATGGGTAAATATTAAAAAACTATTACGAATTCTTTTACGTTGCTTGTTCTCATTAACTAATAGACCAACTAAAATTGGGATTGAATTCCATGATTCTGGAAATATCAAAGGTGAATACGAGCACATTCACCTGCCATGTATACCACATAAGATGCATCTATGAGATGGTTAGATGTGCGATTATTATTAACCCGCAACTTGGTGTTTGTGAGGTAACTTGCTCGAAAATTTAATTTAGAGTATATTCCAAATTTTTTTTATTCAAGATAATTCATCTTGATAAGTTGGTTTACGTCACAATTAGTTTAGCAAAATGATTTATTGAGTACCTCTACTTAATAGCTAAACTACTGCTTATGAGAATAAAATTATTTATATCAATTTAATATAAGTTATATACGAATATATATTATATTTTCTCCTCACACGTGGTTCAGCGTCGGGAACAAAATAATTTCATTTTATTATTATTGATATGCGGTGTATATTTTGATTAACTCCATAACGCACAAAGATGAGTTCTCAAAGTTGAGGAAACAAGTTAGTTTTTCTAACATGAGGGGGATACATGATAAACAGTTGCAAAAACGTTATGTGGAATGAATTATCATTTCTGCATCTATATCTTCGAATAAGATAATATGAATTTGAAGTTCATAAAAAGATAATACATTTGCAATATATTGCAAAGCATGTCAGACGCATTTGCTGACCCAAAGAAAGTAACTATATTCTCAGTACAGAAACTCCTATTAGAATAAGTCCTAAAAGGACAAAGTCAATGGTACGCTTAAACGTATAGACAAATCGATTTTAAATAAACTTCTTCATAAAGAAGATGAGCAAATGATCAAAATGATCATAATAAAGGAGGCACGTGATCTAGAAGATCACATGACATAAAACTTCATAAAATTCCAGGAGGGATTCAGGTACCTGAATATATGAATGAAGAGATCTCTATGTTAGGGGTGGGCATATATTGGGTAAAACCGATAACCCGAACCGTTAATTATTAATTGGGTTATCGGTATTAGGTTATTAGATTAAAGGTTCGGTAACGGGTAAAAAAATTTTATTGGATTATCGATTCGGGCTCGATTTGGCAATTCTGTTATTGGGTAAAATCGATAACCAAATAAGGGTTAACTAATTTACTAGTTTGCTCTTAAGTATATACATACTAGGGTTTCATATAAATAGTTCTCACCTCTTAGTTTCTCCGCCTCACACCCCGTCGTCTCCACCAGATGGACTGACTTTGCTTGCAAATTCAACCACTAACTTTTAAATCAAAGTTTTTCTCGAAAGATTCAAGTTGCATTATGATGGAACTTTAACTGGTTATCCTGTTACTCAATCAGATGTGGGTGCCTTTGACAACAAGAAAATCATACAATTAGAAGAAAAATTTTCTATCAAAAGAATATTGATAATTGAAAAGGAGAACGAATGTCGACATATCTAAGCAACATAAAAAAAAAATTGTTCTCATTTGCAAAATATGTTTTAGTTTTATCTTATCGGGTAAACCGATAACCCGACTGATAATAATCAATAACCGATAACCAATATCTTATCGTTTGGTTATTGGTTTATCATATGTATAAACTGATAACTGCTAGATAAAACCGATAATATTCGTAACCGAACCGAACCAACCGATGTCCATCCCTACTCTTTGTTATGTCTATATGAAAATAAGGAGGTTGGAGCTGATATAAAATGTTTTTCGACGATATTGATTATAGTTCTAAATATATGTGAGGATCATAAGTCTGGATAAACAATTCAAGTAGAATTTGGTTTCGTATGAAATACATGTAGTTTTGGACATGTAGTTCAAACACTTGAAAGTATAAAGCCAATATGTGCAATCAGTTTTCGGTATCTTATTTGTCTATCATGACATGAAAACTTGATATGCATCTAATTGAAGTCTATTATATGAAAATCCTTGAAGGATTTAAATCGCTTAAAGCATATACAGTTCTTGGTCCCGAAATACCATCTTAAGTGCAATTTGTGTAGATATATATATATATTTTGCTATAACTATAAGCATGATAATGTGATAGTGAGAATACCTCTATGGAGATATTTGAAAAGGCTATTCCACGACATTATATGATGACATTACATGTACATAAGAACGATGATTTCAAGTTGCAACATATTTAATCAAATGATAGTATGACTGATTTGTTTATCAAATCTCTACCAACGATCTTTGAAAAAGGTGCACAAGATTGGAATGCATAGGTTCAAAGATGTGAATTGATGCTCTCATCCGGGGGAGTTGATATGGTTGTACTCTTTTTCCCTTACAAGGTTTTGTCCCACTGGATTTTTCTTGCAATGTTTTTAACGAGGCAACCAAAAGGCATATTGTTAAACATGTGTACTCTTTTCCTTCTCTAAATTTTTTTCCCATTGGGTTTATTTTACTTAAAGTTTTAACGATCCACATTATCTAGTAAATAGATATTCAAGGGAGAGTGTTATAAATAAAATTCTACTTAAGGTGAATGTCTATATTTTAGAGAGATCTTAGTGTTTGTTACTTGGTGGATAAGTCAACCTTTTTCCTATAAATAGAGGGGTTATATGCTATTTTAATTGATCCCAAATCAATAAGAATTCTCTCTCTACTTTTATCTGCAATACTTTTTTTCTTCTTTTATTGTTTTATAACAATTGTAAATATAAGTACAAGCTTAAATGTATTATACATGCATACACTTATTGTAAAATTTACTCGTCACAAATAATATGTTCGAAATCTGGTGGAAATGCACAGGTAGACACTTTGAGAACCTCTACTCCCACATCTACCCCATAGCATTTGGTAGTGCCCGAGTTGGAAGAACTAAGGAAACAATTGAATGTGATGACCCGATAGGTCATATTATGTTTTAGAACCTAATTTTTAACTTTGAAGCATTAAACACCTCATTTTCCGAAACATTTTTCGGAAAGCTTTTATGTTTAAAACTGAGAAATATATAAAAATTTTGCCTTAAAATCCAGTTGAGTTGTATTCTGTCAACGTTTTGAGCAAATGAACCTGGATTCGTATTTTGCGGTCTTAGCGAGTTCGTATCATAATTTGAAACTTGGGAGTATGCCGAAAATCGAATTTGGTGGTCCCTAACCCGAGTTATCGCACTTTGTTGAAATTGAAAGTTAAATTGTTAATGACTTTGAAATATTTGACAAAAGTTTGACTTTTTGTATATCGGGTCCTTATTTTGATTTCGAAACCCCGTATAGGTCAAATACCTTATTTATGTCTTGCCTATCGAATTTGGTGAGAAACAGAGTTTGTTTGATATGATTCAGATGTCTGGTTGTTAATATAGCAATTCTAAAATTTCTTGAAAAGTTTATTTGATTTTGGTGTCCGATTCCTAGTTCTAGGTGTTATTTTGGTGATTTGATTGTGTGAGCAAGTTTGTATGACGTTTTTAGACTTGTGTGCATATTTGGTTTAGAGCCCCGTGGGCTCGGGTGAGTTTCTGATGTCTGGTGTCTGATCTCGCAATTGCGAGACCAGTGTTTGCATTTGTGAACTTTGATGACCAGGCCCTTCGTTATGTGATTTACCTCCCCGTTTCCCTAATTTTATGCTCTTACATGTTTCATTATCGGTATTTTGTGTGTTAAGGTTAAATCGGATTGGTTTTGATCAGAAATAAGACACTTAATCTCTTAAGAAAAGCTTATTTTGGAAAAGTCAACCGGATATTGACTTATGGGTTAGAGAGCTCGGATGTAATTTTCGGTGATTCAGTTAGCTTCGAGGGATGATTTGTGACTTAGGAGTGTGATTAGAAGTGGTTTTGGAGGACCAGTGTAGAAATAGGCTTGAATTGGCGAAGTTAGTGTTTTGGTGATTTTCGGTTGATAGGTGAGATTTTGATTCGAGGATTGAAATGGAATTCCGAGAGTTGTAATAACCTCGTTAGGTGATTTGGGATGTGTGTGCAAAATTTCAGATGATTCAGAGGTGTTTTGGTCAGGTTTTTGATCGAATGCGTATTTTGGAAGTTTAAGAAGAACTTAGGCTTGAATCCGATGAGAAATGATGATTTTTGTATTGTTGGATGTGTTTTGATGATTGGAGCAAGTTTGAATGAAGTTTAGAATGGGTTGGCACTTTTGGTTGAGGTTCAGGGCGCTTCGGGGTGATTTCGGATGGTCAAACGGATTAATTCTAGCCTTAGATGTTGCAGATTTTCTAGTTTTGGTGTTGCAGAGAATTTCCTCTATGCAATTGCATAGATGATATTGCGATCTCATAGTAGTTATTTGTGAGGCTGGACTTTTGTTCAATGCGTTCGCATTTGATGGTTGCGATCGCAGAGGGTTGTTGGGTGAAGCTATGCGTTCGCAGGGGCATGTCGGTGTTCGCATAGGCCTAGGGAATGATGCATTGCGATCGCAGGGTTCTGGTGCGATATCATAGGTGGAGTTTTTGGGGAGTTTAAAATTTGTGCATTGCGATCGCAAGCCTGGGGTTGTGATCGCATTGGGGAAATAATCGCTTGGGCATAAGGGTTTAATAACATTTCATCCGCGAGCCAAGTCTAATTTCCACCATTTTTGAGCAACCTTAAGAGCTTTTGGATGGGGATTGAAGGGGATTTCGATTGGGATTGATTGGAGGTAAGTCCTATGGCCTAAAATTGTGATTTAATTATAGAATCCACCTTAAAATTCATGTAAATGGGATTAAAAAGGGAAGAATTAGGGCTTAAATATTTGAATGAGAAATTGGGGGTTGAAAGAGCATTTGAGCTCGGATTTTGGAGTTTTTGATATGTATAGACTCGTGGCGAGATAAGGAATCTGGTGATGTTAAATTTTTTGACTTTTGAGAAGTTGGCCTTGGGCTCAGGTTTTGCAAATTTCGTGAATTTTGATATTTTTCGAGTCTCTTCTATTGGGTTATGTTCCCTTAGCCTATTGTAACGTATTCGTTGTGGTTTTGGTGTGATTCGACGCGCGAGGAGGTCGATTTGAGAGGAAAGGGCATAGCGAGATAGACTTTGGCCGGCTAGATGTGAGTAATAATTTTAAATGATATCCTGAGGGTTTGAAACCCCGGATTTGCACAACGTAATGCTATGTTGAGATGAGACAATCGTTGTAAGATGAGCGCGAGGTCATTTACTATTGGAGATTGTGACTTGGTCCATCACGGGTCGATATTTTATCGTGTATTTCACAAAGACTTGTTGTTTTTCACTGTGACTTGGGCTTTTTGCCATACTTAGGCTTTGTGATAACTATCTGAAACCATTTGTGAATTTCCATCACTGTTTCCTCACCAATTGAAGTATTATTTGAACTCAGTCCATTTGAATTATACTGTTTCATGAACTCAACTATATTTTTACTCAAATTTGAGATTTAAATGATATTTGAACTGGTGTTTGAGCTGAGCACTATTGTTTTACTACTGCCCAAGGGGCTTATGATTATTTTTTGGACTGATTGAGGCCGATGGCCATATGTAAGGATATGATGAGTGATGTGATAAGGCTCTCAGGCCTCGAGTGATATGTACAGGCTTTCAGGTCTTATGATGATATAGCGCTTAGGCTGTAGGAGCCCCATGGAGTCTGCAGCCCCACAGTGAGCGTGTGTACCCATGTGATTTGAAACAATTGGCGTTGTATTATATAATTGGTGAAACCATGATAACAATGACACTGTATGATATAATTGGTAAAACAGTGGTAAGAAATGGCACTGTATGATGTAAATTGGTCAGGTAACAATGACTGACCAGGAAATTGAGTCCGAGGGGATGGTTGCTGATTATTTTCTTATTGGTTGCACATGTTGTCTTTAGCTGCTTTTAAAAAGAAGGAATTTGTTTGATACTTTTCTATTTTATTTCTTGACTGATTGTACTGCTTAAGATAGCGTTCCTTTGTGCATTTGAGAGATTTCTAGCTTCCAGTCGTTATTTATTTATATTTCTCAGTGGGTTAGAGTACTCACATTACTCCATGCACCGTGTGTGCAAATACAGGTAGAGCTGAGTTCGTTCCTGAGCGCTAATTTCCTTCCGAACCAGGCGGATTAGGGGTGACGAGGTAGTTGTTGACGTCGGCAGCCCCGTTCTCCTTTATCTTCTGTTATTTACATTATCCTCAGACCTTGATCTTGTTTCTAGATGTTGCAAAACATTAGTAAAGTCTGTAGTAGCTCGTGCCTTGTGACACCCCGATTTTGGGCTGTGTTGGGATGGTTCCCTATTTTTATCATTTCATTTCTGCACTCATGATAATGTTAATTATGTTTTAGGTTTATAAAGGCTAAGTAACTGTTAAAAGGAAGCGATGTATTCTGTTGGCTATCCTTGTCTTCACGAGAGGCGCCATCACGACCGGGTTTGGGATTTGGTTCGTGACATGAACATTCCCCAATATTGACATGCTCGCATTTGCGAGAAAATCTTCCCATTTATGAGCAAATTCTTCGTATTTATGAAGAGTGCCTAGGCCGGCATGAGATTGCATATAGAGGTTGCAATTGCAGGGAGGCCAGCGTTCGTATTTGCGAACAATACTTCGCATTTGCGAACAATACTTTGCATTAGCGAAGTTGGATTGGGGCATGCCTCTGGTCACAAATGTGAATGATCAATGTTCACAATTGCGAGTAAGTCATCGCAAATGTGATGAAAGCAAAGATGTGAAGAGCTTCACAATTGCGATTGATTCTTCGTATTTGTAGGTCGCATATGTGATATCTGCAACTGATCAAAATGGGAGTTAGACGGGATTTTGTTCATTCTTGAAATTTCCAAAACAAGAAAACCTTATAGGCTATTTTTCAAAGATATCTTCTCCCATAAATCATTGGTAAGTGATTCTAATCAATTTTTTCAATCTTTCACTACTTTTTCTAGATTTCAACCTAAAATCTAATGTTTTATGGTGAAAATTAGGGGTTTGGGTAGAATTAGGGATTTTTATAAAATGGGAATTTAGATCTAAAATTGAGGTTGGATTCCCAAACAAATTACATAACTGGGCTCAGGGATGAATGGGTATCCGGTTTTGGTCTGAATTTCAGATTTGGACGAAGCGAGCCCAAGAGTTAACTTTGTTGAATTTTTCAATAATGACCTAAATTGAATCCTTTGAAATCGTGGGTAGTTCCTAATGTTTAATTTGAATCGTTTGTTTTGTAATTTACTAGATTCTATTGGTTTGGAGGCTTGTTTGAGAGGCAAAGCCGTGGTTGAGCTTTGAAATTATCCTTTGGATTAAGTAAAGTATCATGGTTAAACTTAACTTAAGGGATTAAGAATTGTTTGTCTATTTACTACATGTTTAGATTTTGGGTACAACGTATATGTGAGGTGACGAGTACTTATGCGTTGTTGTTGGGTTATAACATACGGGTGGGACTTGTTCTTTGCAATTGTTGATTTTCTTGGTCATGTTATCCATGCCTAGACCAGTTAATTGTTAAATTGGTCGTTCTTATCGTGTTTATAGACTTTGGTGATAATTAAGTATTGATTTTGAGTTGAGATTGGTATTGTGGAACTGTTGTTGAAGTAAGGCTTATACTTGTTGAACCTATCTCCATGTTATTATTTGTTCATTGTTATGTGGTAAGGGAGAGTCTTAATGCACGAAGGGTGATGTCATGCCATATGTGAGTGTTAATGCATGGAGAGTGATGTCTTGCCACATTATGAGAGTTAATGCACGAAGGGTGATACTGTACCATATTATGAGAGTTAATGCACGAAGGGTGATGTCGTACCATATTTATTGATCTATACTATGAATAAGAGTAAAATCACGAAGGATGATTCCGTGCATTATCATAAATTCATTGTGAGTTGGGAGTAAAAGCACGAAGGGTGATTCCATGCAATTTTCTTCAGTGTGCTTAATTTTTCTTATTGGTTGAAGGCATATTTACTATTATGGTTATCATTTCTGATGTATCTCTCCTATCTGGTTTTCCCTTAGCATGTCCCCTCCCAATAATACATGTATAGTCTATTTGTTGTTATCTTATACATATAATCCTAATTGCACATGTTTATTATGTAAGTGTCTTGTCATAGCCTCGTCACTACTTACTCGAGGTTAGGCTCAACACTTACAATTACATGGGGCCAGTTGTACTCATACTACACTCTGCACTTTTTGTGCAAATTTTGGTACCGGCCCCAGCTGTCTGTGAGTTGGAGAAGCTTGGACTAGCTTTGGAGACTTAATTTAGATCTGCTGGTCTCTACAGACCTTGAAGTCCCCTTTTATTTTTCTTATTTCATTGTTTCTTTTCTTTCAAAATAGGTGTATTTCTTTTAGTCTCTGTTTGTAGTAAATTCTAGAAGCTCGTGAGTTGTGACTTTAGATATGTATTGTAATAACTATTGGGCATTTATATTATTCTGCAACTGGTTTTATATCATTTTGGCTTAATTGACTTTACTTATTAAATTTATATAGTAATTGATTGAACGGTTCTCTAACATTGGCTTGCCTAGAAAGTGAAATGTTATGTGCCATCATAGTTTTGAAGGTGGACATTTCGGGTCATGACAAGTTGGTATCAGAGCCCTAAGTTGTCTAGGTATCACAATTCATGAGCAGGTTTGTAGAGTTTGGAGGATCGGCATTGAGACGTCTTGTAACGACCCGACCGGTCGTTTTCAACTTTTGCACTTCGATTGCTAGTTCTCGAGCATGACTTGCCCCGTGTTATGCATTATGACTAATGTGGATCGTTGGTTTTAGTTTTTCAAAAAATCGGAATGAATTTGAAAGAATGGTCTCATCTGAAAGCTTGGAATTTGAAGTGTTTGACCAAGAATTGACTGGTGTGTATACGATCTTGGATATGAGTTTCTATGATTTGGTTAGCTTTGTCGGGTGATTTATGATAGAGGAGCGCGATCGGAATTGGTTTTGGAGGCCCGGTGTGGAATTTGGTTTTAATTGGCAAAACTAGTATTTTGGCAATTTCTGGTTGGCATGTGAGATTGTGATCTGAGGGTCGGAATTGAATTCCGTGTTGTAGTTTTTTATTTTGAGATGTGTGTGCAAAATTTTTTGTCATTCGAATGTGATTTGGATGGGTTTTTTTATCGAAAGAGCATTTTGGAAACTTAGGCTTGAATTCAGTGAATTTTGAGTAATCTGATGTTGTTTGGGGTGTTGTAATGAATAGAACGGGTTTGAATAGCGTGTTGGAATGTATTGGTGATTTAAATTGAGGTCCCGGGAGCCTCGTGGTGATTTCGGATATCAAGTTGAATTCTGGACTTGTGTGATTGCCGGTGTTGCTGATATATGGTATTTCCACATCTGCGTAAAAGGGACCGCAGATGCGGTTCCGCGAATCCGAAGAAGTTGGCCGCAAGGAGTGGCTTTTCGCCATTTGGAGGATTCCACAAGAGCGGACTTTGACAGTAGAACTTGACTGCAGAAGCAGTCCTGGGCAAAACAGTGAAGCTCCGCAGAAGCGGTAAGCGGATTGCATATGCGAAAATATGTCTCTGAAAGAAAGGGTTTTAAAGTTTCATTTTGTTCCGCGAGCTAAGGTATTTCTCCACCATTTTTAACATCCTTAGGAGCTTTTGGATGGATTTGAAGAGGGATTCGACTGGGATTGATTGTAGGTAAGATTTTTGAACTTAAAACATGATTCTATTGTGAAATTGGCCTAGAAATTCATAGAAATTTTGCTAAGATGAAAGAACTAGGGCTTGGGATTTTGAGATTTTAAATTGAGGAATTGAAGGGTCATTTGAACTCCGGTTTTGGTTTTTTTGATATGTGTAAGCTCGTGGGGAGATGAGGAATCTAATTATGTAAAAATTTCTAAGTTACGAGAAGTGGGCTTGGGGCTCGGGTTTTGGTAATTTTGGGATTTGTGCCCATTGTTGATTGTTTTCGATTGGGTTTTGTTCCCTGAGCATATTGTGACGTGTTCATTGTGGTTTTGATTAGATTCGATGTGCATGGACGCCGATTTTAGGGGCAAAGGCATCGCGAGCTAGAGATTTTGCTTGTTCGAGGAGATTAATAATTGTAAATGATATCCCGAGGGTTTGAAAGCTCGGATGGCACAACATAGTGCTATGTTGAGGCGAGGCACGCGCTCAATGACGAGCGTGCAGTCATTTACTATTGGGTATTGTGACTTGGTCCATCCCGATTGATATTTTACCACGTATTTGACTAAGACTTGTTGTTTTCACTATGACTTGGGCTTATTTCCATACTTGGGGCTTATTGCCGACTAATTGAAATCCTTTGTGAACATATATCACTGTTTCCTCACTATTTGAAATATTACTTGAACTCAGTCCAATTAAATTACATTGTTTCAATGACTCAACTATTTTACTCAAATTTCATATTTAAATGATATTTGAACTGATGTTTGAGCTAAGCACTATTGTTTTACTGATACCTGATGGGCTTATGATTGTTTTGTTGGACTGATTGAGGCCGAGGGCCATATGTGAGGATATGATGAGTGATGTAAGGAGGCTTTCAGGGGCCTCGAGTGTTATGCGGGGAGTCTTTCAGTCTTCGAGTGTGATGTGAGAAGGCTTTCAGGCCTTATGTTGATATGAGAAGGCATTCAGGACTTATGATTATATAGCACTTGGGCCGTAAGGGGATCCTCTCGGAGTCTCCACACCCCGGTGAGTGCGGGTACCCATCTATAGCAGATAAATTTTAGACAGTGGTAACAATGGCACTGTATGATGTGTTTGGTCAGGTAACAATGACTGACCAGGAATAACATTGAACGGTCAAGTAACAATGACTGACCAGGAAGAAAATTGTGCTCGAGGAGCTGGTACTATTCTATGTGATTGCCCTAGGGACACATTTCTACTTGTCATTTACTGCCAAATTCTCTGTTTTACTTGTTGTAAAAGAGATTTCATTTGATACTTCACTGATTTACTGATTTTAAGAGATTTCACTGCTTCACTACTTTCCTCAAAGAGTTTTACATAGCTTCTATACAACATGATGTTTTGTTATACGTGATTTCTTATTGCTCAATTATTATTTACCTTTATTACTCACTTAGTCGGATTACTCACTTTACTCATGTGCATATGCAGGTATTTTTTCACCCGGTAGCGGGGTTGAGCTGACTGGATATTTTGCTATCGTAGCCAAGAAAGGTGACCGCCAGCGTTCGCGGCATTGGATATCTTTCTTTTGATGCTAAATTCTACTATATGTATTACTAGCCTTGTAGTTGTATTTAGACTCATCTAGGTGCTCGTGACTTGTGACACCCCGATTTGAGTTGTGCTTGAGTTGGTTGGCTGGCCTTGTCTTCACGAGAGGCGCCATCACGACCAGAGTTGGGTTTGGGTCGTAACAAGTTGGTATCAAATCCTAGGTTACATAGGTTTCACAAGCCATGTGCAAGTTTAATAGAGTTTTTCGGATCGGTACGGAGACGTCTGTATTTATCCTCGAGAGGCTGCAGAACCCTTAGGAAAATTTCTTATTCTGGAATTCTTATCGTGCGTCCTTGATTCAACTTGAAAGGTAACTCTTGAAATTCCTTCAATGCATTCGCGCGCGCATGAGCGCTCAGTATCAGATGTGCCTTGATGGATTGTGAATCCCTGATTGAGGGGCGAGACGTGATCTCTGTGAGTTGATGTTGGGCCAGTCTGAAGGACTTGAGGCCGGATCTTTGCCTCTAGATTGAGCACCGAGGTGCTGATTGAGTGAGCAAGCGTTTTGAACTTATATGTTCAGTGTTGTCCCAAATAGTGAGGATGACGGTTGGATATCTATGTGATAAGTATGTTAGTATTGTGAGATGTTTCTATATGACTTGGAAGTGTCAAGGAAGATCTGCATAATGATAGGTGGACTATTAAGTGTATGATTTCCATTGTGATTGGATGTGTGGCTCGAGTTATGTGCGTGTAAAGAATCTTTTCAAGTCTCCTGGTTGGAAGTGAGGTGGATTGCATGTTGCGGTACGTGTTCAGGCTCAGGAAGACTGATTTACTGTGCAATGTGTATGACGGTGGAAGGTATACAAAAATATTATATTGAGGTGAAGCAGGCGGGTTATCTCATACGGAGTGTTCTGAAGTGGTGTGATCCTTATGTGTATGTTAGAAGATTTCATGGGTAAGTGAAAAGTGTGTTGAAATTTGGAATTTCAGGCCACCTAAGAAAGTGGGCTTAACTGTTGTGGGGATGAATGCGATATTTGCAGAAGATTTACAGTACTAGATGATCTGTGTTTTCACAAACTTATAAATGATTTGAGTATAATTTCACTATGGTATTGTGGCATAAATAAAGTAAAATTGTTATGAGTTATTGATTGTATCTTGATCTATGCCTTCGAGCCAAGTAAGGGAGTCTGCCGTGAGCAGTTGATTGCACGATAAGGTGTTATCTTGGTTCCAGTTTAGGGGGTGGGGGAGGGGCGTGCGAGTGGATTAGCTATGGCTAAAGTAAAGGAAAAGTTTGCCAAAGGTTATATTATTCTTCATAGGGTAAGCCAATCACGGAATGTCTAGAGTGTTGTTGGTAAAGAATGCTCGGTGCATAAAGCAGGAAGCTGCTTGGTTATATTGGGATGAAGATTTCATTATGTGGTGTCCGAGTGCCAAAGAGGCACGAGTGGTTATATTCGCTGGGTTTGGTAAATTACAATTTGAATAAGGGTTAATGACTCTCTAGAATAGTTCTAATGTGTTCTACAAAGATCAATTGGGCATCTTAAAGTTGAGTATGTGGTTAGAAACTGTGTTTTCATTGGAAGAGGTCCGGATTTGTGGTATTTTTATGTTAATTGTGGGGTTCTAAATATCATTGTCTAGAAATTAAAGGTAACAAATTTAGATTCGCATAAAGTTTTTTAGAGTAAAATATTCTGGAATGTGGTACTTCTGGGAATAATTGAGAGAGTATTTTAGCGACTGGTGAGTCTTAGATAGTGTGGTTTTATTCTTGGGTATTGTATGGTAAGCCTGGGTCAAGGAATTGCGGTGCTACAATAAGAGGAAATATCAATTGAAAATGAACCAGAATGAAATTTAGATAAAAGGAGTAGCTGATAGTAGACCGGATTGGCATGGTAAGGATATGATTATTTTTTTACATGTGTTCGAGGTAATGAGTTCGTACAATTATTTTATAGCAATGCTCTTGGGTTTCGACGATTTTCTTAGCTTGGTCTAGTTAGAAGGATTCAGTCCTGGCAGTTTAGTTGGTGCAAAGGGAAATAGAAGAGTTCTTGTTGGGTTTTACCGTGGTTTGGGGATATATTTTTCTATGGGCATGCAGAGCATGGGATGTATAGTGGTTTTTTATTCTAGATGGGACCAACGGAAAGCTCTTGACTAGTTAAGTGCGTAGATGTCTATGACTCGGAAGGGAGGTATGGTTTTCATGTATCCTCGGATGGTATGTTATATGTGTTACGTTGTGGAGGACCAAGATTTGCGTATGTTAGGTTACAGTTCAGTTCAGAAAGGAGTTCATAAAATACTTAGGCAATGAGTAGCCTCAGATATTAAGGAAAATGGTACCGCCATTTGGAAGTGATTTGACGAGAGTATATGTTTAAGTAAAGGGCAATATGATTAAATAGATGGCACTTCGGTGACATTGCGGCACTTTCTTATTAGATCGACCAACGATATTCGGGTTGGCATGGTGGCACAGGGAAATTTTAGAGTATCTATCGTGGAATTATTAGGAATTAAGGTGAGGTATGCTTTTGAACAAAGAAATTGGGATTAGGTACTATGATTCGTCTGTTGTATGAAGTTGGAGACTGGGAGTTCTCATGTCTAGGCCATGTTATGGTTGTGGATGGTGTGTATGGGTACTGTTTAGAGACTACTGAGGTTTGGAGGCCCGAGTGGATCTCTCTCTGCTTGGTATGTTAGATTCTGGATATGATATCTGGGTTTAGACTGGTTTTCTTACTGTTGGACTGTTTTGGATTATTGCGCTATGGGCTATGCCGGAAATTCCACGGGGTGAGTGGCGAGGTGCGTCAGAGTATGTTCTAGTAGAGTGGTTTATGTATCGAAGAACCAGTGGATGGCTGGGAACGATTAGTTTTATTAATTAGGCCTTCGTGATGATTGTCAGTGCAGAGGTTGCTATTATTGATTCAGTTCTGGTGTTGAGGGACTTTTCAAATATGTTTCTTGTGTCCAGGCATGTCGTTGGGCAAAGTTGTGGATTTCGGCATTGATTTGGTGTCGGGCACTGTATCGTATGACTCCATCAGGAGTTATGGTAGTGGGAGGATCAGCTTCAGGTTTCCTCGGTAACAAGTTCATTGGCAGGCTAATGTGGATGCATGTTATAGTTTGAGTCGGCTCGGTTGGCTCCGAATTAATTGTCTAGGGTTAGGCTGACTCGACCGATATTGAGCTTAATATTGATCGGGAGGTCTATGAGTTTCCTTCTATGTTGCGAGACGTTATCATTTGTTGGTTATGGGCACATATGGTGCAATTCAGTTAGGGTTCATAGTGGAAGTCGAGCGGAAGAGTAATTGGGTGTTGCTTAGTGAACAGCGTATCAGTTCCGTCCTATTGGGTTTGCATAGTGTATGTTACTTGTTTCACCGCGGGTGTAATGATTTGCTTTGGTTTCAGACATCAAAATTGTGCGTGATTGTCAATTTCGAGCATAGTTACTTGAGGTGTCTCATGTGGGACAGTGTTGGATATGATCGCGCAATGTAGTAAAGTTATGTGGAGATATGACCTTGCGGGTTAGATTCGTGTGTTATATTTTATTATGTGCGACAGATTCTCTACCTTCTGTTGTGGCGGTTCTGGTGATCTTGAGGTACAACTCTTTCAGTTGAGTCATTTTTATGATTGAGTATGTTCGCACTGCTGCTTATTGGTGCACGTAGTTATGCAAGTTGTGGCTTAGTCCCGTATTGTTGTGTCATATAACCAGGAGGGTGTGTTTGGTCAGAAAGGATCGTTGGGATCATTAGTGAATACAAACAGATTCGATTTCAGCATGTTTAAGGAGTTAATATCGGGGTTCGGTTAGAAATTTGCTATGATAATTGCCAGAGGGGAAAATGGCCTCATGAATGGTTAATATGAGAAATGGTTACGATGTATTGCGTGTTTCAGTTATCGTTGGAAGTATATGAAAGTCTTGGAGTGAGACTTTAGTCGATACAAGTTTCTTTATCAGTATTTAAGTGTTGTGTGCAGTTGTTGTGAATAGAAGATATTGCTACGAGCATTAGAGTTATGTGGTTTATCATGTAATGGTGCCGAGGTATGGGTTATTACAGCTGGTTCGGGCTTATTCAGAGTGTAGATATAGGATTTTGTTCTTGTGGGTGATCTCGGCAGTGGAAATGTGGTTGTATGGTTTATGGACTAGGATGGATAGTGAAATTTCAGTTATATTGTGTTATCGAACCTATGTGAGATAGGGTGACGTGGGATTACCCCCGGGTATATGTGTGGTACGGTTATTCAATGATTGGTTGGTTTTTAGAACAACTCGAAGTACGTTCGAGGACGAACGTGTGTTTAAGTAGGGAAGGTTGTAACGACCCGACCGGTTGTTTTGAGCTTTTGCACTTTGATCGCCAGTTCTTGTCCATGACTTGCCCCATGATATGCATTATGACTGATGTGGATCGCTGGTTTTTGTTTTTCGAAAAATCAGAATGAATTTGAAAGAATGGTCTCAGCTGAAAACTTTGAATTTGAAGTGTTTGACCAAGAGTTGACTGGTGTGTATACGAGCTCGGATCGAAGTTTTAATGATTTGGTTAGCTTCTTCGGGTGATTTCTGACTTAGGAGCGTGATCGGAATTGGTTTTGAAGGTGCAATATGAAATTTGGCTTGAATTGGCGAAACTAGTATTTTGGCGATTTCTGGTTGGTAGGTGAGATTGTGATCCAAGGGTTATAATGGAATTTCAAGAGTCTGTAGTTTTGTTATGTGATTTGAGATGTGTGTGCAAAATTTAGTGTCATTCGGAGGTGATTTGGTTAGGTTTTTGATCGAAAGAGCATTTCGGAAGTTTTTGGAAACTTAGGCTTGAATTCAAGAATTTTAAGTAATCTGATGTTTTTGGGGTGTTGTAATGATTGAAAGAGTTTGAAAAGCATGTTGGGATGTATTGGTGTTTTTGGTTGAGGTCCGGAGGGCCTCGGGGTGATTTCGGATAGCCATCGGGTTGAATTTTGGATTTGTGTTATTGTTGGTATTGCTGGTATCTGGTATTTCTGCATTTGCAGTTAAGGGGCCGCATATGCGTTTCCGCAGATGCGAAGAAGTTGGTCGCAGGAGCGACTTTTGGCCATGTTGTGGATTCCACAGGAGAGGACTTTGACCGCCGAAGCGGTCCTGGGCAAAATAATGAAGCTTCGCAGAAGCAGTAAGCGGATTGCAGATGCGAAAATATGTTTGGGCAGAAAGGCTTTCAAAGTTTTATTTTGTTCCACAAGCTAAGGTATTTCTATACCATTTTGAACATCCTTGGGAGCTTTTGGACAGAACTGAAGAGGGATTCGACTGGGATTGATTGGAGGTAAGATTTTTGAACTTAAAATACGATTATATTGTGAAATTGGCCTAGAAATTCATGGAAATTTAGCTAAGATGAAAGAACTAGGGCTTGGGATTTTGAGATTTTAAATTGAGGATTTAAGGGGTCATTTGAACTCCGATTTTGGTATTCTTGATATGTGTAAACTCGTGGGGAGATGAGGAATCTAGTTATGTAAAAATTTCTGAGTTTTGGAAGTAGGCGCGGGGCTCGGGTTTTGGTAATTTTGGGATTTGTGCCTTTTATTGATTGGTTTTGATTGTGTTTTGTTACCTTAGCATATTATGATGTATTCGTTGTAGTTTTGGTTAGATTCGATGCGCATGGAGGCCGACTTGAGGGGCAAAGGCGGCGCGAGCTAGAGATTTCGCCGGTTCAAGCTGAGTAATGATTGTAAATGATATCCTGAGGGTTTGAAACCCCAGATGGCACATTGTAGTGCTATGTTGAGGCGAGACACGCGCTCAATGATGAGCGCAGGGTCATTTACTATTGGTGATTGTGACTTGGTCCATCCTGGTTGATATTTTACCGAGTATTTTTGGTTTTTCATTATGACTTGGGCTTATTGCCATACTTGGGGCTTATTACCAACTATTTGAAATCCTTTATGAACTTTCATCACTATTTCCTCACTATTTGAAATATTAGTTGAACACAGTCCAATTAAATTACATTTTTCACGGACTTAGCTATTTTTACTCAAATTTGAGATTTAAATGATATTTGAACTGATGTTTGAGCTTAGCACTATTATTTTACTGATGTCCGAGGGGCTTATGGTTGTTTTTTTGGACTGATTGAGGCCGAGGGCCATATGGGAGGATATGTTGAGTAATGTAAGGAGGCTTTCAGACCTCGAATGTTATGTGAGGAGGATTTCAGGCCTCGAGTGTGATGTGAGAAGGCTTTCAGGACTTATGTTGATATGAGAAGGCTTTCAGGCCTTATGATGATATAGCGCTTGGGCCGTAAGGGAGCCCTCCCCGAGTCTGCACACCCCTAGTGAGCGCGTGTACCCATCTATAGCAGATAAATTTTAGACAGTGGTAACAATGGAATTGTATGATGCATTTGGTCAAGTAACAATGACTGACCATGAATAACACCGAGCGGTCAGGTAAAAATGATTGACCAGTAATAACACAGTGCGGTCAGGTAATAATGACTGACCAGGAACAAAATCGTGCCCGGTGGGCTGGTACTATTCTATGTGATTGCCCTAGGGGTAGATTTCTACTTGTCATTTACTGCCAAATTCTCCATTTTGCTTGTTGTAAAAGAGATTTCATTTGATACTTCACCGATTTACTAATTTTAAGAGATTTCACTGCTTCACTGCTTTTCGCAAAGAGTTTTACATTGCTTCTATACATCATGATGATTTGTTATACGTGATTTCTTACTGGTCAGTTATTATGTACCTTTATTACTCACTGAGTCGGAGTACTCATTTTTCTCCCTCCACCTCGTGTGCAGATACAGGTATTTGTTCACTCGGTAGCAAGGTTGAGCTGATTGGACGTTTTGCAATCGTAGCTGAGCAAGGTGACCACCAACGTTCGTGGCAGCAGATTTCTTCCTTTTGATTCTAATTTCTACTCTGTATATTACTGGTCTTGTAGTTGTATTTAGACTCTTCTACGTGCTCGTGACTTGTGACACCCCGATTTGAGTTGTGCTTGGGTTGTACTTCTGCCTAATATTATTATTAAATCATATTTAGACTGCTTATTCATGTTTAACTATTTTTAAAAAGGCAATTTGAGTTGATTGGCTGGCCTTGTCTTCACGAGAGGCGCCATCACGACTGGAGTGGTGTTTGGGTCGTGACACGTCTGTACTTATCTTATCTTCTAGAGGATATGAAGCTTAGGAACAAGTTTCACTTCCGTTCTTCTCTAACGTGCAATTTTGTTCTCTCGTTGCTAATTGAACTCTTCTACTCTTGTTCTCTTGCAGATGGCAAGAATATGTACTACATTTTCAGCCGAGCAGCATCTAGAGAAGCTCCTACATGTGGCAGAGGTCGAGGATGAGGTCGTGCTAGAGGCCGAGGCAGGGGCAGAGCCAATCATAGAGCTCAAGCAGTAGCACCATCAACGAAGCCTCAAGTGGAGTTTAATGAGGAGGTTCTATCCCATACTATGCCTGTCAGACCAGCTCAGGTCTCGGATGGGTTCATCGCCACCCCAGGGCTTCAAGATTCTTTGGTCCATTTGGTGAGCCTTATGGAGAGTGTGGCCCATGTCGATACATTTCCTATGGCACCAGTCGTCTGTCAAGCTAGGGAAGAAGCACAGTCTCCCGTTACTTACTCTTCAAAGTAGTTGGCTCCCCAGTATCAAACTCCATAAGCCCAGCCAGTTGGAGTAGTTTAGCTGCACAGGCCGGTGATGGACCAACTATGTCTTCTAAGAGCTTACTGAGATTGGACAAGTTTACCAAGATCTTTTCAGTTCACTTCAATGATACACCTTCAGAAAACCCACTGGATTATCTTGAACTCTCGCATGAGGTGCTGCGGAACGTGGCGATATTAGAGACCAATGGTTTCAATTTTACTGTGTTTTAGATGATGGGTTTTGCCAAGAGATGGTGGAAGGATTTTGTGTTGACCAAACCACCTGGGTCGCTGCTATTTACTTTGGACCAGTTCTCTCAGATATATCTTGAGAAGTTCATTCCCATCATATTGAGAGAGGATTATCGCAGACAGTTCAAGCATCTCCAGGAGGGTAGTATTTCAGTCACCCAGTATGAGACCCGTTTTGTGGACCTAGCCCGTCATTCTATTCTCCTACTTCCTACTGAGAGAGAGAGAGAGAGAGAGAGGATGAAGAGTTTTATTGAGGGACTTGCTCAGCCAATCAAGTTACAGATGGCAAAGGAGACCGGGGGTGGTATTTTGTTTCACACAACTGCCAATGTCGTTAGGGAGTCGAGATAGTTCTAGCACACGGGGAGGCTAGGGGTCTGACAAGAAACCTCGTCATTCACGTGGGTTCAGTGGTGCCTCATCTAAAGGCAAGGGTACTTTTGGTAGAGGCCATCCTCTTGGGTCATTTCATTCGTCACTCCAAGCGTCCCATAGTGGTTCCGGTGGTCATGGTCCTCGCATGCATTATTCCGACTAGCTAGCCTACAGTATACCACCAGCTCCTATTAGTGCACCTCCTCTATAGAGCTTGTAGGGTGGTTACTCAGGTTGACAGGGTCAGTTTCAGAGTCAACAATCACAACAGCCGAGATCTTGTTATACTTGTGGTGATCCAAGGAACATCGCTAGGATTTTCCCTCGGGCATCGAGCAGTACACAACATCAGGCTTCTCGTTCCATGGTACTGGCACTGGATGCTTCACCACCCGCCCAACTAGCTAGAGGTAGGGGTCAGACAACTAGAGGTGGTGGTCATGCCGTCAGAGGTGGAGGTCAGGCTACTAGATGTAGAGGCTAGCCAGCTAGGGGCCGTCTTAAAGATGTTGTTCAGAGTGGTGGGGCCCATCCCCGATGCTATGCTTTTCTAGCCAGGCATGAGGCTGAGTCATCTGATGTTGTCATCACAGGTACTATTTCAGTTTGTAGTATAGATTATTCAGTTCTATTTGATTGGGGTTCCACTTTATTTCCTACGTGTTATACTATTTTGCTTCATATTTGGTTGTGCCTCATGATTCTTTCAATGCTCTTGTGTATGTGTACACATATGTGAGATATGCCATTGTTGTTGATCATGTTACCGTTCATGTGTGGTTACCATTGGGAGTCTTGAAACTATTGTAGTTATTGTACTGCTCGATTAGGTAGATTTTAACGTTATCTTGGATATGGATTGACTGTCACCTTATCATGATAATAGGATTTTCATGCCAAGATGGTGACCTTAGCCTTGCCAAGGTTGCCTCAATTAGAGTGGAGAGGGACTCCTGGCCATTCTTGCAGTAGGGTCATCTCTTATAAGAAGGCTCAGTGTATGGTTGAGAAGTGACTTATTTGGCTTATGTCCGCGATTCTAGTGCAGAGGCTCCTTCCATGGATTCAGTACCAGTTGTTTGTGAGCATCTAGAGGTGTTTCCTGCAGATTTGCTAGGGCGCCACTCGACATGGATACTAACTTGGTTCCGAACACTCGGTCTATTTCTATTATACAATACTGCATGGCCCCCGCTAGAGTTGAAGGAATTGATAGAGCAATTGCAAGATTTACTTGATAAGCGCTTCATTAGACCTAGTGTCTCACCCTGGAGTGCTCCCTTATTGTTTGTGAAGAAGAAATTTGGATCGATGAGGATGTGCATAGATTACAATCAATTGAACAAAGTCACTATCAAGAACAAGTATCCATTGCCGAGGATTGATGACTTATTTGATCAGCTTTAGGGCTCCAACGTGTTTTCGAAGATTTATTTAAGGTCTGGCTACTATCAGTTGAGAATTAGGGTATCCGATTTCCCTAAGATAGCTTTTCGGACTCGATATGGGCATTATGAGTTTCTAGTGATATCATTTGGGCTGACAAACGCCCCTGCAATATTTATGGATTTGATGAACCGGGTTTTCAAGCCCTACCTGGATTCCTTTGTGATTGTGTTTATTCATGATATCTTGATCTACTCCCGCAGTCGAGAAGAGCATAAATGGCATATTCAGACTGTGTTTTAGACTCTAAGAGACATCCAGTTATATTCTATGATTAATACGAGTTTCGTTGGAGTCAGTCGCCTTTTTGGGGCACATTGTATTAGTAAAGGGAATTTAGGTGTATTCTAAGAAGATTGAGGCAGTTCAGAACTGGCCCAGGCTCACTTTAGCTACAAATTTTGGAGTTTGTTGGGTTTGGAAGGTTATTACCGTCAGTTTGTGGAGTGGTTCTCATCAATAGCAGTCCTGTTAACCAGGTTGACCCAGAAGGGAGACCCGTTCATATAGTTAGACGAGTGTGAGACAAGCTTTCAGAAGCTCAATACTGCTTGAGCGCATCATGGAGCAACAATATGGTGACTCTCATTTACTTGTCCTTAGGGACACATTATGACACGGTGATTCCAAACATGTTACAGTTAGAGATGATGGAGTTATGAGGAGCAGGGTCGTGTTTGTGTGCTTAATATGGATATATTATGAGTTGATTCTTGAGGAGGCTCATAGTTCCCGATATTCTATTCATTCGGGTGCCACTAGGATGTATCAGGATTTGCGGCATCATTATTGGTGGAGGAGGATGAGGAAGGATATAGTTGCATATATTGCTCGATGTCTAAATTGTTAGCAAGTAAAGTACGAGCATCAGAGGCATGGTGGTTTGCTTTAGATGTTAGAGATTCATGACTGGAAGTGGGAATGTATCACTATAGATTTCGTTGTTGGGCTCCCATGGACTTAGAAGAAGTTTGATGTATTTTGGGACACTGTGGACAGGCTAACCAAGTCAGTGCATTTTATTCCTGTGGAAGTTACCTATTCTTCATAGCGGTTGGCAAGATTTACATCCGCGAGATTATTCGTCTTCATGGTATGCCCATGTCTATCATTTCTGATCGAGGTACACAGCTCACCTCGCACTTCTGGAGGGCATTACATCATGAGTTGGGGATGGAGGTTGAGTTGAGCACAACATTTCATCCTCAAATGGATGGATAGTCCGAGTGCACTATTCATATATTGGGGGATATGCTCCACGATTGTGTTATAGTCTTTGGTGGTTCTTTAGATCAGTTCTTGCCACTTGCATAGTTTGACTACAACAATAGCTGCCAGTTGAGCATTTATATGGATCCCTATGAGGCATTATATGATAGGCGGTGCCGATCGCCAATTGGATGGTTAGAGTCAGGGAGGCTCGGTTGTTGGGTACATATTTGGTACAGGATGCCTTATATAAGGTGAATATTATAAGGGATCGACTTTGTATAGCTTAGTCCAGGCATAAGAGCTATGCCAACCGTATGATTCGTGATGTTGCATTCATGGTCAGAGAGAGAGAATATGAGGTTCAGAGAGAAGGGTAAGTTAAGCCCTAGGTATATCGGGCTTTTTTAGATTCTTCAGAGTGTGGGTGAGATGGCTTTCAAGCTCACATTGCCACCTATTTTATCAGCGGTTCACCCGGGTGTTTCCATGTGTCCATGCTCTAGAAGTATCATAATCATCCGATCCACGTGTTAGATTTCAGCTCTGTCCAGATGGACAAGGATTTGATTTATGAGGAAGAGCCGGTGTCTATTCTAGCCTGGCAGGTTTATCTGTTGAGGTTGAAGAGTTATCATTCGGTTTGAGTGTAGTGGAAAGGCCAGCCCGTCTACTTGGGAGTCCGAGTCGGACGTGTAGAGTAGATATCCCCACCTTTTCACTAGTCCAGGTACTCTTCTACGTCCGTTAGAGGATGAACGGTTATATTAGAGGTGGAGAATATGATGACCTGATAGGCCATCTTATGTTTTAGAACCTAACTCTATGCTTTGAAGCCTTAAACACCTCATTTTAGCCCTCCTCAATTTGCATGTGCAATCGGGGTGTGTTTCCGGAAAGCTTTTATGTTAAAAACTTAGAAAAATGTGAAAATTTTGCCTTAAAATCTATTTGAGTGTACTTCGGTCAATGTTTTAAGTCAGCGGACCTAGATTTGTATTTTAAAGGTCCCCGTGGGTCTGTACTAAGCCCGTTAACCGGGCCGGGTTGACCCGAGACCGGTACAACCCGGGACTGAACCGGACCGGACCGGTAGGTGGGGGCTGGGCTGGGTTGGGTTCAAAGGGGGTAGGGGTTGGTCCGTTAAGAATTTTTTTACTCCGAACCGGACCGGACCAGCCCGGTAACGTGAACAGTACCGTGAACCGGTACAGCCCGGACCGAACCGGCCCGGTTCAACGGTAATTTTTTTTTTTAATTTTTGAAATGATGGGGCCCACATTTCCGTTGGCAACGGCTAATTTTACAAAAATGGCCATTTTTTCATTATTTTTTTGTATTTATTAATTTACAATATTAACCCTTCTTAAAATCCATAAATACCCTCATCTCTTCTTCATTTCTTCACTCAAAATTCTTATCTCAATCTTAAATTCTTACTTCTCAAATTATCAATCTATCTCTCTTCCCTTCAATTTGCAAGATTTTATATTTGATCAAGTGCTCAATTTATTGTCGAATTCGGTGCACTCCCTCCAACTCTTTCTCTTATTTAATATTTTAATAGCATATTTAATTTAAGCTTATATTTTCATTTTTACAATATGTTTAATGATGCTAGTCCTGTAGCTTCTAGTAGTAATAGTAATGACCCGACTTCTAATCGTAAAAGAAGAAGTCCGGTATGGAATTTTTTTGAAATAATAGAAGGTACTAATAGTGTTAAGTGCAAATTTTGTAATGAAACTTTTCAACATTTGACCGAAGGAAATTTAGGAGGGACTGGAACACTTACAAGACATATGAGAGCTGTCCATCCCATAGAATGGGTCAATAATTTTGGGAAGCAATGATTTGTAAGTTTTAGACTTTTAGTATGTTTGACTGTTTGTTTCAGAGATTGGATTAGATAGATCGGAACGAAGAAATCAGGAAAGGAAGATGTTCACAGTTCATAGCCCAGAAGACGAAGAACTTTAACTTGGAGATATTGATTATGATGAAGATGAAGTGATCAACTGATGAACTTGCTAAGGCGATGCAAAACATTTGAAATTACTACTTCACTATAAAAAATGTAAACATTTCATTTTCTACTTAAACATTTGAAATTGAGAAATAAAGTAGCACTTGCAATAAGTGCAATTTTTTCCCATCTTACTTGTATTCATTCAATTATTACAAAGTATTAATTAAGTTAGAACTTAATAGTTATACTTAATTTCATAAAAAATTGAAAATATACTAAACCCGGCCCGGCCCCTATCAACCCGTAACCCGTATGGTTCAATTTAAACCCGGAACAACCCAGCTCGTTAAAACCCGTTACTGTTTCGACCCAGCCCGGCCCGAATCGGAACCCGGACGGGTCGAAAAAAATTCGACCCGGCCCGGACCGGTTGACTCGTTAGCCACCTCTAGTCTGTACCGTGATTTGGGGCTTGGGCTTATATCCGCAATCAAATTCGGAAGTCCCTAACCCAAGTTATCGCATTTTGTTGAAGTTGAAAGGTAAAAGCTTAATGACTTTGAAATATTTGACTAATGTTTGACTTTTTGATATCGAGCCTGCAACCCAGTATAGGTCCAATACTATATTTATGACTTGCGTGAGAAACATAGTTGGTTTGACATGATTCAGACGTTCAGTTGTTAATATAGCAATTCTGTAGTTTATTGAAATTTCATTTGATTTTGGTAACTGATTCCTAGTTTTAGGTGTTATTTTGGTAATTTGATCCCGTGAGAAAGTTTGTATGACATTTTAGACTTGTGAGCACATTTAATTTAGAGCCCCGAGGGTTTGGGTGAGTTTCAGATAGACTATAGAGTTTTTTGAACTTAGAAAACTCAACTGGTTCTGCAATTTCTAGTGTCTGCTCTCGCAATTGTACGACCAGTGTTCACATTTGCGAACATTCCCCAAGCCTGAGAGGCTCGCATTTGCAAGCAAATTCTTTGAATTTGCAAAGAGTACCTGCGTTAGCATGAGATCGCATTTGTGCAGGAGGTCGCAATTGCGGGGAGGCTAGAGTTCACTTTTGCGAACAATACTTCGCATTTACAAAGTTGGGTTGCACTGACTTGGTCGCATTTGCAATCAATATGGTCGGAATGAGAATTTCAATGTTCGCATTTGCGAACAAGTCATCGCAAATGTAAAGCAGAGATCTGAAGAGCTTTACAATTGCGCTTGATTCTTCGCATTTGCGGGGTTCACAAATGCGACATCTGCAACTTATCAAAATGGGAGTTATACGGAATTTTTGTTCATTCTTCAAATTTTCAAAGCAAGAAAACTCTAGAGGCAATATTTCAAAGAGCTCTTCCCCACCAATGCCATGCCCCATACTCGGGGAGAGTGACCAACGCTCAACCGAGTAAACCCAGTCAAGCAAGCATGATAGATACTTTCTACTCAACTCACCCATGATAAAGAAAAGACATATTTTCATTAATTAGACAGTAGGAAGATCATGTATACAATACCAAATCGTTTCATTAGTTACTTCTTTTCAAAGTCTCAAAATACACACATTTCCATAGTCTAAAGTGGAATAGTGATTCATAACATAATATGGATTGTTTAGCTTTCCCTAACACCGACATATGACCCATACTGTGTATAAGGAGCCTATAATACTTACAAGGAGTACAATAATAGTGTTGGCAACAAGGCTCCGTTTATACCGCAAAATATAAAATAAACAAGAGATACTTGACCCCAGGATGAAGGGGGCTCACCAAGTCTGCTGGGAAGAGGATGCACGACTATCACTGACCAACACCACATGTTATGGAACCACCTGCATCTATTTAAAGATGCAGTGGCCACGGTAAAAGGGACGTTAGTACTGTCAAGTAGTAGTAGTATATATGACTAAGTACTCTCTCAAAAGATGGAACAATAATGCAAGTAAGGATAATTATAATAATCAATTAAAGCCTTGAACAATTACCAAATATCAATTTAGGGACAAAATAAGTTCTTAGTTAAATTCCCATATTTTTAAGTTGGGAAAGTCTTTAGAACCGATATGCCACTATTCACCAATTCGATTTCAATTCTCAATACAATCACCACCATGTGCACGGCATGGTGTCCGATCACGATGTGATAGGCTAGGCCATCTCATATGAGACATCAACTACAATTACAATTTAAATTATAATTTTTCCTATACAGTCCATGTCTATAGCATGACGTCCGATCACGACTCGATCGACGCGGCCATCTCATGCAACCACAATTACAATTTCCAGCATAGTCACCACCATGTGTACGACATGACATCTGATCACGACCTGATCGCCTAGGCTATCTCATGCAAGACATCAATCACAATTATATTTCAATTACAATTTCCAACACAGTCACCACCATATGTACGATATGGCGTTCGATCACGATCTGATCGGCTAGACCATCTCATCCGAGACATCAACCGTTATTTATTATTTCACTTGGCACGTTGGACGTGTTTCATGTTCCACACTTTCACCTATTTTATTTTCAAGGATCATTATCAAATATCAACATATAAAATACTTTGGAAATCATAAACCTCAAATCATTAGTAACGAAAACTTTAAACAGAAACATGTTTCTTCCCAAATAATGGGGCACACCGATCAACAAGAGAAATACGCATCAAAATCATAAAAAGCAATCCAAAAAACGGCAATGTACAATTTCAACACCTAAGTACGTAGAACACGAATCATGTTGGATATATATATAAAGCAAAGCATTAGTTAAAGCAACCACTTATGGGTATGAATTGAGTACAAAACCTTTTAGACAATTCTTTTTTGAAGTCATTTTAAAACAGTTGAGTCGAGGCTAATTTCATACTCTTTATCACATACTCTCATTCATTGGCACCACTAGCCACAACTATAACTTAAATTCTTGGCACGTTCGCCACACTCTACTTCCTCAATTCACTTATCTTATTTTCAAGCATCTTTGGAGATTATCAAACAAGACATTCCCAATCAAGAATTTAGGTCCAATATGAGCAACTATGAGTCTTAAGCATATCGAGTTTTTTTCAACCAATTGGTATACTCGTTTCATTTAAAATACGACTCAAGCCATAACATTTTAATACGCAAATCATATTTTGAACATCTATATAATTAGACATAAGTCTCATTCGGAATGGTCAAGTTTATAGGAAAAAATCCGGAATTTAGAAATTAGGAATTCTTGAGCCAACCATACTTGAACTTATGGTAACATTATGAAATTCGATTCTACGAGAGAAAGTTTAGTCAACATACCTTGTTTGAGCTTTTTTTTAAGTTACTACAATGCACCAACACTTCTAGAAATAATAATCTATAGGAAGATAGCCAACATCGGTTAACACTTAGAAGAATTCCCATAACTCTCTTAGCAATTTTGTCAAATAACTACCATGTGAAATAGAATACAAGGCTCTATAATGGAAATACCTTCTTTCCCCAACCAATTTCAACAAAAAATAACTACCAAAAATAGTTCATTAATCCCATATACTACAACCTAGTGCCACATGCATGACCTATTTCCAAACCCATAATAGCTTAGGAGTAGGGCTTAACTGGACACATGATAGTCTAGTGATTAGTTTCCTTGATTCTTGAGGATGGGTGCAATATTGGATGATTAGAATGTTAGGTTTTCTCCTTCTCTCTCTAAAATACTCTTACCTCTCTCTAAAATCTATAGAAAATCGCTCCAAATAAGCCCCAAAATCTATTTATCAAAATGGTGGATTATGAAAATATAAAAATGAACCCTCCGAACTCAGGTCTGCGGTTGCAGAATGAACCACAGAACGGGTATGCATGTCGCACAATGGACCGCAAAGCTGATGCCCAGAACTGGGCTGCACTGGACAGGTCTGCGACCATTTTGCGATTCTCATACCACTTTTTTGGTTCGCACAATTGTTTTGCACCCGCAGAATAGTATTTTGCCAGCTTTTAGTAATTTGGTCATAACTTTTTGTAAGAGTGTCCAAATGACGAAAGGTTTGAAGTGTTAGAAACTAGACTTGAAGATCTTTCATTTGATAGGTTGCACATCACATAACACACACACACACAGAGAGTGTGTGTGAGTGTGTAGATATGCTAGTCCAAAGTTATATCTTATATGTACTCTTGGAACTTTAGTTTATTATGTAATTTTCCAACTTGATTTAAACTTAGGCCTCTTCTTACACCCAACATCACTTATAATATACCTTGTGCACTTATTACCATATCCAATTGATATCCATCATGTTAATAGCCCTCGTCTGCACATAAAATAAAATAATTATCCTACCTTGACACCACGAAATCTGAAATTACTTAGCAAAATTTTTTCGGGCCTTATACCCAAATCATTAGTAAGTGATCCTAATCCATTTTCTATCAATCTTTCACTACTTTTCCTAGGATTTCAACTTAAAATCTAGTGTTTAGATGGTAGAAATTGGGGTTATGGGTAAAATTAAGGATTTTTATAAAATGAGGATTTAAACCTCAAATTTAGGTTAGATTCCAAAACAAATTGCATAACTGGGCTTGGGGCGAATGCGTAATCAGGTTTTGGTCCGAATTTTGGGATTGGACCAAGTAAGCTCGGGAGTTGACTTTTTCGATAATGACCTAAATTGAATCTTTTGCAATCATGGATAGTTCCTAAGGCTTAATTTGAATTGTTTGGTTGGTAATTTGCTTGAATCTATTTGTTCGGAGGCTTGTTTGAGAGGAAAAGTCGTGGTTGAGCTTTAAATTCATCTTTTGGAGCGAGGTAAGTGTCGTAGTTAACCTTGACTTGAGGGATTAGGACTTGTTTGTCTATTTACTACATGTTTAGATGTTGTGTACAACGTATATGTGAGGTGACGAGTACTTATGCATTGTTATCAGGTTATAGAATACGGGTGGGACTTGTTCTTTGCAATTATTGCTTTTCTTGATCATGTTATCCATGCTTAGACTAGTTAATTATTAAATTGATTGTTCTTATCATGTTTGTAGGTTTTGGTGATAATCGAGCATTGATTTCGAGTTGGGGATTGGTATTGTAGAGTCGTTGTTGAAGTAAGGCTTATACATGTTGATCCTATCTCCATGTTATTACTTGTTAATTGTTATGTGGTAAAGGAGAGTGTTAATGCACGAAGGGTGATACTGTGCCATATGTGAGTGTTAATGCACGAAGGGTGATGTCGTGCCATATTATGAGAGTTAATGCATGAAGGGTAATGATGTGCCATATTATGAGAGTTAATGCATGAAGGGTGATGTCGTGTTGTATCTATTGATTTATATTGTGAGTGAGAGTAAAAGTATGAAGGGTGATGTCCCGTGTTATCATTTTTTCATTGTGAGGTTGCGAGTAAAAGCACGAAGAGTGATGCCGTGCAATTTTCTCCATTGTGCTTAATTGTTTTTATTGGTTGAACGCATATTGGTTGTTCCAGCTATCATTTTCGATGTATCTCTCGTATCTGGTATTCTCTTAGCATGTACCCCCTCCCAATAATATATGTATAGCTTATATCTGTTTTTATCTTGTATATATAGTGTTAATTGAATAAGTTTATTATGTGGGTATATTGTCATAGCCCCATCACTACTTCGTCGAGGTTAGGCTCGACATTTATGAGTATATGGGATCTGTTGTAACTCATTCTACACTCTGCACTTCTTGTGCAGATTTTGGTACCTGCCCTAGGTGTCCGTGAATTGGAGCAGCGTGGACTATCATTGGATATTCGAGGTAGATCTGCTTGCGTACGCAGACCTAGAAGTCCCCTTTTATTTTCTTATTTCACTATTTTTTTTCTTTCAAAACAGTTGTATTTTTTTCAGACTCTATTTGTAATAAATTCTAGAAGCTCGTGAGTTGTGACTCCAGATCCGTATTGTAATAGATGTGAGCATTTGTGTTATTCCTCAACTGTTTTTATCTCATTTTGGCTTAATTGAATTTACTTATTGAATTTGAATAATAATTGGCCTAACGGTTCTCTAACGTTAGCTTGCCTAGTAAGTGAAATGTTAGGCTTCATCATGGTCCCGAAGGTAGAAATTTTGGGTCGTGACATTGAAAGAGCTATTGGATATTGGTCAGATCCTCCCAACGAAGACACTCTCGGTGTGCTAGCGTTGTTTGAAAAGAAGAATGATGGATCGTTGTGCTTATGCATAGACTACCGAACGCTTAATAAGATCACCATGAAGAACAAGTACACAACCCCGCTCATTGCTGACTTATTTGATAGACTTTGGCAATTCAAGTACTTTAGTAAGGTGGGCTACTACCAAGTTCTCATTGCGGAAGGAGATAAGCCAAAGATGACATGTGTGATAAGATATGGAGTCTTTGAATGGTCGGTGATGTACTTCAACTTAACCAATGCACCAATTACATTTTTCACCCTCATGTAGTCTACTTAGACAACATAGTCATCTACAACAACAACCTGGAGGAGTACATGGATCAACTAAGGAAGATTTTCCAAGTTTTGCGAGAGAACAAGCTATACATCAAGAGGGAGAGTCTCAAGTTTGTACAATCAAAGGTGCACTTCTTGGGCCATGTAATTAGCAATGGAAAACTATGCATGGACGAGGCTAAGGTACAGTTTGTCTGAGAGTGGGAGGCATCTACAAAAGTAACTTAGTAAGATCCTTCTTTGGCCTTGTTAACTACTATTATCGATTTATCAGTGGATACTAAGCCAAGGCCCCATCATCAATCGATTTGTTAAAGAAGAAAAAGCCACGAGTTTGGACAAAGTATTGTCAAAAGGCATTCAAAGGGCTTAATGCAGCTGTGACTGAAGAGCCAGTCTTGGTGTTGCCTAGCTTTGCTAAGATGTTCGAGGTGCATACAGATGCCTCAACTTCCATTGGAGGTGTCTTAACGTAGGATAGGTATCCTATAGAATTCAAGAACTACAAGTTGAACGATGCAGAGCGATGTTGTATGGTGCAAGAAAATGAGATGACTGACACTATGTATTTCCTTCACATATGGCAACATTTCTTGCTCGGTTTGAGGTTCAACGGTCAAGACCGATAATATTGCCACTAGCTACTTTCAAATCTAGAAGAAACTCATACCAAAGCAGGCTAGGTGGCAGAATTTCTTGGCCGAGTTTGATTATGTGCTGGAGTATAAGAAAACATTGGTAATATCATGGCCGATGCCTTGAGTCATAAGGGAATTTTCTGCCATCGCTTCAGCAAGTTGCGACATTCATGAAAATATAGAGAAGGCATACAACATAATCGACAACCTAGTAGCTTATAAAGTTACCTACCCAGGGCAAGACAAGGCACTTTTAAGTGGAAATGGCATATTGCTTACAACTAGTCGGTGGGTTTACGTGCCTAAGTTTGAGACATTAGATCGTGGATCACGGGGGAGAGTCATGACACAATGTGGGGCTGGTCATCCGGGCTATGGTTGAGTTAATATACTATTGGTCGAGCATGCGAGATGATATAGAGTTTCATATGCAAATTTGTCTTATGTGCCAACAGGAAAAGGTTCAACATACTTGGCATAGAGCTGTTCTTTTTGACTATCTTCCACCCTCAAACAGGTGAGCGGAGGGAGCGGGTCAATGCCTTATTGGAGTGCTACGTGAGGCATTATGTGAGCACATATTGGAAGGATTAGGGAAAGCTCTTGGATAGTCCAATCGCCTTATAACTTGCAATAGAGTGAGTCCACCGAGCGGACACCATTTGAGCTAGCCATAATCCAACAATCAAAAACTCCATATTCACTATATGTTGCGTTCAAAAGAAAGATATTGGGGGCTTATCATATAGCCAAAGGATGGGAGGAGCATCTTGACACTGATAAGTCATATTTGGACATCGTAGCTAAGAATATGAAGAAGTTTACAGACCACACGTGGCATCCTACAAACTATACAGTCGAGGATATGGTTATGGTGAAGTATAAATCGAGACAGTTCAAAGCACTATAGGCATGCATCAAAATATGATTTGCATGTATGAGAGGTCGTTTAAGATTGTAGCCAATGTGGGAAAAACCTTGTACAAGCTTGACATGCTATCGCATCACGTCTTTTATGCCAAAATGCTTCAGTCATACCATGAAAGTAAGGATAAATCGAGTAGGGGCAATTAAATTGAATGTTTATCGCTATCAACGCCTCACATGGTAAGGATATTGGGGTTATCATTTACTACTAAGCTAGGAAAAAACAAAGACAAAAAGCTACAACCATATTTTTCGTCCATTGGAAGGAGAAAGCACCCGAGTAGGTCACATGGGAGCGATACGCAAACTTGTGACGATTTAAAAAAAAGATCCGAGAGTTTTCCAGGAGTACTATTCCACAATCATTTGCAAAATTAGGTGGGGAAGAGTGTCATGCCATATATTTTGCCATGCGGGATGCTTACATAAGAAGAAGGCTAGCACTTTTGGGAAGGTTCTAGAAAAATATGGAGATTTCCTTTAAATGACAATATATTCCTATAGATTTGGTAGGAAGGTCCTTGGAATCTTCTAGCCTTGTAAAAAAATCTAAATGAAGCTCTTATCTTGTAAAGCATGAAGAAGTTATATAATATTTATACACTAGTCCCTAGTTGACTAGTATACATATGAGGTCATTCATTTGTAACTCATCAAGCAAATCAATCAAGTTATCTACCATGCAAAAAGCTTCCTTTAGCAAATTTCTCATGTTTTTCTTATCTAGCTTTCCTGTAGTTATCTGGAGTGCAAATTTTGGATCGTGAGCAAGTTGTACAACAACATGAGCAAGCTATCAAGTGTTGCACATACACTTAGTTTAAGACTAAGGACGTGACATTACGGTTGAAATTCTAACACATTTGAAGGAGATTTTGTGAAGAAGAAGAAGATGAAGAAAGAGGTGAGCGAGGGTGGGGAAGAAGAGAGAAACGACCAGGAAAGAGATAAAATAAGTTTCTACTAGTGCTTAAAAAATTTAAAATATATACAAATTAGGAGTAAGAATAAAGGAGTTAGGATGAATCTTCATAAAGAGCTACTTCCATTAATAGCACACTACTAAAAATATAATATAAAAAATTAGCATTAATTAATGATTGACAAATATGGCAGTAAAATATTTATACATATATCAGATTTAATTCAATTCAAATAAGCAAGAATTAAGCTGTTTAAAAAGGCAATCCTAATATTTAATATATTTCCCTACTTTTTCTCTCCATTCCATACCATGGAAAGGATAAATCTGTTATGAAATATTGAGTAAATATCATCTGGCCTTTACTGAAGCATAATTATATGACTGGATATACCGAAAAATGACTTATTTTATTAAAATATTTTTATGAAAATGTTTTTTTATGTTTGGTTGGAGAGTGAAAAGTATTTTTTGAAAATTATTTAATAAAGATTGAATAATATTAACATATCACATAGCTATAAAACATGGTATCCAATAGAATTCCGAGGTCTCAAGCCCGAGAAATGAATTTTTGAAGAAAATTGATTAATTGAAATTTTAAGAGTTTTTGGAAAAACTATTTCATATTAAAAATAAGTTAATCTTTAATTAACTCCTTAAATTAGTCACCACTACTTAATTCAATTATATATTATCAACATATCTTGGTAAATGGTAAATTATCTTAAAAAATAGTTGGTTTCATAGTATCACCTTAGAATATAGTCGCGGAATATGTGCTTGGCAAATGTATCATATTTAATTTTAAAAAACCAACAAAACACACCAAAATAACCGAAAAACCGAACATAGAAAAAATCAAGTTAATTGATTTGATTTGGTTCTTATATATAAAAACATAATTGGTTTGATTTCTTTTCAGAGGAAAATCAACCCAAACCGAACTATGAACATCCCTAGTTCTAGTATCTAGACCAAAAAGGTACTGTATATCTTAACAATACAATAAGAAATAACATGTCTATACAATCAACCTCAAGATCCCAACATTATATACTCTTCTATTTTCTTTATAATCAGTAAGAAAGGGAGATAAAAAAAGAGGATCAACATAGCTACAGGAAGCACAACATTAATCAAGAGAACTGACTTTTCAGGCCAACATGGCAACCTCAAAAAGTATATCTTGATCTATCTATATTATAGTTGACATGCAAAGTCTAATGAACATAAAAAAGTTAAAAAAGAATGTTCACCTATTTGAATACTAGAATGTTTCTGCCCTATTCTCCCTTCAGCTCACATATCAGATGCTTAAAAGACGATGAACCTCGCTGCTAGCTCTGATCTGTCAATAGTGAAGCCGCGACTCTCTTCAATGATTCACTAGCTTTCTTCATATCAGACTCTGAGTGCCCTGCTGAGACAAACAATCGAAGCCCCACTGGCAACTTACATTTATCAAGTGTCGATCTCTTTGAAGTGACAACAAAAACAGAATCTTCCTTCAATACCTGCAAATGACAATATTTTGTGGATAATCTATTAGGATGTGTATGAGAATAAGAGTAAGAAGAAATTACAGCTACAACTTGAAAGTAGAACACAGATTATGACTTACACGATCCGCGATATCTTCTAGCAGTTTTAGGTCACTGTTTGAGGAACCCGTGGACTTCTTTAGTCTTAGAAAAACTATGGGAGAGAGTGGATCACTCACTACTTCCAGCCCTTTAATATCGGATAGACCTGCAACCACACAAGGTAATAAGTTGATATCTTCCCACAACCACTGATTACTTGGTATAAGGGAAAATACCTTTAAACAATATCTTAATGTTTTCCCTCAATTTTGTGATAAGGTCAGGATTTTCTTCCAGGATATCAAAGGCTTTGATTGCAGCACTTGCTAGATACGGAGGCAAAGAAGCAGAAAACACGTAACCAGAACTACTGAGGCGCTGCCAAACAAAAGAAAACCGGCTTAATTGGGAAAAAATAAACAGGAGACAGTGATAAGATGTTTTTTTGGGAGAGAAGGAAAGTGTGACTACGCCAATCACATTTTAATACCTGATGGTCAATGACTCTTGTACTCCCGGTGCAAAATCCTCCTTCGGTGGCCAATGCATGTCCCATGGCAGCAGTAATGATATCTATCTTGTCGACCTGCAAAAAGGATAACCTGATTAAGGTTATATATACAGAAAATTCAAATCCATAATAATACAAGATGGCTATCAATTGAATGGCATTACCGGAACATTGTAATGTTCTGTTAGACCTTTACCGGAACCGCCAAGCACACCCAAGGAATTGCTTTCATCCAACAATACCCGGAACCTGTATTTTTCCTTCAGTTTGATGATCTCATCCAATGGAGCGACTTGACCAGAATTCTAGATGTTGAAGAAACAAATGAAATTAAAGAATAATCTTCTTGGTGAATTGAGAAGAGGTGAGGTCCAGGTAGTGCTACGATGTACAGCTTTGACAATTAAACAATAAAAAAGAAGATACCTGATATACTGCTTCAACAACAATATATCGCCTAAGTTTTTTAGCTCGCTTGTTTTCTTGAGTGATTTTCTCCAATGTATTTCTCAAGGACTCCATATCATTGTGCTTGAAGTATATGATTGTACTTCTAGAGAGCTGAAGTCCATTTTGTATTCCCCAATGGACACCTTCATCCCTAAGCAAGCAAAAGTCATGGTTGAAAATGAGAACTAATTCATGAAATGCTACCTGGTTCCTCCATAATCCCTTTCTCCTACCCCCAATAAAAGATATCTCATCCCGTGTAAGGATATATCTATTCTACAGCCTGAGCTCATCTTGTAAAAAAACAAACAAATAATATCTATGATCAACGTGCAAAGAGTGAATTAACTTACGCAACAATGACATCTCCCTTCTTGCAAAATGCTGGAATTGCACTGAACATGGTAGAAAGCCCATAAGAGTAGAGTATAGAATCAGGAGTCCCAAGAAACTTAGCTATCCTGGCCTCACAATCAAGATGAACATCTGTATGTATGAGAAAAAGAATGATAAGAGGAAGGTTGGCAAATACAGGAGAAAAAAATTAACTAAACTCCTTATTTATGAAAATCACAAATTATACCAATTGTTCCATAAAATCCACGAGGACCACAAGAACCTACTCCATATTTCTCCAACGCCCTGGTGCATGTCTCCTGATATACGACATTAGGCAATGATAAACCTGAACCAAATTACAATTCAAAATGTTCAAGAGAGAAGGGTTTCTTACAAGTAACTTTTCATTTCCTAATAATCCAAGATAATTGGCTGAAGTAAAATTTACTACTTCCTTGCCATTAACAATTGTATGAGGACCTGCAGCGCTGCATTAATAACACTTGTAAGCAATTAGATAAAATGAGAGAACTCAAGTAAATAGAAACTACAACCACAGAAATATGGGGGTTTCATAAACTTGACTTACAACTTTATAGCCTGAGTAAATTAGAGTAGAAGAAGCAAATAAGCTAGTCTCGCTCCAAATTTGCATATGTTTTAACTTTTTGTCCTAATTTTAATCCTCCCAGATGCTTATTGAATGAAATAGGAGGTACAGGAGTTATTAACTTTTTGTAGTGATCAAAACAAAAGCCAAACCTGCATACATTCTCTTCTTAATTTTTAAAACCAAAAAGGGCATAGGTAGATGTGTCTAGATTTTTCTCCTCTTGTGAACTCAGGTTCAGCGGATCTTTTCTAGTGTCAAGATATCCCAATCAACTCATTGAGTTCCATCCCTTTGGGTCTCGTCCTCTTTGACCTAAAAGCTTGAGCCCCAATCCTTAATAGGAGGAACCAAAGCCTTAAATCAATTTTCAGAGTTCTCTGAACACCCTCGTTGAAGTTCTAACATAATTCTTAGGACCAGTCAGGATCACCAGACCATAAGAAAAAGAGATTCTCTATGTGGCTTCCAAAGTCAGCGGCATGGCATTTGAATTAGTTCGTGGAATCTTTGGCTGGTTTCTATCACTTAAGCGAGAATAGAATCTTACAGTGGTAAAAGGCATAATTAGACAAATGTGCAGAATACTGACTTGTCTAACGAGAATGCATATGCTTCGCTTTTCAAATGAAAAAAAAAAGAGTATTTCCACCTTTCAAGTACTGGAGGCTCCGATTTCATCTCATCTGTAATGGTGGGAATAAGAGGTTCTGGGACCCATTCATCACATAGCTCATCTATTTCCTAAAAACCAAAGAACACATCATCAGCTTGAATGTAGCATGTTGCATAGAAGATAGAAAACTTACATACAAAATGCTGTCAAGCTATAAACAATAACATTTTTTTTAATTTTAACGATCACTGAGGCCCATAAATATGAAAATATTATCAAATAGTACATAAAGTATGGATGGACCCAGCATTAATAGTAGCGCCAAGGAAAGACTTGTACACATGTAAGTGAGAAGCCTACCTCCTATGTATGAACACCAAAATGCGGATATTATATATTGGCACCAACCACTATACAATGGTCAGGATAAAAGAATCCTAAAAAAAATAGAATGTTGGAGCTCTTTATTTTTCAAGTTGGAGGTCATTGCCCAAGCACCTTACAGCTTAGAGCATAGGATGGAGAAAGCAGAGTTGGACATCTTTAAGTTAGGCTCCACTTGGAGAGAGCATTAAAGCAGCAGCTTTTTATTCTATTCTTCTAAATGTAAAACTTTTTTAAGTTTATTATCTTTTCGGGCCTACATCAAGCATAGGACTTTCTGCAACTTTTAAAGAAAAGAGCTAGCTAAAGTGTGAGACCCTGTCTTGATCACTTTCCTATAAGATAATCATTTAACTACACAAATCAGAAACTGGAAGATGGGAGTGTATCATAAATACAATAATTTCCCTTTTAAGCATATCATCGTCTTGGTCATGAGGAAGAGCAATCAAATACCAATTGGACCTTGACTATGGAGGCAGTTCTGTTCATATGAATGAGCAAATCAAACAAACAAAAACAACAACTACTACGCCTCAGTCCCCAAAAGTATGAGAAAATCAAAGAGAGTGAACGAGAAAGAACAAAAGATGGACTAACAGGGAAACAAAGATAGAACTGATGGAATAACACAAGGGACTAACCTTCTTTGTCAATGGTCTTTTAGGTGGTTTATAACTTTTCTGTGATAGTAGGAAAAGTATGACTACAAGGAGAAGACCCTCCACAAAAAGATGCCCTGCAGGATCAAGAGTACGTCTTCCCACAAGTCATCATCTAGTTTAACAGCCAATAGCAATTCTTTTATGGATAGGGAAAATACCTCCCATCTAGTTCAACAGCAGTAGCAATTTTTCATGGATAGGGAAATTACCTCCAATGTTAACTCCAAACACCACAGCTCTTGCAAATGGAGCCTCGGATATCCACGTCACCCAATCAGATGCATCTCTCAACGTATTTGTAACAACTGATATTGTTGCATCCATTATCTATATGGAAAAGAAGTTGTTCCATTCACATAATATTTGGTATTCTATGATACCCCAAGAGTTCATGTATAATCATAAAAGGGACTGGAATTAAGAGACTAAAAGATAAGCTTTTAAAGCGCCAGAGAATCAACATTACACATTTTTAGATAAAATGAGCATTGACCATCAACCATAATGTTGTTATATATCTTTTTATGTTAACAGTTTCACAATAAGTTTCAAAAAATGTCGCCAGTCCTATGGTTGTTATGAACAATTAATTATTTTGTTAAAAAAGAAGAAGTTATACTTAATCATTCCTTTGTGAAACAAAACATAACTCAGGTGTTGTATTGAAGAAAATGATAAGTTAGACATTATACAATAGGCACACAACTATAATTAATATTATACTGTCAGAAACTCATCCAGAAAACAAATTCATTCTCTTGTCTTGAGGAATTGCATGGTCCTAAAGAACATAAATCATTATCATTCTTTTGGCAGAGAAGACAGAATCACATTTGACAGATGAAAACTAGAAAATTTATCCTATAACTGCTTTATGCTAACAAATGAAAATTCAGTCTTGTTTTACTGTCCAATGTGTCTATTTTCCTTCCACACTCAGCTTGTCCATCACACAGCTCATGAATTATGGAATTATGAAATCAACCAAATTGGACAATTGAGCATATATGTGATCATTAGAGTATGATCTAAGCTTAAAAGAAATGTGTGAAGACGCAATTCCAACTCTGTCAGACCAGAAGACCTCAACCATTTGGCCACAGCCAGAAAAAAACTAACTTCTCTTTCTTGAATTATCTTAAAGTACATAAATAAATAAATGTTTGTATAAAAGATACTCCTAACATATTTGATGGAAGGCCTTTTCTTTACAAGTTATGCAACCAAGGAAAGATAATCTTGACTTACCTTGTCAAAAAATAATATAAACTAAAGTATGAAGCATAAGCAAGATGCTTAGCACAGAACCTAAAATCTTAGTACCTTTTTTTATGGTAAAAGTGACCAATGTTAGACTTGAACCAGACAGGCCGACATAGATAACTCATTCTTTGGAAATAAATTTTTTACAACATGCTTGGATGGTTGTTATGTAACGTTTCATTATATATTGTATCATATTATATTGTATCGTTTTGATGTGTATAATATTATTGTTTATCGTCGTTCCGTGATATCGTGCACTAACAATATGAGGAATAAATTAGCAATATTACAAAGAAAAAATAGGGTACGAGGTAAAATTATTATATAAAAAGGTAGGGTAAGGATAAACTATATAATTATTTAATAATAAGGAAGGGCAAGATAAGAGAAAAAAAGGTAATGATGCGACCACACCAAATCGGTCGTTATACATTAAAATTTAAGTAACACTCAAAACAAACATCGTATTTAAAGTACAATACAATATAATACAACAAGTAACAACCATCCAAACAAGCAGTTAACTTATACCAAAAAGTATATCTAACTTCCAAAAAAAAATAAATTACAGTTAAAAATCTTAGCTAAAGATCATTTCTCTGCAAAAAAGGAACAGAAATTATGGGATATAGTGACTAGTAGTTGTTATCTCATCTCTGTAGTAGGGAACATAAAGAGCAACTAATTTGTGCAAAGACTTAAATGAAACTCGCTATAATTCCACTTCATCATTTGAATAAAACGATAGAATGGAAATATGAATTACACCAATAATAAATCCAAGCATAAAAATTACTACTTTGGTTCCTTCCATCAAACCATAGTTCAGATTTGATCCAAAGGATCACAATTTTGATCCAAGATTTCTACATTAAAATCCTCAGAAACCACAATACAGACCAATGAAGACAAAAACTAGGAATTGCTCAAGAACTATATAAAAGTTTATATTTTTCACACAATTAATCTTTAAAATACAAGAGAATCAACAAATAAATAAAATAAATTATAAAACTCAGATTTGAAGTATACCCAAATGACAGATATTACATTTCATAAAATACTGACCTGAAAGAGTGGTTCTTGAAGCTTCAATGATGTCCTCAAAGATTAGCTTTATTACCCAAGTTGCCTCGATGATTATGGATTTTGTTGCAGAATTAATTGTGGGTTTGTTTCTTAAATGGGAATTGAATAAAGTAATAATTAGCGATTGATGCAGAAAGGAAAAATACAGATGGGCTTTAAATGGATGAGATGGCTGTCAAAAGGAAAATGTTAGAAACAGGTCAGAAGGTCTACTCCTCAATTATTTTCGGTGGTATTCAGGCTTTTTCGTTCATAGACACTTGCCGGTACCTAATTTTCATAGCAAAATATGTAGGTAATTTACAACAACAACAACAACTATTCAGTATAATTCCAGGGTCACAAACCTTACCCTTACCCGAAAGGACAGAGAAGCTGTTTCCAATCGACCCCCGGCTCATAGGATAAAAGTAAAAACAGCAATAAAACAAAAACAAAGACAAAAACATAATAATGTAGGTAATTTATTATGATTAAATAAAAATTAATTAATTATGATTTATTAATAATAATAATGTATCTGAAAACATATATGAAGAAAATTTTATTTTTTTGCACTTTCTTAATAAATTATTTTTTATTTCTGGACTATACATTTGGTAGTTGTGGGAATTAAGATATAAACTTTATTTACAACTAAATTCCAATTTTACAAAGGTTAGTACTGCTTAATTTTAATATTTATCGCTTTGACTTGTACGTGAGGTTTGTGACTCGTTTGATTTGTTTATTTAATAATTATTAATATGCTAAGAAGTAAATAGTTATGGAAAAACAGTACTGCTTTCTTAGTCATTGATTGAAAGAAAAGGTTACTACTAGTGATTTCTATATAATAATAGAGTGATTAGTAGGTTGGATTATTATGATTTCAGAGCCACTCGTATGGATCCTTGAGCAATGATGGTGCCTCGGGAGGGAAGGTTATGTTCAGGGGCGGACCTAGATTAGTGGTTGAGGGATCACATGATCCCGTTAGCCTCATCAAAAATTCTGTATGTACATATTATATATATGTATTCTTTGTACGGGATCTCTTAAATATTTTAATGGTGCCCCCAAACACAAAGTGATGGATGGTAGAAGTGGTTGTTTGGGCACTTAAATTCTCTCCAATATTATGGTAACGCGGGTTTGAAACCATATGAAGCTTTCCTCAGGTTTTTCTCCTCTTTTTTATTTTAGTAATTTAAATATAATATAAAATTTATTTAATAAAAAATTACTTTATTTTTACTTTAATCTTCTTCTTTTTTAATATTCAATTATAGTTTAGTACTAATACAAAATAGTCAACTTAATTAATTTTATTCTTTTTTGTAAATTCCTTCCTTAGAATTGAAAGCCTCAAATTGTAACTTATCGCTCTATAAATAGAAAAATATAAATCTTCTGTTACAATCTTCTTTAACAATCACTCTGAATTGGCAATGAAAACTAAGAGTTTGAGACTCTTCTTCAATTCTTTTAGTAACAACATACTCTTCATCTTAATTCTTTAGTAAATCTTTAATAATTTTATGTTTGAATGCCCTATTACGAAGGACTTCCCCCCTCCCCCCGTTTAGTACTTTCTTTTCTTCTTCTTTTTTAGAATTTTTGTTAATACTTGGATGATAAGTCATCATAATAATCAAGTTTCAGAGAGTTGCACGCCGAATTTTATCGTTGGCGATTAGCATTTACAGTGATGCCCCCGTCATGCTCGAATCCTGAGTACGCCTCTGGCTACGTTACACCAAACACGAGGGTGATATTGCTTATATAAGGAAGCATACATTAAACCCTAGTGATGCTCATGCGAATCTAAGCTCAAAGAGAATAATATCACCAGTAAGCCGAGGTTTTACAGTTGCATTTAGCAAAGAGCTAATTATTTAATCTATATATATTTAAACACGTCAAATGTGAAAATTTTCATCTTTAATAAATGGTACACGCTTTTATCTAACAGAAAATAAATAGCCACTACCAATTTATCCTCGAATTAATCCACTAAGGGATGACCTCTTATACATAATTTTAACAAAATGTTCAGATCATCGACTTAGATTATCCAAGAAAAAAAATACGTGAACCAAAAGCCTTCTATCCAAGTTAAACATTCTTTTCTTGTGGAGTCTAAGAAAAGAATCTGGACGAAAGGCGAAAAATCGGTGTTTTAAGAAATTTAAAAAGATCAAGAATGGTGTACTTTTGGAATTATTGTAAGAGAATTTATGTTGTATTTTGATTATTATGTTTTAATTTCAAAAATAAAAATAAAATCGAAGTGTGGCAAAAAATAACAACAACCCAGTAAAATTCCACAGGTGGAGTCTGAAAAGATTAGAGTGTGCATAGACTTTACTCCTACCTCAAAAAGGTAAAGAGGCTATTTCCGAAAGACCATCGACTCGAAAAGCTTGGACTTGAAAAGCATTTTGACCTTTGATATCCCTTTGCTTGTATGTAATAGAAGACCTATTTCAAGGGAGAAATTCAAAAATAGCCAAATTTACAAGTGGTCATTCAAAAATAGTCATGCTTTCAAAAGTAATTAAAATTTAGTCACATTAATTTGAACGAAAACACTATTCAAAACCCAGAAAATACGCCAATATATTATGCTGTTGTTCCAGTATAATATAATGGAGTTCCAACATAAGTACACTGGAACTCCAGCATAATATACTAGAGTTACAACAAAATATACCAGTCCAGTATAATATACTAGAAGTTCATACATAGATGCACCGAACACCAATATATTATATTAGACCGATCTCTATTTCAACAAAATAGTAACTATTTTTTAATGATTTGGCAAACGCGGACTATTTTTGAATGATCAGGGAAAACTGGCCAGCCCGTGCTACGTTTACCTATTTCACCGCTTAGTGTAAATGTAACATTTGTGAAGACTTCCTCTCTAAGGCAATAGTAAATTCTCAAACATCACATGCTAATCCATGAATTAGAAATTATAATATACTGTTTGTCATATTAATTTGCATGGTATTTCCAATAAAATCCTACCTCACTGGACTCTTCTAATCATATACATAGACATTCAACGTAAAGACTCCCGGAACAATATCCTCTGAGAATATCAACAACAATAACAATAACAACAACCCAGTATAATCTCACTTAGTGGGGTCTGGGGAGGGTAGTGTGTACGCAGACCTTACCCCTACCCTGGGGTAGAGAGGCTGTTTCCAAATAGACCCCCGGCATCCTTCCCTCCAAGAACTTCCCACCTTACTCTTGGGGAGACTCGAACTCACAACCTCTCGGTTTGAAGTGGGGGTTGCTCACCATCAGAGCAACCCCTCTTGTCCCTATGAGAATATCATCAAAAGAAAATAAAAAAGTTAAAAGAGTATTTCTAATCACATCAAAATGATATGAAAGAGAAGGAACGACATGCCAAAAATTGGAATTGGGAAATATCTACTGATGAATAAAATACAGTAATACTGAATCTCAATCACCATTCCCTCTTCTGACATCAGAACCAGGGGTGGCTTTCTCTCAACAGTTGTGGAGCTATGCATTTTGACTTCTAGCAATGTGTATACCTATAAGATTCAAAGGGAAAAGTGTTTTAATATTAATTGCAGAAGAGATTAGAAAACAATGGCTAAACATAATCGAGTGAATCCCACATCTCCAGACATAATAGAACATAGCTGTTGTTGCTACGGAGCCATTAAAAAGGAGGGGAAATAATTAAGTATTGAACCAAGTGCAACATTCAATCTTTATGGAGCATGGGTGCCAGTACATAATACTAGACAAATTCTAGAAAATACATACACAAAATACCTAATTTGGTGGAGGGACCATGGGCTCACGTGCCCCATATTGTAGACTATAGATACGCCCCTGGCTAACGAGATTAGCAAAACAAACACATTCTTGTAATAACAGCTTTAGCTCAACTGTAGTCTAGCATTTGCGACGTCTAACCGTCCGCAAAAAAAAAAAAAAAGAGTAAAGATGAGATATGTGAAAAGTTGGAGGAGAAAATAGAGAGAACTTCGTGTATTTTTCACCTGATTCAAATGAACTGGCCTATATATAGCTATGCAAAGAAATACATAAAGAAAGTTTGAACACAATAAATAAAAGATGATGGTGCATTTAATGAATCGCTGGAACATTTATTATGTTGGCATCGAAGACCTTGACTTCTAACAAGATCAAGCTGACTTCACGGATATAAAGTGCTAAAATTAGGAGTGTCGTCTCACCCGTAGAAACGTCTATCGGGAGATTAGCTCTCAAGATTTGCTAGAATATGTAATTACCTCACCTGTCAAAAACAGAGGGAAAGGGTACAAAATGCAAAGAAGTCTTTAAAAGTATCACTTCTAGAGGGACCTGAAAAATATTCCCCAGCATATAAGCATAATGCTTACAAACATCCCAATGTAGACGGCACCATTTAGTAGTTAAAACATAACGTGTGTCAAGCAAGATAGAGGAGCTAAAACTGCTCCTACTTCTCAAATTTCAGAGCAATTAGCACAATATTTCCCTAAATGGCAAATACAACAATCATCTTAATGGCTATATGAAACTACATGTACATTGTTGATCAAGAAAACCATGACTAGATCATATCTTAAAGTTGTGAACGACAAGAAATTTTTCTTTCCGGGTGAAAACGAGTCAATGCGCACATCAGACAATGGAAAAGAGAAACCTAGAACAAACAACATCTCACAAAGTACATATCAATCAGAAGTTAAAACAGCTCGAATAGAAGATGAGATTTCCATTTACCTTTTATGTGTGGACCCACACGGGTTCCAAAGAGAATGACTTGACATTTCGTGTCTGAGCTGCAGTAGCTCCTCCTGGAGGTGCATGCACAGTTATTGGAAGTACCCACTCACACTTCTCCCTACCCTCTACCAAAAGAGGATGCTCATATCTGATATATTATACATGAAGCACTTTCAGAAACAAAGAGGGATAAATTTGAGAATTTAGTGAATTCGAGGAACAAATACCAAATTAAGAAGGAAAGTCTACAAACAAAATCAGATAGACATTGCACGGATGAATCAGGACATAGCGAACGAAGAGGGGAAAAGAGCACATCAAGATTACAACTATGGTGCAATTGATTAGACCATATAAAATTACTTTCATTACCATATTCTCTTTAAAATTGAATCAACTATATTTAAGGAAACAAACTGAGAGCATGCTTCAATCTTCCGTGATTCACTAGAAATAATTATGTCAAGAGAGTTCGCAATTTGACATAGAAAAGATTGGAGGTTTAATCATGAAGAATCTCGAGGTGTCGTTGATCATCCACTTTGATGGAAGTGGTTCAGTGGATTTGGATACTGATAGCAAGAGAGTATTTTCAGTTAAAGGTTTCTAACTTAAGAGTTAAGACCCATCCTAGCAATACTGAATATCCTAGGATAATTGACAAAAGACAGAGACCATCATCATGATCATTTCATCTATTGGGCACTGCTTCATGAACCATTACCCAAGTGATATTAAGAGAAGAGGTTCAATATTGGACGCCCAGTGCTACTTATGTTTGAAGGAACAAGTGACAAAATATTCTTCTCCAATGTGAGTTTCCCAGAGAATTTGGCATTTGTTTATTCCGAAGGATTATACCATGGACAATTGAGCCTTTAGCTTCTTCATGATTTCCCTTGACTAAAATGGAGATCAGTAGTACATAACTAATGGTCTGCAATTTGATTCAACAGCTCACGCATTTTACATGGATTCACAGGCATGAAAGAAATAAAAGGTGGAATCAGAATAATTTTGTGCACAAAATCACTGTCAAATTTCTCATATCGCTTATATTTGGTGGAAATAAGAGTCCATTTAAGTAGTTGAAGAGCTGGTTGTCACGTCCTCAGAGAAGGGGCAAAGTAAAGCGTGCGGATTGGCATCAAACTGCCTTGGAGAGGGGAGGCGTCTCTAGCCATTAAGGCGCTCTGCCCTAGTTGCGTATTGGCTTGGCCGAGTTAGGCATGCCGACCCGATTAAGTTTGGGGAGCATGTCGCTTGTCTTGGACATGACTATGAAGGGAGCCAAAGCATACGAGGGGCACAGCTGGTCGGGAGCTATTGCCGCTTCCCTGATGAGCCCATGGCAGGGCGAAACCAGTCTGCGCGCACAGGCAAGACGGGCGTGTCCGGGGCGGTATGGGACGCCTCGGGCGCCGAGCGCCGCGGTCCGTGTCATTTGGTACCAGAGCAAACATGCTCTTCAACTTCTGTGGCGAGGTGTCAAGCTCATGAATGCACAAAGCTAGCGGAAGGCGTAAGTGCAAAGATGGGGGCGCTGAGTTACAGAGTGGGGCATAACGGTCCTTGGGGAAAACATACTACTTCTCCGCCAAAATAAAGCGGGCTTGAGCAAATGAAATTGTTGCGAACTCTAGATGAAACCACGAAGTGGACGCGCCGACGAAGTGTGAAGCTCTCCATGGTTTCGTGCCTAAGTCCGAGGTAGGCAGCACGAGGAGGTATTGCTAGCATGATGGGTGCAATGTTCCGAGTGGAAGACGAAAGGAGTAGCAGCGAAAGTAATGCGTCGGGTCGCCGCATCAGCCAGGTGGGGGAGGGTTGTCACGTCCTCAGAGAAGAGGCAAAGTAAAGCGTGCGGATTGGCATCAAACTGCCTTGGAGAGGGGAGGCGTCTCTAGCCATTAAGGCGCTCTGCCCTAGTTGCGTATTGGCTTGGCCGAGTTAGGCATGCCGACCCGATTAAGTTTGGGGAGCATGTCGCTTGTCTTGGACATGACTATGAAGGGAGCCGAAGCATACGGGGGGCACAACTGGTCGGGAGCTATTGCCGCTTCCCTGATGAGCCCATGGCAGGGCGAAACCAGTCTGCGCGCACAGGCAGGACGGGCGTGTCCGGGGCGGTATGGGACGCCTCGGGCGCGGAGAGCCGCGGTCCGTGTCATTTGGTATCAGAGCAAACATGCTCTTCAACTTCTGTGGCGAGGTGTCAAGCTCATGAATGCACAAAGCTAGCGGAAGGCGTAAGTGCAAAGATGGGGGCGCTGAGTTACAGAGTGGGGCATGACGGTCCTTGGGGAAAACATACTACTTCTCCGCCAAAGTAAAGCGGGCTTGAGCAAATGAAATTGTTGCGAACTCTAGATGAAACCACGAAGTGGACGCGCCGACGAAGTGTGAAGCTCTCCATGGTTTCGTGCCTAAGTCCGAGGTAGGCAGCACGAGGAGGTATTGCTAGCATGATGGGTGCAATGTTCCGAGTGGAAGACGAAAGGAGTAGCAGCGAAAGTAATGCGTCGGGTCGCCGCATCAGCCAGGTGGGGGAGGGTTGTCACGTCCTCAGAGAAGAGGCAAAGTAAAGCGTGCGGATTGGCATCAAACTGCCTTGGAGAGGGGAGGCGTCTCTAGCCATTAAGGCGCTCTGCCCTAGTTGCGTATTGGCTTGGCCGAGTTAGGCATGCCGACCCGATTAAGTTTGGGGAGCATGTCGCTTGTCTTGGACATGACTATGAAGGGAGCCGAAGCATACGGGGGGCTCAGCTGGTCGGGAGCTATTGCCGCTTCCCTGATGAGCCCATGGCAGGGCGAAACCAGTCTGCGCGCACAGGCAGGACGGGCGTGTCCGGGGCGGTATGGGACGCCTCGGGCGCGGAGCGCCGCGGTCCGTGTCATGATGCTCTTCTAGACCCTTTTGATTGTTCATGATCTTTTTCAGCTTTTAGTAAGTCTACAAGCCTCTTTTGTATGATTACTGTTCTGCTATGTGCTTTACTCTTTATCTGCACCCTCTCAAAACAGAAGTCTTTAATCAATGACTCATGCAATGTTATCAATCCAGCAAAACATTCCTGAAACATGAAAAAATGGTCATACCTTGACCAGTCAACATTCTTGGGAGTGGTAAAGAATTCAAATCGAAGAGCCCATTGTACGGAGACATAATGAGTGGAAAAAGACATAGGACCATCCATCGGAATGGAAAAAATAAAGCTTGTCTGAATTAAATCAGCAACCACTTCGTGATGATCACTATGAACCTGCATAATTCAAAATGTTTTGGTTACTAGTCACCAAATAAAGGGAGGCTCAAGCATTTATCTCTTTCCAGATAAAATCCATCAAAACACTTTTGCTCTATCAAATGCAAAGAGTAGTAAAGAATCATCAACAGGTATAATACTAGTATCTTAAATAATACCTTGGTAACAGAAGGAGCATGTCTCCGTGAAGGATGTACAAACCGTCGGCTTATAGTCTCGATCATCTCCAGTGTTATTAAAAGCTAGAAGGCAACAGAAAGGAAAAATAAACTCCAGAGAGCACAATAAAGTGATAATAATCCATATGTCTTAAGGCTTATTCCAAGCATGTATTTTTATATATAAGACTACCTCAAGGCATCTTCTAGAACCCTCTTCATGAAAAAAGGTCAGGGTTCCACCTATCTGTTGCAAAAAAATAAAATACAGGTAATGGTTCCAGGCTTCTAGCCAGTCTGATGCAAATAGGCATTGGTGATAGCACTAACATGGAAGGACCAATACACTGAATGATACAATTACCATATCACTGAAGTAATACGTCGACTCAGAATTTTTTGGAGAAAACCTTAGAAGCACTTGGTCATCTAGTCTGATGTTGTAAGACCTCCCTCGAATAAACCCTTCTGCTGCAGTAAATGTTGCTAAACGATTATCATCAAGGATATTTTATCACTTAAAGAGTATATCTGGAACAAATAGTAGATATTTAGATCTGAGGGCAAGCTTGCTTTACATGCTCCAGATTCACCCATGCCTGAGACAGAAGGTACTGTTGAATCATCATATTTGGAAAAGGATTTGGTATTTTTCAGCTGTTGACTTGGAGAGATGAGAGCAGAAGACTTGCTGGGGGACAAAACATCTGCTGGAAGAATAAAATAGAACCCTCAGTTCTTTTTTGCTTAAAATAAGATAAAACTGTCAGCTTGACTAAGAGGAATTGTAACATTTCCCTTTTGTTAAAAAAGGGCATAGAAATAAAAAATCCTATTTCCTCAAAGATACCTATCGGACAATGGAAAAACATACTCCCTCTATCCCACTGTATGTGACACTTCCCTTTTTAGTCTATCCAAAAAAAAAGGACACCTTCCTATTTGTAAACTATTTAAAATTAGCATCCAAACTTTACCCTTAATGTCATTACTTGTTTGGACCCACTTGATATAAAAGTTCATTCTTTTACTAGGGGATTATTGGAAGCAAGGGCAATTTTGGTACTTCGCATATATTTAGCTTATGTGTCAAGTTTTATCAAACTCTATGGCCAGTCAAAATCCTTCACATAAAATGGGACAGAGAGAATAAATTTTCTAAGACGAATGCTATTCTCTGAAACTACTTCAGTGGTAAACGACGCTTCATATGCATGTAGATATGTGTGTGTTCGCCTTACCCCCATTAGAATCATACAGGACATCAGCCACAGCTATCTGTGGAAGTGCCAGTTGTGAAGATATGCTCGACCGTCCTTCAAGACGTGGAAGATCTTTGCTTGAAGATCTTGTTAAGGAAGACTGCAAGGATAATGAACTTCCAAACGTTCGGTGTATATTATCTTTCATGGGATTATAGGAAGAAACTGACGAGACTTCATCCCTTGAACTTTCATATCCTTCCTCCACACCATCAAAAGTTTCATTTATTTTAGCCTGCAGAACACACAAAATCTCGTCAGCAACTCAACAACTTCTATCCAGTTAACCTCTTTGTTCTTGTATCTCTTTGATTATCCTACAATAAACTACTAACTAAAAGTGCTGCATTGGCATATTCCAAAATCCAATCCCGCCAGGGAAAAAGAAACAGGAAACAAGAAGAAGCAGAGCAAAATAAAGAGAGGGAATTGCCAAAAAGAAGAAGGAATTCAAGATGCTTTGAGGATACAATCGGCCCTATTCAGAAGATTAAGATGAATTGTATTCTTCTTTTTTTGTTTTTGGTGCAAAGCGCAAAGCAGAATATAGTGTTGAATTAGAATCAATCAACAAGTCTTAGATTCCTTGTAAGAAAAGCAAGGATTGTAATTTGTGTGCTTTTTTGATTTTCATGTAAACATCTTTCTGACTTCCAGCATAAGTTTTAATATACTGGTATATGTTACCTTCTCAAAACAAAACAGAAAAAAGGAACTAAAGAGGGGTCTGCTTGTCCAGAATCTAACACTGTTTTCTCTTGGCAAGAACAATTTTGAAGAAGAAAGATTTTCCTTTCTCATCCATTCTTCCTGATGTACATCCACGACATAGCGGATATTGAAATTCTGAAGTCTCCAGGAAATTAAAAGGCCACCATTTCCGTTTCTTTCATTTAATCTTCTTACATTTCATATAATATCAGACCTTGCTCTATTCCTAAATGATAATGGCTAACCAAATCTAAGTAAATCTACTTCTAGAGTGTTAATGCAAGATCTGTTGACTGCTATAATGTTGGGGCACTCATGCTGAACAAAGCAAGTTTTGTTTCAGTTATCCTCCTAATTTGAACTCTATAGGCAAAAAATGTTTTAATTGGATTAATCATTCCTAGGAGGGCCTATGGCGTCAAGGGGTTCTAGTCCTGACAAATTGCCTGACATTTGGACAGTGCAACAAAATCCGATAAAACCTCACAATCAAATAACAAGAGTGGAGAGCTACAAATATGTAATTTATTTTTTTCCTAGCCTGACAGTCCTCTTCTCTGTATTCATCTATTTTAATAGAAGTTCTTTTTTCAGAGAATGAAGGTTGCGGAGATGAGGATGCTTAGGTGGATGTGTGGGCACACCAGGCTGGATAAGATCAAGAATGAAGTTATTCGACAGAAGGTAGGGGTGGCCCCGGTGGACGAAAAGATGCGGGAAGCGAGGCTGAGGTGGTTCGGGCATGTTCGGAGGAGGGGCCCCGATGCCCCGGTGAGGAGCTGCGAGCGGTTGGAGATTGTTGGTGGTCGGCGAGGGAGAGGGAGGCCTAAGAAGCATTGGGGAGAGGTGATTAGGCAGGACATGGCCAGAATGCAGGTTACCGAGGACATGACTCTTGATAGGGGAGTCTGGAGGTCTAGAATCAAGATTGTAGGTTAGGGGCTCATAGGTGATTAGTGTTTTAGAATGGTAGTTCCTGCTTGATATTACTGCATGCGACTGTATTTATGTTGCTTATGTTTTCATAACTATTTACGTTACTTTTGTGGGAGTACCTATGCTTTATTATTTGATTTTGTCTTGCTTGTGTTTCTAATTTTATCTCTCTTTCTTAATGCAGCTTTCCCATTTTTACTCTACTCGCCGAGGGTCGATTGGAAGCAGCCTCTCTGCCCTTTCGGGCAGGGGAAAGGCTCGTCTACATATTACCCTCCCCAGACCCCACCTGGTGGGAGTATACTGGGTAGTTGTTGTTGTTGTTGTAAAAAGACGAAAAAATGGAGAAGATTCAAAAAGTCCTCTTCTTCAGGAGACTAGAAGCAATGTTCCTACTATATGTTTGTCTTCGCCATTATAGGTGACTTGGAGATACGAGTTTCTAGAAACACCCAATTCTCAACCCCCAAAAGAAAAGAAAAGAAAAGAAAAAGAGAGAACTAAACACACTACATACCTTCATAGAGAGAGACAAAGCCAACAAAAGTTTCAATGAAAGTGAATATATGCCTAAGCATGGCTAGCAATAGACTGCGGGAAGGACATTATGCTATTCATGTTTAGTTACATGAGATGATTTAAATGGACTAACATGGTGAAGATTCATATAGGATATAGCCGATCTCAACTTGTTTGGTACAGAGGCGTAGTTGTTTGTTGTAGTAGTATTGGAAAGGAGGAGAAGAATGAAAAAAGGATGAAAATACTCAGGTCCACTATTCCCTGGAAACATTTGGGTCTGTTCGTAGTAGTTGTGGTAAAATTCCCTGGAATATCATCTTTTACAAATTGGACCATCTTCTATAATTTTATATCTTTTCAAATTCTAGTGAATCCTTATACAGTCAATATTTCTTTCTTTAATCACAAGAAGCATACTGAATAACAAAGCTAACTGGCAACAGAATGGTTTACCCAATCAGAATCTGCATCCATCTCTTTCCAGTAAACATCCAAAGGCAGAGTTGAAGCAGGAACAATCCCTGATAAATAATAATGTGATCATGCCGCTGGTCAAGTAAAAATAAGTATTCCCCAAAATACATAATTAGAGTGGAATTTTCAGAACAGAGAAACCAAGAACGAAAACACATTTACACAACCTTTAAAAAATGATTATTTCAGCATATCATGTTAGGTAATTCAAAGTACGAATAGTCATACATCATTTGACTTGTCATCACAGTAGGATTATTTAAGATTGGTTAGAGGAAAAGAAAGTTCCACCAGATTAACAGATTTCAGAAAAGTCCTTATATAATACTAGTAAAACAGTGTTTTTCTTGAAGGGGCTCGTAGGTATTTTATGACTTCAATTATAATGTAGTAACCATGTATGCAACAGTACAAGGATATATTGTGGCTCCTCAAAGGAACCAAATATTCCGACTTTGTTTCTTGTCTCTATCTTTTTAGCCACCCCCCAGTATTCCCGTGTTACTGAAGATATCTTGCAACGAAACAATGACCTCATCAGGATGTTAGACTTAAAGCTTTCTACGCAAAATTCAACAGCTAAATCACGAATCAGAGAGCAGATGATATAAGTTTTAAAGTTTAAAACAAGAAAATAATACCACAGGTGCGGCCTTCTTCACTTTTCAGGCCATTACTCTTCTGAGTTACCCATATTTGCAGTGGTATCCTCATTTCCTGCACGGGTTGAGATTCAGAAAATAGTAGAATCCAAAAGCAGAAAAAAACTTATGCACATTTTCTTTTTGGTTGAAATCGTAAGAATATATTATTATCAGCACTCAGGCTTTATTGCACATATGTATTGAATACTAAAACTCAAGCCTTAACATCTTCTGTGAGTGGAATATAGAGGAATATAGATTTATCAAATCCTCGTTTTCTTCGAAAAGAAGAAGAATCAGAGAAAATTTGTGAGTTGTAGCGCTTTTCTCTATATCGTTTTGCTAACGGATACATTGTAAGCAATAAAATCTTCGTCTTAAATGATTCAATGTATTATTCGTATTTCAGGTGGACAGTGGTTTTCCTTTCCTTTTCCACAATTGAATATGATTTTTCTAGACATTGATTTGCATACAGATGAAACAGAAGCTTCAGATAAGAGCACCTTCTCTTAATTCCATTCTGATTTATTACCAGAGGTAAAAGAAACTGAAAACAAAGCACAATGTCCATCAATGTAAACAGTAACACAGTTGCATTCTTAATTAATTCAAGATTGACAAGCTGCTGAGCAAAAGGTTGTAGAGCTGTCAGAAGCGTGAAAAATGATTAAACAGTAAAGCACATGACCACATGGCACTCTGGAAAAGCTGGGATGACTATGAGAAAGACACAGAAAAGTCAGACATGCAATTACAAGAGCATGCCACGAAAGAGCAGGGTAATGCTCCTGAAAGCTGACAAAATATGAAAATCAAATCAAACAAGGATGATAAGTATAAATGAATGATGAACAGAACAGCAAAGAACTAACCAGCTCATCAAGATCTTGTATAGATTCTTCATGGAAGTGACCATTTTCCATTATCAAATATTTCCCAGATAAAATACCTCTAACATAGTAAAGGTAACGAATGGTTGCACCCCTGTATGACGGTGGTATGGTGCTTGGTAGAATTGTTCGCACCATAACTGCAAAATAAAAGCACATCCTTTCTTTATTCAATGTCAAAACAAGGAGAATGCCTTAAAAGAAGTTTGGAGCATTTTTTAAGTTGAACACTTTGTTAAGAATCCGTCCCACAAAAGAACAAAATCTTCGGATCACTGAATATAAAATAGAAACTGGTTGCACATAAATACAAGATGCAATCACATCAATTATTGCCTATATAACAGCTAAGTTATTCCCAGAAAATGAGGCCTGGGCTATTCTCTATCAATCCAGTTTGTTTTGCAATACAGGTTTAACCTGTACATCTAAGTAAAAATTGAAGAACCTAACCATCAAGGAGTGGGCATCAGACAATGTAATTTTGCATGCGAAAAGTGCAGGAAAAAGCATGTCTCTCATGAAATGCCATGTAAATCCCTAAGTTATTCAACAAAGATTTATACAAATGGCATGGAGCCACGGATCTTCTAGCGATAATTTTGGTATTTCCTCAATTAATTCATTCACTTTGTATCCATCTTGTCTTTGGTTAGTATGACTTCCTTTTTATAATGATGGTCTGTTCCTGACCAACTTGCGTGCACTTCATCTAATTCACCAAAGTACCTGCTACTTCTGGTTGAATTGTGTGACCACCTCATCTAAACGCTTAGTAAGAGAAAACACATACATAATTAAGTCATCAACACCCTCCCTCACTAGGATGCCTGATATAATTCATGGGTCAAACAAGTGAAAATTCACATGTCATCAACACACTCCCTCACATGGGTGCATGGTTATTTTTCATGGTCAAACAAGTGAAAATTCTTTATGATAATGGGCGGTGAGACTTAAACCGCGTCGATTGCTCTAACGCCATGCTAATTTCTGTGACCACCTCATCGAAAAGTTTAAATTGTCAAAGAAAGTAAATATTTGTTTACTTGATTATATCTTCAACACCTCCCACCGATTCACATATCAGGTAACTGTGAGCCCGTTTGGATAAGCTTTTAAGCGCTTGTGCTTAAACGCATTTTTGAAGTTTGGGGCTGAATTTAAAAAGCAGTTATGTTTTTGGTTAGAAGTCTTGAAATTGGAAATAAGCAGTTGATGTGCTTGGTGAAAAAGTGTTGATCAACACTTATTTCTATTAAAATGACTAAAATTCCGTTAAAGCTGTCAACACCAAAAATGAATTGATTACCGCAAAATTTTAATTCTAAAGATATTTTACTAATTTCAATTTTAGTACAAGTTAATTTAGGTTGCATGTTATGTCACGTCACAAAATTAATTTTATTGATTAGAGGTTTCTTTTCCCTTTGATCAGATAATTACTTATATTAAATGACAAAAAATGGTAATGGAATGGTGAGAAGCCAAAATCAATTAAAGTTCAATCAAAAGCTAGGATATGGAGTTCAAATATATTGAAGGGTGATGTAAATTACTAAAGATCTTGCAGGTAGTCATTCCAAGAAGTTGCAGAAAGCTTCACAAAATGGAGTATTCAATGTGATAGTAATTGCGGTAATGACAGATATAATCATTATCTATGGTCGGAGAGATAGGTGGAGAAGAAGAAGAAAGATAAGGTGGGTAGTTGTCTACATATTACCATCCCCCAGACCCCACTTTGTGGGACTATACTGGGTAGTTGTTGTTGTTGTTGTTGGAGAGATAGGTGGAGAAGAAGAAGAAAGATAAGGGATAAAACTGTAATTTATTTGGTCAATCCCCAAGTGATTTTAAGCCGAAAAGCAATAAGTTGGGATGGACCAACTTATAGTTTTTGGCTTGTTGAGTTATTTTAGTTTAAAAGCACTTGGCTTAAAAGTATTTTTAAGTTTGGCAAACACCAAAACAAGCTCAACGTTTAAGCCAATCCAAACACCCACTATGTCCAACAATGCATAGACGGATGGAAAGAGATCACCTAGTGTTTTTTTTACCTCTGCTATGATTTGAACCTTGGTCTCATGGTCTACTCCACCTTTATTAACGGATTGACCATTAACCACATCCTTGGGTAGTTAGTATGATGTGAACCTTGGGAAGGAGGGAATATTAATTTCTTGGGAAAATGTTAAAACCCAAATGTTGCTACAACTCAACTTATAAATAGATTCTTTATACCAGACTTGAGACCCAGATTAGTTAAAGGTAAATCAAAACTGTGAATTTGAAACCATTGAGTTTGAAATTGTAACTACTCCCTACCTCCCAATTTACGTGACATTATTTTATTGGTCAACAAGTTCAAGATGTCAATTGACTTGTATATCATCAGAGAAATAACAGAAGAAGATAAGGTGCTATGTTAGCTTGATATAACAACATTTCATCAATGTTTAAGTTTATGAGTTTGAACTCTTGAAACTTGTGAAGGTTTTATAAAATAGTCTTGTTAATTAAATAGCATTAGTGATGTGAAACATTCCAAAATCGAATGAATATCGTGCAACTACATTTTTTATAAGTCATATCAAGTAACTATACCAAAGATAGTAAGACAAAGAGACTTTGATGGTTTAGAGTTGAGTGTGTTCAAATTGAATTTTCACAAAAATAATCAGGATTTATATAAAGACAACTGGAACGCAGCTTTATTTTTAAGACGAACTGAAAGTTATATAATAGGCAAGATGTTGTATCCGATATTTAAAAAAAGAGTATGTAATGTAACATACATATCATGATACCAAAAGAAGGATTTTACACCAAAATCAAATTGTAATATTAAATTTATAAGGAGATAACTAGTACAAACTATGGAGAATTACCGAGAATTCCATAATGGTGTTGGTAATACCCAATTTTTGCAATAAACTATAAAGCTGGATGGTAATACGGTATTTTAATTGGGTAACCAAAACCCAGTAATGAAGGAACCTAAGGGTCAGTGGGGAAAGGTTAAAATAATATACAAATAATGTTCATCATGCAACATAATGTAACTCTGGACAGTAACATTTTATACTCATTATCATCATACAATTCAGCTGTGTGAGTTATTCAAATGATTAATGGTATTTTGCCTTGTGGTTTTCATGTTCTTTTCAAGAATTTCTAGTTTTGCTAAAATAAGCCCTGTCCTAGGCTTTTTGCTTGATTTCCCTTCAACTTCGTAGGGTTTCAACATGATTCGAAGTATAGTCCTTATTACACCCCTGTTTCATCATTCAGACCAAACTAAAAAGCTTAATGAAGTCGTTATCATCTTCAACCAATCGGTTGAGATTTTACTGAATGTTTTTTTAGTTTCCCTGTTTTGCAAGCAAACACTGAATATGAAAACAAAAAGTATATCATTCTTTTTTGTATTGATGTCATGCAACAAAGCCTCATAAATTTTCTTTCTATTGTATTACCTAGTATAGCACCGTTGTTACACCCACTGCTCGCAGGGGCGGATTTACATGGTGGCAAGCAGTGTCACGGGACACCGCTTCGTCGAATTTTTTTACTGTTTATATATATATATATATATATATAAATAACAAGTAAAATAGAAATACAAGATAAAACCATTAAAAGTGACACCACTTGCAACAAAACATCTTAGTAGTCTAGTTGTTATTAGCTTCAAATATTATTTGACAGGTCATAGGTTCAAACTCCCTAGGCTCCACAAATTGTTTTTGACTGTTACAGACCTTTTACTAGAAATAGTGACACCACTTATGAAAAATCTTGCGTACGCCACTGACTGCTCACATATTTATACAAAATTCTTCGCATGTGTTTCCATTAAAAGAAACAACAGATAGTTAAATGAATATCACTATACTCCCTCTATTCCAGATTATGTGACACTATTTATTTATTAGCCCGTTCCGGAATAATGACACATTTCTATATCTAGAAACAATTAACTTTGAACTTCCCATTTTACCCTAAAAGGAAGTTTTTATTCCCACACAAATCTTATGACATGTTTAATAGTTTAAGACCAAAAGTTCTACTTAATATTTTTATAAGCACACAAAGATTATGATATGTATACATTTCAAAAGTCTTCCTTTCTTAAACTCCATGTCGAGTCTGCCATATAAATTGAAACAGCGAGAGTATATGATTAGAATGAGAAAGAAACAGGAGGATAACGTCAAGCTAAAGGTTAAACTTACATTGTCTGGAGCTACCGGCAGAGACAATCTGATTTGAAATTAATGCAGGAGTCACATTATCCATGAAAACATACTCACCTGGAAGAGTATAAAACATAATAATGAAAAGTATCACGTAAAGCATAACAACATGTAAGAACATTAATCTTTAGTAATAACAACAGAGCAAAAACAGAAGATGGTCCCTGGAGCTATTTATTAGTGCATCTGGTTAGAGAGAAATAGAAGCTTTTTTGGATTTTGTCAGTTCACTAGTCATAGCCTAGTTTTAATTACCAGAACTGACAAATCTTCACTTTTTGTTTCTTTTGTTCATCCATGTAATGCTTTGCATCTGCTTGATGCCCTTAATGAATTTTATTACTTCTTCAAAAAAATAAGAGCAAAAACAAACTTTTCTTTTCTATAAGATCTATGATGTCATCCTACTAGCTATAAGAAATTTTGTGATAATAGGGAATAAAGCCGTTCTCTAATGTAGCATATTGCTTTTAGTCCTTTATAAATTTCGATTGTGCCTTATCAGCTGATGAAGAACTTTACATAATGGCACCCACAATGTCCACATTTATCTTTGAAAAAACCAAAGCACCATGTATGAACTGGTATACCGACCAGATTTTGTGGTCAAACATGGTCACAGCCAGACACTTCAGACTACCTTTCCAGCTTCAAAAACGTCCCTCCATCAACTGTTGTCCATTGTTTAGAACTTGAGTTGCTTTTTCACCAGATGGAAATCTTGTGTCTTCTAAAGGGGACACCTTCAACCTGCGTTTAACCCCCATATCTCTGCAGCCCAGTTACTGATTGCTTTCGTTGAGCCAACACACTTTACAGCGCTCCCTTCCAAACAAGTGTTCAGAAAATTTCTTCCTCCTCTGGATGTGCTCGTTTGAAAGCGTAAAACTTGGTTCCTTGACAGCATCCAATTTCTGGAAGTTACCTTCTAGGTCCAGTACTGACCAAGGTAGAGCATCTTCAAAGCCATTCTTGTCTTTACCTAGATTCTAAATTTTTTTTAGATAACATGTTTCTGTATATTTATTAAGATATCAGCATAAAGATTGTGCTGGAAACCAAAATAGGATGTTACATCAGAGTGCCAAAATAGTAAAAAACCTACATGCTTGTTCTTCTTGCAAGGAACCTAGTACATCCAAACTATCCTCAGGATCATCTACGTATTGAGATTTACACCAAAAGCAAAGAAGAAGAATACAATCTAACATATCCATCTTGATTCTAGTTTTTCTTAAACAACTTTAGCTTTAGCTTTACTTAGTTCTTGCATCAGATTTGCAACGTCAGTCTAAGTTGCTCTGACACGGGTACAGGTGTCCGACACGGGTGCGGATCTAGAGGTCGGATCCTTTGAGATAGAAATTTTAAGATTCGGGGATACGGATCCTAGAACCGACATGGGTGCGGGGATCCGGCTAAAAATAATTTAAACTAATAAATATTCATGTTTACCAATGCATATTCACATGGAATCCAAAGAAGGCAATGTGGAATCCCAATGTGTCACAATAAATAATTAAACTATTGTATATACATTATTTTATATAATTTTTTCCTGAAAAATATACTTATGCCATTAAATTGTAGTCTATTCTTTTAATTATAATATCTTTAATGTTAATATCTTTAATATTTAGAGATTTAAACCAACTAAAATATTATTTATTGATTATAATTGTAAAATATATTCTGAAATGGGAAATGGGAGAATGTCATAATGAAAGCTGGAAATGTTGGAAAAAAAAGAAAAGAAAAATGTTGGCATGCTGCAAGTCAAATAAAAGATCCTACTTTTGCTATTGATGTGGGATCTACTAAGAAAAAGATGACAAAAGTACGGGCCCTCTTGATATCTTTTGACTAAGAATCATGATGAAATGCATATGGAAAAGTAAAGACTAAGCATCATGATGAAATGCACATGGAAAAAGTAAGTGGGGTTTGTAGTATTTCTATTTTATTTTTTGCCACAAAAAAAAATAGTCGTCTTCTTCAATGTCTTCCTCCGTCAAAAACTTCTCTGCCTTAAAAAAACAATGGAAACTCAAAGATTGAAGACAAAAAGCTTCAAAGGAGACAAAAGAACTAGTATAAATTACTACGTAACAGCAAAATTGAAGGTATTTCGTTTCCCATCTCTTCAAATCTTTACTTGGGAAAATTAATTTTTCCAAATTTTTGGTCAACGCACCCGATCTATTTTGACCGGATCCGACGCAGATCCCACACCCTTACCCGTGTCAGTGTCGTGTCGACACGGGTACGGCACCGAAAGTGCCGTGTCCGAGCAACTTAGACGTCAGTGTCCCTTCCATAACACTTCCATCTTCTACGGTTTCAAGTTTTTCTATAAACAATTTTAGCTATGCAGGTAATCAAAATCTTGCACTTCTCCTCCCAATTACTAGAGATATTACCCTATTAATGCAAGACGCAGCTCTGTTAATTAACCATACAATTCGTAAAGCAATAACATCACAATTGGACTTAAATTCTGAGAAATTACGGTTACATGACCATCTCTTCTGCAAACCTAACAACATAAAAATCCCATGCGATCTAAACAATTTGACATCTTCTGAATTGTATTAGATAATCTTTGTGCATTCCCTGTAAACTCCAGACAAGACCCACCCAAAAATCTTCCCCAAGCATTTGAGCAGGTAGGAGAAGGCATGAAACTCCATGATGAAAGGATCTCTCATTTAGGGACATCTCCTTTTGTCCCATAAAATTGAAAAACCCTCAGCTGCCAGTCTTGAGTTCAAAGACAATCGTGACACGTGTTGAATTGCCTACCCATCTTGATTTCTTGTAACTGGTACGCAATACACATACGGCCTCCAATTTTCATCACTGCCTTCACACCATTTTATGGGGATCATTCAGACCCTGCGTATTCTGCGACATTATTTTGGATTGCAAGATGATAGTGAGTATAAAATGCCTGATGTATCCCCTCTGCCTTCTCCTTCCAACCTTTCCTTCTGTTTTCCAATCAACTTCACTGCATTTAGGTTTCTGAACTGAAGTTCATTTCTCCTTTTGTGCCAAAATTCTTGATCTTCTAGATGGTGTTTGCACATTGTTTGTTTTATTCCACTTCTGTTCCTTCATACTTCCGGCTAAATTTTCCAGTCTTCTCCTAAAATCCTTCAAATGAGATTCCAAAAGAATTTTGTAAAGCTTTAATCTTTTGGTCCCAAATAATCTTATGCTATTCCAGCGAGCATGAGTTGTTGTTGTTTCTAACAACAGCAAGATGCACATCATCCCCTTCAGACATTGTGATACAACCTACGGATAACGACACCCCAAAAACTAGCTATTGAGGTGGGAGAGCCCAAGGATATATAAACCCCACATCAGCAATTTGTAGTACCGATGTAGGACTCAGATCTCATTCCTTGCAATAGACCATAACAAACCACACGATCCGCATTCGTTGTCCTTGACGGCTGTGCGCTAGAAATTTCTATCCCGTTATCGGCATCACCATCCCAGGCACGGCTGACACAGAGAATGGTGGTGGCTCTGATACCATTGATACAACCTAGGGAGAATCACACCTCAAAAGCTAGTTTTTTATGGTCTATTGCAAGTAAGGGGACTTGAGTCCCACATCGGTACTACAAATTGCTGATGTGAGGTTTATATAACCTTGTGCTCACCCACCTCAATAGCTAGCTTTTGGAGTGTGGTTCTCTCTATCAATGGTGTTAGAGCCACCCACCATCCTCTGTGTCCACCGTGCCTTGGATGGTGACACAGTATTGCAGTGTTCGCTCAGGGCTAGAAATGTCTAGCGCACAACTGTCGAGGTATTGCAAGGAACAGGACTTGAGCCCCACATCGGTGCTATAAATTGTTGATGTGAAGTTTATATAGCCTTGGGCTCTCCCACCTAGCTTTTGGGGTGTGGTTCTCCCTAGATTATATCACATTGCAATTGGTTCCACAAATACATCTGAAGTATTCGGTAGCACCTTCCACCTGTGATCCCTTCCAGTCTGCTAACTATAGCTGGAACATCTGACAAGGAAGGTTCCCAAGAATTATGTTCTACTCTCCCTCTATTCTCTTGACACAGTGAAGACAAATCTTCATTTCCTTCATAGCTCCAGTGACACTCATCCTCAAGGGAAATGCTGGCCAAGCTTCTTCCTCTAAAATCTAACTGTTCCATGGCCAATCAATCTAGCTTTCATTATGGCCTTGAGTCTATCTTTCTCTTGATCATGCACGAGGCTTACGTTACTCTGTATCATTGAATCAACCCAGATTGCGGAAATGTTTCTTAAATCAACAGAAATGCTATGCAAATTTTGATTTGGTTAAAACAAAACTAGAGAGATGGAAATTTTATCTCCCTAGCGAACCATTTTATTAATATCCATTCCAATAACTATATACTCCCTCTATCACAATAATGTGATAGACTTTCCCTTTAGTATGTCCAAAAAGAATGTTACATTTCTATAATTAGAAATAATTATAAATTTGAAATTCATATGTTATCCTTAATGAAATGATTTTTGGCCAAACTGATGTCAATGGCTTATGTTAGGACACCAGTTTTAAACATCTTTCTTTCTTTCTTAAACTACGTGCCCAGTCAAACGGTGCCACATAAGTTGAGACGGAGGGGAGTAGTGTTATATATCAAGCAAGTACCAACAGTTCATATTCAAATTAACTAATACGATTCGCACCAAACTGACTTTTTGATATTAATTACTCATTGCATCCCGTTTTATGTGATGTTGTTTGACTGAGCATGGAGTTTAAGAAATAAAGACTTTTGAAACTTGTGATCTAAAATAAGTTGTAAATATTTGTATGGCTATAAATCATCTCACTACATGTAAATGGGAAGTTTAATATTAAATTGCTTTTAAATATAGAAATATATCATTCTTTTTGGACAAACTAGAAAGTGCATCGCATAAATTGTGACAAAGAAAGTAGCTAATTTCTTAATTACAACTTCCTCCGTCCCGGTATATGCGGCAGTGTTTGACCGTACATAGAGTATAAGAAAGAATGAATCACTTCTGTAATTATTGGTCTAAAACAAGTCAAATGTATTTGTGTAGCTATAAATTATCTTAACTAAAATGTAAATTTAAAGTAATTTTTTTTTGATAATGGTAACAAATTTTATAAATGAGTAAAATATTGACAAGCAATCGTGTGAGCCACAATCAGAACCTAAAAGAACTGAGACCGCCTAGCCTATTCTGTTCGATTACATTTCTTCTAGCAAGTCTAGTAATGAATGTGCATCCTCCCTATAGCTCTCTTTGCACCAAAAATGAATAACAAAAAACAGTTGAGCTTAATTTTCTGCTAAGAGATTGGCCTATCTTCAAAAATTCTAGCATTCCTTTCCTTCTATATGACAAACTATTTTTAAAGTATAAAAAGGTATCACCCCTTTAGACAAAGAGGAAACTGCATCACATATATTGGGACAGAGAATGAGTAACATTTTCAACTCTTCTCTTAAAAACTACAGCACTAAGTTTGGTCAAACTAAGACAAGAAAAATGGAATTTGAGTAAATAAAATACAGAAAGCACATCAAACCTCTGCGTTGCTTAGAATCAGGAGAAGGTTTAGGAGTTGAAAACCATTGGGTATCCAATTTCTCGATCCCTTTAATCTCAAAACCAAGTTTTTCAATAAGCAAAGAGCAAGAAGTAGTCGGATTCCTGATTTCAACAGTAATGGTTACCGGATCACCCGGTCTATACACTTCTCTATCCGGTTTCAGCTTCAGCTGGGGTTGTGGTAGATCCATCGTCGCATTGGATTTTCTGTCAGTGCCGCCGCCGCCGCCATTGCCGATGCCGGCGGTGATGTTAAAGAATGAGAAACCACGGGAAGGTGGTTTATTGGGGGCTGACATTTGGGAAATTAATAGTGGAATTTGTTGAAATGATCAAAAGAGTTGAAAGATAAGAAAGGGGAAAAGGATTTTATTTCTTGAATTAGGATATGAAAATGGAGAATCTATGGAAGCTCAGTGATGGAGAGTGAGAATGTGAGATCTTTGATACCCTGTTTCAGTTTTCTGATGCCAAATTGTTTGTTTCTTATTTTTGCATTTGAGTGTGATCTCTCGGGCTGTCGGGCAGGTTGGTCATATTTCTCTTTTGAAACTTAATTACTCCCTCTTCCACAATAAATGTATCTTTTATTTTTTGATTTTGATCCAAAATAAGTACCTCTAGTAAGGTAATCAAGGAAAAATTTAATTTTTTTACTTTTTTACCCTTATGTGCATATTCCTAATAAATGCCATTATAATTATGTGCCTGTTATAAATAGAACTCTATTTAAGGTGAATGTCTATATTTAGAGAGATTCTAGGGTTTACTACTTGGTGGCTAAGTCACCACCTCCCTATAAATATAGGGGTTCTATTAAACCATCCCCAAAGTATCAATAAGAATACTCCTCTCCCTATTCTCTCTATATTGTTCTTGTTCTTGCATTATTCTACTTGTTCTTATATTATTTCATAACACGTTATCAGCACGAGACTCTACCATCTCAAGAATCGTTCTCAAGAAAAACTAAGGTATTTCTCTCTTCCTAATTTGATTTTCGATTATGTCTGACATTACGAAAAAAAAGTTCGTTGCCCTTGAAATTTCGGGCAAGAACTATATGACATGGGTGTTGGATGCTGAAATCCACTTAGATGCTATGGGTCTTGGAGACACCATTAAAGATAGAGATAAAGCATCCACCCAAGATTGTGCTAACGCCTTGATTTTCTTGCGCCATCACCTTGATGAAGGTTTGAAGATTGAATATCTCACCGTCAAGGATCCACTCATCTTGTGGAAAGGCTTAAAGGAGAGATATGACAACCTGAAGTTGGTCACTCTGCCACAAGCACGATATGATTGGGCTCATCTGAGGCTCCAAGACTTTAAGTCTGTTTCTGAATATAATTCTGCAATGTTCAGAATTACTTCTAAATTGAAGCTATGTGGAGATAAAATCTCCGATTATGATATGCTTGAGAAAACGTTTACAACGTTTCATGCCTCCAATATGGTACTGCAACAACAGTACAGAGAGAAAGGCTTCACAAAGTACTCTGAACTGATTTCTCTTCTACTTGTGGCTGAGCGAAATAATGACCTGCTCATGAGAAATCACGAAAGTCGACCCACTGGGTCTACACCACTGCCTGTAGCAGATAAGGTGTATTCTCATTATGCCAATCATGAAAAGGGCCATGGATCTAACCATGGTCGTGGTCGTAATCGGGGTCATAGCCGTGGACGTAGACAAGGAAGAAATATCCATGATGTCCGTCACCCCCCGAGGAGAGATAACCGCCGAAAGCAGAAACGGGATTATGAGAATCCTAAGGCAAAAAGTTCAGAAACTATATGTTATCGTTGCGGTGGAAAAGGGCACTGGTCAAAAGCTTGCCGTGTACCAAGACATTTGGTTGATCTTTATCAAGCTTCTCTAAAGAATAAAGGCCCTGAAACAAATTTTGTCTCTGACGACAATTTTGACATCACCCACCTGGATGTGGCAGACTTCTTTGAGCAACCCGATGGGAAAATAGACCACCTAATCGGTGATGGGTCTGTAATGAAAGAAGATGGAGTTGTTTGATTTTATTTCACTTATTTGTAATAGTTAGTGAATAAACTAATAGTCATTAGTATCAGCTCGTATTAGTTAGTTTATGATATAATGTTAGTATTAGTTCTTTAGAATGTTTCAATATGCTCAAATTTCAATAATATTTTTATTTTTAAGTAGAGGTAATCGACTAACCTAACAGTTAGTCGATTATCTAATATTTCGCATTAAAACTGCAAAACAATCGATTGTCAATGTTCAACAATCGATTGTCTATGTTTAACAATCGATTGTCTTAAGACAGTGTGATCTGGAATTTTTTCGAAATAGCAAATAATCGATTGTCTATGTTTAACAATCGATTGTCTTAAGACAGTGATCTGGAATTTTTTCAAAATAGTCAACAATCGATTGTCTATGTTTAACAATCGATTGTCGTAAGACAGTGTGATCTGAAGTTTTTCAAAATAGCAAATAATCGATTGTGTGTGCTTAACAATCGATTGTCAATGTTCAACAATCGATTGTGTGTGTTTAACAATCGATTGTTTTAAGAAAATGCTTAAACTGAATTCAAACTGCAAAGTAATCGATTATGGAAAACATATAATCGACTATCTGATTTAGTTAGTCGAATAACCTCAGCAGATTTCGAAAATATTGTTTAAGTATGAAACAAACGGACTGAATTTGTTTATTCTCATGTTCGTATATTTTCTTTTGTATGGCAAACTATGGAAATTAAATTGATTGAAGGCTCCTGAAGAGCAACTATAACTCTGCCTAAAGGAACGATATTTTAGAGAATGCAATGTTCTCCTCCAAGTCTAAGAAGAACTTGTTGAGTTTTAATGATATCAGTCAAAATGTTCTCCTCCAAGTCTAAAAGGAACTTGTTGAGTTTTAAAGATATCATTCAAAATGGATATCAGATTGAGATAATACATGAGTATAATCTTGAATACCTCATTTACTCATGAAAACGAGGCTGCCCACTTCGGTTTGGGGTCACGCCATTTTGCATGCAGCAATGCTAGTTCGTCTCTGACTGACGAATTGTCACAAATATTCCCCGTTGCAATTGGTTTTGGGTCATGAACCTAATATATCCCATTTAAGAATTGTTGGATGCACAGTATATGTGCCTATAGCACCGCCATACCACACCAAAATGGGTCTGCAAAGAAGGTTAGGAATATATGTTGAGTTTGAATCGCCCTCCATTAATTCGCTACCTCGAAACATTGACAGGAGATTTGCACGATTTGCAGACTGTCAATTTGATGAGACACTTTTCCCAAAATTAGGGGGAGAAGTTGGTGAAACCAAACGGGAAATTTTGTGGAAAAATGCATCATTATCTCATCTTGATCCACATACCTCTATTTGTGAAAGAAAGGTACAAAAGATTATCCATTTGCAAAGAATAGCAAATCAAATGCCTGACGCATTTACGGACTTGAAAAGGATAACGAAATCCCACATCCCCGCGGAAAATGTTCCAATCCGTATTGATGTCCCTGTTGGACAATCATCTAGTGTCATATCCAATGAGTCAAATGCACGCCTGAAGCGTGGCAGGCCATTAGGTTCTAAAGATCGAAATCCTAGAAAGAGGAAAGCAAATGATAAAAATGACACTACGAAAGAATCTCATGAGGAAATTCATGATTTAACAAATTCTGAGATTCATGAAGAATCCATTGAGCCCGAGACTCTGGAAAATACGGAACTATCCATAAATCCAATTAATATTGAGGAAAATATTAATCGAGTGGATATAGTGGTGGATAAAGTAATTGCTTATATGTCGCATCTAGCATTATGCAAGAATGTGAGGATCTCGAACCTCAATCTGTTGAAGAATGTCGAAAAAGACATGAATGGCCAAAGTGGCAAGAAGCAATTCAATCAGAATTGAATTCGCTGGAAAAACATGAAGTTTTTGGCCCTATAGTTGAAACACCTAATGGTGTTAAGCATGTTGGCTATATATATGGCATGAATGATCGTTGGTCACGTACCTATTGTACGCCAAAGTATTTTGGAAATATGACTATTAAAGGACAACGATAATGCAAGAAACATATCTTGCATATAAGTTTGACATGACCATAATGGTATTTCTCTTTAAGAAAGATATTTACCACATGGATGTTGATGAATCTGTGGTAGTACTAAATTAATTGAGAGCTCTAGAAGAGCCAATTATTACTATGTTGGAGAAACACAATTGAGTATTGTGCTGTAGTAAGTCTCAAAGAAACTTATTTAGTTTCCAAAGTACATGCGAAAGCGATTGATTATATTGAGACTATAAATAAAGGAAGGATTTGATATCTCCTATTACTACAACTTGTAGCGGGGTAATTTGTATATGAAAAGCTACCCGCTTTGTTCTCCAGTTTGTACTACACAAACGAAAGAATGCCACAATAAAGTGGATATCTATTGGTATAAAAACCCATGTCATAATAAACCTGAAGTTTATCGATAAGTGCACACATCATGGTGTAAATTTGAAGTTTACCAATATTGATAATTTATTCAGTTGGCATTCGTGTTATCCATCTCATTTTAAGTATGATGTGCAAATTCACATGGGTGAATATTAAAGAACTAGAAAGTTCTTTACGAATTCTCTTGTATTACTTGTTCTCATTAATGAACTGACCAACTAAAGAGTTCGGGTTGAAGCCCATAAATTCTGAAAATATCAAAGGTGAATATGGGCCCATTCACCTGCCATGTATACCACATATGATGCATCTATGATATGGTTACATGTGCGATTGTTGTTAACCTGCAGCCTGGCCGGTGCTTGCGAGGTAAATTGCTCAGTGATCTAACTTCGAGCATAATTTCCAGATTTTCTACTCAAGATAGTTCATCTTGATAAGTTGGTTTATATCAAAGTTGGTTTAGCAAGATAATTATTGAGTGCCTCCACTTAATAGCTAAACGGTTTCTTATGAGAACAAAGTTATATATATCAGTTTGATATACGTTGTATATGAGAGTATATTCTCCCCTCACAAGTGGTTCAGGGTCAGGAACCAAATAATTTCATCTTATTATTAATGTGCTGTGTATATTGACATGATAATGCACAAAGATGATTTCCCAAAGTTGAGGAAACAAGTTAGCTTTTCTAACATGAGGGGGAGACATGATAAACACTTGAGAAAAGGTTACATGGGATGAATTATCATTTGTATATGTAAATCCCCGAATATCATGAACCTGAAATTCATAAAATGGATAATTCAATTGCAACATATTGCAAAGCATGCTATACGCATTTGCTGACCCAAAGAAAGTAACTATATTCTCACTACAAATACTCATATTAAGTCCCAGAAGGACAAAGTCTTTGATACGCTTAAAGCGTATAGACAAATACTTGATTCCATATGAAAGACATGTAGATTTGGACATATAGTTCAAATACTTGAAAGTATAAAGTCAAAGGTATGTATAATCAGTTTTCGATATCTTATTTGTTTAGCATGACATGAAAACTTGATATGCATCTAAAGTCTATTATGTGATTTATATGACTTAACTTGAAAGATTTAAGTTGCTTAAAGTATACACAATTCTTGGTCCTGAAGTACCACATCCTAAGTACAATTTGTGTACATATGTATCTTGCTATAACTATAAGCATGATGGCATTGAGAATACATCTATGAAGATATTGAAGAGTCATTCCACGACATTATATGAAGATGTTCATATCTATCAAGAATGATAATTTCAAGATGGTGTACAAGATTGGAATGCAAATGCTCAAGGATGTGAATTGATGCTCTTTTCAGGGGGAGTTAATGCGCGTTGCACTCTTTTTCCCTTACAAGGTTTTGTCCCACTGGATTTTCCTTGCAAGGTTTTTAACGAGGCAACCAATAGGCACATATTCAAACATGTGTACTCTTTTTCCTTCTCTTTAATTTTTCCCATTGGATTTTGGTTTTAAGGTTTTAACGAGGCACATTATTGAATAGACATTCAAGGGGGAGTGTTATAAATAGAACTCTATTTAAGGTGAATGTCTATATTTAGAGAGATTCTAAGGTTTACTACTTGGTGGCTAAGTCACCACCTCCCTATAAATATAGGGGTTCTATTCCATTGTAAACCATCCCCAAAGTATCAATAAGAATACTCCTCTCCCTATTCTCTCTATATTGTTCTTGTTCTTGCATTATTCTACTTGTTCTTATATTATTTCATAACAGTGCCCAATATTTAATAATTGTAGTTTAGTCATACTAGGTAATTTTGTATAGAATTTAATATTTTCTTAATGAGCCTGCTAAAAGTAAAAGAGACACTTATTATGGACCGGAGGAAGTATTATTTTGTAATGTATTGTACTGTTTTATTTCATGAATACAATATTTGAATAGATTATATTAGTTATTGTTATTAAATAATATTTTTGATGTCTGGTTTGGTCGTATTGAATTATAACAAATAACAACAACAAACAACAACAATAAATCCAATGTATTCTTAAAAGGGGGTTTGGAAAGGGTGGTGTGTACGCAAACCTTAACCCTTCTTTATAAAGAACTATTTTTAATAGCCCTCGAGCTCAAAGAATAGTGGAAACAATGCATAATAGTAACAACATTGTAACATGGCAACGTACACGAATGAAATGTAATAATAAAGAACTATAAATAAGAAAATACAAGAATATTCCTAGAACTACTAGAAAAGTCTAGGAGAAACACGCTGCTACCTGTCAACTTTCAACCCTCATCTTCTACCTCCACACATTCCTATCATGGGTCATATCCTCGGTAAGTTGAAACAATAATATGTCTTGTCGAATTACATATCTTCAATACTTCTTTGGCCTACTCATATCCTTCCTCGGACCCACCATGGTCTACCTATTACACCTCTTGACGGGAGCATCTATATCTCTCCACTTTACATACCCGAACCATCTCAACCTCCATTTCAGCAACTTGTCTTTCACAGAGGTAGCTCTCACCTTGTCCCTAATAACTTCATTCCTAATCTTGTCTTTCTTGGAGTTGTCTTGGCCATGTATTCATGCAGGACGGTAGGGTGATTGCCTACGCGTATAGACAGTTAAAGGTGCATGAAAAGAACTATCATGTCCACGACCTTGAGTTAGCAACTATTGTTCATTCCTTGAGATTTAGCGGCATATTTGTACGCTGTCCTTGTGAGTGTTGATACCCAATTTTTCTATGTATATTTTTATATGCAAAATACTTCAAAACGGCATATGTAGTCATATATAAGTATGTCCAATTGTTTTATTATTTTGCATAATTTTTAAAAAAAATTAAAACCAATTTATTCCCCTATTTTATTCATAAAAAACCCAATAATATTTCCAAAACTATCATTTAGGTGATTCATTTATTGGATTCTCATATTTATACTAAAATATAGCTAAGATATTTTGTGCATATTTTTTATAATTGATTTAGTATTTTTAAGGCTAAATTGTATATAATTGCAATATTAGTCTCTTTTAGATTAAATTGCGTTTATATATATAAAAATTAATTCCAATATTTTTAATTTGATAATTAGGTACTATAAATCATTTTAGCACCTTTAATTTATTTATTATTTTTATAAATCAAATAGGAAAAAATTGGCTATTTAAATGTTAGCCCAATTTTATTCAATTATAGTCTGATTTGAACCCCCAATTGAACCTAAATTGAAGCCAAATTACCCTGACCCAATTACAATCTGAACCGGCCCAAACCCTATCCCATTAAAACACCCTACTTACTCGTTCAATCCAGGGCGTTGATCAAATGATCAACGGCCACCAGACCTCATTTCCTTTTTTAACTTAAACGACCACTTCACCCTAACTCATTCCTCACCATACGCCACTTCTGAATCCCTCTCCTCTCTCAAATCCTCTCTACAACACCCTCAAACCCTAGCCGCCTCCACCCTAATCCGCCCTAATCCATGGCCTTCCAAGGTCATCGGAGACCTACATCAGCCTCACATGGCTTCTACGTGTTCGTTTCTGTGGTCACATGACCAGATCCTGAAAGGTTTTGGTCCAGTCTTTGCTCGATGACTATTCTCCGGCCGTCTCTGACCTTTCTCCGGGCAACCATGGCCATTCGAGTCAGACTTTTGACTCTCTTGCTTAGATCGAAGTTTTCAATGCCTTTCTCATCACTTGGGGGTTTTCTTAAACCCTAATCTCTAATGTTCTTTCAATTTCTTTCAGATCTGCTTCAGACCTATGTTTGCTTTGAACTTCTAAGCGTTTTTCTCGAAGTTTTTTTAAATTTCTTTTAAAAGTTTGCTTTCAAAACTCCTTATCTTTTTCGATTAGGGTTCCTGTTAAGTTATTTCAAATCTTTTCTCTAATTTTTTGACATGTTTTTGCTATATTTGCTCATATTGTTCTTCTACCTGAGTTTGCATGTTAAAAGCCCTAATTTATTTTGACTTTTTATTCGGCGAATGCTTTCTTGCTTGAGTTTTGTCTGGTTTGTTTGTTTATCCTCTTTTAAAACTCTACTATTGTTGAAAACCTTATGGCTTTGGGTCTGAGACTGTTCGTTTAAGTACATGACTCGATTTGAAGTTATTTATTTCAAAATCTCTTATTCATTTGTGTGATTCTTCTAATTTTGGGTTTCTATCATCTCTAAAACTCGATTATGCTCGAAACCCTAATTTTTCAAAAGGGGTTTTCTTTCTGTGAGATCTTTGCATGCTTTTGATATTCTATGTTTTCTTCACTACTGATTCAATATGACTTGACCTACTGGACTATGACGCTTCGAATGTTGCTATCTGCTGAATTTTGTGCTACTATTGCATGCTATTTTCTTTTGCCAATAGGCTTGTCCTCGCATGTATTAGTGTTTGTGCACTCCATTTATATGATTGGGTTCCTTGTTTGATTGATCTTCAAACTTGTGGCTTATTTCAAACTTTTCCTTTGGGAAATTTTTATTTCACTCACCTGTTAAGGTTAACTGATTTCTTTTCCTGTTTTGCCTTACTGAATCCTTTCCAAAATTAGAGTATTTCTGTACCTATACTCGATTGCTTACTTAATATTTCACTACTTCTTTTATGGCAACTGTCAATCTGCTTACAAATTGATTTCTTTCCTTATGTCGAACCTGTCATTGCCCGTTAAGCAAGTGATCCCTTAATTAAAGGCAATCACTTGTATAATTGATTCTGAATCGTGTTATTACTTTTCTTTTACTCATTTTCAAAAAGCTATGAATACCATGTACTTCTTTTCTTTCAAACACACAAACACAATGCATAAAACACTTGAGTTCAGACACATACTCCACTAAATCTCTCTCTTTCCTCTGTTGCTACTTGTATTGCTGCCTTACCTAGATGGATGAAAGCCAAGGCTAGGATGTGGAAAACTTGCTTATTTTTTCTCTGCATTTGCATTTCTTACTGATATGTTCTAATTAAGCTCATGCACCAACAACAACATGTTTATTTACTATTTCTTGCATCCTTGTTTGTCTACTGTTTGTATTTAACATGGTACCATTATTAAGCATGCAGTAATTTTCCCTTTTCCTGTTCCGAATTAATGTATCATGACTTGTGAATCCTAAATCCCTACCCCCAATGTGTTTAATATTTGTTGTTGGTTTGGGGCATGGCAACATTAGACATTGTTGTGCACGATACAAACCTGATTCCCCTGGGATCATAACCTCCATGTTTCTCATATATGTTGTGTGTGCTGATTGGTTTACATATATGTCAGCACTTCCTATTGTTGTGCATGCCTAAAGCCAACCCATGCCTAAGTGTATAGTCTCCTTGCAATGGATTTCCAACCCCTGACCCCCCTCCAATGTATGAAGTTATTAACCCTGTGAAATGCTAATAGTTGTCTCCCTATCACCCTTTCCCCTTTCTTTTATTCCCTTAGTTTTTAAAACTTGGTTCCTACACTTTTACTATCTTCTTAGAACTTAAGTTCTACCCCCTTATGCGAGTCTTGCCTTGGGACCCATGAGCTCCCTCTGAACTTAGACACATAAGGGCTGGCATTACCATACTGCACTTATCTATTCTGGTTATGTAAGTTGGATGTGAGCACTGCCAAGGGTCCTCTTGTGACCCTTAGGAAATTTTGACACACTCAAGTCTGAGAAAGGCTTTGGATCAATGGCATTTGAGGTTGTTTATTCCATTATTCGGAGAGGAAGTCAAGAATGAGGCTTCCTCCAATTGTAACTTTTCTTGTACTTATCTGGTGTAATTCATTACTTCTGGTCTGTAGTATTTTGTAATAAACACTTGGGGTTGGCTAGTGAAAAGGGTTGGGTAATCATGTATGCTCAAGGGTAGAAAACATGCCTATAGTACTTTTTTTTAAATTATGCGTTTTCAATTCTGCATTTTTAGACACCATGTCTATAGGGTTTATCTCAATTTCTTCATGATCAATTTCACACCTAGAAAACCTTCCTATAGGACTTATTTAAAGTATGCCTGCCACTTAGATATCATGCTTTAGGTTCTAAACGGCTATAAGTGTCATGTTCATAATGTCGGAAATCAGTAATATATAGAAATCATGCCTATTGAGATTCCCAAGTAAATCTGGTTCGTTTATATTCACATTCAATGTTAAATATCATGTCCATAATCAACAATAGTAGATACCATCGCCTGCAGAATCTGAATCTAGTATGTTTTAACATCAGCCTATTCTGAATCAGTTTTAAATAATCTAATTCCCTTGTTTAACGACGCTTAGCAAGCATGCCTATATGATTTCAAACAATTTATTTTGAGTTATTACTGTTTTTCCATATTTTGAATCAATTAGATATCATGTCTATTGGACCTCACCTAAACTCTTAGGCAAGCCTTAGAGTAAAACCATAAAATTGAAGCCGCTTTTAATCACTACAACCAGCAGGCAGGCCTGATTCAGACTTATTATCTGAGTTATGTAATAAAGTTATCTGCCTCAATAATTAAACTTCCCCCGTCTTTTATAATTTTAATCAGACCTAAAAAGTATGTGCAAGCATTTGTTTTTGTTTGAGGAGGTGTACATGGGTCTTTATCTATTTATATGCTTCCCCCAACATGCAATATATGTGTTTTGTATGTCGCCTTAGATTTTTACCCTTTGAAACCAAAAATTGGCCTAATATCCCCCCTTTAGGAATAGTAGTCGTAAGCTTCCCAGGACTAATAGGAATGGGACGGGTAATAACATGCAATAATAATCGAGATCAATGTGCGCTTTAATATCTTAACAGGGTGGGAATGGTAGATATGGATATGATGACAGATGCGTTAATACCACGTGTATCCTCTCTTTTGAGGAGTTTCATACCGTGTATCGCATTGATGTGATTCATAGTAAATATAAACCTAGGACCCCCTTTCCTTTTATTTGCAAGCTTCTTTTCAGAAACTCTTCTTTTAATTGTTCTTTCTCTTGTGTGTTTAAATTTAAACCCCCTAATATTCGATCCCATACTTGCCTACTTGTTAATTTCACAAATTCACAATTAACTGTCTGGCAGGGAACCACACTAATGGATCTTGAGGGGTGCCTAACACCTTCCCCATAGAATAATTTCAAGCACTTACCCCATCTTTGGTTATTCAAATGAACTTAGAATTGAACCTTATTGATGTCCTAATACACCTTAACTCATTAGGTGGCGACTCTTCAAATGCAAAACCCAATTCCTAAAAGGAACGAGTTGTCCCATATCAAATGTCAAAAACCCAATTTCGCGATAAAAATGGGGCACGACAGTGAGATCTACACCGGTCACATGAGTCTGCAGCATATGTTCAAATATAAGGATCTCAAATTGCTCCAACAGAGATGGTTAGAGCTACATAAGGATTATGATATCACCATTTTGTACCATCAAAGGAAGGCAAATATGGTGGTCGATGTACTGAGTTGTAAGGCGGAGATTTTGGGCAGTCTAGCATATCTACTAGCAGTAGAGAGGCCATTGGCATTGGATTCGGGCCTTGTCCAACCAGTTTGTTAGATCAGATGTTTTTTAGCCGAGTCGAGCTTTGGCTTTCTTAGTCTTCTCTTTATGATTGTATCAGGGAGTGCCAGTATGATGACCCCAATATGCTCGTCCTTTGGGATACGGTTCAGCACAGTGATGCTAAGGAGGTCATTATTGGAGATGGAAATGCATTGAGGATGCAGGGCAGGCTATGTGCGCCCAATGTAGATGTTTTGCGTGAGTTGATCCTCCAGGAGGTTCACAATTCGCGGTACTCCATTCATCCAGGTGTCGTGAAGATGTATCAGGACTTGAGGCAGCATTATTACTGGAGGAGAATGAAGAAGGACATAGTGGAGTATGCAGCTCGGTGCCTAAATTATTAGCAGGTGAAGAATGAGCATCAGTGGCCAAGTGGAATACTTTAGAATCTAGAGATTCTGGAGTGGAAATGAGAGAGAATCACTATGGATTTTGTTGTTGAACACCCGCAGACTCAGAGAAAATTCGATTCATTTTTGGTTATTGTGGTTAGATTGACCAGGTTTGCTCATTTCATTAGTTACTACTAAATCTTCGGAGCATCTGACTCCGATTTACATCCGTGAGATTGTCAAGCTTCATGGTGTACTGGTATCTATCATCTCTGACTGGGATAAGTAGTGTACATCATGATTCTAAAGAGTCATCACCCTCAGGCGGAAGGACAATCTGATCACACTATTCAGATACAAGAGGATATGATTCGTCCATGTGTGATGGATTTTGGGGCTGCATAAGATTAGTTCTTTCCACTTGTGGAGTTTGCCTAAAACATCAGTTATCAGTCAAACATTCAGATGGTGCCTTATGCGGCTTTGAATGGTAGGAGGTGCCGGTCTCTACTGAAATTGTTCGAGATTGGTTGAGGTTAGGCTATTGGGTACAGATTTGGTTCAGGATGCTTTGGAAAAAGGTTAAGGTTATTCAAGATTGACTTCGTACAGCCTAGACCAGTCAGAAGATTTATGCAGATAGGAAGGTTTGCAATGTTGCATTCATGGTTGGGGAGCGGGTCTTGCTCCGGGTTTCACCCATGAAGGAAGTTATGAGATTCAGGAAGAAGGGAAAGTTGACCCCAAGGTTTATTGGCATATTCGAGGTGTTGTGGCGAGTTGGCGAGGTTGTTTGTGAGCTTGCCTTGCTTTCGAGTCAATTAGTAGTTGATCTAGTATTCCATATTTCCATACTCCGGAAGTATCACTGGCGATCCGTCACATGTGATAAATTTTAGCCCAGTCTAATTGGACAAGAATTTGACTTATGTTGAGGAGCCGGTGGCCATTTTGGACATGCAGGTTCGAAAGTTGAGGTCAAAGAACATTACTTCAGTGAAGGTTCAGTGGAGGAGGAAACCAGTTAAGGAGGCTACTTGGGAGCGCAAGTATGATATGGCAGCCGTTATCCTCATCTTTTCACCTCTTTATGTATGTCTCTATACTCATTCGAGGAGAACAATTAATTTAAGAGGGGGATGCAATGATCCAGCCGGTTGTTTTGAGTGTCAGAGCTACAATCCTCTATTTATTGTCCCCTTATGTTTCATTTTATGTTTACTTGATTTGCTGGGGTGCTTGGTGTCGTGTTCGGGAGAGTTTCAGAGTTAAATGGGATACATAGTCCCTAAGTGCGAAGTTTGAATTGTACGAGTTGATCGTAGTTTGACATGTGTGAAGTTGACTCTGGAATGGAGTTTCGTCAGTTCCAATAGCTCCGTATGGTAATTTTGGTCTTAGGAGCGCATCCGGATGTTGATGTGGAGGTCTTAGGTCATTTCGGCGTTATTTAACAAAAGTTGGAAATTTTAGAATTTTGGAAAGTTTGACCGGGAGTGGACTTTCTGATATCGGGGTTAGATTCCGATTCTGGAAGTTTAAACATGTCCATAATATCAAATGTGACTTGTGTGCAAAATTTGGAGTTAATTGGAGGACCACAAGCCTATGTAAACACCTCAACGAACTCATGTGGACATTCCTCAGCCCGAGGACAATCTCTCAAATACACATGTTGATATTGTTCACCCGTTTTATGATTTGATAGGTTTCAGCACCGTTTTTTTAGAAGTTAAAATTTCTTAATTTCAATAGGCTTGAATTGAGGTGTGATTCATGTTGTTTGATGTGATTTGAGGGCTCTACTAAGTCTGTATGATGTTTTTTGACTTGTTTGTATATTTAGTTGAGGCCTCGGGGGCCTCGGGTGCAATTTGAATCATGTTCGGAACATTTTGGGACTTGTTGAATTGCAGAAAATCACTAATGCTTGTGATGTTGGTTTCTTTTATTGCATTTGCGAGAGAGGTCTTGCATTCGCGAAGGGTATCTGGGAGGCATGCAAAGTTTGTTCTTCGCGTTGGTAAATATGGCCACGTGTTCGCGAAGGTGTAGGAAGTTGTTCACCTTGTTCGCATAAGAGGGGTTGCGTTCACGTAGGCCAAAGGCTCAGTATGCATTGCTTTCGCGTGGGGGAGTTCACGTTCGCGAAATAGGATTTGGCAGCTGAGAATTTGTGTGCTTCGCGAATGTGGGGCACATTCCTCGTTCGCAAAGAAGAGAAGACCTGGGCAGCATATTAAATTTCAAACCGAGGGTTTTTCTTCCATTTCCAATATTAGAACCTAGAGAGATCAGCTTTAGGCGATTTTTGGAGAGATTTTTACTTAGGTATTTGGGGTAAGTGATTCTTACTTAGTTTTGGTTAATTTTCATGATTATACTTTTGATTTCATCATTGAATTAGTGATTTGAGGTAGAAGATTGGGAAAAATTGAGAAAAGCTCTTAGGCCAAATTTTGAGGTTTTGATCGAGATTTTGGTATCGGATTCGAATAATATTGATATGGGTGAATTCATGATTGAATGGATGTTCGGATTTAATGAGTTTTGCGCGATTCCGAGACGTGGTCCTAGGTCAACTTTTGGGGCGATTTTCTAAATTCTTGTTAAAATCATAATTTCTTTAATTAGATTAGTTTCATATAGTTATATTTATAGTATGTAATTGCTTTTAGATAGATTTGAGTCATTCGGAGCCGGAAAGTCAAGGAAAAGGCATTTTATCGACTGATTGATCTTTGCTTGAGGTAGGTAACTTGTCTAACTTTGTGTGGGGAAAATTCCCCTTAAGTTTGGTAAAGTTATGGAATTTGAAATACGAAAAGGCTGTGTACGCAAGGTGACGAGTGCGTACTCGGGTTAAATGCTGAAAAATCCAATTCTTGCTGAGTAGTCTTCTTTTAATTCCTTAGCTGAGTTGCCTTAGCATGTGTAGTCATCATTTTAGCCTAATATTGCATGTCTGTATGTCTTAATTCTTTCTTGCAATCTAAGCAACATGCTTAGTTGAATTTCTATTTCCTTGATTTTGTATTTAGCCTCTAATTGTAGGATTCCTTGCTGTAAATTTGTTGTTCTACCGATTACATGTTGTGCATTTACTTTTGGGACTATGAGGAGGTACCTGAGGAGCTCCCATGTTATATATTTACTTTTGGGACTACAAGGCGATAGCTCGGGATCTCCCGTATTGTGTATTTACTTTTGGGACTACGAGGCGGTACTTTGGGGGCACCGCTGTTGTTTACCTCTATTTGCGGTGTTGTTAGTTCCTGTAATTTCTCATTATTAAATTCTCTGTCTTTCATTTTAATATTATATCATCTGCCATGTTTCCTTTTTAATCCAGTAGGGCTCTGACCTGACCTTGTTACTACTCTATCGAGGTTAGGCTTAGCACTTGTTGGGAATCGTTGTGGTGTACTCATATTACTATTATGCACATATTTTATGTGCAGACCCAGGTACTTCTTAGCCCTGATATAAGTAGATTGTGTGTGTTGCTACTTGGAGATTTCAAGGTATATCTGTCAGCGTTCGCAGACCTCGAAGTCCCCCTCCATCCTTATGTTGTCTTTTTTCTTTATTCTCTTAGATGCTGATGTATAGAGACAGTTGGTACATCCCTTACAGTTTGTGGCTTGTGACCACCAGGTTTTAGGAGTTGTTGGTTTTACTTGTACATGCCGAGCGATAGTTTCAGCTCTATTTATATCTGTTAAAGTGTAGTCGTTATTTCATATTTCATTTCAGTTATTCCGAAATAGTTAGGCCTACCTAGTGTTAGAGGTTAGGTGCTATCACGATATCTTACAGAGGGAAAAGATGGTTCGTGACAGCCTATACATCTATCTCAACATTCTCATTTCAGTACGTTCATATTCTAGACACGGGACTTCTTGACGGACTAGCACTCAGCCATATACAACAAAGTCGGTCTATCTATCACTCTGTAGAACTTGCCCTTAAGTACATGTGGCATATTCTTATCATTGTATTGTAACTAATAAGTTTACTAAAATACCGTAAATTATTGTACTTATTAAATTTATCAAGAATTCTGCACAAAAATCGGCCTTATTCATGGTCTTCTTAACATGTTTGGTCCAGTCTCAACATACTTTTGAATTAGCTTATCGTAATTTCATATAATTCTTCTATATAACTCACTTAGATTATCATAAATCGACTTGTTCTCCATTCAGCAGCTTCAGGTTTTCCTGCACAAAAAGTACATTATAATACTAAAGTAATGAGATAAATATTATGACATAAAAAGTAACAAATCTACTAAAAATAAATGTACATATATTAATAGATCGCACACTTCACATTCATCATCCCCGTTTAGTGCTAGGATCCCATGCAAATCTACTTATCCGATTTTGAAAGGTGTCATAACACTTGCTAAATTTTATTTTTTTATTTTTAATTCGGTTGTGAACTCTCTTTATTAATGATTTTATTTGGAGATTTTGATTGCATCTCCTTCACTGTATTATCTATTGCAGGTACAATAACGTTCTACCTATACAGTTTCTAAGTATGTGTTCATTGTTGATACCTAATTTTTCTCTATATATTTTTATTCTCAAAATACTTTCCAAATAGTGTGTATATGCATATGCAAGCATCCACAAAGGTTTTGGTATTTTTTCACATTTTTAAAGGATTTTAAAGCCAATTTATGGCTTATTTTTCATATAAAATCCAATAATTGTTACCAAATTTGTCATTTTGGTGAATAATTTATTTCATTCTCACATTTACACAAAAATATAATTTACATGATTTTTACATAATTTTACAAGCTCATTTGGTATTTTTTAACTAGAATTGCATTAAATTGCAATTTTAGCATATTTCTCGATTTAATTGCGTTTGTAATCACAAAATCATTTATAATATTTCTAAATTAGTACTTATGCATTGTTTATTAACTCAGTATTTTAATTTAATTTTGAACATCATTTACTATTTTATAAAAATCAAAATGGGAAAAAATGGCTATTTAAATTGTAGCCCTTTTAATTTCAATTTTAGCCCAAATTTCGGCACCCAATCTAACCCTCCCAACTACACTACCCAATTTCGAAATTACATGACCCATACCTAATCGAACTAACCCGCTCGGACCCCATTTCAAATCGTGGCCATTGATCATTTAGATCAACGGTCCACATTAGCCCCTTCCTTAATTAGTCCAACCAACCCCCTAGCCCTGAAACACTTCTCACAAAGAGCCGCCCTTGTATCCCTCTCATCTCTCAAATGCTCTCAACCTCTCTCCAAACCTAGCTCTTTTTCGGCGGTCTCCGAACTTCTTTCACCGGAGACTATGACTTCTCAGAACTTGAGCAGCCTGTACCTACCCCCACACACCTTTATGCTCCTTTTGCTCAAGGTTTCAGAGTCCGAACTTGAAGACCCTGGTCCAGAGGTCCTCCGACTTGAGTTCTATGGCCATTTTGTCTTTCCTCCGTCGAGTCTTAGCCTTGTGAATCCGTCTTCGACTCAGGACCAGTCCGTTCCAGGCCTTTCTCATTTTTTCTAGGTTTTTCTACGAAACCCTAAGTCTCCGAGGTTTTTCTTCTTTGTTTCTCTTTAAGATCTACTTTAGATCCATGTTATTTTCTAATATTGCTAAGTGTTTTCCACGTTCTTTTCGATTTTGGTTTTCAAAATGGTTCATTTTCTTAAAATTTAGGGTTTTGTGATTTTCACTTGTCATACTGTGATTTCCTACATTATTTGACTTTGCTGTAAATCCTGAGTGTTTTCACTATGATTTCTAGGTAGTTTCTTTACTATATTTTCTTCTAGGTTTTTGAGTAAATTCTTTACCGTTTTTTCTTTCATTATGCTTCCATGAATGTTTATGGATTTTCTGAGTTTATTCTTTGCCCGATTCTCTATGCTTTCGTCTATGAGGAAGAAACCCTAAATTTTTTGGGTTTTTCGGACTACTTGTGTGGGAGTATTTTTGTTTCCTGTTTAATTTCAAAACCCTAATTCTCTAAAAACTCGTCGCATGCTTCTTATTCTTGCTAAGCTTTGCAAGACCTCTTGATTCCTCGCATATCTACGTTCTTCTACTTTGCATGAATACTCTGCTTATTTTTAACCTCGCATGTTTAAGTTTATGCTCCCGTTTTATAGTCAAATATTTTCTCTCTAAATAACCCTAATTTTGGGGATTGATGTTTCTATGAATTTATTTTTGATTCTCTCTTTGACTGATTTGGACCTATATTCTGACTCAGTTCATTACTGAGTTCAAATACATGATTCCTTAATTTACTATGTGATAATCGATTCTATTCTTGCCTTATTTGTGTAAAATCGTGTACTTTCAAAAACTTTATATGTATTTACCCGTTATTTATCAAAGTATTCTTGATTTTCTTTCCTTAAATGGAACTCTGTTTTCATTACCCGAGGTCTGACTCCTTAATTGAAGGAAGTCCTTTCCCTAATTGCTTGTGATTTGATACTAAAGTATTTTCTGCCTTACTCGCTACTTACTTTCAAACTATAAATACCCCACTCCTTTTTATTCAAACTCACAAACAATTCAGTTCAACACACACACTAAACTCTCTCTTCTCTTTTCTGCTACTTGTGCTGCTGCTTGTGTTTAGCCGGCTGAAAGCCAAGGCTAAACTATAGAACTCTATTTGCTTGTTCTGCTGTTTGACACTTGCAATTGGTAGGTCTCCACCATTTAAATATTTTTCTCTAAAACTATGTATTTATTTCTCCCTTCTACATGACCCCTCAACTACATGTTTTTGTTAGGTTTTATGCCCGTCACTAGAGGGGGGGGGGGTGAATAGTGCGGCACGAGAATATTGATAAACATTGCGGAATTAAAATTGCAGGAATAAAATAAATTCGGTAATAAAAATAGCAAGGAAAGAACACACCTAGTTTATCCTGGTTCACCACAACATGTGGTTAGTCCAGTCCCCGAGAGACTCTCTCGAGATTCCACTAACTCCGTTAAGCTTTCGGGTGCCTAACAAACCGTTACACTTGCTCGTAGATGTACACTCTACAAGACTTCAACTTGCTCGAGGATACCGCACCTCAAGACTTCAACCACTAAGATTGAGGGTACTTAGCAAACCCGACAATCAATGAGAAGATATGTTCTTCTCAAACACCTTTCTCTTTTACAACAATAACTCTCTCAAAAGAGTAGATAAAGAGATACAAAATAAGCTCTATGAACAACTCAAAGTTGTCTCTCAAATGGCTCAACAAAAGCACTAAGATGATGCACAGATATGATCAATATGTATATGAATAATGAGAGGTGTTGTGTCTTTTAAAACCAGCTCAAAAGACCTCTATTTATAGGGGTTAGAGGGTGTAAGTCCGTTGCTTAATTGACAATCAATTATGCTGATTTTATGCAGATTGTGATAATCGATTACTGCTCCAACGTTCAAAAATCAGAAGCTGATTTTATGCAGAATAATCGATTATGCAGATTGTGATAATCGATTATCTGGTTACAGTGTTCAAACACTGGCAACGGCTACAGCATAATCGATTATGCAGTCTTGATAATCGATTATTGTCCAGATTTGAAAACTTACTTCAAAAATCATTTTGGTTAAAATGAAAACGTTAAAATCATTTTGTTTGAAGTATTTAAAATATGTTTATGATAAATATGATTTAATAAAATGATTTTATGCATATTTATGATGACCTATGTTGAGCCAAAAGACGAGATAACTTAAATGTTGCTCTTACATTGGTTCTACCTAACGACCTACGCCTTGGGTCTTCGGTCTTGAACTTTTGAGCTCGTCTTTGACTTTTCCATTGCAATTCATTCATCAATATGCTTTCTCGGCATTCAATCTTGATTGTTTGTCATATAATAGCGTTGTTTGACACTTGACTTCATTGTTTGTCATTCATCAAAACCTATACCTGAAAATCATGCTCATACAACCAAAACGCACATATCATAGATAGAATGATTTTCTACAATTTCCCCCTTTTTGATAATGACAAACAACATGAGATATGCATATGGGATTCCCCCTAAATTCATGCTGTCTCTCAACATATAATTCATGCAAACAATTCCCTTCAATGATAATTCCCCCTCAAATAAGGCATGCTATAACGTCTATTCATTCCCCCTTATTTGATGCATATCGCCTAATTTCTTCCCCCTTTTGGCATTAGCAAAAAGGAGTATACAAAGGCTATTTTTCCCCTTTCGACACTTCCCCCTTTTGGGTGTATCAATTGTTAGTGTCAAATATAAGATTGGAAATATAATAAGGGATATACATTGATGATATTAAAAATTCATACCAACATGAAATAATACCAAATGTTAGTACAAATGTAACAACCATATCAAATGTTATTTTTAGCGAATATATCAACAGTTTATTCAAACTAAAAAGATATTCATCAAAACATCAATCATTATTTTTAACAAAAATAATTGAAACCAATTGTTATTCAAGATAAAAGTTATCAAAACATGAATAAAAAATAATTAATATCAATTGTTATTCAAGATATATTAATTGTTAGCACATATCAACTATTACGTTTTTATCAAAAATATGATAACTAACCGAAATTCCCCTCGATGCAATAAGGTTTCGTGCTTGGTGCATCTACTACGATATTGTAGTCTTCAAGCACACCTGCAAACGTACCAAAAAATAGGTTTTCGGTACCCAACTACTTTTGGGTCCTTGGGGGTTAGGCAAATAATAATCATAATCAAAAAATAAATCTCTATGTTTTGCAAAGCATACGGGTGCTATGTGTCCTACCCGGTTGCAATAATGACATATAACATTTGGGTTGTGCATATGTCTAGGTTGAGCCAAAAACGTTCTAGGTGATCTAAAGTCGTTATTCCTAGAAGCGTTGAAATTCCTAGAGTCATTTCTAGGTGGTCTAAAATTATTCATTCTAGACTCATTAACAAAATTCCTAGAGTTGTTTCTAGGTGGTCTAAAATGTTTCATTCTAGACTCATTAATTAAATTCCTAGAGTTGTTTCTAGGTGGTCTAAAATGATTATTTTTAGACTCATTAATACAATTCCTAGAATTGTTTCTAGGTGGTCTAAAATGATTAAGTTTAGACTCATTGATGAAATTCCTAGAATTATTTCTAGGTGGTTCAACCTCATTTCTATCATCCTTTTTAATTTCTTCACTTGATTTAGGATCATCTACATGACGTTTTTCTAGTATATTTCTAAGTTCTATGTTCTCTATTTTCAAAGAATTACAAGAAGAGCAATTAGAACTTTGATCAATTGAAAATGCTTTATTCATCTCCTTGATTTTATTTTTAAGATCAACATTGTCATTTTCCAAAAATTATTTTCTTCTTCTAAAATTTTGATTTTATTTTTAAAAACAATATTATCATTTTCAAAAAAATTATTTTCTTCTTTTAGCTTCTCATTATCACGAGTCAATTTTTCAAAATCTTTTTCTTTCAAAGAAAGTTGTTTTTCAAAATTTTTTTCTTGCAAAGAAAGTATTTTCTTCAATTCCTTTATGGTTTTGGAAGCTCTAACAAATTCACCATATAATTCATCACAGGCATTTTGCATTTCTTCAAACGAGTAAGAGTTAGAAATACTTACCTCTTCTCCTTCGTTGGCCATGAGGCATAAGGCGGCAGTTTTATCGCCCGAGCTGTCCGAATCCCATGTCACGCGCCGATGATGTTTCTTCTTTTTCTTGTCCTTGGGTTTTGGACAATGTGATTTGGTGTGGCCAAGTTTTCCACAATTCTGGCATGAAGGACTTGGTTCTTCCTTCTTTATTTCCTTCTTCATAAACTTATAAAACTTTTCAATTATATCATTGGAAATATTATCATCATCGCTATCCGAATCACTTACCTCTTCTCTTTTAGAGGATGAGGCTTTGAAGGCAATATTTGAACCTTTACTTCTAAGATAAGGATTAAGAATTGTGCTTTCGTAAGTTTCGAGGTTACCTCTTAGTCCATCAATTGTGATATCCGTGAATCCTATCGACTCTTGGATGGCATCGGCTTTGGAACGCCATTCGGGAGTGAGACTCCGTAGGATTTTTCGAACAAGATCTTTGTTCGTGTAAACTTTCCCGAGAGCATGAAGATCGTTGACGATTCTTGAAAATCGTTCGAACATAATACCAATGGGTTCCGGCTCCCTCATTCTAAAGAGTTCATATTCATGTGTTAGAAAATCAACTTTAGATTCTCGGACTTGAGACGTACCTTCATAAGTGATCTTGAGTTTATCCCACATTTCCTTTGCGGTTGTGCAACACGAGATTTTCCGATAGTCATCCGGATTTACCGCACAATATAATAAGTTGACGGCCTTTGCGTTTCTTTCAACCTTCCTGATGTCCTCGGCATCATATTCATTTTCCTCCTTTGGAACCATGATTTCCCCAACTTTCTTTGTTGGCATTTGTTCACCTTTCTTGATGATTTGCCATAATCGAAAGTTATTTGATTGGATGAATATTCTCATCCGCTCTTCCCAATATGTATAGTTTGTGCCATCAAATAGTGGAGGGCTATAGGTGGAGTGTCCTTCGCTCATCATTCCTGCGTTCAATATTCTCAAAAAAAAAAAAATATATATCGCTCTCAACCGGTTAAGCCTTTCAGAGAGTTAGGCTCTGATACCAATTGTTAGGTTTTATGCCCGTCATTAGAGGGGGGTGAATAGTGCAGCACAAGAATATTGATAAATATTGCGGAATTAAAATTGCAGGAATAAAATAAATTCGGTAATAAAAATAGCAAGGAAAGAACACACCTAATTTATCCTGGTTCACCACAACTTGTGGTTAGTCCAGTCCCCGAGAGACTCTCTCGAGATTCCACTAACTCCGTTAAGCTTTCGGGTGCCTAACAAACCGTTACACTTGCTCGTAGATGTACACTCTACAAGACTTCAACTTGCTCGAGGATACCGCACCTCAAGAATTCAACCACTAAGATCGAGGGTACTTAGCAAACCCGACAATCAATGAGAAGATATGTTCTTCTCAAACACCTTTCTCTTTTACAACAATAACTCTCTCAAAAGAGTAGATAAAGAGATACAAAATAAGCTCTATGAACAACTCAAAGTTGTCTCTCAAATGGCTCAACAAAAGCTCTAAGATGATGCACATATATGATCAATATGTATATGAATAATGAGAGGTGTTGTGTCTTTTAAAATCAGCTCAAAAGACCTCTATTTATAGGGGTTAGAGGGTGTAAGTCCGTTGCTTAATTGACAATCAATTATGCTGATTTTATGCAAGGATAATCGATTATGCAGATTGTGATAATCGATTATTGCTCCAACGTTCAAAAATCAGAAGCTGATTTTATGCAGAATAATCAATTATGCAGATTGTGATAATCGATTATCTGGTTACAGTGTTCAAACACTAGCAACGGCTACAGCATAATCGATTATGCAGTCTTGATGATCGATTATTGTCCAGATTTGAAAACTTACTTCAAAAACCATTTTGGTTAAAATGAAAACGTTAAAATCATTTTGTGTGAAGTATTTAAAATATGTTTATGATAAATATGATTTAATAAAATGATTTTATGCATATTTATGATGACCTATGTTTAGCCAAAAGACGAGATAACTTAAAGGTTGCTCTTACATTGGTTCTACCTAACGACCTACGCCTTGGGTCTTCGGTCTTGAACTTTTGAGCTCATCTTTGGCTTTTCCATTGCAATTCATTCATCAATATGCTTTCTCGGCATTCAATCTTGATTGTTTTTAATATAATAGCGTTGTTTGACACTTGACTTCATTGTTTGTCATTCATCAAAACCTATACCTGAAAATCATGCTCATACAACCAAAATGCACATATCATAGATAGAATGATTTTCTACAGTTTTCTGGTACTAAATGACTATACACTAGTTTGTTATACCTTTCTGCATGCCGCTACTATTATGTTTTTTCTTTTCTCTCCTTAATGTTTGCTTTCATGTGATCCCCTTTCCCTTTAATCCCCCTTGTATGTGAGTATGTCCAAATTTGAGGCAACATCTCATTGCTATCCTTGATCTAGGATCAGGTTCTTTTGAAACTCCACTCAAATCAGTCTCATTCCCTTAACCCCCTTTATGTGTTGAGCCTGGACTAGAGTCTGGTAGTGTCCTAATCACCACTCAGACCCCTGTTTAACTTCTGAGAGTCTGCTCTTTTATTTACTTGAATCAAGTAAAGGATCAGGGGTGTGCCAGTCCCACCCATGACTGAGTATGACCATCCTTTGCTTTAGTCTTCCTCTTGTTCCCTTATTTTACACTTAATCTTAGTTCTTTAAGTCCTACCCCCCTATGGTAAGCCACGCTTAGGGACCCTGGAGTTCCGTCTGAACTTGGATGCCTAAGGCTGGTAATTCCACACATTGCACTACTCTATTCAATGTTTAGTGTGTAAGCATTGCCTGGGCTTCCTGAAAGCCCTTGGAACTTTGAAACACTTTAAGAAAAGGCCTTGGTCTGGAGCCCGGATCTTGTAAAATACATGTGTTGGACATTAAGGTTGTTTTGGGCTTCCTCGGGTCCGTTTTTAGTTTTGATGTATTTATTTCCCTTCCATTTTTTTTTGTAATAACTTTGTAAAAGACTTGGGGAATATTAGTAAAAGGGTGTGGGAGGGGATTTACTTTCCTGTATAGGTCAAAAGGGGTATAAATCATGTCTATAAGACTTTAACATTGCAAATCACTTAGAATTCATGCCTATATGACTTTAACATTGCAAATCACTTAGAAATCATGCGTATAGGACTTTAACATTGCAAATCACTTAGAAAACATGCCTATAGGACGTTAATATTGCATACCATTAAGAGATCATGCCTATATGATTTTGTATTGCAAGCATAATAGAGATCATGTCTATAGAAACTGCATATGCGTTAGGCAAACAATAGGATAATTACGGTCATCTTTTATCAATGATTTAACAACCCCCTTTAAAAATCGAGACGTAGATGTCATGCCAATAGGATTAATTGCAACTCGCCTGATCCGTTTAAGTAACATTAGTCTGTCAATTGGTTCTTAACATTTTTTTAACTAATATTTTCAACAAACCTTTTGTAAACCATGTGTGCTTTCAAACTCTACAATGCATTCTTTTCCATGAACAAACTTTTTAAAATAGTTCTGCCTAAGTATTTTAATCAGTCCCTAAAACTACCTTTAAAACAATCCTGCAACCAACTCTTTTCTCCAAAGACTCCTGCCTTCGAAACTCTTCATAACTCTTCTGCATTTTCCCTCAAACAGTCCGATGCTTTCAAAATATGTTTATGGATTTACTGCAATCTATACTTTCCTTTAAAACTCATCTGCGTCTGACTACCTTTTCTGAAATCAGTATTTTCTAAATCATTCACCTAAAATACTTTGTTTTCTAACAAACCGGACTGAGGGGCTCAAAGTAGACTTATTATTTAACTCTATGTGTTAAACTAATTTGTCCACTGTCAGTTTCAATCTTAAGACCAAATCAGTAATTGCAAGTCATGCTAAACTAATTGTTGTATGGCTTAAGGGGTTTTATGTGTAGCCTTTGTATGTTTGTTTATTCTCCTTATGTGCTATTTGTTTTTGATTGGCGCCTTAGAATTTTTACCTTTAAACTCCATATATGCCCTCACCCCTTTCTCCCCTTCCAGGATTAGAAGTCCAAATTCCCCGGGACTGATAGATTGGGACGGGTACTAGCATACAATAAGTAAACAAGACTAAACACGCTTAAATACCTTAACGGGGTAGAAAGGGTAGAATATGGAGATGGCAACGATGCGCTAATATCATAAGGCGACCCCTCTTTGAGAACATGTGTGGGATATTGCATCGAATGATTCATATTATAGTTAAACATAGGACCCTCTTTACTTTTCCTTTATTTAAATGTTTTCTTTAAGCTAATATTCCCTTTTACTTGTGCCATCCTTCTTTCAATTGTCAACTTGTTTGCATTTCTTATATGCAAACTTTTCTTGTCTATTTCTATTCTTCTTAAAGTCACAGCTAAGCAAGGCTGGGAACCACACTAGTGGATCTTGAGAGGTGCCTAACACATTCCCCTCAAGATAATCTCAAGTCCTTACCCAAACTCTGGTTTTTCTGTGATGACCCGACCCGCTGTCACGTGAGTTACCACCCGGTTTCCCCTTAATGTATGTATTTATGTTTAAATATCAGTATTAGTTTTGATCGGGTGTAATTGAATTGGTTTTGGTTGAAAATAAGGCACATAGCCTCTTAGAATGAAGCTTGTATGGGAAAAGTCAATCGGAAGTTGTCTGAGTGGTTAGAGGGCTCGAATGTAAATTCAGGTGGTTTGGTTAGCTTCGAGGGATGATTTGTGACTTAGGAGTGAGATCGGAATTGAATTTGGAGGTCCGGTGTAAAATTAGGCTTTTATTGGTAAAGTTTGAATTTTGGCGGATTCCGGGTGATAGGTGAGATTTTGATTCGAGGGTTGGAATGGAATCTGAGAGTTGTTGTAGCTTCGTTAGGTGATTTTGGATATGTGTGCAAACTTTTAGGTTATTTGGACGTCGTTGGGTCGAGTTTTTGATTGAATGTGATATTCGGAAGTTTTAGTTAAACTTAGGCTTGAATCCATCCAGATTTGATGATTTTTGTGTTAATGGACGTGTTTCGATGATTGGAGCAAGTTTGAATAATGTTTTAGAATGGGTTGGTGCTTTTGGTTGAGGTCTCGGGGGCCTCGGGTTGAGTTTGGGTGGTTAGGCGGATAGTTTGGAGTTTGTTGCATGTTTTGGAATTTCTGGTTCTGTCATTTCCGCAGAAGCGGACAAGAGCCACATAAGCGGTCTCGCAGAAACGGGCCATGAGGTAACAAAAGCAGTCCTTGAGGGTTTGGAATTTTCCGTAGGAGCGGTTTTTGACGGCAGAAGTGGTCTTAGAGATTTTTAAGCTAAACCGTAGAAGCGGTTGTTGGGACGCAAAAGTGGGAGCCGCACGTGCGGTAATTCGACCACAGAAGCGAAAATCGGCCTGGGCAGAAGGGGTTTTATTAAACATTTCATCCGCGACTTGGGTTCTTTTTTCCATCATTTTTGCACTACTTTGAGAGCGTGTTGGTAGATTTTGAAGAGGGTTTCGACGGGAAGCGATTGGAGGTAAGTCTCGTTGTCTAGGAATATCATGTAACCAAAGAATCATCAATTAATTCACTGAATTTGGGTATAAAATCTAAGAAACTAGGGCTTGAGTTTTTGATATTCCGAATTGGGATTGGATATGTCATTTGAGCTCGGATTTGGGAGTTCTTGGTATGCATGAACTCGTGGCGAGACGAGGATTCCACAAATATTTGACGCGCGTGGAGGCCAATTTGAGGGGCAAAGGCATCGTGAGTGAGGAATTTCACCGGTTCGAGGTGAGTAATCTTGGGAATGATATCCTGAGAGTTTGAAACCCCGGATTTACACATCCTAGTGTTGTATTGTGGTGACTTGTACGCTGGACCTGAGCGTGGGGTAGAGCACCGTTGGGATTGTGACTTAGTTCGTCCCGATTGTTGGGTTTTACCGCGAAATTGTAAATGATTTGTTGTTATCATTATGACTTAGGCTCATTGCCATACTTGGGGCTTATTGCCGATTATTTGAACTCTTATTGAACTATCATCACTGTTTTCCTCACTATTTGAAATATCATTGAACTCAGTCCATGTGATTTACACTGTTTCATGAACTCAGCTATATTTTTCTCAAACTTGGAGTTTTAACTGAAATTTGAAGTAAATTTCACTTAAATACAACTCACACACCTGACTTGCAACATAATGGCCTAGATATCACTTTGCAAATCTATAGCCCAAAAAATAATAGGCTAAGGTCCCAAAAAAGTTTTTTTACTCCACCAACTACTGCTATTATTCCTTCTTCATGAATTTCTATGCTACAATTTCCAATTGAAACAATCAACTTCAATGGTGCCATTTATTTTCTGGAAACATGTAAGGCTTTTATATTTGAATTTGCTTTTCTTAATGAGAAACTGTGTAGAAGAGGAAGCAGTAGAAACATCTACAATTCTAGAGAAGACTTTGATTGTTTAGACGATAAAATGAGAATAGTGATATATCTTAGAACCATTAATGTAATTGAAGGATCTTTGTCAAGTATTTGTTTTTCCCCCAAGTTTCAAATGGTAGAAATAAAAAAAAGAAAATTAAAAAAAATTGCTGCAAGTTTGTAATTTGACAGAAAAAGTAAATAAATTTATTTTATACATAGATTTTCCGAGAAAAAGTAAGAAAAAATACAAACATTTCAATTTTAGTTATTATTGCACATGTACATTATATGTATAATAATGTATAACTTTGTACATGAAATATATAATAATGTATATAAAAAATAAGAAAACAAAAAGAAGAAGAGAAGAAAGTATCAAACTTTCGTGGAAGCCAATTATACACTAACTATATATATATATACACACATACACGATATTGTACCAATGAAAAAAATTGTATTTATATAACATTATACACAAATATACATACTTATACATATTTATACATAATTATACTTAATTATACAATATTGTATAAGTGTGTATAAATACCAATTATTCAAAATTTAAACTAGAAAACACCTTATGTCTATCAACACACCTCTATTTTAACACAAAAAATTTGCCTCACCAATTAAAAATAACATTATTAATCAACACCCATCTAAATTGAAGCACGAAGGCACAATGTTATTCGAATTAAAAAAAATTCAAAACATTCGAGTCAACTTTTTAGAGAACTCAGCAGTAGAATCGAAAATTTTCCATCCAAAATTCTTCACACAATTGAGTTTAATGACAGGGACATCCATGGTCCATATCATGGAGCTTTGAGCTTCAACAAAGATGGCTTTTTCAGATCTAAACTACAATTCCAATTCAAAAGATACAACTTGTGTGGTGTGACAAAGGAAAAAAGGAAATAGGTAAGAAAATATTTTCTATGAAAATATAGGAACATAAAGTAATGGAAGACAATGAAAAAGGGAAGGGGTTCTGGTGGAGAAAATGATGGAAAGAGTGAGGAGGCAGCGAAGAAACGAAGGAAAAGAGGGAAAGTATTATTATCATTTGTTTTTTCTAGTAAGTAACTAGGGCTAAAGGGTGAAAAATTTCTTTCAAGTTATGTACAATATAAGTTTATAGGGTAAGAGCTTCAATTGTGGGCCATTTTTTGTTGGGCTATTAGTCCAAGTGATATGTGCTGTAATTTTCGCTTGTTTGAGCTTAGTATTATTGTTTTAAGTATGCCCGAGGGGCTTTTGACTATTTTGGGCTGATTGAGGCTAAGGGCCATATGCGAGGGCATGTACAGTGATGTAAGGAGGCTTCCAGGCCTCGAATGTTGTGTGTGCATATGCATATTAAAAAATGGATCGGTTTGCATGCCGCAGAAGCATATTGCATGGATCGGGCTGCACGCCGCAATATTATATATATTATGTTGGATCGGGCTGCACACCGCAACATTATATATATGATATTGGATTGGGATGCACGCCGCAACATTATGTATATTATATTGGATCGGTCTGCACGCCGCAACATTATATATATTATATTGGATCGGGCTGCACGTCGCAACATATTATCTATTATATGGATCAGACTGCACGCTGTAGTATTATTGCGCTTGGGCTGTAGGAGCCCATCCGGAGTCTGTACACCCCCCAGTGAGCGCAGGGTACCCATGGAACGGGTTACGCGCTGTAGCGGTCATGTGCATTGCATTGCATTCATGCATTCACTACTATTTGTACTACGTGGCACGATATTTAGCATTCATATATCATTGGAATACATACTGTTACTTGCCTTGTTGACTAGATATCCTCGTGTTATATGTTAAGGAGTGTTGTGCCAAGGGGCAGACTTATGAGCTGACTTGTTCTATCTGATATAACATTCATATGCTGGGCTGTTGAAATAAAAGAGATATTTGAAAAAGAGAATTTGTTAAAGAGATTTTGAAATGATCTTGAGATTTTCTAAATGGTTTTTTTCACTGTATTTTGCTTTTTCTCAAAGGGTTGTTTTGTCTTTTATAGAAGTTTGGTGTGACCATACGTGTTTTCTTATCGCTCAGATATTATTCTCTCATATTACCACTGAGTTGGAAGTCCTCACTTTACTCCCTGCACCTTGTGTGCAGTTGCAGGTACTGATCACCCAGTAGCGGGTTAGTAGCAGATTGAAGGTATTGCTATCGTAGCTAAGCAAGGTGAACACCGATGTTCGCGGCACCGAGATTCTTCTTCCTCTTGATTCCCAGATTTTACTCTATGTATTATAGACTTTTAAATTTTAATAAAAGCACTCTTAGATGCTCGTGACTTGTGACACCCCAGTCGGGCTGTATTGGGTTGTATTCATATTGATTAATATAATGAATTCATATTCAAACTGTTATATAACTGACTAATTGCTCTAAGTGGTCTTCGGAAATGGCCTGGCTGGCCTTGTCTTCACGAGAGGCGCCATCACGACTGGGCTATGGAATTGGGTCGTGACATTTTCCTTCGAATCCTTCTTCTTTTCTCAAAAAGTGTCCTAATCTACTATAATCATTAGGTGACGACTCTTCAAACTCCATAGCCCAAATCCCCTAAAAGGGGATAAAAGAGTCATTCCACCCATAATGTCGTAAACCCGATTTCTTTCCCTCGAGAGAAAAAGGGGGGCGTCGACACTCATGATGGAATACATCAAATAAAGGCATCATCCATATAATTTGACCAAACACAAACAAAATTAATCTGAAAGATTTGTATCGCCTGAGAATAACTTTGGCCTTTTCGGCATGTTGCCAACTACATAATTAAGATATATGAGACTTGGATAAAAGAAAACTTCATCAGACATTAATAGTTATAACACATACAAAACAAAATAAATGAATTGCGCATAGTTTCAATAATAGCTAAGAAATTACTTTCAAACTACATCAACTAAACTACTACGAAAAAATTATTGAGTTTTTATTTCCTAGACGATTAAGTTTGATGACTCATCCACATGTTAGCTGTTATGCCGTCTCGAATCAACTCCCCCTTCTAAACTCCTTATTATTTCCCCTAGGATTTGATTGTTCTTCACGTGCATTATTATCATTCATAAGATCCGCATCAACTTATGCAAGTAACACGTCATTTGGATCTACACCTCTTATGTAATTGTGCAAAATATAATATGCAAAAATATTAGGTTTACATTATCATATGTGGCTCAGTTGAACTAGGATTTATAGGAAGTCTCTTTATATGAACTCCAAATGCTCATTCAATAGCATTATGTAGAGATGCATGTCGTGGATTAAATAATTCACGAGGATTTCGATGTGGATTTCTTAAATACTCTTTCATAGCTCTCCCCTATAAGGCGTAATTAGTCCACTTCTTAATGTCAATCCATTTTCAACATGGTAGTATTTTTTAAAGATTACACAAGCTTCATCATCACATCTACACTGATAAATGTATGTAACATTTACCTTTCGAAAGTTTTAGTGAGTTTTTGTCTATTTAAAGCCTCTTTCATGATTCTTGAATCATATATTGTCCCTTCCATCCAGCTAACACTTATGTGAATTTTAAATCAAATGTGCATGCGACTAATACATTTTGTGTTGGATAATATTTCTTCTACGATATCTGGGTGCTTCACTTTGAAACTTTAACATGTATATTTGTACCATCAATTGCACCAATACAATCTTGACACTATAGTTATGAATTAAAATATAAGAAATCTTAATTTTAGTTAAAAGTTTCATAAAAATTACAATTGTGTTCACTTTAAAATATGGATAGAATCTTTAGCTACTTGTAATTTCAATAGGAATTTGGGAGCCATCATTTTGTTTAATAGATTTTTCTGATGAGTGGTGATTTTACCACTCATTCTAGCCTCTTCTCATTAGCTTTTATGTCGTTTTAAGTATAAAATGAGGTTGTTTATAGTGGTTATTGTTGGATTTTCAGGTAAATGATGTCATAAAGTGGGTTGAATTGAAGCGAAGTGGAATTGAGCAAAAATAAGGTGAAACCATGCAAAACCTTCAGTGAAGTCCGCTTCTGCGCAAGTTTGGTCTCATGTGCGATTTCTGTTTGTGTGGATTCAAGGCCGCTTATGCGGAATTTGAGGAATAGGAAAGAACCGCTTATGCGGTTGAAATATCGCTTCTGCAGATCCGCATAAATGGTTGACTTTCTACTTATGCGATGATTGGCATAAATGAAGACTACTGCTTATGCGATGAAATTTCCGCCTTTGCGGAACCCCTTCTGGGATGACCTTTCCGCAGAAGCGGAAGTCGTGCATCATGCCTGGGGCAGATTTGGCATTTTACATTTTCTCACCCCCAATCATTTTTATTCTTGTCCAAGCAGATCTTTTGAACATCTTTGGCTTATTTTCAGTCCATAGAGACTAGAGAAAACAAGTTTGAAGCTAGGTTTTGCACAAACACACTTGGGTCTTGAAGATTAAAGCTTGTGGTTAAGATTTTCTTACCCATTTATGTTTCTTTCTTCATTTTCTTTCTTTGTATTGTTTATCTAAGTGTGTAGTGTTTTATCCAACACTTAAATATTATTTATGAGAATATTCATAATTAAAGTGTGAATTTTATACCTTGTTGTGCTTATGTATTGAATGATTTTTCTATATTTGTGAAGTGAGTTGTTGTTTCTTTAATTATTCTTATTATGTAATATTTCCAAAGGGATTATATAACCCTAGAACACTCTCATTAACTCCGAATTAATTTTGAAAAAAATAGTTTGGGGTTGGGAAAGATTAATTAACAAGAACTTGAGGCGTTAAACCTCATTTTATAGATTTTACATAGGGATAGGATTGAACTACTTGTATCCTTCCGGGTGTGCGTATTCTTCTAATTGTGATTAAGGATAATTCAATTGAAAAGTCTTGTTATTCTTCGGAAGAAGCTAATTAAGAATTATTATCCGTTGCTAATTAACATAAACTCGCTCATATTTGTAAAATCGTAAAATACATTGGATCGTTACTTGAGTGTAATTCCCGATGCTTTCACACTTGTAGCCATTGATCATTTTACTTGCTTTCTAGGTTAGTTTACATTTCCGCATTTTAGATATAAAAACAATTTTCAACCAAAATTCTTAGTGTTTGGCACTGCACAACTATTGATAATTTTCTTATATTCCTTATCGCCTACACATTGTCCTTTGTAGGATTTGACCCCGACTCATATTTGGGTCAATTATATTGCTGGGACCGTGTCTATTGCTTTTTAGCGGTGAATTTGGACATTACCAAAATTGGCGCCATTGCCGGGGAACAATTTGGCGTAATTTAGGTTGTTTGAGAAGTAAACAAAAGTGCTTTGTTCAAAACTTGTGAATATTTGTGTAATTAATTTTCTTACCTTAGGTCTATTTTTATAGGTTGTTTCTTGTTTATATTTTCTTATTCTCGAAAAATGGCATCATATAATGATAATTGGTCGGATGGTAGTTGTTCATACTTTGATGACTCACGTCCTTATTATGGAGGACCATAATTGGGGGAATTTTGTTTTAAATTCTCCCGGGGGTGGATTGTGCGCACAATCTCATCCCCATGGTTGGAGTATTTGTGATAAGTGTGGTTGACAAAATGGTCATTAGGATTATTGTGCATGTTTGAACTACCCTTTCCCAAGCCCCCACTAAGATGAGTTTGCTTGTTGTGATGAGAACTATTGGGCTATGGAAATAGAAGAAAGTGAGTATGGCCAAAACGGACAGTTGAAGCTCATGTTGGAGTGTCTACTTGAAGAAGGAAACAAGGAACAAAATACCTTGGAACATCTTTTGGAGACTAGTCTCCAAAATAATTTAGCACTTCAAAATTGCACTCACAAATGGATGAAATGATGGAAGCCTCAAGGGTTAAAAGAGCCTTGGAAGTGAATAAAAACCAAAATCCTGCCTTGGAGATTGAAAATGAAAACCCTTTTATTTGGCACTTGATCAAAACCAAGAGGAACTCCCAAATGCTGAAAATGAGAAAATACTGCTCATGTTGGAGGCCAATCTTAAAATTGAGGAGAAGCACAACTTTGCACTCGAGGACTTGAAACAAGGCTTGAATTACAATGATGAACATATCTGCACTTTGGACAATCAAATGCAAAATTTGGTTGAGGCTCACTATGCCCAACAACTTGAGTGTGTGGAAGAAAGCCAAGAAGAGTCCAATTCCGAGGAAGAAAGTGAGATTTACTTTGCGGAATCAAGAATTGAACATCCGCCAATCGATCCAATGAGTATTAATGATGCCGAGAAAAAAATAGAATTAGAGTCAATCAGTGTAAATGCAAATGTGGTTGATGTTGACTTTAATCCGGGAGAAAAAGAGGATGTCAAGATAGAAAAATTGCAAAGTGAAGGCTTGAAGTTACATTCCAAGCATTTTTCAACGTTGGAATTGTGTGGTGACATGGAAGTTGAACCACATGAATCAATGAAGGACTGCAAGGAGGACAAACTCATGCCATATATTTTACAGGTTGAGGAGACAAGAAATCAAAACGACATCCCTCACTTGAAAGCCAAGAAGTGCAAAATGAAGATTTTAAGCATTGGCTCAATCATCAACATTTTAAGCTATTCTAAAAAAGAAAATTTCAAAAATGATGAAATTTTTAAAAAAATGATGGGTTACCACCCCCCATCGCTCGTGGTCACAAGTTTGATTCCAAGCTAGGTGCAATTCATATCATCCAAGTGGCGGGAAAAGTGGTAATGTTCTTTGCATCGTGTCACGGCGTTAAATGCGGCGCTTGGTGTGTGGCAACCCATCGTTTTTCAAAATGTTTCATCATTTTTGAAATTTTCTTTTTTTGAATAGCTTAGAATATTATATTTGACTAATCTGCCAAGTTTTAGATTTTTTGGAGTTGATTTGAGAAGGTCGGGATGACCTGGATGGCAAAATCCAGTAGCTGCCAGCACTGTGCATACAACTTCTGCTAAAACCACTTCTGCGGTATTTTGACCGCACCCACGGTCTCGCAGAAGCGGCAATAGTCACACAAAGGTGGCTCCCATCATAGTAGCGGTCCACAGGTCACGTATGCAGAACCGCAGAAGCGGCCAAAAAGTCGCGTAAGAAAAAATCGCCCAGGTATTAATTGTTAAAATTTTTATTGAACGGTTCATTTTCCAAAAAATCAAAAGCTCACTTCTCCCCACTGCCCTAACTCCCCAAGAACGAATCACTCTCCAAAAATTCAACAAGCTCATTCGTATATTCATTTCTCTTGCCCGACTTTAGGTATTATCTTTCGTATCCTATTCTCAATCTTCTACCTCTCTCCTCACATGGTTTGTAATCCACATTTACCACATAATTTCTTTTCATTTTTATTTGATGTTTTCTTCTTTTCTTCTTCTTTTTGTTTTGAATTCTGGGTGATTGCTTTAGGAAGTGAGGATTTGGTTGAGTGTAGACTTGTGTGTGCTGTGTAAATTGAACAAAATTGGGGGAAGTCTTGAGTACCCCATTTTTGTGAAAGAAGGTTCATCCTCACTCGCTCGCAACGTGTTCGACACAATGCGTGAGTGAGAATCTTGTGCGAAGTGGCACAACTTTAGTCTCAATTGAATCATGTGCTATTATATTGCAATAATTTTGCATTTTGGGTGCCAAAAATTTGGTTGAAATTGAAAAAGAACAAAAAAAAAAATTGACTAGGCAGTGTATTTTTTGAAGAAGACTGGCAAACCGCATAAGCGGACGGATAGCCGTAGATGCTAAACCACTTTTGCGGTTAAATGATCACAGAAGCGAAAAAAAGGAGACCGCAAATGCGGCTGGTTGACTGCAAAAGCGGAATCGCCTCTGCGGCTCTGCTTCCACAGAAGAGGAAATTGCCCAATTTTGCCCAAAACACTGGGTTTGCAAAAGTTGCTTCCCGGGCCCATTCAACCTAATTTTTTGGCTCAAATACAGTGTTTTAAATTGCTTTACATGATTCAATTATCCGACTAATTTTGTGATGATTCTTTGTAGGTGTTTTAACTAAAAAAGGACCCAACCGCAAGCGGATTGCACCTGGAAATCCAAGAAGAGGGTGATGAGATCTTTGATGATACGCGCTTCCTGTCAGCTTCATGTGAGCGTTGATATTTGGACGACATGGTCCATGAATAGATCCTGCTCGAAAGGGGGATGCGTGAGGAGAAATTGGCAGAAAAGCTCCCGTACTTCCATGCCAGGCTCTATTCATCCGGATGGTCCTGTTTCATTGCCACACCTTGCGAAGCCAATGAGATGTGGGTTCGCGATTTCTACGCCAATGTTAGGCATACAATCTTTGATAATCCACATATCATAATTAGAGGGCAAATGGTGAGGTTTGGGGTTGAACACATCAATGATAGTCTTGGAATCCCCAACTATCCCTTGGAGCCGGCAAATGAGAAAAATAATTGTTACAATGGAGAGTGGCTTGTGTCCAAACTTATCCCTCCACAGTTGAGAGAGAAATGGGGAAACAAAAGGAAAGGGCTGAAATCAATGGACTTGACTGCGGAGGCAAAATGATGGTTGCATACAGTGAGCAACAGAGTATGTACGTGTGGGAAATTCACCAATGTCTCCTACACCTGGGAATTGATCATAGCATGCCTCATGGATGGAGTTCAGGTTAATGTGGGGCACTACATTCTTCTGGAGATGAGGCATTACGTGAGAGAGTACTCTAGAGAGAAGGATGCAGTGTTGATATTTTTCTAACTGATTACGAGGCTATATACCATAGCACAGGTTGCCGTCCGTCCAATTGATCGTTGGCTTCCAACTGACAAACTTCTCCATCCTTTGAAAGTTACAGGAGAGGGCACTGTATTCAAGAGCAAAAAGAGGAAATCCGTCTCCACAGTCACCAGTTCTGAGCCGTCCTCACATGGGCCATTCGAGATACTTAACTCCGAGCTTCAATTAATTAAGGAGTTAGTATCGCTTCTTCCGAGTGTGCCCTCCTCCTCATTGTCTATCCCTTCTTACATCTCCAGGGAAGACATACAGGGTTACTTGGATACTCAAAAACGACAGCAAGATAACGTGAAGAAAATGACAACATCGGTGACCAAATTGGAGGGAGCCTATGATTCTTTGGCCAAGGCCCATGCTAATCTTCAGGCAGACTTTCAGAAGGAAAAGAAGAAGAACAAATTAATGGTCAATATGTGGAGAGGTATCAAAGCCATCTTCAAGTGGGGACGACCAGATGCAAAGATTCCAGTGGCAATCGAAGATGATAGTGGGGAGTATTCCTTCATTCCAGAGTCTGCTGGAGATGGTGGCAATGTTGATAATGATGATGATGATGATGATGAGGCCGATGATGGTGGAGCCACGAGTGCAGTTCAACACTGATCATCCAGCCTCCCACAGTCTACTAGTTTGAAGCAGACATCAGGGAGACCCTCAAACTCTTTTATGCTTTATATGAGCCATTGTGCAGCGAGGACACTACAAATCATTTAGTTGGGGGTGACAATTTTAGCACTGTATTCATATTTTGGTATATTATGTGCCCTTGCCGTGCTTATGTTTATGTATGGATATTATGTGCTTGGGGCTTGTGACTATGCTTGTTGGTATATGGTGTGCCCTTGCCGGGCTTGGTGTTTATTGGTCATGCTTTTGTGTTTTTAGTCTTTCTTTCGTTACTTATTTTCTTAGTATAACTTATTTTCTTCTTAGTAATAGTAGCTTCTTTTATTTTAGTTACCTTTGTAGTAGTTTTTTTTCCTTTTATTTACATTTCCTTAAATAAAATTTCTTTGGGTTTTCTTGATGCTACGGTTCTTTCCCAAGGAACACTTTTGAAGTGAACCGGGTGACTTTTCCCGATGATGAATAGATTGACAACTTTCTTAAGGGAATTAGTCTTGTTTTGATAGGACGAGCTTTTGGATTATTTGGTACTAATAACATTAGTCTCTTGTGTGTAAGTTGTGAATTGAGAATACCCCTCCGAAAATTTGGGTTGAATTTAAGCAAGTATGTTGCATGGTGCAATTTGATCTTATGATAAAATTTTGGCTCTTTTAGTGACTCTTTACTCACTAGTTTGATATTGCTCATGAATCTTTTATTTGAAAATAAAATTGATCCATCTTGATTATTTCATGTGCCATGTGTGTTAGTGTTTGTTCAAATAAATCTTGTGTTTACTTCTATCATCTAGAACTTTCCCGGTTGGTTTTTAAATGCTAATGATACTATGTTTGGTTGGAGGAATGATCTTAGGCACTCTTTGCTTTTATTTGTAAAACTTCTTTACCCTTTCAAGCCTACCTTTGTATTAATAATATCACTAGTACCCAATTTGAGCCTTTAAACCTTTTCTTTGGCCAACTCTTTACAAACCTTTCCCGTTTGAAAAATTATTCTCTCTTTTGAACCCGTCCCTCTTTGAACATTGAGAATGAGGCTAAAAGCCTAAGTTGGGGGTGAGATCGAAGTGAAAAAGTGGCAAGGTTGTATGTTGAGTTTAGGACCTCATGCCTAAAAAGCGTTTGTTTAAACTATTCGAGCTCCAAAACGAAAAAGAAAAAAAGAGAAGAAAATATGTGTATAAAGTATGGTGTCTTAATAAAAATTAGAAGAGGTGTGAGGTGATCCTATATTGGGAACTAGATGAAAATGGGGCTACGGGGTTTTGAAAAGAAAGCAAAGTGCAAAAGAATGAAAAAAGTGCGAGTAGTGTTCAAGGAGGGTGAAGTCACTAGTACCCAAATGTCTATCCAACCCATCCCTAAACCTACATTACAAGCTCAAAAAATCCTTATGAGACCTCCAACCGATCATTTTGAATAAGCGATGATTTAAAATAGGGGGAGCCTATGGTATGAAATGTTGTAACACTTGAAGTTCTTTGTGAGAGTGGGTGTTCTTGAAACATTTGTCCCTTGTGTTGTATTGTAAATATTGTGAATTTTGGCACTTCCTATTTTTGTAAGGGCACATGAATTGGGATCGATTGGTGAAATTGAGTAAAGTGAGCATTTTTAGCGAACTAGTGTTTTTGAGTCACTTCTTGAGGCTTATGTTGATCACTTGATTATTTTTGAAAGCCTTTGCACACTCTTGAAGTTTTTTTTATATGAGGGAGTTATTCGGAAAAGATGTGCACAGTTGAGCCAAATTGTTAGTACCAACCAAATCCATTAGTATGGTGTTTAAATAAGAGAATGTGTTATGAAAGTAATGGCATACCATTTGTGTTTGAAATGGCGAATCCTCATTGAAGTTTTGGTTTTGATTTGCTCGAGGACAAGCAAAAGCTTTAAGTTAAGTTGGGGATGTTGATGAGTGGTGATTTTACCACTCATTCTAGCCTCTTTTCCTTAGCTTTTATGTCGTTTTAAGTATACAATGAGGTTGTTTATAGTGGTTATTATTAAATTTTCAGGTAAGTGATGCTATGAAGTGGTTTGAATTGAAGTGAAGTAGAATTGAGCAAATACAAGGTGAAACCATGCAAAACCTTCAGTGAAGTCCGCTTCTGCGGAAGTTTGGTCACAGGTGCGACTTCCGCTTGTACGGACTCATGGCCGCTTATGCGGAATGTGAGGAATAGGAAAGAACTGCTTATGCAGTTGAAATGCCACTTATGCGGAACCTCAGAAGAGGTTGACTTTCCGCTTATGCGATGAATGGCATCAATGAAGACTACCGCTTATGTGATGAAATTTTTGCCTTTGCGGAACCGCTTTTGCGATGACCTTTCCGCAGAAGCGGAAGTCGTGCATCATGCCTGGGGCAGATTTGGCATTTCACATTTTCTCACCCCAAATCATTTTTGTCTCGTCCAAGCAGATCTTTTGAACATCTTTGGCTTATTTTCAGTCCATAGAGACCAGAGAGAACAAGTTTGAAGCAAGGGTTTTGCACAAACACACTTGGGTCTTGAATACTAAAGCTTGTGGTTAAGATTTTCTTACACATTTATGTTTCTTTCTTCATTTCCTTAGTTTGTATTGTTTATGTAAGTGCGTAGTATTTTATCCCACATTTAAATCTTATTTATGGGAATATTTATAATTAAGTTGTGGATTTTATACCTTGTTGTGCTTATGTATTGAATGATTTTTCTATATTTATGAAGTGAGTTGTCGTTTCTTTAATTATTCTTGTTATTTATTGTTTCCAAAGGGATTAACTAACCCTACAACTCTCCGATCAACTCCGAATTAATTTTGAAAAAAATAGTTTGGGGTTGGGAAAGATTAATTAACCAGAACTTGAGGCGTTAACCCTCATTTTATAGATTCTACCTAGGGATAGGATTGAACTACTTGTAGCCTTCCGGGTGTGCTTATTATTCTAATTGTGATTAGGGATAATTCAATTAGGAAGTCTTGTTAGTCTTCGGAAGAAGCTAATTAAGAATTATTATCCGTGGCTAATTAACATAAACTCGCTCATATTTGTAAAATTGTGAAATACATTGGATCGTTACTTGAGTGTAATTCCCGAACGCTTTCATACTTGTCGCCATTGATCATTTGACTTGCTTTATAGGTTAGTTTACATTTCCGCGTTTTAGATATAAAAACAATTTTCAACCAAAATTCTTAGTGTTTGGCACTACGCGACTAGCGATAGTTTTCTTACATTCCTAATCGCCTACACGTTGTTCTCTGTGGGATTCGACCCCGACTCATAGTTGGGTAAATTATATTGCTGCGACCGTGTCTATTGCTTTTTAATGGTGGATTTGGACATTACTAATAACCTCAAGATCGCTCGTAAGATAATATAAAAATGGCGAATGACCGACTCCCCAAAGTGTCCACAAACAAAATCTAACTCGTGATTCATTGTATAGACTGGTTAAAGGTAAAGGAATCATTCTTACAATACTACGAAAAAGTTAAGTTGAGAATAAATGATCCAATAATTCATTGTTGACATGTTACTTTCAAGCCGTATATCGATTATTATCAACTTCACGTGCATAAGTCCAAAACCAAATAACTACTAAGCAATCAACATATGCAGCTAAAGAGCTCACTTGTATCAATATCTATTATTTTGATTGTTTCGATCATCCATCAATACTAAATTACGTGAGATGCATCAACAAATTAACTACGTTTAAATAAATCTGAACCGAAAATAGACCTTCTTTCACAGAAAATATTATTATGTATAAAAAAAGAAAATATACAACCATGGCTTTGACTAAGTAAAACATATTACCAATATATTGATTAATCGGATATAGATAAATAAAGATCTTTAACACATTATAAAATAATGGATCCACCTCTAAGAACATGGACCATATTAATCGCTCAGACTGAACATAGTGATTTGAATATGTCATTACTCTATGTTGCATTATTGTATTAAAATAAGTAAAAAATCAATAATGTTACGAATCAAAGACGTTAGTTATTACATTTCAATTTTGTCTAATGTAATGACCCGACCGGTCATTTTGAGCTGAAGCATATCGTTCAACAATTTGAGGCTATGAACAACTCAATTTAAGGTATTATGATTGTGCGCACAGTCAGAATTAGAGGTGTTAATCGGGCCGGGCTGACCCGCTAACAGCTCGGTTCAGCCTGCTAGAGTGCCCATTTTTCGGGCTGGGACGGGTTGGACGGGGACGGGCTAGTAACGTTAAGGTTTTGCTAAATGGTACCCGAACCCGCCGAACCCGTTAAGGGATTAACGGGTTATTAACGGGTTTGAGCCCGCTAACATCCCGATAATACCAAATATATATATATATATAAATATATATATATATATAAATATATATATATTTTAAAAAACACATTTGACCGTTGCCAATATAATTTTTTTTTAAAAATTAAAAAATAATATATATAAATAGCCCGACCCGCCCAAGCTCGTTAAGATCGAACCCGTACGGCCCTATAGAACCCGAAAAATTGCAGCCCGCCACCACTCCGTTAACCCCAGCCCGCTAACGACCCACCCGTAACCCTAACAGATTGACCATTTTTTTGTCCAGCCCGTCGCAGCCCACCCGATAAATTCCCTTGGTGAAAATCGAATTTCGGGAAGTTCAGAGTTGATTTGGAAACAAAAGTCTCATTTCTGAAGCTTAAAGTTGAAAAACTCACTAACATTGGATTTTTATGTGAATGACCTTGGAATCAGGATCTAAAGGTTCCAGCAAGTTCATTTGATGATTTCAAACTTGGGAGCATGCCCGGATTGGATTTTGGATGACCGAGGAGCATTTTGGCGACTATTATGGAAGTTATTTTTTTGGAAGGAATTTCATAAGTTTGGCTTGAAGTGCATTTCAGTGGTATCGATGTTTGTTTGGGATTCTGAGACTGGGATTAGCTCCATATGGTGATTCTGGAGTTGGGAGTGTGATCGAAAGTGAATTCGAAGGTCTGTATGTCATTTTGGAGCAATTTGGCTAAAGATAGAAATTTAAAGGTTTTGAGAAGTTTGACTGTAAGTGGAAATTTTTATATCAGGGTCGGTATCTAATTCCGAATATTGGAGCAGGTCTTTAATTAGAATACGACTTGTGTGCAAAATTTGAGGTCAATCAGACGTAATTGTATAGGTTTAATCATCGAAAGTAGAAGTTCGAAATTTCGAAGTTCATAAAGCTTGAATGGGGGTGTAATTCATGATTTTTGCTCTGTTTAATATGATTTGAGGCCTCGAGCAAGTCCGTAATGTGTTTTGGGATTGGTTGGTAGGTCTGGTTGAGGTCCTGGGGGCCTCGGGTGGATTACAGGTGGTTAACGGATCAAAATTTGGCATTTTGAATAGTTGAAGGGTCTGGTTGTTGGTATATCTGCTTCTGCAGAAATGGGACCGCAGAAGCGGACCTGTAGAAGCGAGGAAGAAAGCGCAAAAGCGGTTGAATGTAAAGGCAGCCTAGGACCGCAGAAGTGGCCCTAATTTGCAGAAGCGGAACCGCATAAGCGGTGGGCCGTCCACAGATGCAAAATTGGGCTGGAGCCCTATGTCCTCTGAAGCGGCGTATTGTCCGCAAAAGCAGGACCGCAGAAGTGGAAATATTTCCACAGAAGAGAAAGTGCTGAAAGCAGTGGAAGTTGTTTTAGATTCGGGATTTGGCCATTCTTCTCCCATTGTTTCACTTGGCATGGGCGATTTTGGAGAGCTTCAAGAGGGGATTTCCGTATTCAACGTCAAGGTAAATTATCCCCACCTATTTTGAGTTAAATACAACAATTATCTATGGATTTGAGCATGAAAATGGTAGAAAACTTGGGGTTTGAGGGAGATCTAGAAAATTAGCATTCTTTTATTTTGACCACGATTTTGGGTATGGAATTAAGAGAAAATTAAATTTGAGTTCGCGAGTTCTTGGGTAAATTTTATCTCCGAGAAATTTCAGATTTCGGGCACGTGGGCCCTAGGGTATTTTTTCCAACTTTGCGATCGGGGTTAGGAATTGTTATAAACTGAATTATAATGAGTACATTAGCATATATTAATGGGCTTACATAATTATACTCTAATTTTGGAGCATTGTGCATCGATTCGAGTCTTCGAAAAGGCGTGGAATGCCAATTATAGAACTTCTGAGTGAGGTGAGTCTCCTTTCTAACCTTGTAAGAGTAAATTATCCCTATAGGTGAGTTAATTGGTTAGGTGCTCCTATTTGTGGGGGCTACGTACGCACGAGGTAATGAGAGTCCGTGCGTAGCTACAATTATGCTTTTTTCCGGGTAATCTAGGATCCAGAAGTATGCTATACTTGGATAAATTGTAAATTTATGGACAACTTGAATTGCTTAAATCATATTGAACTACTAAATGAATTTCTAAAATGATCAAACTTCATTTTATTAAATTGATTGAATGAGAATTTGCTTTTATTTAGATAATTATTCCCGGTTAAATTTCTAATTGGCTAGTTGCGCTTGATTTTTGATGTGTACCTGCGTCGCATGTCATGAGTAGTATATGTGTTTAAGTTTTGGAGCGGGCCGAACTCCTCGGCAGATTAAATAGATGTATCTATGGTTCGTGCCGTTCGACCCTCGACAGTGCACTGTTTACATTTCTATTGGAGCGGGCCGTCGACCTCGGCATGATTTGTGCATGCTTGTATTGATTTCCTTGAAACTTATTTGAAGTTTTTGCTGCCTCTTCCAGGTTTAAGAATATTTGTATAAATGATGAAAAGGAGTATTTTTCCTATAAAAGAAAGATACTTATTTGTCGTACCTCATTGAAATACAATCATGTTATAAAAGTCCATGGTTTATTATACTAAGGATAAATTATTATTGGACCATTAAGAAGTGTCAAAGTTGACTATCTCGTCTCTACTTCTTCGAGATTAGACGGGATACTCATTGGGTACACGTTGTTTTCGTACTCATACTACTTTTCTGTGCATTTTTGTTGCACAACCACATGCATCTCTAGTGGCCTACTGGATATAGAAGCATGGTTGACGCGGGGACTAGGTGAGTTGTATTTCCTCGAGGCGATCCGCAGCTAATATAGTCTCCCTCATGATTTTATTTATTTTCTGTCCAATTGTATTCCGAACAATTGTTTTACTTTATTTGATTTTCTTTAGAAATTGCTCTTGTAATTGTGACACGAGGTTCTGAGATGTTATTCAAAAAATTTGCAAATGTTAAATATTTCATTATTTATTCAGAAGAATATACTGGTGCGTTGTTTCAATTGTATAAAAGAATTGCATTTCTCATAATTTTTAAAACAAGAATTTAATTAAGTATTTCAGTTGGCTTGCCTGACAGCGGTGTCCGGTGCCACCACGACCCTTAGTGGATTTTGGGTGGTGATAGCATGGTATCAGAGCACTAGGTTCCCCTTGGTCTCATGAGTCATGAGCAAGTCTAGTAGAGTCTCGCAGATTGGTACAGAGATGTCTGTACTTATCCTCGGGAAGCTACAGGGCTGTTAGGAGTACTTCCCTTCTTGATTCCCTATCGTGCGATTTGATTCATGTGAGGCTTATGCCTTCGTTTCCTTCCTACTCAATCTTAAGCGACGTGAGGCGCTTGTTATTTATCAAGAATTGAGGAATCTTAATGTCACTACGAATGTAGTGCGGGATATTTCTCCCGGTATAGTTGATGGAATTACTATCGTCGCCTTGTGGAAGAATATTCTATTGTTTCAGCTCATTTGCGGTATTACTTAGAGCTATAAGGCTAGGTGCAAGTTTCTATTGCTGCTATGAACAATTTTTCTGCAGTATTTTTAAGATGGTAGGATAATTACCATCGTGTCGAGGCATTGAATAACTAGAAGGGAGGTTTACACAGTGCATAATCTAGAGATTAGGTATTTTACTCTCGGAAGGGGAAAAGCAATCGAGCTGAGAATGTTCAAGTTTGGGTGATGGGGTAGCGAGACTTGGTATTTGTGAGAATGGTGGAGTTTTCTTCTATGATGAGGTGTTGTTGTCCTTATTCAATATACTAAGTTCGCCAGTGTTATGATCTTCTACAATTCACACCCGGAGGAGGATATTGCGAGTCAGTATTAAAGAAGAGAATATCAGAGATCGCAGGGTGCGATTGTTCAAAATGGTGTCGGTTTTTCTAATGTAGACGACTCGAGAAGGAAGAAGTTCAGAAAGGTATAAAGTTAGTAGCGATTTGTGGGTTCAAGTACTTAGAAGGTAGATTTTATCTAAGTCAACAATTGAGTAGTAAACTATGAGGAAGGACATGTGGGAAGTGCTAAGCAATGTTCAAAAACTTCTAGAAGGCCAAATATAAGAAGTTCAGGTCGAGTAGTTGATTAAAGAAGCGAGTTTGTCCAAAGTGGGAGAGAGGAGGAGTTGCATATAGGCTTGGTGGTAGGATGACTACGCCCTTTAAGAAGAGTTTGGAACGATTGGGGAATTTTAGAGGTTTGTGATTGGGGCCTATGGATTTAATTTTAAGTAATAGCCATTATGCGGCATGAGATTTGATATAACAAAGAGGAACTGCTTGAATGAAGAAGGATGAAACATAACTTCGAATTGGAAGGCTGTTGCCGCACATTTAAGTGTTTTCCACCTGTGGGTTATTCCCAGTGAGCAGGTTAGCGGCCGCGTGGTTGGCAAAGCTTCTTCAAAGAATTCTCTTGGTTATACAGCAAGGAGATCGGTCGTGCAAATGCGATTGATGATTCAGAGTATGAAAAAGGTGTTTTATAAAAGGATTCCGAGAATTCTGGCGGTTGATTGTGCAAGGTTATGTCAATAAGAGATTAAGAATCCTGGTGGATTCCGGAGTTGTGTAATGGTGGCTTCAAGCTAAGTGGGGGAGTCCCATCGCTTATGATTGGGTTGTATGGTTAACTACTTGCGCGGTTTCTGGTTATCAGCATGTTGATTGGTTATCTCAGCTACGGAAAAAGACCATAAGTTGTAATTTGAGCAAATCAATTGTTGGAGGAATGCTATGGGTAGCCTTATTGGCTCATGTTCGACTTGGGAAAGGATTCAAAAGTTATGCCTTTATGGATGCGGGCTTCAAGGAAAGTGAATCCGCCAGGCGCTCTATAGAGATGGTGTTCACGTGTTATAAGATTTATAGAGTTGATTAAATTCGGGACTAAGTCAGAGAGGGTGGCTCTCAGTAACGGTCCTAGTGAATTCAAGAGGTAAAGTGAGGTGCCTAATGATGTCGAGCTTATAGGTAAAGTTAAGAATCAAGTTTTGTAGCAGCTTATGAGAAAAGGCACAAAATGTTCTATGATGTTTTGACTTGCAGTGTATCATTTGAAAGGTATGAAATGGTTCATAAGATTTGAGACAGCATGGTCTCGCGATTCAAGATCACTCGGGGTGAGTGCGGTTGGAGTATGTTATGTATTGAATTGAGTTAGTATTATTTCTAAGGCAATCAAGGATAAAGTGGAAGGAGGTAGATTGATTAGCCATTGTTGTCTTGGAATATTGGTGGTAGTGGTCAGTTCATTCAGCGTGATCAAGTTATGTGTATGATTTGTAGCGGTAGATGTGAGGGTTGTCGGCCGCCGTAATTGATTTTCTTGATCAGAAGCATTCTACTGTTATGTCCTGTTATGTGTAGGCGGATCTCGAAAGGGCTGTGGTGGCTTGGACTACTACTTAGAGATTTGCATATTCTATATTTATGAGAATTTGCCTGCGTGTTGCTATGGTACTCCTGAAGTGAATTAAATGAAAAGATTTATATGATGAAGTGTTAACATATTAGCTGTTTCGGAGTTATGACAAGAATTATGTTCAATCATATATCAACATATTAGGTGCAGAAAGTGATATGAAATTTTAGGTGAGGATTAAGGTTGCAGTTTGGTGCCGACAACGATGTCACGAGCTCAGATGCGCACGAAAGGAGTTTCTATGTTTATAGTAGGTTGGTATTGTCTTAAGTGTCACCTGAGATCGGTATTTTGTGAAAAAGGTTTTGCATTCTAGTTAGGGATTCTTGATCGGTTTTCAGCGTTAATATGTCATGTGGTTTGGATGTACGGACCTACTATGTGTTTCAGAAGATTGTGGAAGCGTGACCCACATAAATATTTTATAAGTGTGGAGTGTAGCCACTCAATTGATTAAAAGATTTAAACCAAGAATAAGGATTGTGGTAATATCATTAATTTGAGAATTTATGCCTGGAGGGCACTCTGTTATTGGGTTATGGAATGTGGAGGTTCGCTCCGGTTATGAGGGTCAATCTCATGTGTTAAAGGGTAGTTATTATGGATCTTTGAAATGTTATTAGCCTAGTTGGTGCAATCAAAAATCGTCTATGGATGAATGGATGGATTTAAATGTGATCAGGGGCTTTATAGTAGGCCAGATGTGATCAGCTTAGCAATGTGCTCTCTATGGAAGAGTAGTTTTGGTGTCATTTTGTCGGAACCTATTTCATGTAATGATGTATTGCACCATGCGAGTTGTGAGATATCTTGGTGAATTTATGATGTATTGATGTTCCACATAAGATAAGTTTATATGAGCATGATGGCTTTTGAAATTCAGATCGTATATCGCACCTCAGTTGTTCTCGAGTTTGTGGAATATAGCATTATATGTCTCCCCAGGAAATGATAGTATACACTTAGAATGTTTATGATCGATAGTCGGTATTTTGATGTAATAAGTAATTTACCTCGACATACATCTCCTTATGTGAGTTCCATGTGTGGATCGGGTGGAACGCCACCATGGATATGTTATTTGGATTGGGTGGCACGCCTCCATGGTTATGTTGTGTGGATCGGGTGGCACGCCGCCATGGTTATGATTGCTTGAATCAGATTGCGTGCCGTAATATTGTGATGTTCAGTACATTTCCTTATATCTATTTATTGTGTTTTATTTCTTATTTTCGAAAGGAAGCTCCTATTAGTTGTGCGCCCTTATCGCATGTGTGATTCATCGGCAGGGTAGTCAAAATTCCTTTCCAGAGATCCCTTTCCTTTTTGTATTGCATTTTAATTGATAACCTATTGGCACATCGTGAAACAATATGAGATTTGTGGTTATGTTGAGGTGGCTTGTTCCCTGAGCGGTTTGTACTGGGTGAGACAAGATTGTTGGATTTGGGGTCACTGCAATTTGATTATGTGAACTATATTTGGGAGAAAAAATCATTATTTGGTTGAGAATAAGGTAATGTTTCTTGTTAGGAGTATGACTTAATGATTGGTTGACTCGGCAGTTGAATATGAATGTTTGCACATCTCTTTTGTCGTGGCGGTGTTGTTCACGTTAGAGTAAGACCTGTGTATGTCATGGGGTGCAATGCGAGCATCAGGTTAGTACGATTTCGACTAAGTTGATCATAAAATGTTATGATGGACCGATGAGTAAAGTGATACTAGGTGTGAATTCAGCAAAATAATGCAGCCATGTTTAGGTACAGTGTGTAGTGATTGATGCGGTGGTCTTATGTTGGAAACTAGTCGGGCATATAATTCCGGATGTTGGAATTGGGCTTTAAGGCCTATTTGCTTGAATAAAAAAGGGAATATATTCAGAATTTATCGAGCTGATGTGTTCAATAGAGTTGTGGTAGCACGAGAAGGTACATCAAAAGGTAAATAGTGATTTCAGGCTACATTGGTGTAATCCTCAGCACGTTCGAAGACGAACGTATGTTTAAGTAGGAGAAAATATAATCTCCCGACCGGTCGTTTTGAGCTCAAGCATGTCATTAAGCAATCTAAGGCTATGAACAACTCCATTTAAGGTACTATCACTTGTGCGCATAGTCAGAATCGAATTTCGGGAAGTTCAGAGTTGATTTGGAAACAAAAGTCTCATTTCTGAAGTTTAAAGTTGAAGAACTCACTAAGATTGGGTTTTTTAAGTGAACAACCTCGGAATCGGGATCTAAAGGTTCCAGCAGGTTCGTATGATGATTTCGGACTTGGGCATATGCCTGGATCGGGTTTTGGATGACCTGGAAGCGTTTTGGCGACTATTATGGAAGTTGGCTTTTTGGAAAGAATTTCATAAGTTTGGCTTGAAGTGCATTTCAGTGGTATCGATGTTCGTTTGGGATTCTGAGACTGGGATTAGCTCCGTATCGTGATTCTGGAGTTGAGAGCGCGATCCAAAGTGAATTTGGAGGTCCGTATTAGTTGAAGATAGAAATTTGAAGGTTTTGAGAAACTTTACTAGAAGTGGACTTATGATATCGAGGTAGGAATTCGATTCCAAAAGTTGGAATAGGTCCGTAATGTCGAATACGACTTGTATGGAAAATTTGAGGTCAATCGAACGTGATTTGATATATTTAAACATCGGAAGCAGAAGTTTGAAATTTCGAAGTTCATAAAGCTTGAATTAGGGTGTAATTCATGGTTTTAGCGTTGTTTGATATGATTTATGGCCTTGACCATATCCGTAATACGTTTAAGGATTGGTTGGTAGGTTTGGTTGAGATCCCGGGGCCTCGGGTGGATTACGAGTGGTTAACATATCGAAATTTGGCATTTTGAATAGCTGAAGGGTCTGGTTGCTGGTATTTCCATTTATGCGGAAATGGGATTACAGAAGTGGCCCCATAGAAGCAAGGAAGAAGCCACAGAAGCAGTTGGATATGAAGGCAGCCAAGGACCGCTGAAGCGGCCCTAGATCTGCGGAAGCAGAACCGCAGAAATGGTGGGCCATCTGCAAAAGCGAAATTGGGCTGGAGCCCTGTGTCCTCAGAAGCGGCATATTGTCTGCAAAAGCGGGACCGCAGAAGCAGAAATATTTCCACAGAAGCGAAAGTGCTGAAGGCAGTGGGAGTTGTTTTACATTCGGGATTTGGCCATTCTTCTCCCATTTATTCACTTGGCATGGACGATTTTGGAGAGTTTTAAGAGAGGATTTTTGTCTTCAACGTCAAGGTAAGTTATCCCTATCTATTTTGAGTTAAATACTTCAATTATGTATGAATTTGAGCATGAAAATGGTAGAAACTTGGGGTTTGAGGGAAGACCTAGAAATTAGTATTCTTGGATTTTGACCACGATTTTGGGTATGTAATTAAGAGAAAAGTATATATTTGAGTTCGTGAGTTCTTGGTTAAATTTTATCTTCAAGAAATTTTGGATTTCGGGCACATGGGCCCGAGGGCATTTTTGTCAACTTTGCGATTGAGGTTAGGAATTGTTATAAATTGGATTATTTTGAGTACATTAGCATATATTAATGGATTTACATAATTATTTTCTAGTTTTGGAGCATTATGCATCGATTCGAGTCTTCGGGAAAGCGTGGAATGCCGGTTATGGATCTTCGGAGTGTGGTGAGTCTCCTTTCTAACCTTGTAAGAGGAATTGTCCCCATATGTGAGTTAATTGGTTAGGTGCTCCTGTTTGTGGCGGCTACGTACGCACGAGGTGACGAGAGTCCGTGCGTAGCTACTATTATGCTATTGTCCGGGTAGTTTAGGATCCAGAAACATGCTATACTTGGATAAATTGTAAATTTATGGACATCTTGAATTGGTTATATTATACTGAACTAGTAAATGAATTTCTAAAAGGATCAAACATTACTTTATTAAATTGACTAAAGGAGAATTTGCTTTTTATTAGATAATTGTTCCCAGATAAATTTCTAATTAGGTCTTTGCGCATGACTTTCGATGTGTACCTGCATCGCATGAATGATTCGCGAGCAGGGTATGTGTTTAAATTTCGGAGCGGGCGGAACGCCTTGGCAGATTAAATAGATGCATCTATGGTTCGTGTTATTCGACCCTCGGCAGTGCACAATTTACATTTCTGTTAGAGCGGGTCGTCGATCTCGGCATGATTTGCGCATGCTTGTATTGCTTGTCTTGAAACTTATTTGAAGTTGTTGCTGCCTCTTCCCAGTTTAAGAATATTTGTATAAATGATGAAAATGAGTATTTTTCCTATAAAAGAATTAATTGTCTATTTGCCTCACCCCCGTTGAAATACAATCATGTTATAAAAGTCCACGGTTTAATATAGTAAGGATAAATCGTTATTGGACCATTAGTAAGTGTCAAAGTTGACCATCTCATCTCTACTTCTTCGAGATTAGATGAGATTCTCATTGGGCACACGTTATTTTCGTACTCATGTTACACTTTTGTGCATTTTTGTTGCACATGCACATGCATCTCTAGTGGCCTATTGGACATAGCGACACAATTGACGCGAATACTAGGTGAACTGCATTTCCTCGAGGCGATCCACAGCTAGCATAGTTTTCCTCAGGATTTTATTTATTTTCTGTCCAGTAGTATTCTGGACAATTGTTGTACTTTATTTGATTTTCCTTAGAAATTTCTCATGTACTTGTGACACCGGGTTCTAGGATGTATTTTGGTTTATTCAAAAAAATGTGCAAGTGTTAAATATTTCATTATTTATTCAGAAGAATATACTGGTTTGTTGTTTCAATCATATAAAATAAGTGTTTTTCAGAATTTTTAAAACAAGAATTTAGTTAAGTATTTCAGTTGACTTGTCTGACAGCTGTGTTTGGCGCCACCATGACCCTTAGTGGATTTTGGGTAGTGACAACATGGTACCAGAAAATAATCAAAAGAGGACTATTACAAGCAAAACTCTAATAGCATTAGTAGTTTCATATCCATCATAGTTCTCTCAACATCTTGATATCAGTCTAAAAACTCATATCCCCGATCAAATAGCCACCAACCAGCTACCGAAACTCTATGCTCACTTAGTGCTATGAGCGAATTCAAAGAGCTTTAAAACATTAACTGAATGATAACCTCAAGGTGTGGAAAAGCCATGACTATATATTTGAGTTTAATATATTACTTGTTGAATTACATTAGCAACCCATATTGATCATCAAGAACTTTTGTCATACAAATAAGAATATCCAAAATAATTATACATAGTTTCAGCATAATAATAGGTTAACTACTCAAACAACCAGACATAGTTGCAATATAACAGGAGAACTAAACAAATGGTAACTATCAAAAAAATTAGAAAGAAGTACTTGTAATTTGGAAACAAGAGCAAAAACATGAAGAATAATATTACCTATCATTAAAGAAAAAATATTATAGTATAATGATAAGCGAAAAAACGAACGAAGGGATATTATGAACGATAATAAATAATGGCACAATCTATTCTTGTACCTATGGCCATGGAACTGGAAATGGCATAACCAGTTGTGGGAGAAAATAGACGAAAGATACATTAGGTTATATGTTGAAGATTTGGAATTAAAATTAAAAATAAAAGATAAAGGGTAAAATAGAATTATGGAATAATAAGAAAGGGCATAATTGAAAAAAATAAATATCAAATAATTCTACCACATCAAATCGGTTGTCTCAAAAAGTGAAACTTTTTATTGTTCCAGAATAATGAATTCAACAATACAACACAATCAATTTTAACTAAACAATCAAAACAAACATTATTTTGGGATAAAAATACAATACAATCCAATGGGTAACAACCATCTAAACAAGCTGTTAAATGGCCAATTGAACTTAAAGTTTTAATTATTATTCAAAAGACATTATTTAATTAGTATTTATGTTGAATTTGGGAGGTTAAAAGATGCTTTTGGGAGGGATTGGATGGGATTGTGTATAGTATTTTGCATGCTGAGAGGTTATCTTGTCACGATCCAAATCTCGATCTAGCCGTGATGGCGCCTCTCGTGAAGAAAATGCTACCCAACCAACCTATTTCGCCTTTTCAGAATAGTGAAATATTATTAAACAGGTTTAGCATAATTAAATAATCATATTCTAGACAAATATTTCTTTATTAAGTGCAGAATACAACCCAAACGCAGTCCAAACTGAAGTGTCGTAAATCACGAGCATCTATTAGAGTGTAAATATGACTACCAAGACTGAATTTAACAAAACAGGAATGATGGACATAAGGGAGAAGAGCGGCGCTACGAACACTGCCAGCCAGCTCGCTAAAACTCCGATATCTTTGCCTCCGATCAGCCCAAAACCTGCTACCGGGTGAATAAATGCCTGCATCTGCACATGAGGTGTAGGGAGTAAAGTGAGTACTCCAACTCAGTGAGTAATAAAGGTAAATAACAACTGAGCAGTAAGAAATCACGTAAAGAAAACCATCATGTTGTATAGAAGCAGTGTAAAACCCTTTGAGAAAAGTAGTAAAGCTGTGAAATTTTTAAAAATATCTTAGCTTAGTTTAAAACCTTTTTGAAAATGACTTTTTCAATAGTTCTGAAAATGAATGCAAAACAAAAAATGCAGATAAGCACAGAAATCTGCCCCTCGGGCACCACATCGATGAACAGATAATGTCAGGAAATCAGCTACATATCATATGAAGTAGTACAAACCATAGATAATGGCAGACAAATGAAATAAAGCACCACATACAACAGTACCAGCATAGCTGCGGCGTGCAGCCGAATCCATACATTGCTGCGGCATGCAATGCGATCCATATATCTCGTCGACGGCGTTTACTGGGGGTGTGCAGACTCCCGTAGGGACCCCTTACGGCCCAAGCGCAATATCAAGCCATCTCGTGGCATCAAATCTAGGACCTTGACCTCATATTAGTATCAATATATTATTACTAGGGCGCGCAACCTGATCCTATAATATCTTCAAAACACAAACCCTCAGTTGCTCTTAGTCCAAATATCATCACAAGCCCCTCGGCCATTGGTAAAATAGTGCTTCTCAGCCCAAAATATCATAAGTATCAACACTGAGTAAAAGTGGCTAAGTTTGTAAAACAGTAGGTAGGAACAGGACTGAGTTCAAATAATAAGTCAAAACAGTGAGGAAATAGGGATAGAAATTCCCTGTAATGACTCGACCGGTCATTTTTTGAATTTAAACCTCGTTCCCTTATCAACTGCTTCCCTATGATTTATTAACAGAATTGGGTGCGTTAGAATTGAATTGGAGTGATTTTTATAAGAAATGAGACACTTAGTCTCTTTTAAGAAGGCTTAAGTTGGAAAAGTCAACCGAGCATTGACTTAAGAGTTAGAGGGATCGGATATGAATTCCGATGGTTCAATTAGCTCCGGGAGAGGATTTGGGACTTAGGAATGTGTCCGGAATGTTTTTGTGATGACTGGTGTAGAAAATCTTGAATTGGCGAAGTTAGTATTTTGACGATTTTCGGTTGATAGGTTAGATTTTGATCCTAGGGTCGGAATGGAATTCTGGAAGTTTTTGTCGCTTTGTTATGTGATTTGGGATATGTGTGCAAAATTTCAAGTCATTCGGACGTGTTTAGGTCGGGTTTTTATTAAATGCGAGTTTCGAAAGTTTTATTTGAATTTCGGCTTGAATCCGTTAAGGATTGGTGATTTCTGTGTTGTTGGATGTGTATTATGATTGGAACAAGTTCATATGATGTTTCAGGATGGGTTTTCATTGTTTTTGAGGTCTCACGGACCTCAGGGTGATTTCGGATGGCTAACCGGAACTTTTGAAGTTGGAAAATTCATAATAGACAAAAATTGTATATGAGTGCGCACAAGACCTCACTTTGGACGATTATATATCCCGTTATGTATGTATTTATGTGAGCTACAATCTATCAAATTAAATCCCTTTGAGTCTAGTTTCTAACGCAACAAACCACTTGTCATTTAGAGTTGTATACGGAAAGTTATGACCATTTTACTGGGCATGTGTCACTAGCGCACCCAGATGTGGGCCCGCGGTAAATGTGCACGCCCAAGACAGAACATTGGGCAAACTAGCGCGCCCAAGTACGCGGACGTGCTAGTAGAAGGCCTTTAAATATACCTAAGGACGGGAAATGACAGAACTTGAGTCATTTCTCAAGCCTAGGGTTTCCCCAACACCCCCAATTCGGCCAAGGCACCCAATTGCACTCCTAAGGTAAGTTTTTAAGTTTGTTTTCATGGTGATTTCACTTCTCAAACACTAGTTACAACATGAATTTGATTGGATTTCATAGGATTTCTTCAAAATCTCAAGAACACCCCAAAGTTGACTTTCAAGATTTGGTCTACAAGAGGTAATCCTACACCTTAGACTTCCACATATGGGGTTAATATGGAATTATGAGTATGAATCAGGTATTACAACTTATGATATGTTGATTGGAGGCCATAAATTTCCAATTTAAATACATGAACATGGTAGGGATTTAAAGGTGGTTATTTGATGGAATTTTGTTGGTTGGGTATGAATGGATGGTCATACATGTGTAGTTGGAAGTTATAAATTGGTTAGGAATGATGGCGAGCTGAATTGTTAGTTAATGCTGATAGTTGGAAGAACCAATACTATAGTTATGAGGTGTAAATATCTATGTACAATATGTTTGATAATATGCCTAAATGGCATAAGTTATGGAATAAAGTACCAATATTGGCCCTATTGAATGTTGTATCATAGGTTGAAGTTACATAACTGTATTGGATCATTGTAGCATCATTAAGGGGCAATTTTAAGATATGTATGGCTAAAACCTGGTCTTTTAGAAATCAAGCTTCATCGATGGTTGTGTGACTTTGGTCATTGTATATTATTTCGTGCATTAGATTAGAATTTAATTGTACAATAAATTACTTGAAGTATTAATTATAATATGCAATTTAATTGGATAGATTTGAGCCACTTGGAGTCAAATACTCGTGGCAAGGGCGTGATTTCGGGTTGACTTGCACTTCTTCGAGGTAAGAGGCTTGTGTTACCTTGTGTGGGGGACTTTGTCCCTTAAGACATGGAATTTGGTAATTGAATGTCTTGTACGTGAGATGACGAGCGCGTACTTATGGTAATTGTTGAAAATTCATTTTATTTAAGAAAAGCATGTTTAGCTGACTTACTTGCCTATTTGCTTAAACTGCCTTGTTTGACTTCCATGAAGCATATTAGGCCAGAATCCACTATTAATTGTTACGAGTCTGGTAGTTAATTGATATTTTTGAGCTACTGTTGTTTGATTTATATTTGGGACTACGGGACGGTATCCCGGAAGTTTCCCCTGCACGTGTTATGTTGTAGGACTGAGAGTGTGGGATACCAAGAGATACCTAGCACAGAAATAATTATATATTGAGGATACCAGGAGATCCTCGGAATACCAAGAGATCCTCGAATTATTATTTTTGATACCATGAGATCCTAGAATTATTATTGTGGATACCAAGAGATCCTAGAATTATTATTGTGGATACCAAGATATCCTAGAACTTTTATTGAGGATACCAGGAGATACTCAGGATACCAAGATATCCCCGAACGACTTATTGAGGATACCAAGAGATCCTCGGGATACCAGAAGATCCCAGATGATAAATACCCCATTGTGGTTTATACCTCTATTCATTGTTAGTGTTTGTTCTTTATTACCGTTTTACTTATTATCTTGCTATATTATCACTGTGATTAATCTCATATTATCTTCTCATTATCATATTGATTATTATGTTATATCTCAGTAGGGTCCTGACCTTTATCGTCACTACCAAACAGAGGTTAGGCTTAGCACTTACTGAGTACCGTTGTGGTGTGCTCGTGCCTCTTCTGCGCATGTTTTCATGTGCAGACCCAGGTACTTCCAATCCGGCGCACCATCAGTGATCCATGAGATATCTACCAAAGACTTTGAGGTATATCTGCTGCATCCGCAGATCAGGAGTCTCTATCCTATTCCAGCTGTAATATTTGATCTTTCCTTCTTTTGATTGTGTAGACATTCTGGAGTTAGAGTAGTGTATTACATTTCTATTAGCTTGTGGTTTCCGTGAGATTCCAGGTTTTGGAATTTTCTATTTCAGAATTTGAGGTGTTGAAGTGTATGTGCCAAACGTCAAGATATATACATTTCCTTAAGTTATTTAACTTTTGATTTAATATCCTCGTATTAGATGTTACTTCCGCACTGTTAGGCTTACCTAGTCATCGTGACTAGGTGCCATCATGACATGTTCACGATTGGTGAATTAGGGTTGTGACAAGTTGGTATCAGAGCTCTAGGTTCATAGAAGTCACAGAACACATGCCAGTTTATTAGAGTCTCGATGATCGGTACGGAGACGTCTGTACTTATCTACGAGAAGCTATGTAACTATTTAGGAAAAATCTTCACTTTATTTCATTCCTTATCGTGCGTCATTTATTAAGCTGGAGCCTATATCATATGTTCTTTTGCATCCACTCGTGTATTGAAATTGCGCACTCGGTATCAATTATGCGCCGAAGGTTTATGATGCAATTGAAGGATTATAAGTGAGCCAAGAATTTTCTCAACCATTTTTACCACGCGTCATCATATCGATAATGCAGAAGTATTGAGTGATCATTCAATTGTGCACATGGAGGTGAAATAGGTTTTGACATCTGGTTTATAAGAACGATCTTGAGAAGGTTTACTTTGTTACCTAAATGTCGCAATAATGGTAGAGTCACGAAGTGGATGTAGACCTGAAGATCGTTGGCGGTAATAGAGTTTATGTGGTTCGTATGAGATATCTATTTAGAGAAGGGTACAACTAGCAACCGAGATACTAGAGGAAGTAAGCTTAACTGCCGTAAGAAGGACATGTACCAAACGAATGGCTTGAGTTGTCTTATGATGGTGACACACAAGAAATAAAGGCTAATATCGTGGATTATCAGGATGTATCTTATGGCTTTGCGCCAAGTGAAAGGAGTTCACTATCAATGATCAAATTGTGGGTCATATGTCATATCATATTTGGCCTGCAATTAATTTAAGTGGTATTCAAAAGTTCTCTGAAACTTGCATATGAGTAAGAGCTGAGATTGTATGGGATGATGTTGGGACCTTCAATGTTCCTATATCTATAATAATTCCATATTTCAGTATCAGCAAGGAAATGGAAACAATTTCAGAATACTCGTAGTGCTCCAGTTTATCAGAGCACTCTCATGGGGCAGTCATATTTTAATACACCACTGGCACAGAATTCCTTCAATGGTTATTCTACTTGCCCGGCACAGACTCAGTATGAGTAGCCGAACTGCGAATGGGTTATTATGAATGTGGTAATACTAGAAATATCATGAGAAATTATCCTAGAATTTGGAGAAATCTACTTCATCAGAACACACAGTCAACACCCTCCATTATAGTTACTAATCTACATACGCTACAAGTTAGATATGGAGAATGAAAGGGTAGGTAGTGACTAATAGGTGGATGCCCGATCCATTGATATAATTGCTATAGTGTGGCTGAGACCACTACACCAAATGGTGTCATTACATGTACAATGCTGATTGTTATAAAAGGATATATTTCCTTAACTTGATTTGGTTTTGAAAAATTGAGGCGAGTCCTCTTAATATGCTCCATTCATGGGTGAGCTTCGTAATCTTGTGATCTACTTACGTGAATACTCATGTTGTGATACTATATGAAGATAACTATCCCTATCATTTTGTGTTGGTCATTAAGAATAGCTATGAGGCTAAAAGAGACTTTCTATTACTTACTACAGTGGATTTTGATGTGATTTCAGGTTAATTAATTTCAATTGTCAATTATATGCCCTATCAGTATAAGGGTTCATTTTATATTGTAATTCTCTTTGACTGAAATTATTGAAAAGAGAAAGAAGAAAATGAAAAATTTCAGTTGGCACAATGTGCAAATACATTTGATTCAGAGTTGAGGATGAGATCCTCAATTTTTTTATATAATGTGAAATACTTTGAACCGAGTTAGAAGCTGTGGTGGATATAAGGACAAGGTCATGTCAGTGAAAAGTTTATATGCTTAAAATTCTCATTTTATGAAATTTAAAATTCTGCACTGTATTTTAAATGGGAGTCATGCCTGTTGGTCTTATTTCACAATTCTTCTATATTTTCTGTTCACGTTCAGTCATTTTTATATCGTAAACGCTGAGCTTTAGCCTATGAGATGAGCGACCAGGTGGCGTTAAATGTGACTCGTTAATTCGGGTAAGTAATTATGAGATCTCCACGGCTCGTTGTGAGTAAAGTGGAGGTTTAAAATGTGATGTTTGTTAACATAAGGTTAATTGGCAATGTTGTAATTTATGAAAAACTATTATGGCCGGAGACATAGTTATTAGTATACAAATGATGTGTTTCATGTCCATATATCAGCATGATAATCCGCTGCTTATAATGATGAGATTAGTGTTATTGATATATACATTGTGGTGTTTCATTGGGTTGTGGATGTGTTGTTAGGAGTTGTTTTGGTATTACTATGGCAGGTGGATAGGACCAATTATAGGGGAGGCTCTGCCAAAAATTCTTAAAATTTTGGAAGTTAGAAAATTTGAGACATTAAGACATGCAAAGAAAGAGATAAGCTACGTCGTGTATTTGAGGATGAATGAATAATCCGATGCTTATAATGATGAGATTAGTGTTATTGATATATACATTGTGGTGTTTCATTGGGTTGTGGATGTGTTGTTAGGAGTTGTTTTGGTATTACTATGGCAGGTGGATAGGACCAATTATAGGGGAGGCTCTGCCAAAATTTCTTAAAATTTTGGAAGTTAGAAAATTGAGACATTATGACGTGCAAAGAAAGAGATAAGCTACGTCGTGTATTTGAGGATGAATAACCCTAAGTGGGGGAGGATGTAACATCCCGGAGAAGCAATTTTGAAGTAATTAAGCATTATTAAAAATCGAAGTATGTTGAAATAAGACTAATGCTGTGTGATAATGTTGAATTCAGGACCTATGATGAATGTTAGATGTTGAAGTTTGGGTCTTGTCCTAAGGTTATGGACTAAGGATGAGGTGAAACCTTCGGTTAAGTTGAAAGATCAGTTATAGGAATTTTTCTGAAAAGGGTTTTATTCGGTCTAGTGTATCACTTGGGGTGCTCCTGTGTTATTTGTGAAGAAAAAGGATGGTTCTATGCGTATGTGTATTGATTACGGCCAGTTGAATAAGGCTACACTGAAGAACCGTTATCCTTGCCTCTTATTGATGATCTGTTTGACTAGCTTCAGAGTGCACGAGTGTTTTCTAAGATTGACTTGCGCTCATCTTACCATCAGTTGAAGGTTCAGGAGTCAGATATCACGAAGACTGCTTTCAGGACTTCGTATGATCATTTTGAGTCTCTTGTATGTCATATGGGCTAACCAATGACCAAACAATGTTTTGTACATTTGGTGCATAGTGTATTCTGGCCATATCTTTAATTTTGTCATTATCTTTATTAATGGAATTCTGGTGTATTCCCGGAGTCGTGAAGATCATGAGCAACACCTGAGGACAGTGCTTCAGACTCTGAGAGAAAAGAATTATATGCAAAGTTTTCAAAATATGAGTTCTGGTCGTATACTGTGGCATTCTTAGGCCACATGGTATCGAGTTAGGGTATTTGGGTGGATCTGAAGAAGGTAGAAGCAGTGTAAGGTTGGCACATACCATACTCAGCTAGAGAGATTCGTAGTTTCCTTGGCTTGGCAGGTTACTACCGTTTTCTGTGGAGGGGTTTTCATCGATTGCAACCCCTATGACCAGAGGAGTGCGAGGCGAGCTTTCAAAAGCTCAAGACAACTTTGACCACGACCCCAATTTTGATATTGCCTACTGGTTCGGGGTCTTATGCAGTATATTTTGATGTTTCACGGGTTAGCCTTGGAGCAGTGTTGATGCAGGATGGTAGAGGGATTTCCTACGCGTTCAGATCGTTGAAGATACATGAAAAGAATTACCTTGTTCATGACCTTGAGTTAGCTGTTATGGTTCATGCCTTAAAAGTCTAGTGTCTTTATTTGTACGGTGTGCCTTGTGAGATTTATATTATCACCGGAGTTGCAGCATATGTTCTAGCAAAAGGATCTAAATTTGTGCCATAGAAGGTGGTTAGAGTTGCGGTAAGGATTATGACATTGCTATCTATATCACCGGGCAAAGCTAATGTAGTGGCTAATGCTTTGAGTCAGTGGGCAGAGAGTTTGGGAAGTTTGGCTTACCTACCGGCATCAAGAGGCCTATGGAGATGGATGTTCAGGCCTTTGCCAGTGAGTTGTGAGGTTGGATTATTGGGCACATGCTTGGTTTAGAATTCTTTGGAAAAGTTTAAAGGGATTCAAGATTTACTTTATATAACCTCGTCCAAATAGAAGAGTTATGCGGACTGGAAAGTTCGTGATGGTTCCGATATGGTTGGAGAGAAGGTCCTGACTTGTGTTACGCCTATAAAGGGAATTATGAGATTTGGGAAGAAAGGAAAGTTGATTCAAAGGTTTTTTGGACCTTTTGGAATATTAAGGCATGTTGGGGAGGTTGATTATAAGCTTTCCTTACCTCCTAGCTTGGCAGGAGTTCATCCGGTATTTCATGTCTCGATGCTCCAGAGATATCACGGGGACCCATCACACGTGTTGGATTACAGTTCTGTCCAATTGGACAAGGATCTGTCCTGTTTTGAGGAGCCAGTAGCAATACTTGACAGGCAGGTCAAAAAGCTCAAGTCAAAGGATATAGCTGCAGTATAGGTCCAATGGCGGGGTCAGCCGGTCGAGGAAGTGACTTGGGAGACCGAGCATGATATGTGCAGCGATATCCTCATCTTTTTGCTACTCCAGGTATGTTCTTTATGCTCGTTCGAGGACGAACGAATGTTTAAGCGTGGGAGACTGTAACGACCCGACTAGTCATTTTTAGACTTTAAACCTCGTTCCCCTATTAACTGCTTCCTTATGTTTTATTAACGGAATTGGGTGCGTTAGAATTGAATTAGAGTGGTTTTTATTAGAAATGAGATACTTAGTCTCTTTTAAGAAGGCTTAAGTTTGAAAATTCAATCGAGCATTGACTTATGAGTTAGAGGGATCGGATATGAATTCCGATGGTTAGGTTAGCTCCGGGAGAGGACTTGGGATATAGGAATGTGTCCGGAATATTTTTGTGATGACCGGTGAAGAACTAAGCCTGAATTGGCGAAGTTAGTATTTTGGCAATTTTCGATTGATAGGTGAGATTTCTATCAGTGAGTCAGAATGGACGTGTTTAGGTCGGGTTTTGATTAAATGCGAGTTTCAGAAGTTTTGGTTGAATTTAGGCTTGGTGATTTCTATGTTGTTGGATGTGCTTATGATTGGAACAAGTTCATATGATGTTTTAGGATGGGTTTTCACTGTTGGTTGAGGTCTCGGAGACCTCGGGGTGATTTCGGATGGCTAATGGGAACTTTTGAAGTTGGAAAATTTCATAATAGACGAAAAAGTGCTCACAAAACCTCACTTTTGACGATCATATCTCCCGTTATCTTTAGAGTTGTGTTATCTACAACCTATCAAATTAAATCCCTTCGAGTATAGTTTCCAACTCAACAAACTGTTCGTCATTTGGAGTTGCATACAGAAAGTTATGACTATTTTACCAGGCATGTGTCACTAGCGCACCCAGATGCGCGTCCGCGCTAAAATGTGCGCGTCCAAGACAGAACACTGGGCAAAATAGCGCTCCCAAGTGCGTGGCCGCACTAGTATCAGGCCTCTAAATATACCTAAGGATGGATAATGACAGAACTTGAGTAATGTCTCAGGCCAAGGGCTTCCCCAACACCCCAATTCGACCAAGGCACCCAATTGCACTCCTAAGGTAAGTTTTTAGTGTGTTTTCATGGTGATTTCACTTCTCAAACACTAGTTACAACATGATTTTGATTGGATTTCATAGAATTTCTTCAATATTTCAAGAACACCCCAAAGTTGACTTTCAAGATTTGGTCTACAAGAGGTAATCCTACACCTTAGACTTACACATTTGGGGTTAATATGGAATTATGAGTATGAATCAGGTATTACAACTTATGATATGTTGATTGGAGGCCATAAATTTCCAATTTAAATACATGAACATGGTAGGGATTTAAAGGTGTTTATATGATGGAATTTTATTGGTTGGGCGTGAATGGATGGTCATACATGTGTAGTTGGAAGTTATAAATTTGTTAGGAATGATGGTGAGCTGAATTGTTGGTTAATAGTGATAGTTGGAAGAACCAATACAATAGTTATGAGGTGTAAATATCTATGCCTACAAAGTGTTTGATAATATGCCTAAATGGCATAAGTTATGGAATAGTACCGATATTGTCCCTATTGAATGTTGTATTGTAGATTGAAGTTACATAACTGTATTGGATCATTGTAGCATCATTAAGGGGTGAATTTAATATATGTATGGCTAAAACCCCGTCTTTTAGAATTCGAGCTTCAGAAATGATTGTGTGACTTTTGTCATTGTACATAATTTCGCGTATTAGCTTAGAATTTAATTGTAGAATCAATTACTTGAAGTATTATTTACAATATGCAATTTAATTGGATAGATTTGAGACATTTGGAGTCAAATACTCGTGGCAAGGGCGTGATTTCAGGTTGACATACACTTCTTCGAGGTAAGTGGCTCGTCTAACCTTATGTGGGGGACTTTGTCCCTTAAGATATGGAATTTGGTAATATAATGCCTTGTACACAAGGTGCGCGTACTTGGGCTAATTGTTGAAAATCCATTTTATTTATATTATTAAATTGTGTTTTCTTGCGTAATTGCCTATTCTAAATGCAATTTAACATGTGTTAGCTTAAGAAAAGCATGTTTAGCTGACTTACTTTCCTATTTGCTTAAAGTGCCTTGTTTGATATCCATGAAGCATATTAGGCCAGAATCTACTATTAATTGGTACGAGTTTGGTAGTTGATTGAAATTTCTGAGATGTTGTTGTTTGATTTAAATTTGAGAATACGGGACGGTATCCCGGAAGTTTCCCCTGCACGTGTTATCTTCTAATACTGAGAGTGAGGGATACCAAGAGATCTCTGTCACAGAAATGATTATATATGGAGGATACCAGGAGATCTCGAGATACCAAGAGGTTCCCGAATTATTATTGTGGATACCAAGAGATCCCAGAATTATTATTGTGGATACCACGAGATCCTAGAATTATTATCGTGGATACCAAGAGATCCCAGAATTATTATTGTAGATAGCAAGAGATCCTAGAATTATTATTGATGATACCAAGAGATCCCCAAATGAATTAATGAGGATACCAAGAGATCCTCGAGATACCAGGAAATCCCCGATGATAAAGACCCGGTTGTGGTTTATACCTCTATTCATTGTTTGTGTTTGTTCTCTATTACCGTTGTACTTATTATCTTGCTAGATTATTGCTGTGATTAATCTCATATTATCTTCTCATTGTCATATTGATTATTATGTTATATCTTAGTAGGGACCTGACCTTCCTCGTCACTACCCAACCGAGGTTAGGCTTGGCACTTACTGAGTACCGCTTTGGTGTACTCATGCCTCTACTACACATGTTTTTCATGTGCAGACCTAGGTACTTCTGGTCAGGCACACCATCAGTGATCCATGAGACATCTACCCGAGACTTTGAGGTATATCTGCTACATCCGCAGATCAGGAGTCTCTATCATATTCTAGCTCTTCTATTTGATCTTTCCTTCTTTTGATTGTGTAGATATTCCAGAGTTAGAGCAATGTATTACATTTCTATTAGCCTGTGGTTTTTGTGAGATTTCAGGTTTTGGGGTTTTCTGTTTCAGAATTTGAGGTATTGTACTGTATGTGCCAAGTTGCAAGATATATACCTTTCCTTTAGTTATTTATCTTTTGATTTAATATTCTCGTATTAGATGTTACTTCCGCACTGTTAGGCTTACCTAGTCATCGTGACTAGGTGCCATCATGACATGTTCACGATTGGTGAATTAGGGTTGTGACATCCCCGAATGGTTCAAATAATTAGCACGAAGCCCAGTTATGGCAATCAGCCCAAATAATGATGGTAACAAATAAATTTCAGTCAAACATGTAGCAAATCATCATTCAGGACAGACCAAGTCATAATCCCCTGTAGTAATCGACCCCACACTCATTATCGAACTTGTTTCTCTTCTCAATATAGCACTACGATATGTAAATCATGGTTTCAAACCCTCAGATTATCATTTACAATCATTACTCACCTCGAACCTGCGAAATCTCTCGCTCGCGACGTCTTTGCCCCCTCAAATTGGCCTCCACGCGTGTGGAATCTATCCAAAATTAGAATGAATACATCAAAATATGCTAAGGGAACAAAGCCCAAGCAAAAATAATCAATAACGGGCAAAAATCCCTAAATTAGCAAAACCCGAGCCCCCAGACCACTTCTCAAAACTCAAAATTTTTCACATCAACGAGTTCATTATCTTTCCACGAGTTCATACATATAAAAAGTTCTCAAATCCGACCTTAAATGGTGTTTCAAATCCCAATTCATAAATCCATTTTCTCAAGCCCTAGTTCTTCTATTTTTGGCTTAGTTTCCATAAATTTTTAGGTGGATTACACAATATAATCAGGTTTCAAGACAAAAATTCTTACCTCAAGTCATTTACCCTTGAATCCCTCTTTAACCTCCACCAAAAAGCTCTCAAAATTATCAACCATGGAGGAAAAATGACCCCAAATTGTGGATGAAATGAAATTATAACATTCTGCCCAACATTGTTCCTTCTTCATCGTGATCGCGGCCATAGTCTCGCGGTTGTCACACCTTCTTTTTGCACGCCTACCCCGAGGGATAGATGCATAAGGGAGTTTTTCCAATTTAAGTGATAATATTAGAAATGGGATTATTTATTTATTTCAGAGTCGCCGCTTGGGAAAGGTTTGGCTTTTGGTGTCCCAAGTCACCGGTTTCTCTTGAATCCCAATTTGAGGAAAATATTCGACTTTCTAAAGGAAGTCTGCGAACCAGAAATTCTAAGTAAGGCATTCTGTTGACCCGAGGGAAGGTGTTAGGCACCCCCGGATCCCGTGGTTCTAGCATGGTGGCTTAAGTTGTTGTAAATGGCTAAATATCTGATTTAATACATGTTATAACATATATGCTTTTATTTAACTTTAAACCGCTTTTGTTATTATTTTTAATAGAATTGCAACGTCGTAAAAACGCATCTCAAACCACGTTGCAATCAATGCACCCGTGGTTGCTAATACATTCCGACTCCGTTGAGATTTGGATTTAGGTCACATAAATGCGCACCCAGGTTTAAGAGGGTAAGATTATTAAATACGTGCCTAAATAGACTATTGTGTTATTAATTTGGGGAAGGCCGTGGATATTCTTTAAACGACCACTCTCGAAAGCTAAATAGTTATTATAAAACTTTTGAGGGCCGCGTCGCTTTTGCATTTTATTTTGGCGAGGCACACCTTGATTATATGGCTTCGTTTGACACCATATACGAGCCTGTTGTACACTACTTCTGGATTGTTCCTAACAAATATTAATCACTTGCATGACTCATTATTTCATAACAAACTATTGAATAACAGGTTGATAAATGAAACTAGTTGAACTTATTTAAAACTATTGGGATGAATATGAAAGATAGAACCTATACAGTCCATTATACATTCAATAACATAAACAAACAGTCCTAGTTATAGTTTAAACCATTACTATCAGCTATAAGGCAAATACAATACATGCTGAATTTCCCATGAAGTCGGGCTTCTATTTTCATTTTTCAGTTCTGCCAACTTTACATGATACTGAGGTTCAAAGAATATGTACCTGAATTGGAAAGCAGAACAGAAGAAGAAAGCTCGGTCAGCAGTATATAACACAACAACAACTATAACAGTAACACAGCAGTAGCACCAAACAACTCAGACTTAAAATCAACAGTAAAACTCCAACAGCAAGAGAGTAGTGAAAAATAACCAACACTAGTACCAGATTGACTAAAGTATAAACCCAGCAGACCCAACAGAATCAAAGTAACAAACACTCAGATCCAAACAATAACAACACCAGTTCCCGAACCAGCAATGCACTAGGGCAAATGATCCTAAGGTCTGGAAATTTCTGCCTATAAACTCTCACAGACCTATTAAAGATTCCTAATATTCTTTGTGTTTTTTATCTCTGAAAATGATCTTCCAAAACTAATTTCTCTCAATCTAAACTTTTTCCTTCAAAATCCAGTCCCCCTTCTAGTCCCAAATGACCCCTATTTTATACCCAAAGCAGACCCTTTTCATTACCTTTTTTACTTTTCAGCTACTGTATTCCTCTACTATGTGTATCTTTTAGCCTTTTATTAATACCTACCATTGCTAATTTCCAATTAGTAAAAGCACCTCTCACTCCTTAGTGGCCCCCCTATCAGTTAGTTCAAATTAAAGCATATTAAGGCCTTACTGGACAGACTACTCAGTCAAAAAATTTTTAACTTTAAACTTCCCAAATTACCCCTGGAATTCCATTAATATTACTTCCTTAATCCACAAGACAGATTCTAAAAGCTATTCAATCCTAATTACCAAAACTAAATTCTAATTAAGCAGCTATAACCAATCCTTAATCCTATTCAAATAATGACTCAAGGCAGTTTAACCAGACATGGCACCAAACAAAAGGAATTGAAAAAATACGAGTAAAACTGAGTATCAAACTAGACGTTCAAGAACTTAATAGGTTTAAAATACACAATTAACATAGAGGGAAACAAGATGGACAAATGACTGAAAACAAATATATATACTATATTCATGCTATTCTGTCATTCAAACCTAAAGAACTAACTAACAACATATATTCAATCGAGTACAGATTATAATCTTTAATAGTTAATAACAAATAAAGAAGTAAGAAACAAACCAATAAGGTGACTCGAGTTGTTTTTTAACCAAAAACTGCCATTTCAAGAAAACAATTTAATCGACGAATTTATTCACTTTGATTATATAGTTTACAACCTATACTTAATGAACAACAGAAAGCTCAACCAAATAAAAGGTCCTGATTTGAGAAGAAGCAGAATAGTCAACAGAATTGAAAACAAATCAAACTAACAAAATAACATATAATAATATTACAAGAAGGGCAAAAAGAAAAGAAAATTACCTCTGAAGTTAAAATTCTAGATGAACTCAGGGCCAAACTCGGAATTAGACTCAAACATTGGAGGTCGAACGTACCTTAACCGAGTGTTCTCCACTGAGAACACTTTGGCTAAGGTCGATTGGAATCCCGAAACACCTTCAATTTGGACATATTCCAAGTTTGGAATTTCGAGGGTTTTTGGGGCCTGATTTGGGGCTTGAGCGGTTGTAGCCTGGTTTGAACCAAACCAAGCGTGGTTCAGTAATGAGGGAGGTCAGGAGGGGCCCATGTATGAATTTGGGTTCGATTGGAATAAGTTCACATTTGGCTAGAATCTTCAAATGAAGATTCAAAAAGTTCCAGAACGATTCAAGCCAAACAGTTTAAGGATTTGGGTTGGGCGTGGTTAGAAGGTCTTAGGGTGTTAATTTGGCGTCCATTGGAGAAGGTGAGGTTTCCAGGCAAACCCTCGATTTAATATTCGAAGGGTTGGGGACTGATTCGAGGCAAATGGTTAACAGATTTAGATTGGGGGTGGTTAGATGGTCAACGGGTGTTAGTTTCATGGTCATTGGACCTCAGGCTTCAGGGTTCACGACAGAGGTAAAGGGGGGCAACGTTAGGGTTTCATGGGGTTCATTTGGTCTCTAAGGGAGACGATGAGCAGTGAGCGAGGGGGGTCTGGTTTGGGAGGGGGGCGTTGTATACGGGAAAGGGGGATTGATCTTGGCCGTTGGATCAAGCACGATCAACAGACTAGGTCAATTCACTTAATGAGAACGGTGTTGTTTGGTCTCATTAAGACACTGGGTTGACCCGGGTCGAAATGGACCGATTTGTAAGGGGGCATGGGATTGTTGGATCAAAAGGGAGGAGTGGCTCAGATTAACCCACAAGAAACGTCGTCGTTTCATCTTAGCAGGGGATGAACTGGACCGTCTAATTGAAATAAATCGACGACTCCGATCATTCATGCCCAAAACGGTGTCATTTGGGACATCTGAAAGATCAGGCCATCTGTACCGGGTATATGGAATCGTTTGGCATGATCTTTTCAATTTAACATTCGGGCCCAATCCGATTTTGCTCATATTTCCAACTTTTTTCTCCTTTTCCTTTTCAATTCCTAAATACCAAAATTCCTACATTAAATTTTAAAGCCAAAATAACTAAGAGAAATATAAATTAACTCCCAATAATTAACACACCAGATTAAACACTAATTAAAGAAAAATCACACAATTATACGTTTAGTAGCAACAATTACAACAAATACATATTTTTGTGATTTTTTCTTCTTTCAAAAACAAAATATTGTTCAGTTAATTCCTAATTGTAAAAATAAAATCCGAACTGCATCTGCAACATATTTTTGGTATTTTAATTAATAAAAAAAGGATGAACATTCACAGATAATAACACAAATAATTATCCTAAAATGCCATTCAACTCTCACAATCATACACCAACACAATTTGTTTTATTTTTTGATTTCTTTTGGAGTAATTGTCATGAAAGCAAAAATCACGTGCTCGCAGTTGCCCCTCTTTGTTCAAAAACACAAAGGGTTTTCTTGTAAAGATAACGTGAGCGGATACGAGCGCTTTTTGCCCGTTTGAGTACTCCGTGTGAAGCATTTTTTGAAATATTTGACTGAACCTCTGCTTCAAAGGTTTCCTACATATCCTTGGCTAAAAGGGAATCAGATCAATGTAGTTTGGGAAGTTTTGGTAGCTGGGACTACCATGGGACTGCAATTTTGCTATTACTGTTGCTGCATGTTGTTATTATTGCTTTACCGACCTCCTTGTTATACCAAAAGGAAAATTAAACTAAGCTAGCCATGACTATCGACTATGAGTTAGAATATTCCTATCTATAATTCTTCCTAAAGTTGATCTTGGGTCTTAGCTGATCTTGCTTGTAGACTTTGATCTGAATCTTGATGCTCGCAGGTTGTAGGCGCTTGTTCATTTTTGCAGCATTGAGCGAAACGGGATTGGCGGAGCTCGTGAGTTAAATTAGATTTCGGGCTATCTGTACCTTTATTTTGCTCAAGTATTTGAGCCCATCTTCTTTTTTGTTCTTTTCTTATTTTCTCTATTCTGGATTGAGTTCACTCCATAGGTCATCTCGATCCCTGTGTCTCCGGGTAAAACCTTCTCAGATAAAAAAACAAGCGAACGAAATTTTTCTGCCCCTGTTTTACTAGGAAAATTTCGTGAATTATTTGCAATAAAAACTACGAAGTTGATGAGGGGATTGGAAATTCCAAGTCTGAAAGGCGAAACTCAGGGATTAGAGCCCTAGTGTTTGCAAAAGGAAAAATGCTCAATTCAGGGATTCGAGCCCTAATGTCAGCAAAAAGGAAAATCGCGCAACTCAGGGATTTGAGCTCTAATGTCAGCTAAAGGAAGCTTAGGGATTGGAGCCGTAATGTCGGCTATGGAAACGCTCAACTCAAGGATTGGATCCCTAATGTCGGCTAAAGGAAAATTGCTCAACTTAGGAGTTGGAGCCCTAATATCGGCTAAGGAAATGCTCAACTCAGGGATTGGATCCCAAATGTCGGCTAAGGAAAATCGCTCAACTTAGGGATTGAAGCCCTAATTTCGGCTAAGGAAACGCTCAGTTAAGGGATTGGAGCCCTAATGTCGGCAAGATGCTCAACTCAGGGATTGGAGCCCTAATATCGGCTAAGGAAACACTCAACTCAGGGATTAGAGCCCTAATGTTGGCTAAGGAAACTCTCAACTCAGGGATTGGAGCCCTAATGCCGGCTAAGGAAACGCTCAATTCAGGGATTGGAGCCTAATGTCGGCTAAGGAAATGCTCAACTCTGGGATTGGAGCCCTAATGTCGGCTAAAGAAAAATTGCTCAACTTAGGGATCGAAGCCCTAATGTCGGCTAAAGGAAAATTCTTAACTTAGGGATTGGAGCCTTAATGTAGGCTAAGGAAACGCGCTCAAATCAGGGGTTGGAGCCCTACTGTCGGCTAAGAAAATGCTCAACTCAGGGATTGGAGCCCTAATGTCAGCTGTGGAAACGCTCAATTCAGGGATTGGACCCCTAGTGGTTGCAAAAGGCAAAATGCGCAACTCAGGGATTGGAGCCCTAATGTCTACTAAAACGAAAATCTCTCAACGCATGGATTGGAGCCTTAATGTCTGCTAAAGAAAAATCGCTCAGCTTAGGGATTGGAGCCCTAATGTTGGCTAAGGAAACACTCAACTCAGGGATTGGAATGTCGGCTAAGGAAATACTCAACTGAGAGATTGGTGCCGTAGTGTTTGCAAAAGGCAAAATTCTCAACTCAGGGATTGGAGCCCTAATGTCGGCTGAGGAAGTGCTCAACTCAGAGATCGGAGCCCTAATGTCGGCTAAGGAAATCGCTCAGCTTAGGGATTGGAACCCTAATGTCAGCTAAGGAAACGCTCAAGTCAGGGATTGGAGGCCTAATGTTGGCTTAAGGAAAATTGCTCAACTTAGGGATTGTAGCCGTAATGTTGGCTAAGGAAACTCTCAACTCAGGGATTGGAGACCTAATGTCGGCTAAGGAAACGCTCAACTCAGGGATTGGAGCCCTAAAATGCTAAACTTAGGGATTGGAGCCCTAATAGACTCAACTCAGGGATTGGAGCCCTAATGTCGGCTAAGGAAATGCTCAACTCAGGGATTGGAGCCCTAACATTGGCTAAGGAAATGCAAAACTCAGGGATTGGAGCCCTAACGTCGACTAAAAGAGACTCAAGGTTGGTATCGGGAATTCTAAACCATCTTCTTTTGGGATTTTTTTTGTTTTGTTTTTGGTTTTGATAAAACAAACAAGAAATAATTTGGAGGAAACTTACCTTTTACATTGATTATTTGCTGCAAAGCTGCTTCAGCACTTGCACGTTTTTCTTTCTATTGGGTTGCACCTGCTTCCTGCGTGGTTGCTTTGGATGGTACTTGTTTTAATTTTCCAAACAAATACAAATGTCAGTTTGAAGCGGTGGTTGGCTTGGTGGCCTTGATCATTCCGTTTGGTTAGTCTCGGCCTCATTTCCATTGAGAAGCTTTGCCATTTTTTGTCTTTGATGGTGACCCCCTTTCAAACTGATAAGACTCAAATTTTAGGATTTCACAATGATTCTCCCGCGCGAGGCTTTGGTTCTTCCTCCTCATTCTGCTTTCCACCCCCCCCCCCCGCCTTTGACTTCCTTTCTTTTCCGATGCCTTTACTTTAGAGGTATTCAAACATCATGATCAATCGGGATTGGACCTACACGCCACTGTGGCTGGGCATTTCTTTGCCTCTTTCCAGGCGGAACTCTGTGAAACCGCTCCTACCACCTTTTCTTTGTAACAAGTTTCGTAATTTAGAGTTAAGCCAAAAGGGATTCAAGGAAAGGTAAAATATGAGCGAAAACGTGAATTTAAAAATAGAAGCGTCCCTTTTGGGGAAAAGAAGGACTTATCCAGGTGCATGCTGGCTTCAACTGACATGATATGCTTCTTGGACTGGATGCCCGATCCTCACGAACTTGCATTTTCTCGTGAACCAAACGGATCCATGTTTCCAAAAACAAGGAACCTTTCCAGAACTCTTAGTAGTGAAATCCTCTTTTTGGTTGACAATGCCCTTTGGGGGTTTTGCTAGCTAACCTCTCTCATTTCTCTTCTCACTGTTGCCCGATAGTGCTCCTTGCTAGTTTTCACTAAACAAACTCTCTCGTTCTTGATTTCTCTACTGCCGTTGCCTCATGGTGCCCGAATGTTTTCATCGACAAGGCTCTCATTTTATATCTCTCAAGATGCATCGGCTTTCAACAATGATATTTTTTAGTTCTCATGCTTTTGGCAATTGATCCGAAGGACTTGTACTCGGTTTTGGATAAAAAGAATTGTGGACAAAATTACAACTTTGGAACCATTTGGTGGGCTCATAATCGAAACATTGCAACATCTGCCATGGTTTTACCTTTGGGAAAAAATTGGATTTTTGTTTTTGCGTGACTGAACCCCAGATAGAGGCTGCCTACATATCCTTTTGGAATCAAGTAAAAATGTAGTTCAAGACAATAATATTTTTTTTCAATGGTGCTTTTGGATTCCAAAGAGGGTAGCCAAAGAATTGTAACCGACTCAAAGGGCTTGCAAAACGGGTTGATAGTGTTTGGGTGGCGGGAATAAAAGCCTTCATCATTTCAAATGCGCAAAGATATTACCGAAGAAAACTCAGACATAGTAACTTTTGACTGCATCCGCATTCACATCTGTTTCAGGATCATTTCCTTTAATATCACCCAAATATAACACTCCTCTTGGTAATATCTTTCTGATGATGTACAAACCCTTCCAATTAGGAGCAAATTTTTCTTTTGCTTCCAGGTGATGGGGAAGAATGTGCCTTAACACTAGTTGACCTACCTCAAAATTCCTCGGTAACACTTTTTTGTTGTAAGCACGGGCCATTCTTTGTTGGTACAACTGCCCGTGATAGACCGCAACCATTCATTTTTCATCAATTAAGGTCAACTACTCCAATCGAGGCTTAGCCCATTCGTTATCTCCGATCTCTGCTTCGACAATGGTCCGGAGCAAAAGAATTTCTACCTCTGCCGGTATCACATCCTCGGTCCCATAAACCAACAAGTATGGGGTTGCACCTACTGATGTGCGCACTGTAGTGCTATATCCCTGCAAGGGAAAAGGTAACTATTCATGCCACTATCCGTAACTCTGGATTGTCTTTCTCAAAATCTTCTTGATGTTTTTGTTTGCTGCTTCAACAGCGCCATTGGCTTTGGGTCGATAAGGAGTGGAGTTCCTATGCGTTATTTTGAACTATTCGCATACATCCTCCGTCAAGTGACTATTCAGGTTTGTCGCATTATCTGTGGTGATAGTTGCAGGAATACCAAAACGACAGATAAGATTTGAATGTACAAAATCTACCACAACTTTCTTAGTGACTGATTTGAGAGTGATAGCTTCAACCCATTTTGTGAAGTAATCAATAGCAACTAATATGAATTTTTGCCCATTTGAAGCTTTTGGCTCGATTGGACCAATGCCATCCATACCCCAGGCGACAAAAGGCCATGGTGTCGACGTAGGATGTAGCTCTGTTGGAGGTGCATGAATCAAATCTCCATGCACCAGACACTGATGACATTTCTGGACGAAGCTGAAGCAGTCTTTCTCCATAGTTATCCAATAATACCCGACTCGAAGGATTTTCTTTGCCAAGACATACCCGTTCATATGAGGTCCACACACTCCTGCGTGTACTTCATGCATGATTCTTCTTGCTTCTTCGGTGTCAACACATCTTAATAAATTGAGATCCGTGGTTCTTTTATATAGACATCACCGCTCAAAAAGAAACTACTTGCATGACGCCTAATAGTTCTCTTTTGATCTCCAGTAGCATATTCGGGGTATTCTTATGTTTTCAAAAACCTCTAAACATCATGGTACCATGGCTGGATACTTGGTCCTGCCTCTATTACATTACAATAATCGTGTCTTTCCCTGATTTGGATTTCCAAAGGATTGATTTGGGCATTGCCTGGATAAAGTAACATTGAAGCTAAGGTGGCAAGTGCATCAGGTAGTTCATTGTGACACCGCGGGATGTACATGAACTCTATTGATTTAAATTGCTTGCCGAGATCCTCCACGTGCTGCTGGTAAGGGATAAGCTTGACATCTAGAGTTTCCCATTCACTCTGGGACTGTCGGATAATCAGATCAGAATCTCCCATAATCAACAGATCTTCAACATCTTGATCGATTGCCATAGTCATGCCCATGATGCAGGCTTCATATTCAGCTATATTGTTCGTGCAAAAGAGACGAAGCCTAGCTGTAGCCGGATAGTTTTGATCAATGGATGAGATCAAGATTGTCCCAATTCCTACACCTTTGGCGTTTACGGCCCCATCAAAGAACATCTTCCAAGCATGAGTGTCCTCCGTGACTACTTCTATTGTGTTTTCCTCTTCATCTGAAAAATAATTGCTTAATGGTTGGTATTCTTTGTCAACTGGGTTTTTAGCCAAGTGATGCGCCAATGCCTGTGCCTTCATTGTCGTGCAAGTGACGTAGACTATGTTGAATTCAATAAGCAAGATTTTCCACTTTGCCATCCTCCCAGTAGGCATCAGTTTCTGGAGTATGTACTTCAAAGGATCCAACATGGTTTTGAGGTAAGTAGTATGAGCCTAAAGGTTATCTCAACTTTTGGGCGACCTATGTCAAAGCATATCACGTTCTTTCCAAAAAAGTGTATTTGACTTCATAACCGGTGAACTTCTTGCTCAAGTAATAGATCGCCTGCTCTTTCTTTCCAGTTACGTCATACTGCCCGAGGACACAACCGAAAGAATTTTCTAAGACTGTCAGATACAAGAATATAGGTGTATCTGGCTTTGGTGAGACCGAAACGAGAGGATTTGAAATATATCCTTTGAACTTGTCGAAGGCCTCCTGACACTCAGCTATCCATTTGATTGCTGCATCTTTCCTCAATAGCTTAAATATGGGGTCACATGTGCTAGTTAGTTGCGCAATGGATTGACTGATATAGTTTAACCTGACCAATAAACTCATCACATCTTTCTTTGTTCTTGGAGGAGGTAGATCTCGGATAGCCTTTATCTTTGTCGGATCTAACTCGATACATCTTCTGCTTACTATGAAACCCAGAAGCTTGCCTGATGGGACTCCAAAGGCGCATTTTGCCGGATTCAACTTGATTATAATCGTCAAGTCTCGAACATAATCGTCCTGAGTTCTGGACTTGATTATCACGTCGTCTACATACATCTCTATCTATTGATGCATCATATCATGAAAAATAGCAGTCATGGCTCTTCTGTAAGTTACCCCGGCAATTTCAAACCGAACAGCATAACCCGATAACAGTAAGTACCCCAAGATGTAGTAAAAGCTATTTTCTCGGCATCTCCTTTATCCATCAATACCTGGTGATATCTAGCGTAAGAATCAATGAAAGACTGTATCTCATGTTTGGCACAGTTATGGATAAGGATGTGGATGTTGGACAAAGGGAAATTGTCCATGGGACTTGCCTTATTCAAATCTCGGTAATCCACACATACTCGAGTTTTTCCATCGTTCTTTGGCACGGGAACTATATTAGCCAACCATTAGTATACTGGACCACCCGGATTACCCCTATGTTTAACTGCTTTGTGATTTTTTCTTTGATCTTGTCACTGATATCAGTGTTGAACTTCCTCTGCTTCTGTTGAGACAATCAAGGTAAATTGCAAATATATGCACAACTAGATCAACACCTAGTCCTGGCATGTCATCGTATGACCAAGCAAACACATCTTTAAATTCAAACAAGAGTCGAATTATTGCATCTCGCATTTTCTCATCTGTGTAAATGCTTATTTTGGTTTTTCGGATTTCTTCAGAAGTTTCCAAATTATCCGGTTCTGTGTCATTCAAGTTCGTCTTAGGTTTATTCTCAAAGTGTTCCAATTCTAAATTTATTTCCCTAAAAGCCGTTTCTTCATCATATTTCGATTCCTGGTTCATTATTTCACAATTAGACAGCGTGTTTGGATCTGGCATGAAGTTCACAAGCATGTCATGTTATTTGAAGCCGCATTATTAGAACTGAAAGAGAAAAATAGCAAAATCAAAAAGAATACTGGAAAATGAACAATGAAATTTGATTTTATTTCTTGGAATTTGGAGATAACATGGTTTACATTTCGAAATTTAAAGATAAAAAAGCAAAGAAAACATTCGAGTTACACCCTGGAATAACTCGAGATGCAGAAAAAGTAGAAGCACAAGTCTACCGGGACTCCCTCCTGATTGATAACAGCGTAGCCTCCCAATTTTGAAGCTTAGCATTTGGCCCCATGTATAGCACTTCAGCGCTGCTTGTGCCTTCTCTCAGCTGAACCATGTGGGTTTCGTAAAGCATTTCTCTCATCGCCCCATATATTTCCTTAATCTCTTCGGTTGTAAAGGCATCATCATCTTCTTCTTCAGTGTACTTTGGTCTGACGAAAGTTTTGTATAAATGTGGCAATGGTTGAGGCAACTTCCATCCCTTATTTTTTCTCTTCTTTACCCAATCTTTCAATATTTGGAGTAGGGTGGAAGCCTATCCCAAAGAGTTTCTTAGTGGAAGGCGATGTGATAAGTTCAGTTATTCCTTGCAATGATTTCTTAGCCCTTTTCCTGGTTTGAATCCCCGTCGGGTCATTTCTCTAGCGACCATGATTTAGGTGTTGGACAAGAAAGGTTGGGGGTAAGGGCTCCCTTCTTCATACTGCTCTGCTAACACAACTTCAATAGCCTGATAAACTATATGCTCACTCCCTTCTCTCGCTTCAAGGCATGGGATGGATGGGTCCCGATAAATAGACTGTTCATCTTCTCCGTGGACCACAATTTTCCGATGTTCATATTCAAACTTCACCATTTGGTGGAGAGTGGAGAGCACAACCCCTGCATCATGAATCCAAGGTCTTCGGAGGAGAAAATTGTAATAGGTGTTCATACCCAGCAACTGAAAAGTCACTTCAAACTCCACTGGCCCGATAGTCAATATCAGGTTTATTTCTGTGAGGGTATCCCTCTTAATGCCATCAAAGGCTCTTACACAAACATTGTTGGGGAGAATGCTTCCGGTCCTAGTTTTCATTCTTTGCAGTGTGTAGAGCGGGAAAAATTCAACACCTAAACCCCCATCCAACATTACTCGCTTGACATAGTAGTTTTCACACTTGACTATCAGATGTAAAGACTTGTTGTGAGCCTCTCTCTCCTGAGGCAAATCGTTATTACTAAAAAAAAATTTGATTAACCGCAAAGAACCTTTTCGTCATTCTTTCAAGTTGTTCAACTGAAGTTTCAGCCGGCACATATGCTTCATTCTAGGTTTTGAGCAGGATCTTCTGATGTTTGGCAGACCTCATTAGCAAAGATAGCATAGACACTTGTTTAGGGTATTTGCGCAACTGATCCACCACTTTATAGTCAGACATCTTCATCTGCTGGAAGAAAGCCTCTGCTTCTTCAGCGCTCACATGCTTCTTGGGTGGGTAACGCTTCCGTGTGGCATTGATCACTTCTTGTATGACTTAATATTTTCCAGCAGAAGAATTTCCTAGAAGTTCCCCTGTGATTTCTTTGCCTTTGTGAGTAACCAATGTTTGTTGATAATTCCATGGCACTGTAGACGGGTTCGACATTGGCTTCTGTGACACGCGTCCGATAACCACTGGCTTATTGAGTCGAGGCGGTTTAATCGTCGCCCGGACCACATAGGCCCCTTTCTGTAAATACATTGGTATTCGCCTTTTCACTTCAATCTCTGCGGCTTTTCTGAGCGACCTCGTGGATTATAAAGAACCCCATTTTTTGAGGCACCATTGTCTGCGTCTTTGTTTTAAACTATTTTTCAAGCTCAGCCTTGACAGTATTAGTCTTCTTTTCCCCTTTCTCTTGCTTCAGGGTTGCTTTAGGCTTTCTCTCTACATCAATAATGGCGATTATAGCTTTTAAAGTGGGATCTAACTCTTTGTCCTCAGAGATCATCTCGATCACCTGCCCATTGTTGTGAGTAGGCAACGGATTGTTAGTCACATTTGGGACCTCCTCTTCCATTAACACTTTGTTCTATCAAGTTCTCCACCACCCTTTTTAAGGTCCAAAAATCATTGGTATCATGCCCTTCTACTCCCAAATGATAAGCACACCTGACACCGATTCTGTAAGCGGGCGATGCTGGAGTCTGCCTTGTTTGAAGGACTGGCTGCAGGAAACCCATTTGGACAAGCTTTGGGAATAAGGTAGAATATAGTTCACCAATGGGTGTGAACGTTTGTCTTCTAGGTGGTTCCTGACGACGGAAATTATTCTGGGGTGGTTGTGGATTATAGTGGTTCCGGTAAGGAGGTTGGGTTTTGGGAGGTGGAGCTTGGTTTCGGTTGGCTTGTTGCGGTGGCTGGCCATAAGGTTGAGCATTCGTGACCATGTAAGTATGAGGATCATAGTCCACATCTTGGTGGGGGTAGTAGTGTTGTTAGGTTCTTTCAGGAAAATGGGGCATGGGGTTACGATATTCTCTTGCTTCTGATGCTGCCATGGACATTTCATCCTTTTTCTTGCCCCTTGCTATTCCTCCGCACCCACCTTGAATGGCTTGGAAGATCGCTCTTATGGCTGCCTCGCTCAAGATTCTACCGGTTTTCAGACCATTTTCTACCATTTTTCCGGTTTTATTTGCTTTTGCAAAAGGGTTTCCCATAGTCGACATGATATTTTGGAAGTAATCGGGCTTTTAGGCTTTCATGAATACAGTTACCATCTCCTATTTCATCCATTGTAGGTTTCACTCTTGAAGCTTGTTCGCGCCACTTAATTGCATATTCTCTAAAATTTTCTGAGTATTTCTTCTTTAGATTCGTTAGAGAGTTCTTATCCGGCGCGATGTCTATGTTGTATTGAAACTGTTGGACAAAGTCTCAAGCAAGATCATCCCAGATATGCCAACGTGAGATGTCTTTATCCATAAACCACTCTGAAGAGATGCCGATTAAGCTTTCCCCGAAATATGCCATTAATAATTCCTCTCTGCCACCAGCCCCCTGTAACTGATTGCAATACTTCTTCAAAATGAGCAATGGGGTTGATGTGCCCGTCATACTTTTCAAAATTTTGGTGTTTTGATCCCTGATGGAAAATGGACATGCGGGAACATTCACAAATCTACATAAGAGACACTCTTCTGCCCACTCAACCCTTGCATGTTCTTTAAGCTTTGTTCAGGGCTTCTCATTCTCTTACCCATCTTATCCTGCTCGGGTGCTTTGGGAATTTGATCTTGCCAAGTAGTAAGCTCGTATTGAGTTTGCGGAGGGTAAGCGTTGTTGGTAAGCTGGGTAGGTTCCAGCGAGAAAGAGGGTGCTTAATATATGAATGAGGATGAGTTGAAGTTAGGCCTTGGTAAAGCAGGTTGTGCCGTAGCTGAACAAGGAGGTGCGGTGAATATGTTTGAAGCTGCACCTGGTGCTGACACCTGGGGTAAGACTCAGAATGTGATCCAGCGAAGTGAGTTGAAATGGGTTGGATATCCTAATAGGGTATTTGGATAACTTATGGGGATGTTGGATATCCCGCTTTCCCTAGAAAACAGCTCAGGGAATCCGGGGATCGCACTTGGTGGTTCTTTTCCATTGCCCCAGGCGTCCAACATTTCTATCATGCGGAGACACAGAATTTTATTCCCCTTAGCCATTGCAGACTCAGAAGTCGGGATGGCTGAAGTCAAGATAGGGACTGTTCATAGAGGAATTTCTGAAGTCATTTCTACACTCCATTTCGATCTTGTGAAGTAAGTGTGAACACTTCCTTTTGACTCTGTGATGGGTGGCTGGACACTTCTTTTCAACCTCGTAAAATATGAATGTGAGGCCAGACTACCACCAAACCAACCAATTTTCTATAAAACCTGGATTTAGCAGCAAGTAAACGGTTAGTTTGAAACAAATAATAGATAGGTAATCTCACGTTGGGGTGTGATGCACCTATATAGTTAAGTGGGTTTCTATATGTTTGCATTGATTACATGCGTCATTCCGGCTTCTCTTTATGCTCCCATTTTTGTTTTCTTTCTTTCTTTTCTCTATTTTTTAACTTTCCCTTGCCTTCTCAAACCTTTTCTGTTATTTAATATTACAGTCAAATCTGATAAAGATTGCCTACGTATCACGACCCCACGTGAATCAGACCAAGCGTAGTTCGTGACAAACAAATGCAAAAATAAAAGAATCATTTTTTATTACTAGAACATTCTATTAAAAAACTGACTCTAAAGACATAGACATGTCTGGGATAAAATAGACTTTGATAAAAGACTCAAATGCGACAAATAAAATAAAACTCAGGACTGAGAGACTGCACTAAAAGTTGGATCTTCAATGGTCTTCTCGTTTAGACTGGTATTATCAATGGTCTGCATCGTTTGGCCCCCAGTTTCCTCCCAAAGTCTCGTACAAACTCTGAAATGTCGCGGGTAACTGTTGAATGAGGGCATGCGCTTGTTGAACAACTTCCTCATTGTCCAAAAGACGATGAAGATTATGAACAAACGCAGCTTTTTCTGCCAACCGAAGTACATGATCTCTAGCTTTCCCCATATTTTTATGACAGTTCGACAGCCATATCTGGGTAGTGTTGAGGGCGTGCTCCATCCAAGCTTCACGTCCCTCATATTCTTCATTGCGATGGTTTAACACACCCCTCTCGATCATCTGCATGCGTCGTTCTTCCTCAAAATTTCTGTGCTGATGGGCGTTCTTCTGCCTTTTTATCTCTTCTAATTGTGCGTAAAGCTGACTCCTTGAGCATATCCAGTGGCCCCATTCGGTTTCAAAATACTCTTTTTGCTGATCGAAACCCAATTGTTGCTGGTGCGCATCCTCTTTAATGATACTCAAGTCTTATTGTAACTTATTAACTAAGCATTTTTGTTCGCTTCAACTCTTCTAGCTAAACAAATCGTGTTTTCCAGTTTTTCCTGTAGGCGAGTTTCCTTATTCTTAGTCTGCTTTAGTTCTTTATCCATGACCCTCAAGGCGGATTCATAATCTTTCTCAATGTTCAAGCGAATCTGAGCAATTCCGCCATGCTATTGGACATGTTGTTTAGCTATGGTCATCTGAGCATGCTCCAATTCCTCTTTCTGCTTTTCTATAATTCCTTGATAATTTCTCCTCCTGTTTGAACCCTCTGGCTGATCTCTAAACGACGAAGGATCATGAAACCAAGCAATATATTCTGGGATCACCTCTCCATGATCTCGGTCTTCTACCATCTCGTTCAACTCCAAAACTTTACTTGCATGCCAAATTTTCATAATTTCCTCTTCGTCATGAGGTTGATTTTCGCCAAAATTATAGCAGGACTTGCTCATGTCTCATGTTGGTGGCACCTCCTTTCGTCTTGCGAGCTGACGCATTAACCAGAGTGGAGCATAAGGTTGGACACCATCCAATCCTATGAGTACCAAATAAGAGTGGTATGCAGACTCACAAACGACATCCTTAGAGGAAAACCAATCATAATTCCATGTGATCTGTTTGGCAGACAAAGTAAGGAGTAGTTCTTTCCAGTTGTTAATACCTTCAGGTAAGTCACATTTGTCAATCCTCTTATGGTTATCATAAGTGTGATTGGGCCAAAGCTCACTAAAATTAGAGATCGTAGGATGGCGATAAAAGTGCTCTAAAAACCATATCTGTAGCAAAATGTTGCAGCCATCGAAGTTTCGCATGCCCAATTTACATCTGGTTAAAGCCCAAAAAATAGAAGAAAGAATCATAGGGACCAAGTATTAGTCACGCCCTTTTGAGGTCAGAGCCTCAACTACACCTGCCAAGCGGATGTCAATGCATCCTTCCCTTTCCAGAGAGACTATACGCCCCAAAAATGCAACCATAAAGGAAAACCTTCTGTGTACCTTCCATGTTTCCTTGTCTTCCTTTGATTACAACATTTTGCCGCATTCCTTTCAAAATTGCATTCTAGGTCGTACATGTGAAACATAAATCCCAGCTTAACCCACTTGCTTCCTAAACCTTCGTACTATCCATAATTTATGTTCAGGAGCTTCAGAAATTTACCCTCATTCACATTTTTTGTCACTATGAACCTTTGACGGTGAAGGTTGCGGCCCCACCGTTGGAAATGGGCGATCTCCTCCAAGGTTGGAGTCATTGCACAGTCAGTAAAATGGAACACATTTTATTTAGGATCCCAGTGCAGAACTAAAGCTTTGATTACTTCCCTCCTGGGCTGGATCGTCATCATGTGAACCAAATGTTCCAAGCATTTCTTAATCTGGTTTCGCTCATATTCCTTAAAATCTTTCCACCAATCCCACAGTAATGGTGGTGTCTGATCATCAATAAGAAAATACGGTATCTCTTCTGACCTGGGCCTCTTTTTAGACTTGCCTCTTTCTCCACTCATGGTGCACCTGTTTATCCGGACTTGGGGTTAGGTTTAAAAAACTCCGATTACTCGGGTTCAACTCTATAAAAAATAAAAACCAAAAACGTCTAAAGAGTATATTTTTCTTTTCCATTTTGCTATGATTTTATCAATATTGCGGTCGAAACTAATGAGGTTTGCCTACGTATCCCACATTCAGTGAGAATCAGACCCGCATAGTTCAGTCAAGAAAAATAAATTAAATTTGAAAACACGGCTCTTTTTTTTTACAAACACACTATTTCGGAAAATAATACTTTTCTTTCTTTTTCAACAAACAAATTAAGATAAAACCTTCTTTTTTTCTCCTTTTTTTACCATTAAACAAACCGTTTTTAGAAAAAAAAAATCTTTTCCCCTTTTTTTTTCATTTTTCTCAAATATTCAGCAGAGTTTTGACACTATTTTGACATTGGTTAGTTTTGTAAAACAGATAATCAATTCTCCGCACTGCTATTTCTCTCCATCTTTTAATTTCCAAATACTCCATAACCGGTCAACATGCAAGTCCGAGACAAATAAATGTACGAAAAATAAGTAGGATGCATTAGGATGGTCCTTTTCATTTCAGGTCGCTCGTCTTAGACGGACCCAACCCCTGTGTTGAGTCCCCTATGTCAAATGCAAAATGATGCAAGTAAGCGTTCCTACTAGGGATACGGCATGAAGTCACATTCTTCTAGGTTCTCAAATACTAAAGGAGAGGGCGTCTAAGAATTCGCTTACCCAGGCGGAAAACCCAAGCCTAGGAGCGTCAAGCGTCACCAGTTGTAGAACAACATTGGCTAGCTAACGGCTCTCCTGCCTAAACATGTGTGACTACATCCTTCACCAGAAGCTGGTAGACTAACTGGCTTTATCTCAAGAGAGAAGTTTTGTGATGCTGGTAGGCAAACACAACATAACTACTGTCACGACCCAATTCCCAAATTCGGTCGTGATGGCGCCTCTTGTGAAGACAAGGCCAGCCAGACCGTTTCAATTAAAAGATCGAATCTAAATTTATGACATTAATTAATATGAATACCAATACAGCCCGACCGGGGTGTCACAAGTCACGAGCATCTAAAGAGTAGGGACGCTACTACTGAACCAACAATGTATAAACATACAAGGCAAAAACGGGATACAAGGATGGAGTGTGGTGCCGCGAACGCTGGCGGTTACCTTGCTCAACTACCAGAATATGGTCTTCGGTCCTGCTAATGACCCGTTATCGGGCGAACAGTACATGCAACTGCACGCAAGGTGCAGGGAGTAAAGCGAGTACTTCCAACTCAGTGGTAATAAGAGAGAATAATATCTGAGCGATAAGAAAACAAGTATGATCTTACCAAACTACTATAAAAGATAGAACAATCCTTTTTGAGAAAAAACTGAATACTGTGAAAAATCCCTTTTGAAAATCCCAAGTTATGTTAAAAAAGCTCTTTTGAAAATATGCTTTTTCAACGATTTCAAAGGTATTTTCAACAAGTAGGAAAATAATCAGAAACCTACCCCTCGGGCTCAATATCAACTCACAATATCTAACATCAGCCTCTCGGGCTCAGCACTCCTTAACATATAACAGCAGGGTATCTCGTCAACAAGGCAAGTAACTGTATGTATGGCAATGATATATGAGTGCTAAATGTCATGCCACGTAGTAAAAACAAGAGTAAATGCATGAATGAAATGAAATGCACATGAATACGTTGTAGCGTGCAGCTCGAGCCAACCATGCATATGATTTAAGGTCGGCGGCGCTCACTGTGGGGGTTCAGACTCCGGAGCGGCTCCTTCAGTCCAAGCGCAATATCATACAGTGCCAATAGTTACCACTGTTTCCATTTGAATACACGGTGCTAATAGTTACCACCGTTCCAAGAAATAATATACAGTCCAGAAAATAGTGAGATAATGATCGTCAGCTCGAAATATCATTTAAGAATCTTTTGTGTTTTCAAAACATAGAATTTTGGCTGAGTTTGCAAAAATAGTGTTAAAAACCCCTGGAATGAATTCAAATAGTATGCAAATCATGTTAACTCTCATATATTAATCCCTAAAGGATTATACAAGTCGGAGCAAGGCCCCAAACATGGGATCAAGCCCAGATAATATCAATATAGGGTGCGAAGCAATCGCCAATATAGTATAATTTCATCACTCGGATTGAACCGAGTCACAATTTCCCACATATATGAACCCGCATTAGCCATGGAGTGCGTGTCTTGTCTTATATAGCGTCACAATGTGATATAACGGGGTTCCAAATAATCAGCAATAAGCCTCAAACATGGCGATGATCCCAAGTCATAATGATCACAAAAAACATTTACAATTTAGTGGAAAAAATCAACAACCGGGACGGACCAAGGCACGATCCCAACGGTGCTCTACCCCACGCTCAGGTCCAGCGTGCATTTCACCACAATACAACACTAAGATGTGCAAATCCGGGGTTTCAAACCCTCAGGATATCATTCCCAAGTATTACTCACCTCGATCCGGAGAAATCTCGAGCTCGCGACGCCTTTGCCCCTCAATCAGCCTCCCCGCACGTCAAATCTAACCAAAAACAGAGCGAATACATCACAATATGCAAATGGGGCAATACCCAATAAAAACAATCGAATTATAGCAAGAACCTCGAAACTAGGAAAACCCGAGCCCCGGGCTTGTTTCTCGAAAAATTACGAAACATACATTTCCGAAATCCTCGTCTCGCCACGAGTTCATACATACCAAGAACTCCCAAATCCGAGCTCAAATTACCTATTAAATTCCAATTTAAAATATCAAAACTCAAGCCCTAACCTTATCCCCTTTTTAATGAAAAGTTCTCCTAAAGGTTCTGCAGCCTCTCGAAGATAAATACAGACGTCTCCGTACAGATCCGCGAGACTCTACTAACCCTGCTCATGACTCGTGAGACCTAGTAACCTACGCTCTGATACCAACTTGTCACGGCCCAATTCCCAAATCCAGTCCTGATGGCCCCTCTCGTGAAGACAAGGCCAGCCAGACCGTTTCAATTACACCACTTAAAGCAATTAATTAGTTATAATAGATCGAATCTAAATTTATGACATTAATTAATATGAATACCAATAAAATCCGGCCGGAGTGTCACAAGTCACGAGCATCTAAAGAGTAGGGACACTACTACTACTACAGAACCAACAATGTATAAATATACAAGGCAAAACCTGTTAGAAAATACGCTTAGCGCTAGAGGGGGGGTGAATAGCGTTATAATAAAATTTAGCGTAAACTTGCGGAAATTAAAATTTGCAGGAAATAAATAAGTGCGTTAAATAAACAAAAAGGAAAGAACGCACCGATATATTCTGGTTCACCACAACACGTGGCTAGTCCAGTCCCCGAGAGACTCTCTCGAGATTTTTCACTAACTTGTTAAGCTTACGGGTGCTCAACAAACCTTTACAACTTAAGGACACAAGCCTTAACACCTTTGCTCGGAGATACAACACTCCAAGACTTCAACCAAGGAAACACAAGTTCCTTACAACAAGAGAATCACAATTCTCTTACAAGTGTATAAAACACTAAACACTCAAACAAAATACTCCTTAATGAGTAGATATGAGTAAAAGAAGTAAGCTCTAGATCACAACAACTTTGGACAAGAATATGGCTCTCAAAAGCTTTATGAAATTGAATATAAAATGATAAACAAAAGTATGCAAGCTTATAGCAATGTAATGATCAGTTGTAGTATGTTGTTGTGTTTAAAACACTGAAATGAAGCTGTATTTATAGTTGAAAAACTTGGCATTACCGTTGCCTAATTGCCAAATAAGAGTTGCTGATTTTACTCACTGACAATCGATTGTCAAACCCCAACAATCGATTGTCTGCCAGTCAGATCAAAATTCAATCCCAGATTTTACGCTTGATAATCGATTACTTTCAATCCATAATCGATTACTGGCAACGTTCAAAAAATCCTTTCCAGATTTTACCACAAACAATCGATTGTCCAGAATCAACAATCGATTACTCAGCAACGTTCAAAAAATCTTTTTCGGATTTTAATCAAAACAATCGATTATACAGAATCAATAATCGATTACCTGACGGTATTTGAAAACTTTACGACAACGGTCAGCTTCACAATCGATTGCACAAAGTCAACAATCGATTACTTATCAGTTTTTGAAAAACATTTTAGACACTGTCTCTTTGACAATCGATTGTCCAATGTAACAATCGATTATTTAATAAATTTGAAAATCACTGGAAGACAATGTCTCAACATAATCGATTACCATTAGTTCATAATCGATTATTCTGAGTATTGAAAAACTTTGATGGGCACTGCCTCAATCACAATCGATTGTCATTAGTTCACAATCGATTGTCATGCAGGTTTGAAAAACCTGATGCTCACTGTCTTACTCACAATCGATTGTCGTTAGTTCACAATCGATTGTCATGCAGTCTTGGCTTAAAACAATCGATTATCATAAGTACATAATCGATTATCTTAGTCCAGATTTTTAAGGCATGTCTAAAAATTATTTTGACTACTGTAAATATGCATGATCTAAAATCATTTGACATTAAATTAAATATGCATGATTTTGGAAAATAGTTTTATGAGAGAAGCCATGTTACGAGTCAAGTTGTAGGATCAAGATCACAATTAAGAATGACTCAATTAAACTATAAAACTTTGTCTTGAGCTTGAATCTCGTTGTATATCAATTGTGCGCTTGTTTTTTGAACTTCGTCATATATCAGTTTTCGCTTCGTTTGTCATTCATCAAAACCTATACAAAAGAACACACGTTTTAGTATATTGCATTGAGAACGTGTTTCCAACAAAACCGGGATACAAGGATGGAGTGCGGTGCCGCGAATGCTGGCGGTCACCTTGCTCAACTACCAGAATAGGGTTTCAGTCCTGCTAATGACCCGCTATCGGGTGAACAGTACCTACAAGTGACTGAATTCAAATAGTATGCAAATCATGCTAACTTTGATATATCAATCCCTAAAGGATTCTACAGGTCGGCGCAAGGCCCCAAACATGGCATCAAGCCCAGATAAAATCAATATAGGGTGCGAAGCAATCACCAATATAGTATAATTTCATCCCTCCGATTGAACCGAGTCACTATTTCCCACATATATGGACCCGCACTAGCCATGAAGTGCGTGTCTTGCCTCATATAGCGTCACAATGTGATATACCGGGGTTCCAAATAATCGGCAATAAGACCCAAACATGGAAATGAGCCCAAGCCATAATGATCACAACAAAACATTTACAATTTAGCAATAAAATCCAACAATCGGGACGGACCAAGTCACGATCCCAATGGTGCTCTACCCCACGCTCAGGTTCAGTGTGCAAGTCACCACAATACATCACTAAGATGTGCAAGTCCGGGGTTTAAAACCCTCACGATATCATTCCCAAGTATAACTCACCTAGAACCGGCGAAATCTCGAGCTCACGACGCATTTTCCCCTCAAATTGGCCTCCACGCGCATCAAATCTAGCCAAAAATAGAGCGAATATATCACAATATGCAAATGGGAAATACCCAATAAAAAACAATCGAATTATAGCAAGAACCTCGAAACTAGAAATTCCCGAGCCCCAGACCGCTTCTCGAAAAATTACAAAACTTACATTTCTGGAATCCTTGTCTCTCCACGAGTTCATACATACCAAGATCTCCCAAATCCGTGCTCAAATGACCTATCAAATTCCAATTTAAAATATCAAAACTCAAGCCATAACTTTAGCCCCTTTTTAATGATTTCAACCAAGTTTCCATGTTAATTCTTCCATAATCTTGAATAATTAGGCCAAGGAACTTACCTCCCTGTGATTACCTTCGAACTCCCAAAAGCTCTCAAAATACTCAACAATGGTGGAAAGATGACTTAAACTCGCAGATGAAAAATGATAACTTAACCCTTCTGCCGAGATCGAGTTCCACTTACGCGGTCACTGACCGCTCCTGCGGTCTCCGCTTACACGTCCCCACGACCGCTTATGTGGTCTCACTTACACCACACGGACCGCTTCTGCGGTCAAAATACCGCTTCTGCAGTAACCGCTCATGCGGTTCCCAAGCCGCTCCAGCGGTACAAGCCTGTTTCCCTTGGTCCCTTCCGCGACCCATCTTCCGCTTCAGCGGACATCTCCTAAGCGGTCCCTCGTCCGCAAATGCGGAAATACCAGAAGACAGAATCCCAAACCTGAAGCAAACTCCAAAAATTCTCGTTTAACCATCCGAAATCACCCCGAGGCCCCTCGGGGGCCAAACCAAAAACACAAACATGACTTATTATCTTATTCAAACTTGTTCGAGACATAAGAACACTATCATTAACATCAAAAATCACCAAATTCCTCAAATCCAAGCCTAAATTTCTTATGAACTTCGGAAATGCGCATACGATAAAAACCCAACCAAACGACGTCCGAATGACCTGAAAATTTACAGACATATCCAAAATCACCTAACGAAGCTACTGCAACTCTCAGAATTCCATTTCGACCCTCATATCAAAGTCTCACCTATCAACCGAAATTCCCTGAAATTCAACTTAGCCAATTCAAGCCTAATTCTACACCGGACCTCCAAATTCAATTCCGTTTTTTTCCCAAGTCACAAATCATCTCTCGAAGCTAATCGAATCATCTAAAATCACATCTGAGCCTTATACTCACAAGTAAACTTCCAGTTGACTTTTCTAAAATAAGTTTCCGTCTAAGAGGCCATGTGCCTTATTTTCAACCAAAAACCAATTCAATTACGCCCGATCGACTCAATTATTGATATTGAAACATGAAACAACACAATAAGGGGAAAACAGAGCCGTAACACATAAGACGACTGGTCGTGTCGTCACAATTACCTACCAGAAGACTCAGGGGGAAAATGGGTTTCGCAACAGTTCATATGTACAATTCACCAAATATCAAAGCGGTAAACATTTAGCACTTTAAGCATAAACATGTAGGAAAATCAGATATAACCAAATACAAAATTTATCTAAGCTCGAATTCTGAACCCTGAACAAAACGTTATCGGTTTTTATCCCCAATAGAGTCGCTAGAGTTGTCACACCTCCTTTTTGCACGCCTACCTCGAAGGACAGATGCATAGGGGAGTTTTTCCAATTTAAGTAACAATATTCGAAATGAGATTATTTATTTTTTTCAGAGTCGCCACTTGAGAAAGGTTTGGCTTTTGGTGTTGCAAGTCACCGGTTTATCTTGAATCCCAATTCGAGGAAAATATTCGACTTTCCAAAGGAAGTCTGCAAACCAAAAATTCTAAGTAAGGAATTCTGTTGACCTGAGGGAAGGTGTTAGGTACCCTCGGATCCCATGGTTCTAGCATGGTCGCTTAATTGTCGTAAATGGCTAAATATTTGATTTTAATACATGTTAAAACTTAAGTGCTTTTATTTAACTTTAAATAAATTTTATTATTATTTTAACAGAATTGCAACGTCGTGAAAATGCATCTCAAACCACATCGCAATCAATGCACCCATGGTTGTTAATACAGTCTGACTCCGTTGATATTTGGATTTGGGTCACATAAATGTGCATCCGGGTTTAAGAATGCAAGATTATTAAATACGCGGCTAAAGAAACTATCGTGCTATTAATTTGGGGAAGGTCGTGGATATTTGCTAAACGACCTCTCCCGAAAGCTAAATAGTTATTACAAAAACTTATGAGGGCCCCATCGTTTGGCAGGGCATGCCTCATTTATTTTAGAGGATAATCCTAGAGTAACTACATTTTTCTATTTAAGTTCGTCTCTAAAAATAAAAGAGAAAAGTCCTAATTAATTACATATTTACAAATTCGAGCCTCGAGTTCAAGTCTGAATTCAAACAAAAGGGGGGCCCTCTTAATTTGAACCAGCTATCTAACTCAAAGCCCAAACTCATATTTGTTAGACTACGTATTATTATTCAACAATTAAACTCAAATAGGGCCTCAAACAGATCTCTTCGATAGGCAAGTAACAATCATTCAAATTGATGCCCAGTTCATTAATCGATTACAAATAAAACTGAAACAGATTTGTTATTCAAACCGTTATGCAAGAAATTTAAGACCTCATTGAGCCTAATTATTTCACTACAATCCAAAGAAAGAAGTTTGAAGCATAATCTAATCGGATTTGATTTTTTGCCCCCTAAAGCTTCGACTTCCTCATTTTTTAATCTGCTGGTGGATTACCATACTACTACTGAAGATGACAACTAAATTGGAAACATGATTCACATAAAACAACTTGATTATATGGCTTCGTTTGACACCATATACGAGCCTGTTGTACATTGCTTCTGGATTGTTCCTAACAAATATTAATCACTTGCATGACTCATTATTTCATAACAGACTATTGAATAACAGGTTGATACATGAAACCAGTTGAACCTATTTAAAACTATTAGGATGAATCTGAAAGAAAGAACCTATACAATCCATTATACATTCAATCACTTAAACAAACAGTCCTAACTATAGTTTAAACCATTACCATCAACTATAAGGCGAATACAATACGTGGGCATCCATTTTCCATTTTTCAGTTCTGCCAACTTTACATGATACCGAGGTTCAAAAAATATGTACCTAAATTGGAAAGCGACAGAAGAAGAAAGATCGGTCAGCAGTAGATAACACAACAACAACAACAATAACAGAGGAGTAGCACCAAATAGCTCAGACTTAAAATCAGCAGTAAAACTTCAACAGCAAGAGAGCAGTGAAAAATAACCAACACCAATACCAGATTGACCAAAGTATAAACCCAGCAGACACAACAGAATCAATGTAACAAACACTCAAATCCAGAAAATAACAACACCAGTTCCCGAACTAGCAACGCACTCGGGCAGATGATCCTAAGGTCTGGAAATGTCTATCAATAAACTCTCAAACTCTCACGGACTGATTAAAGATTCCTATTATTCTTTATGTTTTTTACCACTGAAAATGATCTTCCAGAACTAATTTCTCTCAATCTGAACTTTTTTTCTTCAAAATTCAGTCCCCCTTCTAGTCCCAAATGACCACTATTTTATGCCCAAAGCATACCCTTTTCAGCCCCTTTTTCTTTGATATTACCCTTTTATTATTACCCTTTACCTCTTTTTACTTTCCAGCTACTATATTCCTCTACTATGTGTATCTTTTAGCCATCTATTATTACCTACCATTGCTAATTTTCAATTAGTAAAAGCACCTCTCACTCCTTAGTGGTCCACCCTATAAATTAGTTCAAATTAAAGCACATTAGGGCCCTTCTGGACAGACTACTCAGTCAAACCATTTTTCAACTTTGTATTTCCCAAATTACCCCTGGAATTCCCTTAATATTACTGCCCTAATCCACAAGACAGATTTTAAAATCTGTTCAAGCCCAATTACCAAAACTATATTCTGATTAAGCAGGTATAACAAATCCTTAATCCTATTAAAACAATGATTCAAGGCAATTTAACAAGACATGGCACCAAACAAAAGGAACTGAAAAAATACGAGTAAAACTGAGTATCAAACTAGACGTTCAAGCATTTAATAGGTTTAAAACACACAATTACCACAGAGGGAAGCAACATGGACAAATGACCGAAAAAAATATATACTATATTCATGATATTATGTCATTCAAACCTGAAAAACTAATTGACAACATATATTTAATCGACTATACAGATTATAATCATTAATAGTTATAATAAATAAAGAAGTAAGAAACAAACCAACAAGGTGACTCGAGTTGTTTTTTTACCGAAAACTGGCAATTCAAGAAAACAATTTAATCGACGAATTTAATCACTTTGATTATATAGTTTACAACCTATACTTAATGAACAAAAGAAAGCTTGACAAAATAAAAGGTTCTGATTTGAGAAGAAGCGGAATAGTCAACAAAATTATAAACAAATCAAACTAACAAAATAACATATATTAATAATACAAGAAGAGCAAAAGAAAGGAAAATTACCTCTGAAGTTAAAATTCTAGACGAACTCAGGACCAAACTCGGACTTGGACTCGAACATTGGAGATCCATCAGACCTTAACCGAGTGTTCTCCACTAAGAACATTTCGGCTAAGGTCGATTGGACTCCTGAAACACCTTCAATTTGGACAGATTCCAAGTTTGGAATTTATAGGTATCTTGGGGCCCAATTAGGGGCTCGAGTGGTTGTAGCCTGCTTCGAACCAAATCAAGCATGGTTTAGTAACGAGGGAGGTCAGGAGGGGCTAAGGTATGAATTTGGGCTCTTTTGGAATAAGTTCATGTTTGGCACGAATCTTCAATGAAGATTCGAAAAGTTCCAGAAAGATTCGAGCCAAACGATTTAAGGATTTGGGTTGGGGTGGTTAGAAGGTCTTAGGGTGTTAATTTGGCGGCCATGGGGGAAGGTGCGGTTTCCAAGAAAACCTTCGATTTAAGATTCGAAGAGTTGGGGCCTGATTCGAGGCAAATGGCTCACGAATTTGGATTGGGGGTGGTTAGATGGTCAAGGGGTGTTAGTTTCATGGCCATTGGACCTCAGGCCGTCGGGTTCACGGCGGAGGTAAAGGGGGGTGGCGCTAGGGTTTTATGGGGTTCATTTGGTCTCTAAGGGAGACGATGAACATGGAGCAAGGGGGTCTGGTTTGGGGGGTGCTGGTGGTAAGATTGGCCTTATATACGGGAAGAGGGGATTGATCTTGGCTGTTGGATCTAGCACGATCAATGGCCTAAGTCAATTTAATTAAAGAGAGCGGTGCCGTTTGGTCTCATTGAGAGACCGGGTTGGCCTGGGTCGAAATGGACCGGGTTGTGAGGGGAGCTTGGGATCGTTGGATCAAAAGGGTGGAGTGGCTCAGATTAACCCACATGAAACATCATCGTTTCATCTTAGCAGGGGATGAACTGGTCCGTCTGATTGAAATAAATCAACGGCTCGGATCATTCATGCCCAAAACGGTGTCGTTTGGGGCATCTGATAGATCAGGCCATCTGGACCAAGTATATGGCATCGTTTCGGCCTGATCTTTTCACTTTAACATTCGGGCCCAATCTGATTTTGCTCATATTTTCAACTCTTTTCTTTATTTCCTTTCATTTTCCTTTTCAATTCCTAAATACCAAAATTCCTGCATTAAATTGTAAAACCAAAATAACTAAGAGAAATATAAATTAACTTCTGATAATTAACACACCAGATTAAACACTATTTTAAAACAAAAATCGCATAAGTATACGTTAAATGGAAAAAATTACAACAAATACATATTTTTGTGATTTTCTTCTTTCAAAAATCAAATATTGTTTATTTAATTCCTAATTGTAAAAATAAAATCCTAAGTGAACATGCAACATATTTTTGGTATTTTAATTAATAAAAACATGATGAATATCGACAGATAATAACACAAATAATTATCCTAAAATGCCATGCAAACTCTCAAAATCATACACAAAGACAATTTGTTTTATTTTTCGATTTCTTTTGGAGTAATTGTCGTAAATGCAAAAATCACATGCTCAGAGCAGTCACGAAGAATAAATCCTCAAAGGCTCCAAAATCCACTATGCCAACGTGATATATACATTGCGAACATGATGCCCCAGATCTCAGACCTACGCAAACGTGAGCCACCTTATGCGAACGTGAAAGGCAATTCCACTGGACTCCAAATCCTTATATGCGAACGCGAGCGGACTCATGCAAATGCAAAGCACAAAATCTTAGCCTTTCGCAAATGCGAGCCCTCAAGTGCGAACACGAGGGCTTAAATTTTTGCCTTCCAAAATATTCCTACGCGATCACGAAATACCCCACGCGATCGTGAAGGCTTAAACGTCTGTAACATATGAACTGAAAATCTACAACTTTTTAACTTAGAAAATGGTCTGATTCACCACCTGAAACTCACCCGAGGCCCTCAGGACCTCAATCAAAGTCACCAACACATCAAATTACCCAAAACTCATCGAATTCAAGCCTAAGTTTTTAAAAAACTTCAGAAATACACTTTCGATCAAAATCCAACCAAACTACGTCCGAATGCCCTAAAACTTTGCACACACATCCCAAATGACGTAGCGAAGCTACTGAAACTCTCGGGATTTTTTTTACCTCTATATCAAAATCTCACCTACCAACCGAAATCGCCAAAATCTCAACTTCACCAATTCAAGCCTAAACCTTCCACATACTTCTAATATGCATTCCGCTCACTCTCCCAAGCCCCAAATCACCTTACGGAGCTAACCAAGTCATGAAATTTCCGATCCGAGATCATATACAAATAAGTCAAATCCTTGGTCAAATCTTTCAAATTCAAAGCTTTCAACTGAGATTGTTCCTTCAAATTCATTCCGATTTTCCTAAAAACCAAAACCAACTGTCTACATCAATCATAATACATTACACGGGGCAAGTCATACCCGAGACTGGCGATCAAAGTGCAAAAGGTCAAACTGACCGATCGGGTCGTTACATCCTCCCCCACTTAAAAACACGTTCGTCCTTAAATGTACCCTGAGTTGTTCTTGAAGCAAACCAATATCTGAATAACTTTACCATGCATATACCTAGGGGCGATCCCACGTCATCTTATCTCATATGTCCGAATACACATTGTAGCTGAAATTACACAATCCAATCTGGCTCATAAGCCATAGAACCACATTTTCACTTCTGAAACCATCAATACCATCAAGCCCTCACACCTATACTCTGAATAGACCCGAACTAGCTGTAAAATCCTATGCCTGCAACATCGGGAGCAATCCTATGATATACCACATAACTCAAAAACTTGTAGCGATAACTTCTATTCAAAACAGCTTCCCACAACAAGCGAATAATAATAGAAAACCTCTTATCAGCTAAAGTCTCATCCTAACAGTGTCATATACTGCCAACGATAAATGAAACATGCAACAAACCATAAGCATTTTCTCAAATCGCCCATTCATGAAGCCACTTCTCCTCTAACAAACACCATAGCAAATTTTTGAGCCGAACCTCGAACATGTCCTTCCAACATGCTGAAATCGAATATGTCCATATTCATTAATGATCCCAACGATCTCCTCTAACCCAACACACCAATCTGGTGACATGACACATCAATAGAGGCCTAAGCCACAACTAGCATAATACGCGCACCAATAAGAAACGGTCCGAACATACTCAAATCATAAAAATTACTCAAATGAAAGAGTTGTACCTCTAGTTCACCAGTACCACCAGAACACAAGGCTGAGAACTGGTCTCGCATCATATAATAGAACACATCGAATCTAAGCCGCAAGGTCATATCTCCATATAGCTTCGCTGCAATGCGCAATGCTATCCCAACACTGCTCCACATGAGACACCTCAAGTCACTATGCTTTAGATTGACAACCACGCACAATTTGATGTCTAGCACAAAAGAAAATCATTATAGTCACGGTGAAACAAATAACATATACCATGCAAGCCTGATAGGACATGATCGATATGCCATTCACAGAGAAACACCCAATTACTCTTCCCGCTCGACTTCCACTATGAGACTCCAAATGAACCGCACTATATGTGCCCGAATCCAACATATCATAATGTCTTGCAACACAGAAAGGTAACTCATAGATATCCTCAGATCACTAATAAGCTCAATAAAGATCGAATCAACCTATCTCTCAACAATAAGATTCGAGGCTAACCAAGTCGACTCAAGCTAGAACACACATCCACATTGGTCAATCAACGAACTCTTTATCAAGGAAATTCTGAAGTTGTTCCTTCCACCACTATAACTCTTGTCGTTGCCATACGACACGGTGCCCGGTACCAAATCAATATTGAAACAACAACCTCGCCCGATGACATGCCCGGCCACAAGAAACACATCTGAAAAGCCCCTCAACACCAGAACTGAATCAATGGTAGCAACCTCTGCGCTGACATCCATCACGAAGACCCAATTAAGAAAGGAAATCCTTCCTAACCGTCCGCTAGGTCTTCGAATTATAAAAATCTCTCCAGTAGGACATAATCCGTCAAACATCGCCACTCACTCTGTGGCATTTTCCGGTATAGCAAATAGTGTTGCCTTAGCACAATAGCCCAGAATAAAGCAACACAGAGACAACCAGTCTAAACCCAATATCACATCTAAAATCTAACATACTAAGCAACAAAGATCCACTCGGGTTACCATGCCGTGCCGATACACACGATCTACCACCAAAACATAGCCTAAGCATAAGAACTCCCAGTCACCAACTCCATATAGCACACGAATCATCATACCTGATCCCAATTTTGCTGTCTAAAAGCATACCACACCTTAAAACCCCAATCATTCCACGAAATATACTTTAAAATTTCCATGTGCCACCAAGCAAACCCGAATATCATCAGTCGATCTAACAAGAAAGTGCCCGTAATATTACCGAAGCATCATCAACTTAATCACATTCCCCCCCCCCTTTTTTGAACATATACTCTCGTCAAATCACTACCAACTAGCAATACCATTTCCTTAATCATCTGAGGCCACCCGCTACTTAAGAGTTTCATGAACTTCCTTTCAAAACCAAACTATAACCTTACACACGCAAGTCTTGATCCTCCCCAACATAGCGTATATAATATTCCATCTGAGGACAACATAAAAACTTTTATCTCCCTTCCGAGCCGTAGACATCTATGCATTCAACTAGCCAAGAACTTTCCATTGGTCCCACCTAGAAAAAATCACTATACGTCCCATGATCCGCATGCCCCTAGAAAATATGCATCTTCAAACCGCAGTAAAAATTATCAAGGACTCTCCGAATTGCCGTTGCACTATTCAGACAGGCTAGGACTAAATCCTTCTAACTCGACCAAGCCAAGCAAGTCATCACAACCTAACAGCATTGTTGCAAAATACATGTAGGGACTCATTACCTCTAACACACACAAGGGGTTAATCATATCCTTACCATACAGATTCGGTCTACTATCAAGCTACTCCATCTATCTAAATTTCCTTTTAGTTAATCTTCAATTTGATATTTCCTCTTGTTGTAGCACCACAATTCCTCAACCCAAGCTTGCCACGTGAAACCCAAGCATAAATCCACACTGTCTAAGACTCATAAGCCGCTGAATACTCCCTTAAATATTCTCGGAAACACCACATTCCAGAATACTTTACTCTGAAGAACTCCATGTGAATCTAAATACATTACATGTACTTTCCTGATACTACTATATAGAATAATATAATTAACATAGAAATACCACAAGTCTTGACCTCTTCCAATAAAACACAATTCCTAATCGCATGTGTAACTTTAGAATACTGAATTAGTGTATGTAGACTCTTGAACACATTAGAACCAATCTCACAAGTCATTCACTCTTATTCAAACTACAATTTACCTGACCCAACAAATAGAATCACATGTGCCTTATTGGCTCTCCGACACAGCCGAATTAAATCCTCATCGCAATACAACCAAGCAACTCCCTGCTCTATGCGCCGAGCATTCTTTACCAACATCAAATCAAGACATCCTGTGATTTCCTTATCCAATGAAGCATAATATAATCTTTGTCTAAAATTTTCCTTTATTCGAACCATCCTCGGTCTCTATTTCTTTAAGCCATAATTGATTCGCCGCACGGCTCAAACTGGAACCGCATGGCACCTAACCGTGCAATCAACTACTAACAATAGAATCCGCCACTTGGTTCGGAGCCATAGATCAAAATACACTCAATAACTTACAACATTTATTCTCGATTGATGCCACAATACCATAGTGAGACTAAAATCGAATTCCTTGTAAATTTGCGTAAACACAAATCATCTAGCACTCTAAATGTTCAACAAATCTCAAACTCATTCTCAAAACAACTAAGCCCACTCTCTTAAAAGGCCCAAAAATTCCAATTTCAACACTTACATTTCATTTGCACATGAGATCTTCTACATTCGCATATGGGTCACACCACCCTAGAAATCTTTGTAGGAGATAACCCACCTGCTATGTCTTCAGTTAACATCTATGTATACCTTCCACCGTCATAAACTATACGCAGTCACTTAGCCTTCCCTAGTCTGAACTCATACCGCAACATGAAATTACTTCACTCACAAGTGGGAGACATGAAAAGATCCTTCACGTGCCCATAATTCGGGGCTATACCTCGAATCAAGATGGAATTCAAGCACCAAATAGTTCTTTTATCATTCAGCAGACCTTCCTCGTCACTTCAAAGTCGTATATATACATCTCGTAGTACTAACATACTCATCACACAATTATCCAGCCGTCACTTCTACTAATAAGGACAATACCGAACATATAAGTTCAAAACACATGCTCACACAATCAACACCTCGGTGCTCAAGCCATAGGCAAAGATCCAGCCTCAAGTCCTTCAGACTGGTTCAACATCAAACTCACAGAGATCACGTCTCATCCCTCATTCAGGAATCACAAGCCACCAAGGAACATATGATACTGAGTGCTCCTACGCCCATTGATAAGTAGGATTTTAATGTGTTTTATGCCCTTACTTGCCTATGCTTTGAGAATAAATTGCTACAAAATAGTCCCAAAATGCTCACAGGTTATGCTTGATTGCAGGTTTGAGCGACAAAGTGAAAAAATGTCTAAGATTGGCTCAAAATGGAGTGTAACCTACTTAAGAATCAAAGACCAAGTGAAGTGAAGGAAAAAAAAGCCTAGTGCAGACTGCGCAACTGTGACAGCGGTCGTACTAGGAAATTCAAAGAGATGACATCTTCAGGTTGAAAGTCACAGCTCGCGTCCATCCTTTGCGGGCGCTTCTCATTTTTACATGGCCCGCATGAAGGAGATTCAGAGAACCTATCATATTCCCAAGTCCAGCTACGCGGCCTACGTTCATCATCGCGTGGTCCGCGCCAGACCTCCTCCGCGGCCCCGTTACCCTTTCACGCAGTCCACGTCCTTCAAGTTCAGAGAGATGAATAGTGAAGTCCAAGAGCTAGTGTGGCCACGATCGTGTCTGCGCGGCCCGCGCTGATCCCACAGGGGTAGTTTTGCCAAATTTTTTTAGCCCATTATAAATAGAATATTTTAAAATTTTTAGGTCAATTTATGTATTATTAACTGAGTTGCGCTCGTGGGGACCGAGATATTAGCCATTTTTGGCACTTTAGCTTTAAATTATCAATAGATTCTTGTAGTTTCTTTTTAGTAATCAATTAATATGTTTAGTTCTTCTTCTATTGCTTCTATAATTATGCCTAGATAAACCTATTAGCTAGGGTTGTGGCTCAACCCTAGTGTGGCTAATTGATGGGTGTTGCATTCTAATGGTAGATTGATATTGGGTGTTTGCTAATTGTGTTGATTTTATATTTTAATTAAGGATTGGTGGTCGCAAACATTGATTCAAGTTTAGTGGATTTGACTCTTCTTGAGAAAGAGAGTCTATGACCGCAAAATTGACCCAACAAGGAATTAGGATGGACCAATGAGAAATGATAGTCCTAATTAACGGGTTAAATCTCGAGAGAGTAATTACTCTACTTGAACCCTTGTTGCTTGGTCTCATTGGCCTACCCAATTGGCCTCGAGAGAGCCAATTGGGCAAAATCACTCTCTCCACTGAGAGGTGTGAGAGTGTGTACAATTGCGCAACGGTAATAGCATAAGCCCCAAATATGTCAATCTATCTTTAGTAGTTTTTACCTGCTAATTAACCATCTAGGTGGTGCCACAACCCTAGTGCATTTATCTTCATTAATTAAATGTTTGAAGTGCAAACCCAAAAATAATTTAGTGTTGATCAATATTTATAATAGTAGTTATAAACATGAAAACCCAAAAATGTTTGAAGTGCAATTAGAAGCACAAACACATCTCTAAACTAGACAGACAATACACTCCACTACTAGCTCCCTATGGAAATTCGGTCCCGAACTACTATTTGGGTAAATGTTGTTGTGACCCACTCTTCCTAAATTCGTGTAGCGTGGAGTCGGCAGCTATTACGCATGTGAATACGTGGAAGGAATTTCAAAAGTTACTTTTCAAGCTGAATCAAGGATGCACGATAAGAATTCAAGAATGTGAAGTTTTCCTAAATGTTCTGCAGCCTCTCGAGGATAAATACAGATGTCTCAGTGCCAATCCACGAGACTCTACTAAACCTGCTCATGAACCATGAGACCTATGTAACCTAGGCTCTGATACCAACTTGTCACGATCGAAACCCCTATCCGATTGTGATGGCACCCCTCGTAAAGACAAGGCCGGGCAACCAACCCATTTTACCTTTTTAGAATAGTTAAATATTATTAAACAAATTTAGCATAATTAAATAATCACAGTCTTAACAAAGATTTCTTTATTAAGTGGGGAATATAAGCCAAAAGCAGCCCAAACCGAGGTGTCACAAGTTATGAGCATCTATTAGAGTGTAAAGATGACTACAAGGACTGAATTTAACAAAACATGAATGATGAACATAAGGGAGAAAAGCGGCACTGCAAATGCTGGCATCCACCTCGCTAACTCCGATAACTTTGCCTTCGATCAGCCCAAAACCCGCTACCGAGTGAATAAATACCTGCATCTGCACACGAGGTGTTGGGTGTAAAGTGAGTACTCCAATCAGTGAGTAATAAAGGTAAATAATAACTGAGCAGTAAGAAATCAAGTAAAGCAAACTATCATGCTGTATAGAAGCAGTGTAAAACCCGTTGAGAAAAGCAGTAAAGCTGTGAAATCTTTAGAAATATATTCTCGGTGTAAAACCTCTTTTGAAAATGACTTTTTCAACAGTTATGCAAATGAATGCAAAACAAATGGTGGAGATAATCACATAAATCCACCCTTCGGACACCATACTTAATTAACAGATAACGTCAGAAATTAGGTAGATATCACATGAAGTAGCAAAAACAACAGATAATCGCGGACAAATGAAATAAAGAACCACATAGAACAGTACCAGCACAGGTGCGTCGTGCATCCCGATCCATACATCGTTGTGGCATGCAACCCGATCTATATATCTCGTCGACGGCGCTCACTAGGGGTGTGCAAGCTCCGGAGTGGCCCCTTACAACCCAAGCAAAATATTAAACCATCTCGTGGTATCAAATCTAGGCCCTCGGCCTCATATCAGTATAACACTATTGCGGCATGCATCCTGATCCTATAATATCCTCACAACACAGGCTCTCGGCTACTCTCAGTCCAAATATCATCACAAGCCCCTCGAGCATTAGTAAAACAGTAGTTCTCAGCCCAAAATATCATTTAAAAAATATCATTAAGTATCAAAACTGAGTAAAAGTGGCTGCGTTTCTAAAATAGTATATTCAACAGGAGAATAATAAGTCAAAGCAGTGAGGAAATAGCGATAGAAATCACCGAAGGGTTCAAATAATTGCACGAAGTCCAAATATGGCAATCAGCCCAAATCCCAATTGTAACAAATAAATTTCAGTCAAATACGTAGCAAAATCATCAATCGGGATGGACCAAGTCACAATCCCCCGAAGTAATCGACCCTACGCTTATCATCAAACGTGTGTCACATCTCAATATAGCACTACGATGTGCAATCCTTGGTTTCAAACCCTCAGGATATCATTTACAATCATTACTCAACTCAAACCGGCAAAATTTTTAGCTCGCAATGCCTTTTCCCCTCAAATCGGCCTCCACGCACATCGAATATATCAAAAATCAGAACGAATACATCAAAATATGCAAATAGAACAAAGCCCAAGCGAAAAATATTAATAACAAGCACATATCCTGAAATTAGCAAAACTCAAGCCCCGGGCCCACTTCTCAAAACTCAGAAATTTTTACTTCAATGGGTTCCTTATCCTTCCACGAGTTCATACATATCAAAAGTTCTAAAATCCGACCTCAAATGTTCCTTCAAATCCCCAATTCAAAAGTCCAATTTCTCAAGCCCTAGTTCTTCAATTTTAGGCTTAGTTTCCATGAATTTATTGGTGGATTACAAAATATAATCGAGTTTCAAGACCAGAATTCTTACCTCAACTCGTTTCCCCTTGAATCCCTCTTTAATCTCCACCAAGAAGCTCTTAAAATGATCAACCATGGAGGAAAAATGACCCAATATCCCGGATGAAAAGAAATTGTAACATTCTGCCTAGCAATGTTCCTTGTTCATCGCTATTGTGGCCATAGCCTCGTGATCGCGAAGAACAAATACTCAAAGGACCAAAAATACACTATGCGAACACGATATATACAATGTGAAGGAGATTCCTCAAATCTCAAACCTAGCGAATACGAGGCAACTTATGCGAACGCGAAAGGCAATTCCACTGGACTCCAAATCCTTATACGTGAATGCGAGCGGACTCATGCGAACACGAAGCACAAACTCTTAGCCTTCCGCGAACGCGAATTATCAAGCGCGAACGTGAAGGCTTAAATTTCTACCTTCCAAAATCCTCCTACGCGATCGCGATATACCTCATGCGATCGCGAAGGCGTAAATGCCTGCAACACATGAAATGAAAATCTGCAACTTTTTAACTTCGAAAATGGTTCGATTGACCTCCCGAAACTCACCCGAGGCTATCGGTACCTCAACCAAAGTCACTAACACATCCTAAAACCTCATTCAAACTTGTTCCAATCATCAAAACACCTCAAACAACATCAAATTACCCAAAACTCATCGAATTCAAGCCTAAGTTTTCCAAAAATATCCGAAATACGCTTTCGATCAAAACCCAACGAAACCATGTTCGAATGACCTAAATTTTGTACACGCATCCCAAATGATATAGAAAAGCTACTGAAAATCTCGAAATTTCATTCTGATCTCTATATCAAAATCTCACCTATCAACCGGAAATCGCCAAAATCTTAACTTCGCCAATTCAAGCCTACACCTTTCACAAACTTCCAGAATATATTCCAATCATGCTCCCAAGTCCCAAATCACCTAACAGAACTAACCAAATCATAGAAATTCCAGTTGTCCCAAGTTCAGTTGAAGTTCTCAAAATTGACAAATGAACTTAGGGAAGGACCTGGTCCATCTTGGGAGACACAGTTAGTCAAACCCATTGCACATGGAAGGCACGTGAGGAAGATATGTATTGAAGGTTACGCAGCAAATATCTTCTGAACGGATTCGAAAAGGTTTCATTGAGTTCTAAAGATGACAGTCTGCTTATGATAAGAGAACAGAAGCCTAATCTAGGATAAGGATGGGAGTTTGTATTGGTTAAAGACTCAAATAAACTAAGGATAAGCATTAGAGTATCGATCAAACTCTAATTGCTAATCTATTAAATAACCAAGTTGTTCTCTTTTATAGGTAATGTACATACGCAGAAGTTAAGCATATTTGAGAGCAAAAAGAGAAAGTCTCATTTGCAAGCAACATATGCGAGATACAAGTGTGCACATATGAAGCTACATGAACTAAGATAAAAGAACCAGTTTCATCATTGTGTTTATTCTAAGTCTAGTTCAATTGTAGTAGGATTTAATATTGTACTTTTCAGCTTTCTTAGAAGCAATTGTATTAGGTACTCTGAGTATTCAAGTTAGAGTTAACTTGAAGGTGTCGCATCAGTTGAGGCTGTGTGCCACACTATGGTTAGAGTTAATCCTTAGGTTTACAAAGAGTTTTGTAAATGCAATTTTGACTCAGTGATTTTAGTGGAGTTTGGGAAAATCTTATTAAGTAGTAGGTCGTGGTTTTTACACCATTTGAGCCAGGTATTTTCCACGTAAAAATCTATGTGCACTTTACTTTCAGTACTTATTATTCCGCAAACTAATGTAGTAAGAACACTTAGAAAAACCAGGTTCTTCTAACGCAAAAATTAGGTGCCACACAAATCACCTCCCCCTCCATCTTGTGTGGTATTGACGTTAATAACATCAATTCCAATCCGACCTTATATAAAAATAAGTCAAATCCTTGGTCAAACCTTTAAAATTCAAAGCTTTCAGCTGAGATTGTTCCTTTAAATTCGTTCCAATTTTCCTAAAAACCATAACCAACGATCTACATCAGTCATAATAAATAACACGGGGCGAGTTATACCAGAGAACTGTCGATCAAAGTGCAAAAGCTCAAACCAATCGGTCGGGTTGTTACACTATACGAGGGGATTTCAATGATCATATTGGGTTGACTACTGGAAGCTACACCGAGGTTCATGGCAACTTCAGTTTTTGGAATAAGAACAGTTGAGATACTTTACAGTTGGATTTCACCAAGGTTTTTGAGCTGATGATGGCAAACTTTAGTTTTCCGAAGAGGAAGGAGCATCTGGTTACGTTCTAGATTGCGGTGGTGAAGAATCAGATTGATTATCTACCCTTTAGAAGGTGTGATAGAGGATTGTGCTATGATTGAAAGGTTATACTAGGTGATACCCTTGCGACGCAGTGCTAGGATTGAAAGGTTATACTAGGTGATACCCTTGCGACGCAGCATAGGCTCCTGGTAATGGATGTCGGTATCATGATAAAGAGGAAGAAGAGGTTTACACGAGGTCGACCAGGGATCAGGTGGGGAGCCTTGAGTAAGGATAAAGCCTAGGAGTTGGAGGGGAGGCTATTGGCTATGGGAGCCTGGAAGAGTAGTGGGTACGCGAGCACTATGTGGACGACGACGAACTGTATAAGGGAGGTGGTGATAGAGGTGTTATGAGTCTCGAATGGTTACTCTAGCAAGCACAAATGTGACTGATGGTAGAATATATTGGTCCAAGGTAAAGTAGAAGCGAAGAAGTTTGCATACTTGAAGTTAGTAGAAAGCTCAAGTGAGGAGGAGAGGAGAGCAAATAGAGAGAGGTATAAGGTAGCTAGGAAGGAGGTGAAGTTGGAGGTCACAGAGGCTAATACCGTTGCATTTGGTTGTCTATACAAGGAACTAAGGGACAAAGGCAGGGAGAAGAAGTTATTCTGACTGGCCAAGGCGAGAGAGAGGAAGGATCGGGATCTGACCAGGTGACGTGCATCAAAGACGAGGACAGTAGAGTATTGATGGGAGAGGATCATATTAAGAGGAGATGGCAGACTTACTTTTATAGAATTCTGAAAGAAAAGAGGGTATGGACATTATGCTTAGTAAATCGGGGAATTCTGATAGTCACCGAGACTTTAGGTACTATAGGCGCATTAAGGTCGAGGAGGTCATTGGGGCTATGTGTAAGATGAGTAGGAGTAGAGCAATCGGGCGAGACAAAATTCTGGTATAATTTTGGAGGTGTGTGGGTAGAGCTGGCTTAGAGTGACTGACTGGGCTATTTAATGTTATTTTCGAGACAAAGACAATGCCGGATGAGTGGAGGTGGAGCACGATGGTTTCGTTGTACAATAAGAAAGGTGATATCTAGAGTTATAACAACAATAAAGGTATCAAGTTACTAAGTCATACCATGAGTCTGGAGAGGATAGTAGAAGTGAGGGTAAGGAAGACAATGTCTATATCCGACAACCAGTTCGAGTTCATGCCGGGTCTTTCGACTACGGAAACGATCTACCTTATTGGGAGGTTAGTGTAGCAGTACAAGGATACGAAGAAATATTTTCACATGGCGTTTTTTGACCTAGAGAAAGCATATGACGAGGTCCTTGGAGATTTTATTTGGAAATGCCTGGAGGCTAAAGGTGTGCCGGTTTCCTATGTTAGGGAGATTAAAGACATGTATGATGGAGCAATGACTCAGATTAGGATAGTGGGAGTCAACTCGAAATATGGGGTTACACCAAGTATCTACATTCAGCCCATTTTTATTTGCCTTGTTTATGGATGCACTGACACGCCACATTCAAGGGGAGGTTCCATAGTGTATGTTGTTCGCTGATGACATAGTTCTGATCGATGATACCCGAATCGGATATAACGAGAGGTTGGAGATTTGGAGATATGCCCTTGAGTCTAAGGGTTTCAAGTTTGGCAGGACTAAGATGGAATACCTGGAGTGCAAGTTTATCATGGAACCGAGGGATGCGAGCACAGAAGTAAGGATTGAATCACAGGTCATCCCCAATAGAGGTAATTTCATGTACCTCGGGTCAGTTATCCAGGAGAATGGAGAAATAGATGAGGATATCAGACACCGTATTGGGGTGGATGGATGAAATGGAGATTAGCATCTAGAGTGTTGTGTGACCGGAAAGTGCCTCTATTACTCAAAGGTAAGTTTTGTAGAGCGGTGGTTAGATCCTCCGTGTTATAGGGGGCTAAGTGTTAGCCGGTTAAGCACTCACATACCCAGAAGATGTAAGTAGAAAAATTAAGGATGTTGAGGTAGATGTGTGACACACCAGGATGGATAAGATTAGGAATGAAGAAATTCGAGAGAAAGTGGGGTGGCTCATACAGATGACAAGATGAGGGAAGCGACGCTCAGATAATTTGGGCATGTATGGAGGAGAATCCCACATGTGCCGGTAAGAAGGTATGAGCGATTGGTTTTGGCGGGTACGAGAAGAGGTCGAGAATTTCCTAATAAGTATCGTGGGGAGGGGTCAGACAGGACTTGGCGTGTCTTTGAATTTTTGAGGACATGGCCCTTGATAGGAAGGCGTGGAGGCTGAGCATTAGACTTCTGGTTTAGGAGATAGTTGAGCATTTTTCTACTCTGTACAGGTGCTATGATAGTTTGATAGGGTTTTGTCTTAGATTGCTAGTGGTTAATGTTATGTTCACATTATTCTCCTATTTTTCATTGTGTCGGGCCTTATCTAGTGGTTGTTGTTAGTGTTTTTCATCAATTCTCTGTTTCTTATATTTTTGTCATTATTTCTAATGTTTTGGTTGGTAGTACTCATATATTATCTCTCTTTTCATCTTCTTGAGCTGAGGGTCTACCAGAAATAACCTCTATACCCCTTCGGGGCAGGGGTAAGGTCTCCGTACACTCTACCCTCGTCAAACCTTACTTGTGGGATTTTACTGTATTGTTATTGTTGTTATAGAATTTGGATTGATGAGAAGGTGAAGAAAAAAATTCATACTGCATGCCCAAAGTTTCACTTATTACACATTGACTAAATTTATATAATAGAAAGGGCCCGATATACCATTGCTTTATTTTATTGTTCAACCATATCCCATGCTATGCTTTCCGTATGCCTTGTCATCCATCGAAGTTCTATATTTATCCATATTTTAACGATCAGAACACGTGGAACATTCTAAAAGAATCACCTACCCATCTAAAAAAATTAACCAAACCCGACATATACCCTTGCTTCGACCTATCCTATATCGTTTTAACCTTATAAAAAGTACCTCAGGTTTATGACTTTTATAAAATCTCCTTCTGGGTTTAAGAAATTTTTTGAAGTAAAGTGATTAGACTCTTCCTAACAACGGCATATCCCCTTCGATGAATAATTATTCTTCGATATGGATCTTTTTCTGACCAGCTGAACATTAAGAATGAAACAATGAAGAAACCGTAGACAAAATTGGAAGTGAGAAAGGATTTTACAGTAGGTACAAAAATTTAATAAGGTTAAAAGGGTATAAAGTCCGGCTTGGTTAATTTCTTAGTTGAGTAGGTTGATTCCTTCATAATATGCAACATACCTCAGCCGTTAATATATAGGAAAATATAAAAAATTCACAGGCGACATGACTAGACCTAAATTTAAAGTATAAAGGAGGACATGATTGAACAATAAAACAAAATCGATGGATATTTCAAGTCCTTTTTCGAAAATAAAAAAGAATATATTTTAGATATAAAATCCTAATTCTTAAAGGTAGAATCATACATAAATACGGTCGTGAGCACGTTATTTTTGCCCAATATATGAATTATTCTCAATAATTCAAACAAAATAATATTTTTTTATTTTTACCATTTTTGTGAATTTTGTGTTATTTTCTATTAATTGTTTGCATTTTATTTGTGCATGTAAATTCATATAAAAATACAAAAATATGCATTTGCATTTAAGACCTAATTTCATCTTTTAGAATTAATTAGGGGTAATTTGTTTTAGAACAAATATGAAGAAAATAATTAAAAAGTTTACTTTTGCATTTTAATTATTTTAATTGTGAATTTGTCATGGAATAGTTTTTAAATAATTGTAGGAGTTAAATACTTTAGCTTTGAAAGGTATTAGGACTTTATTATAATTTTTTTCTCTTTCATAAAAATAAAAGAAATATAAAAAGGGAATATATAATTTAAAAGCAAATAAAAGAAATACAAAAAGAGGGAAACATAAATAAAGAAAAAGGAAGGAAGAAAACTAGGCTACAAAAAATTAGGCTCAGTTCTTTTCAGCCCAAAAACCCAACCAAACCGGCCCAATTAGTCCCCCAACCTGATCCGTTCATTAAGCCATTTAAAACGACGCTACTTTCCCTTATCAAATCCTGGCCATTAATTCTTTCAATCCAACGGATAGGAACCCCATTCCCATTAACATAATAATGTCCGAAAAATCCTTCAAACCCTAAAACACAACTCTCATTCCTTGTACTCTCCTGTAACGTCGATGGCTCCACCGCCGAAGAAAACACCACCATCGCTGATGGCTCCCAAATTCACACCCCTACACTTCCTTGACGTCCCCGCCATGAATCCACCATTATCATCATTCGAATCCCACTGGAGGTCATCAAATAATTGAAAGAAGTGTCACCGTCTCCACCGTCCACGGTGGTGACATCGCCCAAACTATTCCAAATTTACAACCCATCAATAATTTGCCTCAAATCGTGTCTGAACTCCTCAAATTTGAAAATCCAAAAAATAGTAAAAAAACACCCTAAGTCATTCCACTGGTTTCAAATGAACACGCTAATGTGCCTTGCCTCCCTCATGTGGAATCTGATGTCAACGGTACCCAAATATTATCAGAAACACTCAAATTTCAAATCGAGAGGCAATCGAGTTTTTTGAGCCATGCCAGTGAATTTCAGTTTCTTTCTCTTCGGTTAGTTTATTGCTGTTGGTCTCACAGTAGCTAATTTCCAATTTAGTTTGCATTCTTATTTCTTTTCTAGCATTTGTTCTATCTTGTGTTCTGAGGCATGATTAAATGTTCGTCCGCGTAACCTTTAATTCATTTTGTTTTGTTGGCCAGTATGATTTGATTAAGATGGGATTATTATGGGACAGTTTTGATTCATGTCAGTTGGTGTGGGCTACGAGTAGAACTCAGTTAATTGGATTGCCAATAGATTTCTTCATGTGTTATTTTCTGATTATAATTCGATATAAATGATACTGTTTGATTCAGTCTTGTTAACTTTGCATTTGGTTTAGTTTTGACTTTCTGATTTCAAATTTTAAGATATGTGTTTTGCTGATATTAATCCACCTTATTTTAGTATTTGTTTGTTAGGATTGCTAGCTAACTATTGTTAATTGTTTAGTTAACCAGGGTTAAGGGTTTGGTTTAGTTAACTGAGGTCAGTAATTTTAAGTTGAATTCAGGGTAGTTTAGGCATAGAAAAGGAAAATTCTGTTAAGAATAGTAATTTCAAAACAAAATCAAGGGTAGTATAGGCATTTTATAGGTAGAATAACACCCTAGGGTCTTCTAGAATAGGACTTTAGTGTAGATATCAGCCAACTTAGGACACTGGCTTGGGTAACAAGTTAAAGGATGAGGGATTAAAAGTTGAAAAAGGGAGGCACTAATATGAAAAGTGCAAAATTGAGGGTTGCCCTCCCTTAGGCCTATAAAAAGGCATCAAAATGCCTTGATGAGTAGATTTTGGAACCCAAAAGTTCTCCACAAAACTCTAATTAGCTTTTCAGATCTGGAATAGGAATCCAGTTTTAAAAAAAACAAAAACAAAACAAAAAAATCAAAAATCACAAAAGAATGATAACCGTTTCATTCATTTTAGTTCAATATTCAAGCTTCTGAACTTCAAAGGATTTTTAGATCGAGTCTGAGTGAATTTGAGCCTTAACGAGTGGCTGGTGGTATACTTTGGTTGCTGAAAGTTTAAGGGTGTGCTGGTTTATTTTTGAGTCAATCTGGTGTCATCTTTGGTGGATTTATGGCCGTTTGGATTTAAATATTTCTGGGCTGCTTATTCTATTTCCTGAGCTCTGTTGAGTATTGAACTGCTTCTATCATCTACCTCTAGCTGTTGACTTACTTCTCTTCTTCTTTGAATCTTCATATCCAGGTACACGCCTAAGTTCACTGTGTAATCTCAGTTTGAAGTGAAATGAAGATCTTCCATGTTGAATCCTCTTGTTATTGGTTTGAATTTTCCTTCTAGCTCCTAGTAGTTTTGTAATAGACATAGATTGCTTTAGGATTGTGTGCATTATTCTGTATTGTTGCAAAACCTATGGACTGTTGCTTAAGAGTATTGAGTTATTTAATCATTTGGTAGTTTAATAGTGTTAACATAGCCTAATGATTTAGCACAGTTTGTGTTAGTAATATAGGTAGTATGGTACAGATGCAATACCCATAGATCTGGTTCTGAATGCATGATATAGATAATGCTAGATTGAGTGATTTTGTTTAAGTGTCAAATGAATCCCGTTCGTGTGTAGTAATTAGTGCCATGCCATGTAAATCAACTCGTCACAACTACTGTACTCGGCCTGCATGTCAGTTTATTTTTGCCTTTTGGAACATTCGAAAACTCATCAGTGTTAAATAAATAAAATAACTTGAGCGTGGAATCAAATTTTGATTAATCAATGGCTTGCTATTTTGAATGATAGTGTATTGCCTTTCCGTTTAATTTGTTACTGTTAGAATATTTGGGCTATGTTACACAAACGGAAGGCCCAAGCCTGGACAATGATTTTTCAGGGCCAAAATTGGCCAATTGAAGGCGATCAAGCCAGCGCCTTTATCTGAACGCTATGAAATTCACAAAGCTCAGCTTAACGTTTGGGGACAAAAATAGCCAAATGAATTCATGGCCTTTCCATGCCGGGGGATTTTACCCCTCGATCCCCATGTTTGTCATCCGTTTTGGGCTGATGTCAAACCCGCTCCATACTTCTAAAGGTCCATGGATAAAGTGCATATTGTGGTTCGGGCCTTTGGGCAGAAAATGGAATTGATAATTGATTCCCTAGGCTAATGGTGGGCTTTGAGTTAGGTAGCGGGTTCAAAATAAAAGGTGTTCCCTTTTGTTTGGGCCCGGACTTGAACATGAAGAACGATTTTTAAAATGTTAATTAATTAGGATATTTTATTTTTTATAGACAAAAATAAAAAATTATAGTTGCTTTTCGGCTTGCCCTTTTAAAAATAAAACGAGATGAGCCTCGCCCAAAAAATTCAAAATTGCGGGGTCCTCAATAAAAAGTAAAAAATACCTAACACCCGGGATGGGCTGTTTAGCGAATTTCACGGCCTTCACAAAAGATAATAACACGTTAGTCTCTTTAGGTGCAATTTTAATAAAGTTACATTCCTAAACTCGGGTGCGCATTTCATGCGATCCAAATCAAATCCCAAAATGTTGAATAAAGTGTGTTTAGGATTGCGGGTGCATTTCATGTGGCGCGATCCGAAGGCACGCTTTAAATGACGTTCAACTTTCTTTTAAAATATACATATGGAATAAAAGCGGTAAAGAGTAAAAATTGGCACATAACTTCTTCATGTAATAAAATCATATACGTAAGCTAAATGCAACAGTTAAGCGACCGTACTAGAACCACGAAACTCGGGAATGCCTAACGTCTTCCCCCGGGTTAATAAAATTCCTTACTTGGATTTATGGTTCGTGGACTGTTAACAAATTCATATTTTCCTCAGTTTGGGATTCAATCGGTGACTTGGGATACCATTAATCTCCCAAGTGGCGACTCTGAAATCCTAAAAAATAAATCTCGTTCTGATTTTTCATTAATTGGAAAAACTCCTTTATACCCTTGCAGGTGTAGCAAAAAAGGAGGCGTGACAGCTCTGGAGACTCTGCTGGGGACAAGAACCCAGAACATTTTGTTCAGATTCAGAATTCGAGCTTAGAATAATTATTGTGTTTGGTGTTATCTGATTTTGTTACATGATCTGTGCCTAATGTGCTATTGACTGCTTTTACCACTTTGATATTATGTGAACTGTATATAAAATTGTATAAACTCATTCTATCCATGATATGCGTGCTTTGGTTGTATTAGCATGATTTTCAGGTATAGGTTTTGATGAATGACAAACAATGAAGTCAAGTGTCAAACAACGTTATTATATGACAAACAATCAAGATTGAATGCCGAGAAGCATATTGATGACGGGATTGCATAGACAAGCCAAGACGAGCTCAAAAGTTCAAGACCGAAGACCCAAGGCTTAGGTCGTTAGGTAGAACCAATGTAAGAACAACGTTTAAGTTATCTTATCTTTGCTTAACATAGGTCATCATAAATATGCATAAAATCATTTTATCAAATCATATTTATCATAAACATATTTCATATACTTCAAACAAAATGATTTTAACGTTTTCATTTTAACCAAAATGGTTTTTGATAAGTTTTCGATTCTGGACAGAACAGCCAGATAATCGATTATCCATCAGCTGATAATCGATTATGCTGAGTTTCCAGATTAAACTGGAAATTCCGCAAAGGCAAATAATCGCTTATCTAAAAGAGCATAATCAATTATTCCCTGACCGTTGCCAAAGTTTTTGAATGATAGGCAGATAATCGATTATGCAAATCATGTAATCGATTATTCTAGCATAAAATCAGCTTCTGATTTTTGGACGTTAAGCCGATAATTGATTATGTAAATCTGATAATCGATTATCCTTGCATAAAATCAGCATTATTGATTGTCAATTAAGCAACGGACATACAACTTCTACCACCTATAAATAGAGGTCTTTTGAGCTGATTTTAGACACACAACACCTCTCATTATTCATAAACATATTGATATTATTTGTGCATCATTTTAGAGCTTTTGTTGAGCCATTTGAGAGACAACTCTGTGTTGTTCATAGAGCTTATATTGTATCTCTTTATATACTCTTTTTAGAGAGTTCTTGTTGTAAAAGAGAAAGGTTCTTGAGAAGACCATATCTTCTCATTGATTGTCGGGTTTGCTAAGTACCTTCAATCTTAGTGTGTGAAGTCTTGTGGTGCGGTATCCACGAGCATTGTGAAGTCTTGAGGTGAGGTATCCTTGAGCAAGTTGAAGTCTTGTAGAGTGTACATCTACGAGCAAGTGTAACGGTTTGTTAAGCACCCGTAAGCTTAACGGAGTTAGTGGAAACTCGAGAGAGTCTCTCGGGAGACTGGACGTAACCACACGTTGTGGCGAACCAGTATATATCGGTGTGTTCTTTCCTTACACTTTTAATTACTGCACTTACTTTACTCCTGCAATTTTAATTCCGCAATATTTATCGATATTCTCGTGCCGCACTATTCACCCCCCCCCCTCTAGTGACGGGCATAAATCCTAACAAAAATTGTGTCGAGACACATCACCTCCCTGAGTCTTCTAAATCATCAAGAAAGGTGCACTTCGTGTGACTTTTTTCTGTATATTGTCTAATTCCCAATTTATAATGAGGGTTGGATAAGTTGAAAAGTCGTCGAAGCTTCTGTATTCCCGGTACGCTGCCTCTCCCTCGGCTCGAGTTGTCTGCTCGGGTAAGCCAGGTCTAGAACAAACACCCAGGTTCTGAACCTAGAATAACTCTACTTCATTACGGATCTCTAGTAGGAACGCTTATCTGAATCATGTGCATTTAGACTTAGGGAACTCAACATAAGGATTGGGTCAGTTTAGGACAAGCAACCTGAAATGAAAAGACCATCCTGATGCATCCTACTTGTTTTTTGTACATTTATTTGTATCAGGCCTGCGTTCTGACCGGTTTCTGAATCTCAGGAATATTGTAAAATTGAGAGAAAAAAAAGAAAAAGAGAGAAATAGTTGTGTAGAGAGTTAATTGCCATTTTAGAAAGAAAAACAATGCCGAAATACTATCGAAACTCTGCCAAAATTTTGAAAATGGAAAAGAAAATATTTTATGTTTGTTTTACTCAGAAAAGCAAAAAAAAGTGAAACTGAGTCTTTTATTTTAGCTTGCCTAGTTTTCAAAAATGGAAAAGGAAAAATAGTCTGTTTTTCCATGGAAAATGAAAAAGAAAAAGAGACTTTTGGTTTTCAAAATAGCTTATTTGCCAACGGAAAAGAAAATAGGTTGTTTTCTTGATTTTTGAAAAAGAAAAAAAAAAGAGTCTTTTATGTTTAGTTTGGAAAAATAGGCAGTTTTATTGTTTGTCGAAAAAGAAAAAGGAAAAAAAAGAGTTTTATTTTTAAAAGTAGTTTTTTACTTGAAATGCCAAAAATAAAAATGAAAAAGAGTCATATTTTAAAATAGTTTGGTTAACTTACCCGAACTACACAGGTTTGATTCTCACCGGATGTGAGATGTAGGCAGCCTTCATCGGGTCCAACCTCTCCTTTGCAAAAATAGCCAAAAAATTGCTAAGTTCTAAATTTTGGAATGAATAAGTCAAGTGAAGCCGCTCTTGTCAAAAATAGTCGAATCTTCCCAAAAGGGACGCCGGAATACTGCTTTTGCAAAAACAATCACCTTGGTCATTTTATAAATATTTTGGCCGGTTAGCCAATGCAGCCTTAAAATTTTCGTCCCCAAAGTGCTGAAAGGCCGTGTTTGCAGAATCATGTTTTTGTCTTAATTTAAAAAACAAAAAAAAGAGTCAATGGTCAAGTGAATACCGTTTGGATTTTTGGTAAAAATAAGCCGATCCAGCTTCGGCAGTGTCTTAAATTATTCATGCCGAGATAGCCTTAGAGTATCTTTTAGTTTTCCAAAGGCTATTTTTGTAAAAGAACGAACAAGTTGCTGAAATATCATAAAATAATCCTCCATGGCCTCCAACTTCATGTGAAATTGGGAAGGGGCACGGTTGCAAAAATAGTCATTTGGTTAAAGTTGGAATATGGGGAAAGAATCTATCAGTTTGTTTTCTCTTGTGATTAAAGTATGTGGGTTGTTTGATTTTCAAGTCTGTATTTCGGCTTTTTGTCAGAGTCTGCTAGTTTTGTTTAAGTTTGTCCGTTTTTGAATCATTGTAGTCAAATTTTATTTAACTATGAAAATTTGAAAGTTCCAAAATATATTTTATTGTTTTTATCTTCTATCTGCAAGAACTACGCTCGGTCTGATTCATGCGGGGTCATGATACATAGGCAATCCACATAGGATTCGACCATAGCCAAATAAAAAGAGAAAAAGAAAATAGATGAAAAACAGAAAAGAAAGAAAAAGAGAAGAAAGAAAAGAGCGGAAAAACAAGAAAGAAAAGAAAATCGAGGGAAAGAGAGAACCGAAGCAAAGAGAAAAGAAAGGCAAGAACTAAAAAGGAAACAGAGAAAGAAAGAGAAAAGCAAGAAAAGAAAAAGAAGGAACAAAAAGAGAAACAAAAAGAAAAAAGTTGCCATTAGAAATAAAAGCCGAGATGACGCACGCAGTCGAGCAAATGCATAATAGAATCCGTTAACTACTTTGGTGCATTCATTCCCCAACGTGCAGTTATCAAATCTGATCATGTCCTAACCATTAACCAAGCTATCGTTGATGTTGAGTTCAGGCAGGTGGTTAGTTGTTTGGCATTCTGGCAACCCATTCCTACAACACCCGATCAAAAGACAAGCTGAAAATGACAGGCTAAGAATCAGATATTAGTATTTTGGACCCGACGAAAGAGATAGAGGTGGTGGATGTTAATGCGATGAGGGAAGAAATGCATAAGTTGAGTCAGCAAATGGTTGAAATGCATCAGGCTTGGTCTAGGGGTCAGCCGGCGCTAGTTTATCATGCCAATCCGATCTATATCCCACCTTTAGCTCAGTCTCAGGAGCCTCCTACTGTGAATCCATCTCCAGCTTTTCCGTTCTACCAACAGAGTCATGGTACCACCTCGTACCCTCCCCAAGCTACACCACCCAAAAAAAACCCTCCTCCACTAATAACATCTCTCTTTGTGGTGCCTCCACCTGCCACACTGGAAAGATCTTCCAGTAAGCCACTATTTCAAGCTCACGACAGTCAGTATTACCCTCCTGAGCCTACCTTTAAGGTTCCTGAGCCATATTCTTATACCCCTCACTTTGAGCTCCCAGTGAAAACTGAAAAGCCACTTAAGAACCCAAAGCAGCAAGAGGTGATTCGGAAAATGAAAAGCCTGGAGCAATCCTTCAGGAATATGCATGAATTGGGCAATCAGGTCAGTGTGGCCTATAAAGATCTTTGTTTGTTCCCCAATGTTTAGCTACCTACGGGGTTCAAAATGCCAAAGTTCGATCTGTATGATGGTCATGACGATCCAGTGGAAAACTTTCGAGGATTTTGTACTAAGATGAGAGGGACCAGCGGGAAAGATGAACCATTGATGGCATACTTTGTGCAAAGTTTGAATGGGTCTGCACTAGAATGGTATACCACCAAGATTCTAGCAGGTGGTATACTTGGGATGATCTAGCACAGGCATTCGCTGACCATTTCTAATAGAATATCGAGATCATCCCAAACCGGTTGTTATTGATAAAACTCGAGAAGAAACCTAGGGAAAGCTTCAGGGAATACGATTTTTACTGGAGAGAATAGGCTGCAAGGGTTGACCCTCCAATGAGGGAAAGTGAAATGGTGGACTACTTTTTTCAGGCTTTGGAGCCAACTTACTTTGGTCACCTGGTGATGGCAATTGGTATCTCTTTTAACGAAGTAGTGAAGATGTGAGCTATGGTCGAAGAAGGTTTGAAATTTGATAAAATTATGAGGTATTCACCAATTAAAGCAACTACCCAGTCCATCCAAAGCGGCACTGGGGGTGTGCTGGGAAAGAAGAAGAGAGAAGAGGTTGCAATTGTCAAAACTGGAGCTTGGTCTAGATCTAGAGGCCCTTCAACCTACTACCAACCTAGACCCTACCACCGAAATTACTCATACACCCATATGGTCCTCCACAACACTACTACCCTCCGCCAGACCTACATTTTTCTATTCACCATGCTCAAACTTATACCCAACCTCCGGTTCATGCGCAATGGCATGCACCGGCTCCCCAAAACACATATCTACCTCCATAAAACACATTTCCACCCCCAAGGGCTTAATGAAATCCTCTAGGATCCAGTTTCCATTGGAATCAAGCCTTCTAGAATGAAAGGGTATAGAAGCAGAAAATGTTCACTCTGCTAGGGGAGTTATATACCAGTCTTTTTCACAAATTGAGGCAGATGGGCCTGTTGAACCCAATCGAGCCTAAAGTGTCAAATCCCCTTCCTAGAAATCCAGACCAGCCAGTGAGTTGTGAATATTGTTCAGGGGCCTCCGGACATGATACAGAAAATTGTTGGAAGTTAAAAACCATTGTGCAAGAGCTTATTGACACTCGCCGGATTGAGGTTCAGGCCCTAGGGCACAAAATATAAATCAGAATCCGTTGTCGACTCATCATGGGGCTCATATGATTGAATTGATGCATAAGGTCGGAAATCCAAAGAAACCTTTGCATACGGTAATGATGATCCGTTCAAGAAAAACCAATATAAATGAAAAGCCAACCAGTGAGAAAATGGTGGTTCAGTTGAAAGGGGTAGATAACAAGATGTTGTCGTCAAAGGTTCTTGGGTCATTTAGTGGTGTGGATAGAGACGTGGAAAAGGGGTTCAAAAGGTTATTCACTCAGGTAAACATCGTTGAAGCAGAGAAAGGGGCAATCAGGGCAAATGTGCAATTCGTCTGATGGTGACATCCAAATCCACCGCTAAAAAGCAATAGATACGATCGCAGCAATATAATTACCCAACTATGAGTCGGGGTCGAATCCCACAGAGAACAATGTGTAGGCGACTAGGAATGTAAGAGAACTATCGCTAGTCGCGCAGTGCAAAACAATAAGAATTTTGGGTTGAAAATCGTTTTTAAGTCTAAAGTGCATAAATGTAAACTAACCTAGAAAGCAAGTAAAATGATCAATGGCTACAAGTATGAAAGCATCGGGAATTACATTCAAGTAACGATCCAATGTATTTCATGATTTTACAAATATGAGCGAGTTTATGTTAATTAGCCACGGATAATAATTCTTAATTAGCTTCTTCTGAATACTAACAAGACTTCCTAATTGAATTATCCCTAATCACAATTAGAAGATTAAGCACACTCGCAAGGCTACAAGTAGTTCAATCCTATCCCTAGGAAGAATCTATAAAATGAGGGTTAACGCCTCAAGTTCTTGTTAATTAATCTTTCCCAACCCCAAACTATTTTTTCCAAAATTAATTCAGAGTTAATAGGCGAGTCATAGGGTTAGCTAATCCCTTTGGAAACATTAAATAACAAGAATAATTAAAGAAACAATAACTCACTTCATAAATATAGAAAAATCATTCAATACATAAGCACAACTAGATATAAAATCCCCATTTTAATTATGAATATTCCCATAAACAAGATTCAAGTTTGGATAAAATACTGCACACTTAGATATACAATACAAATCAAGGAATTGAAGAAAGCAACATAAATAGGTAAGAAAATCTTAATCACAAGCTTCAATCTTCAAGACCCAAGTGTGTTTGTACAAGAACCCTAGCTCCAAAACTTGTTCTTTCTAGTCTGAGAGACTGAAAATAAGCCAAAGATGATCCAAAAGTCCGCTTGGACGAGTATAAAAATGATTTTGGATGAGAAAATGTGAAATGCCAAATTTGCCCAGGCCTGATGCACAGCTTCCCTTCTGCGGCGAAGTAACCGCTGATGCGGTTCCGCAGAAGCGGAAAACCAACCGCAAAAGAGAATCTCTTCATGTACGGCAATTGTCGCATAAGCGGATATCGGACCGCTTCTGCGATCCCGCAGAAGTGAGTTTTCAACCGCTGAAGCGGTTCCTTCCTATTCCTCCAGTTCCGCATAGGCGGTCAAATAACTGCAGAAGCGGAGGTCGCACTAGCGACCATGGATCCGCAGAAGCGGAAATTACTGGGAGTTTTTCGCATGGTTTCACCTCATTTTTTCTCAATTCCACTTCACTTCAATGAAAACCACTTCATAGCATCATGTACCTGAATATATCACAATAAACACTATAAACAACCTCATTTTATATTTAAAACGACATAAAAGCAAAGGAAAAGAGGCTAGAATGAGTGGTAAAATCACCACTCATCAACACCCCCAACTTAAAGCTTTTGCTTGTCCTCAAGAAATTCAAAAACAAAATTTCAATGAGGATTCAAAATTTCAACACAAGTGGTATTCCCATTACTTTCATAACACATTCTCCAATTTTAAACACCATACTAATGGACTTGGTTGGTACTAACAATTAGGCTCAAGTATGCACATCTTTTACGAATAACTCCCTCATAAAGAAAAACAATCATCAAAAAATGTGCAAAGGATTTCAAAAGTAATCAAGTGATCCACATAAGCCTCAAGAAGTGACTCAAAAGCACTAGTTCGCTAAAAATGCTCACTTTACTCAATTTCACCAATTTTTCCTAATTCATGTGCCCTCACAAAAAAAAAAGAGAAAGTCCCAAAATTCTCACTATTTACAATATACACAAGGGACAAATTTTTCAAGAACACTCACTCTCACAAAGAACTTCAAGTATTACAACATTTCATACGATAGGCTTGCTCTTATTTTAATTCATCGCTTATTCAAAAATAATCAGTTGGAGGTCTCATAAGGACTTTTTGAGCTTGTAATGTAGGTTTAGGGACGGGTTGGATAGGCATTTGGGTACAAGTGAATTCACCCTCCTTGAACACTACTCACGCTTTTTTCATTCTTTTGCACTTTACTTCTTTTCATGCCCCCATGGCCTCATTTACATTTAGTTCCCAACATAGGACCGCCTCACACCTCTTCTAATTTTATTCAAGACTCCATACTTTATATATATACACAAATATTCTTTCTCTCTTTTTTTTTCTTTTTCTTTTTGGAGCTTGAATAGTTTAAACAAACACTTTTTAGGCATGAGGTCCTAAGCTCAACATACAACCTTGCCACTTTCCTCTTCGATCACACCCCCAACATAGGCTTATAGCCTCACTCTCAATGTTCAAGGAGGGACGGGTTCAAAAGAGGGAATTATTTTTAAAACAGGGAAAGGTTTGTAATGAGTTAGCCAAAGTAAAGGTTTCAAGGCTCAAATTGGGTACTAGTGATATTATTTACACAAAGGGAGGCTTGAAATGCTAAAGAGTTTTTACAAATCAAAGAAAAGAATGCCTAAGATCATTCCTCCAACCAAACATAGTATCATTAGCATGAAAAACCAACCGGGCAAGTTCTAGATAATAGAAGTAAACACAAGACTTATTTGAACAAACACTAACACACATGGCACATGAACTAATCAAGCTGGATCAATTTTATTTTCTAATAAAAGCTTCAAGAGCAATATCAAACTAGTGAGCACAAGGAGTTACTAAAAGAACCAAAATTGTATCGCAAGATCAAATTTGCACCATGCAACTTGTTTAAATTCAAACAAAATTTTCGGAGGGGTATTCTCAATTCACAACTTACACACGAGAGACTAATGTTATTAGTATCAAATAATCCAAAAGCCTCATCCTAGCAAAATAAGATTAATTCCCTTAAGAAAGTTGTCAATCTATCCAACATCCGGAAAATTCACCAGGTTCTCTTCAAAAGTGTTCCTTGGGAAAGAACCGTAGCATGAAGAAAACCCAAGGAAATTTTATTTACAGAATTGAAAATAAAAGAAAAGAAAACTACTACAAAGGTAACTAAAATAAAAGAAGCTACTACTACTTAAGAAAAAAATAAGCTACACTTAAGAAAATACACAAAAGCATGACTAATCAATGCCAAGCCCGGCAAGGGAACACCGTATATCACAAGGATAGTTACAAGCCAGGCAAGGGAACAAAGTATCCATACATATGCATAAGCCCGGCAAGGGCACAGAATATCCATACATAAGCATAAGCCCGGCACGGGCACAGAATATAACATAGTATGAATACAGTACTACAATCGCCTTCCATGGCAACGGCGCGAATTTTGGTGACGTCCAAATCCACCGCTAAAAAGCAATAGATACGGTCGCAGAAATATAATTACCCAACTATGAGTCGGGATCGAATCCCACAGAGAACGATGTGTAGGCGATTAGGATTGTAAGAGAATTATCGCTAGTCGTGCAGTGCCAAACAATAAGAATTTTTGGTTGAAAATTATTTTTATGCCTAACGTGTGGAAATGTAAACTAACCTAGGAAGCAAGTAAAATGATCAATGGCTACAAGTATGAAAGCATCGGGAATTACACTCAAGTAACGATCCAATGTATTTCACAATTTTACAAATATGAACAAGTTTATGTTAATTAGCCACGGATAATAATTCTTAATTAGCTTCTTCCGAAGACTAACAAGATTTCGTAATTGAATTATCCCTAATCACAATTAGAAGATTAAGCACACCCGCAAGGCTACAAGTAGTTCAATCCTATCTCTAGGTAGAATCTATAAAATAAGGGTTAATGCCTCAAGTTCTTGTTAATTAATCTTTCCCAACCCCAAACTATTTTTTCCAAAATTAATTCTAAGTTAATGGGCTAGTCCTAGGGTTAGTTAATCCCTTTGGAAACCTGAAAGAACAAGAATTATTAAAGAAACAACAACTCACTTCATAAATACAGAAAAATCATTCAATACATAAGCACAACAAGGTATAAAATCCACACTTTAATTATGAATATTCCCATAAACAAGATTCAAGTGTTGGATAAAATACTACACACTTAGATATATAATAAAAAGCAAGGAATTGAAGAAAGAAACATAAATAGGTAAGAAAATCTTAACCACAAGCTTCAATCTTCAAGACCCAGGTGTGTTTGTGCAAGAACCCTAGCTCCAAAACTTGTTCTTCCTAGTCTAAGAGACTGAAAATAAGCCAAAGATGTTCCAAAAGTCTGCTTGGACGAGTATAAAAATGATTTGGGATGAGAAAAGGTGAAATGCCAAATTTGCCCTGGCCTGATGCACAGCTTCCACTTCTGCGACGAAGTAACTGCCGATGCGGTTCCGCAGAAGCGGAAAACTAACCGCAAAAGCAGAACTCTTTATGTACGGCAATTGTCGCATAAACGGGTATCTTACCACTTTTCTGGTCCCGCAGAAGCGAGTTTTCAACCGCTGAAGCGGTTCCTTCATGTTCCTCCAGTTTCGTATAGGCGGTCAAAAATCTGCAGAAGCGGAGGTCGCACCTGTGACCAAGGATCCGCAGAAGCGGAAATGACTAGGGATATTTTTACATGGTTTCACCTCATTTTTGCTCAATACCACTTTACTTCAATGCAAACCACTTCATAGCATCATGTACCTGAAAATCTCACAATAATAAATATAAACAACCTCATTGTATACTTAAAACGACATAAAAGCAAAGGAAATGAGGCTAGAATGAGTGGTAAAATCACCACTCATCAACACCCCAACTTAAAGCTTTTGCCTGTCCTCAAGAAATTCAAAATCAAAATTTCAATGAGGATTCAACATTTCAACACAAGTGGTATTGCCATTACTTTCATCACACATTCTCCAATTTTAAACACCATACTAATGGATTTGGTTGGTACTAACAATTAGGCTCAAGTATGCACATCTTTTACGAATAACTCCCTCATAAATAAAAACAATCGTCAAAAAATGTGCAAAGGATTTCAAAAATAATCAAGTGATCCACATAAGCCTCAAGAAGTGACTCAAAAGCACTAGTTCGCTAAAAATTCTCATTTTACTCAATTTCACAAATTTTTCCTAATTCATGTTTCCTCACAAAAAAAAAAAGAGAAAGTCCCAAAATTCACAGTATTTACAATATACACGAGGGACAAATTTTTCAAGAACACTCACTCTCACAAAGAACTTCAAGTGTTACAACATTTCATATCATAGGCTTGCCCTTATTTTAATTCATCGCTTATTCAAAAATGGTGAGTTGGCGGTCTCATAAGAACTTTTTGAGCTTGTAATGTAGGTTTAGGGACGGGTTGGATAGGCATTTGGGTACAAGTGACTTCACCCTCCTTAAACACTACTCACATTTTTTTCATTCTTTTGCACTTTGCTTCTTTTCATACCCCCATAGCCTCATTTACATTTAGTTCCCAACATAGGACCACCTCACACCTCTTCTAATTTTTATTCAAGACTCCATACATTATATATATATACACAAATTTTCTTTCTCTCTTTTTTTTCTTTTTCTTTTTGGATCTTGAATAGCTTAAACAAACACTTTTTAGACATCAGGTCCTAAGCTCAACATAAAACCTTGCCACTTTTCTCTTCGATCACACCCACAACTTAGGCTTTTAGCCTCATTCTCAATGTTCAAGGAGGGACGGGTTCAAAAGAGGGAATTATTTTTAAAATGGGGAAGGGTTTGTAATGAGTTGGCCAAAGAAAATGTTTCAAGGCTCAAATTGGGTACTAGTGATATTATTTACACAAAGGGAGGCTTGAAAGACTAAAGAGCTTTTAAAAATCAAAGCAAAGAATGCCTAAGATCATTCCTCCAACCAAACATAGAATCATTAGCATGAAAAACCAATCGGGCAAGTTCTAGTTGATAGAAGTAAACACAAGACTTATTTGAACAAACACTAACACACATGGCACATGAACTAATCAAGGTGGATCAATTTTATTTTCTAATAAAATCTTCAAGAGCAATGTCAAACTAGTGAGCACAAAGATCACTAAAAGAGTCAAAATTGTATCGCAAGATCAAATCTGCACCATGCAACTTTTTTATTTCAAACCAAATTTTCGGAGGGGTATTCTCAATTCACAACTTACACACGACAGACTAATGTTATTAGTACAAAATAATCCAAAAGCCTCATCCTAGATAAACAAGACTAACTCCCTTAAGAAAGAGGTTCGCTTCAAAAGCATTCCTTGGGAAAGAACCGTAGCATGAAGAAAATCCAAGGAAATTTTATTTACAGAATTGAAAATAAAAGAAAAGAAACTACTACAAAGGTAACTAAAATAAAAGAAGCTAATACTACTTAAGAAGAAAATAAGCTACAATTAAGAAAATACGGAAAAGCATGACTAATCAATGCCAAGCCCGGCAAGGGCACACCATATATCACAAGCATAATGACAAGCCCGGCAAGGGCACAGAATATCCATACATAAGCATAAGCACGGAAAGGGCACAAAAAAGCCATTCATAAGCATACCCCGCAAGGGCACAGAATATAACACAGTATGAATACAGTACAACAATTGCCACCCCTAACTGAAAGATTTGCAGTGTCCTCACTGCACAAAGTCTAATATAAAGCATAAAAGAGTTTGAGGGTCTCCCTGATGTCTACGTCAGACTAGCAGACTGTGGGACGACGGATGATCAGTGCTGGACTGCACTCGTGGCTCCACCACCATCGGCCTCATCATCATCATCATCGTATTTCCACCATCTCCAGCAGACTCGGAAATGAAGGAATACTCCTCACTATCGTCTTCAGCTTCCACTGGAATCTTTGCATCTGGTCGTCCCCATTTGAAAATTGCTTTGATTCCCTCCATATTTTGACCATAAATTTGTTCTTCTTTTTGTTCTTCTTCTTCTCCTCCTGAAAGTCCGCCTGGAGGTCAGCATGGGCCTTGGTCAAAGTACCATAGGCTCCCTCCAATCTGGTCTTTGATGCTGTCATTTTCTTAATTTTCTCTTCTTGTCATTTTTGAGCATCCAAGTAACCCTGCATGTCTTCCATAGAGAAGTAAGAAGGGTCAGGCTATAAGGAGGAGGGATCACTCGGAAGTTGTGATACCAACTCTTTAATTGATTGAAGAGTTGAGTATCCCGAATAGCCCCTGGGAGGACACCTCAGAACTGGTAGCTGTGGTGACAACTTTCCTCTTCTTGCTCTTGACAATTGTGCCCTCTCATGTCACTTTCAAATGGTGAAGAGGTTTGTCAGCTGGAAGCCAACGATCAGTGGGACGGATGGCAACCTCAGCTCGGGTGCATAGCCTCGTAATCAATTATGGAAACATCAACACTGCATCCTTCTCTCTAGAGTATTCTCTCACGTGCTGCCTCATCTACTGAAGAATGTAGTGCCCCATATTAACATGTACGCCATCCAGGTGGCATGCTATGATCAAAGCCCGGGTGTAGGAGACATTAGTGACATTCCCACACAGACATACCCTGTTGCTCACTATATGCAACCATCTCTTTGCCTCTGCTGTAAAGTCTGTTGATTTCAGCCCTTTCCGTTTGTTCCCCCATTTCTCTCTCAACTGTGGGGGAATAAGTTTTGACACAAGTTCCACTCTCCGTTGTCACAGTGATCTTTATCGCTTGCCGGCTCCACGGGATAGTTGGGGATTCCAAGAGTATCATTGATGTATTCAACCCCAAACCGCACCATTTGTCCTGTGATTACGATATGTGGATCATCAAATTTCGTACGCCGAAGATTGGCATAGAGCTCGCGGACTCATAACTCATTGGCCTTGCAAGGTGTGGCAATGAAGCAGGACCATCCGGACGTATATAGCCTGGCATGGAAGTCCGCAAGCTTCTCGGCCAATTTCTCCTCATTTATCCCCCTTTCGAGCAAGATCTCTTTGTGGACCATTGTCCAAATATCGGTGCTCCGCTAAAGCAGACATGAAGCGTGTATCATAAAAGAGCTCATCACCCACTTCTTGAATTTCCAGGCGCGATCCACTTGCGGTTGGATCCATTTTTGAATTAAATCACCTATAAAGAATCATCACAAAACTAGTCGGACAATTGAATCATGTTAAGCAATTCAAAACACCACATTTGAGCCAAAAAATTAAGTTGAACGGGCACGGAAAGCATCTTTTGCAACCCCACTGTTTTGAGTCAAAACTAGAAGTTTCCGCTTCTGCGGACCCAGGGCCGCAGAGGCAGTTTCGCTTTTGCGGTCAACAAGCCGCTTCTGCGGTCCTATGTTTTTCTTGCTTTAGAGGTCTTATTACCGCAAAAGCAGTCTCGCTTCACCGGCAAAAGTTCCGCTTATGCGGATTTTTTCAGTCTTTTTCACAAATTACACTGCCACTCATTTTTCATTCCTTTTCAACTTCAATCAAAATTTCGGCACCCAAAATAGAAACTTTTAGCAATTTAATAGCACATGATTCAATTGAGACTAAATTTTTGCCACTTCACACAAGATTTTCACTCACACATCTTGTCTAACACATTGCGCGTGAGTGAAGATGAACCTTCTTTCACAACAATGGGGTACTCATTCTCCCAGTTTCGTTCAATTTACTCAGCCACACATTCACAGTCAACCAAACCCTCACTTTCTAAGTTTAGCAACAAGAATTCAAAAAAAATGAGGAAGAAAAGATATGAAACCAAATAAATGAAAAAAAAATTCTGTTGCATATAGGGAATGAGAAGTGAGAGATAAAGATTGAGAAGAAGAGACATTGAGAAGATAATACCTGAATTCGGGCAATGGAAAGAATATATATTGAGCAAGCTGGAGAAATTTTTGATGTCTCTTTCGTTTTGGGGAGTTAGGGCAGTGGGGAACAGGGATTTTTTATTTATGGCAAATGACCTGTTTAAACTTCTTTTTCTCTTTCAAACCTGGGCAAATTTCGCTTCAACAATTTTTTTAGCCGCTTCTACATTTCCGCGTACGCGACCAGCTGGCCGCTTCTATGATTGAGGTCGCGTTTGCAATCAAACTTCCACTTCTGCGGTACCGCAGATTCGGTCAAAATACCGGAAAAGCGGTTTTAGCAGAGATTGTCTGCACGGTTCCAGCAGCTACTGGATTTGCAATCCCGGTCACCCCGACCTGCTCAAATCAACTCCAAAAAATCTAAAACTTGGTTGATTAGTCAAAAATAATATTCTAACCTATTCTAAAAAAAATTCAAAAATGACGAAAAACTTGAAAAACAATGGGTTGCCTCCCACCAAACACAGCATTTAACGTCGTGGCACGACGCAAACAACATTATCACTTTTCTCGCCACTTGGATTATATGAAAGTAACCTAGCTTGGAATCAAGATTGTGACCACGAGCGATGGGGGTTAGTAACTTAATGTTCGAGCCAATGCTTAAAATCTTCATTTTGCACTTCTTGGCTTTTAAGTGAGGGATGTCGTTTTTATTCCTTGTCTCCTCAAACTGTAAAATGTATGGCTTGAGTTTTTCCTCCTCGCACTCCTTCATTGATTCATGAGGTTCAACTTCCGTGTCACCACACAATTCCAACGTTGAAAAATGCTTTGAATGTGATTTCAAGCCTTCACTTTGCAATTTTTCATTCTTGACATCCTCCTTTTTCCCCCGGATTAGAGTCAACATCAACCTCATTTGCATTTACACCGGTTGACTCCAATTCCATATTTTTGTCGGCATCAATAACACTCATTGGGTCGGTTGGCGGATGTTCAACTCTTGAGTCCTCAAAGTAAAGCTCACTTTCTTCCTCGGAATTGGACTCTTTTTGGATTTCTTCCACACACTTAAGTTGTTGGGCATAGTGAGCCTCAACCAATTTTTGCATTTGGTCTTCCAAAGTATGGATGTGTTCATCATTGTATTCCAAGCTTTGTTTCAAGTCCTAGAGTGCAAATTTGTGCTTCTCCTCATTTTCAAGAATGGTCTCCAACATTAGCATTATTTTCTCATCTTGAGTTGGGGTCGAATCCAACAGAGAACAATGTGTAGGCGATTAGGAATGTAAGAGAATTATCGCTAGTCGCGCAGTGCCAAACAATAAGAATTTTGGGTTGAAAAATGTTTTTATGTATAAAGTGCGGAAATGTAAACTAACATAGAAAGCAAGTAAAATGAGCAGTGGCTACAAGTATGAAAGCATCGGGAATTACACTCAAGTAACGATCCAATGTATTTCACGATTTTACAAATATAAGCGAGTTTATGTTAATTAGCCATGGATAATAATTCTTAATTAGCTTCTTCCGAAGACTAACAAGACATCCTAATTGAATTATCCTGAATCACAATTAGAAGATTAAGCACGCCCGCAAGGCTACAAGTAGTTCAATCTTATCCCTAGGTAGAATCTATAAAATGAGGGTTAACGCCTCAAGTTCTTGTTAATTAATCTTTGCCAACCCCAAAATATTTTTCCCAAAATTAATTCGGAGTTAATTGGTGAGTCCTAGGGTTATCTAATCCCTTTGGAAACATTAATTAACAAGAATAATTAAAGAAACAATAACTCACTTCATAAATATAGAAACATTATTCAATACATAAGCACAACAAGGTATAAATTCCACACTTCAATTATGAATATTCCCATATAAAAGATTCAAGTGTTGGATAAAATACTACACACTTAGATCTATAATACAAAGCAAAGAATTGAAGAAAGCGACATAAATAGGTAAGAAAATCTTAACCACAAGCTTCAATATTCAAGACCATAGTGTGTTTGTTCAAGAACCCTAGCTCCAAAACTTGTTCTTTCTAGTCTAAGAGACTGAAAATAAGCCAAAGATGTTCCAAAAGTCTCCTTGGACGAGTATAAAAATGATTTGGGTGAGAAAATGATAAATGCCAATTTTTCCCAGCCTGATGCACAGCTTCCGCTTCTGCGGCAAGGTAGCCGCTGATGCGGTCCGCAGAAGCGGAAAACCAACCGCAAAAGCGAAACTCTACATGTACGGCAATTGTCGCATAAACGGATATCTGACCACTTCTGCGGTCCCGTAGATGCGAGTTTTCAACCGCTGAAGTGGTTCCTTCCTGTTACTCCAGTTCCGCATAGGCGGTCAAATAACAGCAGAAGCAGAGGTCGCACCTGCGACCAAGGATCCACAGAAGCATAAATGACTGGGATTTTTTGCATGGTTTCACCTCATTTTTGCTCAATTCCACTTCACTTCAATGCAAACCATTTCATAGCATCATGTACCTTAAAATCTCAAAATAACCACTATAAACAACCTCATTTTATACTTAAAGACATAAAAGCTAAGGAAAAGAGGCTAGAATGAGTGGTAAAGTCACCACTCATCATCTGACCATGGGCAAAAATCAACGATTGGAAGTCTTGGTAGTTGGTCTTGTTCTCTTTAAGCTATCTGGATTTTCCGGGGTTTGTAGTCGAGATCTATGTTCCATCTGTTTGGATGAGTTAAAACCCTGTTACCTTTTCCTTCAAGGAAATGCAATTGTCTTTCTTTCTTCATTCTTAATTCCATTTCAGTTTGTTTTTCTTCTCTGTACAGTTCTTTTTATGCTGATATCAATAACATAACATGCATGAGCAATCCTCGGCCCAGTCTTGAAAGTCAATCTTATCCTGAAGTAATAATACAAGAAGTTGAGTGTGATAATGGGTTGGAACATGATGATGATTTTACCCACCTTGAACTGTCAAGATTTTACTAATAAAAAGAGATTAGTATCAGTACGGTATGGCCAATTGTACCAACAAAAATGTCAAGAGCATACAACAAGAAAGTGCATCCGAGGAAGTGTGAAGTTGGACAGTAGGTTCTGAGATGTATTTTGCCTCATTAGGTTGAATCAAAAAGAAAGTTCGCCCCAAACTAGCATGGGCCATTTGTTGTAACCAGAGTGTTGTCTAGTGGTGCATTATATCTAGCAAATATCGAAGGAAAAATGTGTAGAAATGGCCATCAACTCCGATGTGGTAAAGATGTACTCTGTATGATTTCTGTGTTTTGATATTACTTTTTTTGTATTTGGTATATTTTGAAGATTGAATTGACGAAGGCGTTTTGTTCTGCTATTTGAAAAACTTTATCCTTTGTCACCCAATTTGAGTCGTGTTTACTTTCTTTCATACCCATCTTTCAGAATCAGTAGCAAAGATCAAAAACACAAGCGTGAAAGATAAGAGAAAAGAAAAGAATAAGAAAAACAACTAAACAACAAAAAGAGAAAGGAAAAAAAAGAAAAGGAAAAAAGAGAAAAACACAAAAAACAAAAAAATTTCTATGACGTGAACTACGCTTGACTTGATCCCGAAAGCATGCGTAGGTAGCCTCCTCGGGGTTTAGTCATACCAAATAAATCCAAAAGTTCCCAAGAAAGAAACTGGGGCAAACGTTGTGATTGTTGCGGAATATTGGATTCTAAAAGTTGTAATTTGAACCCATTTGAATTATTTCTGAGCCTTTTATACCCTTCTTTTCTAACCCATCCAAAAACCTATACTACAGTCCAAAGAAATACCTTCTGATCAGTTCTTGAGAAATGCCAAGTTAAGCAGGTAGAAGTAATTCATGACAGGGGCAACACTCTGGTTCAAGCAAGAAGAACGAAGTAAAAAATGAGAGATTCATATTGATGAAAACCTTCACAGGCACCATAAGGCGACGGGAGTTGAGAGAAAAATAAATGAGAGAATCTTAATGGTGAAAACCCTCGCAGGCACCTTGAGGCGAAAGTGAGTTGAGAAATGGTTAATTGAGAAAGGCCTATCGGGGAAAACTGTTTCGAGGCACTGCAGGATGAACAAAGTTAAGGTTTGGGAAAAGTAATCAAGTGATGGAAATTCTGGGGCAACAAAGTATGGCAATTGAAAGCTGGTTAGTTGAACAGATTGGGCCGATTAATCCAAAATGCATGTCATGACCATTGGTACCAGCTGTTACAGTCAGATAAGTTTCTTTACCTTCTCTTTTTAAACAGTCATCTGGTTTTGGATTCTTCTTATCCTTAACTCAAAAAATCACTACATTTCATTTTTTTGGGGATTCTTTTATCTATCTAAGATGTTTTAGTGGCAATTTTGTTCAATGCAGGTGAAAAGGATTTCAAAGCTCACTACCAGCTTCTAAAAATGGTAAAGCATAATATGGTCAAAGCATGTGAACAGCAGCATGATGTAAAGATGAACATGGGAAGTCGCCGGAAGTTTCATCGGTACAATAATTGGGAAATGTTAAAGGTTCAGACAATAGGGTCAGGGGTATGAAACAACAACACAGGTACAAAATATTCGGGTTGTCAGAGGTTGGGGAATTAGAAAGTGTGTCAAAAAGTCATGCGGTTCAGGGTGAGTTCGAGGAAGTCAGTCAACAAAAAACAAAGCAGTGGAAGGATTTTTCAGCAAGAATGTCATCAACTAACCACCGTTTTGAACTAACGAAATACTCTTTGATTGAAACAGAGGCAGAAAAGTTGGTTGTTCAGGAGGAATTCTCCATGAGGGAAAAGCAAGCAGTAATCAGGTTTGGCCGCAAGTGTGGTATGGTTAAAATACAAAATAATAAGGAATAACATAGGGAAATGTAAGTTATCTCCAAGTTTGCATGTTTAGAACAAAATTCAACTAGAAGTTGGGAGCCCGCCCATATAATAGGGGAGTACATTTCAGTCTTTAAATTTTAAATTTCTAAACATTTCAGTCTTCACATTTTCAAGTTTTGAAGTTGGGAGCCCGCCTATATAACAGAGGAATACATTCCAGTCTTTAAATTTTGAAGTTATATTTCAGTCTTTAAATTTTAAGTTTTGAAGTTGGGAGCCCGCCCATATAACAGTGGAATACATTCCAGTCTTTAAATTTTAAGTTTTGAAGTTACATTTCAGTCTTTAAATTTTTAAGTTTTGAAATTGAGAGCCCGCCCGTATAACATAGGAATACATTCCAGTCTTTAAATTTTAAGTTTTGAAGTTACATTTCAGTCTTTAAATTTTAAGTTTTTGAAGTTGGGAGCTCACCCATATAAAAGATGAATACATTCCATTCTTTAAACTTTAAGTTTTGAAGTTACATTTCAGTCTTTAAACTTTTAATTTTTGAAGTTGGGAGCCCGCCCATGTAACAGAGGAATACATTTCGACCTTTAAATTTTAAATTTTGAAGAAACATTTCAGTGTTTAAATTTTGAGTTTTGAAATTGGGAGCCCGCCCATAAAACAGAGGAATACATTTCAGTCTTTAAATTTTAAATTTTAAATTTTGAAACATTTCAGTCTTTACATTTTAAAGTTTTGTTATTGGGAGCCCGCCCATATAACAGAGGAATACACATTTCAGTCTTTAAATTTTAAATTTTACAACATTTCAGTCTTTACATTTTCAAGTTTTGAAGTTGGGAGTCCGCCCATATAATAGAGGAATACATTCCAGTCTTTAAATTTTAATTTTTGAAGTTACATTTCAATCTTCAAATTTTAAGTTTTGAAGTTGGGAGCCCGCCAAAACAATGGAGGAATACATTTCAGTCTTTAAATATTACGTTTTCAAGTTGGGAGCCCGCCCAAATAATAGAGGAATACATTTCAGTCTTTAGATTTTAAGTTTTGAAGTTATATTTCAGCCTTTACATTTTAAGTTTTGTATATGGTAAACACCCAGTTTTCCAAACTGAGGCAGAATGTTTATTTTGTTTTGTCTATTTTTGTGAAGTCTGGAGCCCGGCCGTATAGCAGAGAAATAGATTCAAGTTCAGCAATTTGAAGAGAAGTAACAACATCTCTATTTACAATTTGAAGTGGCAACAAGGGATTTTACCAAGAGAACACAAGACAACAAGGCAACGAGGAAGTACAAGAGCAAGTTTGAAGAATGTAGAGAGGACATTCTGTAATTCATAGTTCATAGCTTAGTCTAGCTTCTTTTATTTTTCCATAGTGTAATAAGGAAGGCCAGTGAGCAGTAGTAGCAGTAATCGTAGTGAAATCACAATAATCCGCCCAACAAATTGCTAGGCAATCCCGACCATTCACCAATATTCCAAGCTACGAGCTCACATCCCCATTTCACAAATCATTTACAGCGAAAAGAATCCGAAAGGTACAGTCTCATATATATACAGATAAAGCAAATGTGAATAAAAATGCATGAGATGAAATGCGATGCATGAAAAACTGCGGCACGTGCAGCCCGATCCATTTGGGTACCTGCGCTCACTGTGGGGGTTCAAACTCCAAAGGGGCTCCTACAGCTCAGGCGCAATTTCATAGAACATACGCTGCGGTACCCAGCCCGATCCACTATCAGTCCAGCTATATGCATGCAAGCCTCACAAGCACATATATCTTACCATTTTTAGTTCCGTTTATCAGAAATTATATAATTACGTTTCAAATGTCATTATTTGCCAAATCATGTTTAAAAAGTGTTCTAGTGCAGGACTGATGTCATGGAAACATGTTATAATTCATAAAAACAGTGATGACGCTCCTCACGGGATCCAAATAACCGTCAAGCAGCCCAAGTATGTTCATAATCATCCAAGTAGGAGGTTTACTGGCTCATTAATAGCCAACAATTACAGTACAATGCCATTCGGTCGGACTAAGCCATAGTCCCCTATCATAATCGACCCCGCACTCATAGAAGAGTACGTGTATCACCTCAATACAGCGTCACAATGTGATATACCAGGGTTTCAAACCCTCAGGTCGTCATCTGCACCCATTACTCACCTCAAGCCGGCCGCAAACTAGCTCGCAAGGCCTTTCCCTCGAGAATCAACCTCCGCGGATGCCAAATCTTATCAAAACCAAAAGGAATACATCAAAATAAGCTAATGGAACACAACCCAATCGAAATAACTCGAAATACACCCAAAAACACGAAGTTGGCAAAACCCGAGCCCCAGGCCCACTTCTCGAAAAATTACAGAATTCACATTTTCAGAATCCTTGAGTCATCACGAGTCCATACATATCAAATTTACAAGAATCGGAGTCTAAATGATCCCTCAATCCACACTTTAAGCTCACTTGGGTTTCAAGCCCTAACCACCATATTTGACACAAAAACCCTTGAATTCTTAGTGTTTATTTCATGATTTTACACTATAATGACATATTTTAGGTCCAAGAGTTCATACCTGATGAATCCCCTCAAAAATCTCTCCATAAGTCGCCCACAATCGCCTTAGTCTGAGGTCCAAATGTTCTTCCCTTTTAAACTTTTAAAACCTATTGCTACATTAATCCCAGGCCGATTTTCGCTTCTGCGGTCACCCTTCCGCTTAGGCGGCTTCCGCTTACGCAACCATTTGACTGCTTCTGCGGTCCAACTTAAAATTCCCATTTACCGCTTCAGCGGTCTTTTACCACTTTCATTGACCGCTTTTGCGGTTTCCAAATTGCTCCAGCGGTCCTAGCCGTGCACCATTGGCCGCTTCTGCGGCCCATCCGCCGCTTCAGTGAACGCTGCCTATGCGGCCCATTGTCCGTAAATGCGGAAATACCAAAAGGCAGACACCCAAATCTGAAGCAACTCCAAAAAATTTTGTTTAACCATCCGAAATCACCCCGGGCCCTCGAGACCCCAACAAAAACCTCCAACCTACTCCAAAACATCATACGAACTTGTTCCAACCATAGAAGCATGCCCTTAAACACAAATATCATCAAATCAAGGCAGATTAAAGCCTAAGTTTCAACTATAACTTCTGAAACTATCTTTCAATAAAAACCCGACCAAACGACATCTGAATGACCTGAAAGTTTGCAAACATATCAAAATTCACCTAACGAAGCTACTGTAACTCTCAGAGTTCCAATTCAACCCCCGGATCAAAATCTCGCCTATCAACCGTAATTCGCCGAAATTAAACTTAAGCCAATTCAAGCCGAATTCAACACCGGACATCTAAATCGAAATTTGATTTCTCTCCCAAGTCATAAATCACCATCCAAAACTATTCGAATCATCGTAAATCCATTCCGAGCCTTCTAACTCACAAGTCAACGTCTGGTTGACTTTTTCATCTTAAGCTTTCCTTAGAGAGACTATTGGTCTCATTTCTAGCCAAATTCAATCCAACACATCTCCAACTCACCAAACACATATATCAACACACGAGGAAACATATTACGAGGATAACAGGGCTAAAATACAAAAGACAACGGGTCGGGTCGTCACATCCTCCCCAACAAAAACAAACGCTCGTCCTCGAGCGGGTCAAGAAACATACCTAGAGCCTCAAACAAATGAGGATATATTCTCCGGATCTCCTGCTCGGTCTTCCAAGTGGCCTCCTCCACGGGCTGACCTCTCCTCTGTACCTTCACTGAAGCTATGTCTTTTGATCTCAACCTCCGAACCTGACGACCCAAAATAGCCATTGGCTCCACATCATAGGTCAAATCCTCATCCAGCTGGATCGTGCTAAAGTTCAATACATGAGACGGGTCTCCAACATACTTTTTGAGTATGGAAACATGAAACACCGGGTGAACCCCCGACAAACTGGGTGGCAAAGAAAGCATATAGGACACCTCCCCAATCCTCTTGAGTATCTCAAAAGGTCCAATAAACCGCGGACTCAGCTTCCCCTTCTTTCCAAACCTCATCATGCCTTTCATAGGGGAGACCTTCAACAGAACCTTCTCGCCCACCATATAAGATACATCCTGAAAATTCCAGTCCGCATAACTCTTCCGACGCGACTGAGTTGTACGAAGTCTCTCCAGGATAACTTTTTCTTTCTCTAAGGCATCCTGAACTAGCTCTGTCCCCAATAGTCTAGCCTCGCCGGGCTCAAACAAACCAACTAGAGATGTACAGTGTCTCCCATATAAAGTCTTTTACAGCGCCATCTGAATGCTGGATTGATAATTGTTGTTATAAGAGAACTCTGGTAGCGGCAAGAACTCAGCCCAAGAACCTCTGAAATCAATAACACAAGCATGCAACATGTCCTCCAATATCTGAATAGTACGCTCAGATTGTCCGTCCGTCTAAGGATGAAAAGTTGTGCTCATCTGAATCTGAGTGCCCAACTCCCGATGAAAAGGTCTTCCAAAACTGGGAAAAAACTGAGTACCCCTGTCTAAGACAATAGAAACTAGAACTCCATGCAACCGCACAATCTCACAGATGAAAATCTCTGCCAGCCGCTCTGAAAAATAGGTGGTACACACCGGAATGAAATGCGCAGACTTGGTCAGCCTATACACAATCACCCAAATAGAGTCAAAGTTACCCGGTCGTGATGGCGCCTAGCACATACCTAGGCAAGCCCGACCATTCACCCAATATTCCAGCAACGAGCTCACATCCCCATTTCACAAATCATTTACAGCGAAAAGAATCAGAAAGGTTTTAGCAGTTTAATAGAAAATATCCCAATTACCAATACACAATATCCCCTCACAAATCTGGGGGTCACGAGTCAAGAGCCTCTACCAGACTAGCGTAACAAATACCAAAATATCTCATAATCTGAGCATGCGAAAAAAACAAAATTACAGGAAATAAAATGGAGAGTCAGGTCCTGCGGACGCCATGCAGCTACCTCGACAAGCTCTGAATAATAATCTGAAAAATAGCTAAAATGATCAACTCTGCGGTACCTGGATCTGCACACAGGGTGCAGGGAGTATGGGGTGAGTCTACCAACTCAGCGAGTAATAAGCATGTATAAAACCCCGAAGATAAGAAATCACGAAATAACACAAAATGAAGCTATCTAGCAGTCCTATACAGTACAGTCTCAGAGATATACAGATAAAGTACATGTGAATAAAAATGCATGAGATGAAATGCGATGCATGAACACTACGGCACATGTAGCCCGATCCTTTTGGGTACCCGCGCTCACTGTGGGGGTTCAAACTCCAGAGGGGCTCCTACAGCTCAAGCGCAATTTCATAGGACATACGCTGCGGTGCGCAACCCGATCCACTATCAGTCCAGCTATATGCATGCTAGCCTCACAGGCACATATATCTTACCATTGTTAGTTCTGTTAATCAGAAATTATAGAAATAGGTGTCAAATGTCAATATTTGTCAAATCATGTTTAAACAGTGTTCTAGTGGAGGACTGATTTCATGGAAACATGCTATAATTCATAGAAACAGTGATGACGATCCTCACGGGATCCAAATATCCGGCAAGCAGCCCAAGTATGTTCAAAACCATCCAAGTAGGAGGTTTACCGGCTCATTTATAGCCAACAATCATAGTACAATACCACTCGGTCGGACTAAGACATAGTCCCCAATCATAATCGACCCCGCACTCACAGTAGAGTACGTTTCTCGCCTCAATACAGTGTCACAATGTGATATACCGGGGTTTCAAACCCTCGGGTCATCATTTAAACCCATTACACACCTCAAGCCGGCCGAAAATAGCTCGCAATGCCTTTCCCTCGAGAATCAACCTCCGCGGATGCCAAATCTGATCAAAACCAAAAGGAATACGTCAAAATAAGCTAATGGAACATAACTCAATCGAAATAACTCGAGATACACCCAAAAACACGAAGTTGGAAAAACCCGAGCCCCAAGCACACTTCTCGAAAAAATACAAAATTCACATTTTCAGAATCCTCGACTCACCATGAGTCCATACATATCAAATTTACAAGAATCGGAGTCCAAATGCTCCCTCAAATCCACACTTTAAGCTCACTTGGGTTTCAAGCCCTAACCACCATTTTGACATTAAAAACCTTGAATTCTTAGTGTTTATTTCATGATTTTACACTATAATGACATACTTTAGGTCCAAGAGTTCATACCTGATGACTCCCCTCAAAGATCTCTCAAAAAGTCGCCCACAATCGCCTTAGTCTGAGGTCCAAATGTTCTCCCTTTTAAATTTTTAAAACCTACTGTTGCATTAATCCAAGGCCTATATTCACTTCTGCGGTCACCCTTCCGCTTAAGCAGCTTCCGCCTATGCGACCATTTGACCGCTTCTGCGGTACAACTAAAAAATCCCATTGACCGCTTCTGTGGTCTTTTACAGCTTCCGCGTTGACCGCTTCTGCGGTTTCCAAACTACTCCTATGGTCCCAGCCTTGCACCCTTGGCCACTTCTGCGGCCCATCCTCCGCTTCAGCGGACGCCGCCTATGCGGCCCATTGTCCGCAAATGCAAAAATACTAGAATGCAGACTCCCAAATCTGTAGCAACTCCAAAAAGTTTCGTTTAACCATCCGGAATCACCCCAGGGCCCCCGGGACTCCAACCAAAACCTCCAACCTACTCCAAAACATCATAACAACTTGCTCAAACCATACAAACACGCCCTTAAACACAAATATCATCAAATCAAGGCTGATTCAAGCCTAAGTTTCAACTATAACTTCCAAAAATAACTTTCGATCAAAACCCAACCAAACAACGTCCGAATGACCTGAAAATTTGGAGACATATCCAAATTCACCTAACAAAGCTACCGCAACTCTCGAAGTTCCATTCTGACCCACGGATCAAAATCTCGCCTATCAACCGGAATTCGTCGAAATTCAACTTAGCAAGCCTAATTCTACACCGGACCTCCAAATCGAATTTCGATTTCGCTCCCAAGTCATTTACCACCATCCAAAACTAGTCGAATCATCGGAAATCTATTTTGAGCCTTCTAACTCACAAGTCAACATCAGGTTGACTTTTACATCTTAGGATTTTCTAAAGAGACTATTGGTCTCATTTCTAGCCAAATTCAATCCAACAAATCTCAAACTCACCAAACACATATATCAACACACGGGGAAACATATTATGGGGATAACGGAGCTGAAATACAAAAGACGACGGGTCGGGTCGTCATATTAGGCATCCTCTGAAGAAGGGTGCGATCATCTCTTTCAAAAATGATTCACACGGAATATTCAAATGGGCAAAATCGCTCGTATTTGCAAACTTATCTTTGCCCGAAAATTTTTCATGTTTTCGAGAAAAGGGGAGCATTTGTGAGCACGTGATTTTTGCCCTATATATGAATTATTCCCAAAAAAAAAACAAAATAATTTTTTTTTATTGTTACCATTTTTGTGAATTTTTGCGCTATTTTCTGTTAGTTGTTTGCATTTTATTTGTGCATGTTAATTCATATGAAAATACAAAAATATGCATTTTCATTTAGGATCTAATTTCATATTTTAGTATTAATTAGGGGTAATTCGTTTTAGAAAAAATATGAAGAATATAATCAAAAAGTTCAATTCTGCATTTTAATTGTTTTAATTGTGAATTTGTCATGGAATAGTTTTTAAACAATTTTAGGAGTTAAGTAGCTTAGCTTTGAAAGGTATTACGACTTTATTTTAATTTTTTGCTCTTTTATAAAAATAAAAAAATACAAAAAGGGAATAAATAATTTAAAAGAAATGCAAAAGGAGGGAAAAATAAATAAAGAAAAAGGAAGAAAGAAAACTAGGCTGCCCAAAATTAGGCTCGGTTCTATTCAGCCCAAAAACCCAATCAAACTGGCCCAGTTAGTCCATAACCCGGTCCGTTCATTAAGCCATTTAAATCGACATTGTTTTCCCTTATCAAATCCAAGCCATTAATTCTTTCAATCCAACGGACAAGAACCCCCTCCCCATTAACATAATAATATCCGAAAAATCCTTCAAACCCTAAAACATAACTCTCTTTCCTCGTACTCTCCTGTAACACTGCCAGCTCCATCACCGGAAAAAACACCACCATCGTCAATGGCTCCCAAATTCACACACCTACACCGCCTTGACGTTCCCGTCAGGAAACCACCATTGTCATCCTTCGAATCCCACTGGAGGTCGTCAAATAATTGACAAAAGTGTCACCGTCTCCGCCGTCCACGGTGGTGGCATCGCCCAAACTATTCCAAATTTACACCACCAAGCCTTCCCCATCTCCTCATCATCAACCCATCAATAATTTGCCTCAAATTGTGACTGAACTCTTTGAATTGGCAAATCCAAAAATGGTCAAAAACCCTAAGTCATTCCAGTGGTTTCAAATGAACACGCTAAGGTCGTCTTGCCTCCCTCATATGGAATCCGATGTCAACAACACCCAAATATCATCAGAATCACTCAAATTTCAAATCAACCGGCAGTCAAGTTTTTTGAGCCATGCTAGTGAATTTCAGTTTCTTTCTCTACGATTAGTTTATTGATTTTGGTCTCACAATAGCTAATTTCCAATTTAGTTTGCATTATTATTTCTTTTCTAGCTTCTGTTCTATCTTGTGTTCTGAGGCGTGATTAACTGCTCGTCTGCATAAGCTTTACTTCATTTTGTTTTGTTGGTCAGTATGATTTGATTAAGTGGGGATTTATTATGGGAAGGTTTTGATTAATATCAATTGGTGTGAGTTAGGAGTAGAACTCAGTTAATTGGATTACCAGTAGATTTCTTCATGTGTTATTTTCTAATTATAATTAGATATAAATGATATTGTTTAATTCAGTCTTGATAAGTTTGTGTTTGATTTAGTTTTGACTTTCTGATTTCAAATCTTTTAGATATGCGTTTCGCTGATATTAATCCACCTAATTTCAGTATTTGTTTATTTTGTTGTTTGTTAGGATTGCTAGCTAACAATAGTTAACTATTTAGTTAACCAGGGTTAAAGGGTTTGGCTTAGTTAACTGAGGTCACTAATTTAAGTTGAATTCAGGGTAGATTAGGCATGGAAAAAGGCAATGTTAAGAATAGTAATTTCAAAACAAAAGCAAGGGTAGTATACGCATTGTATAGGTAGAAGAACACCCTAGAATAGGACTTTAGTGTAGATTTCAGCCAACTTAGGACACTAGCTTGGGTAACAAGTTAAAAGATGAGGGATTAAAGGCTGAAAAAGTGAGGGACTAATATGAAAAGTACAAAATTGAGGGCTGCCCTCCCTTAGGCATATAAAAAGGCATCAAAATGCCTTGAGGAGCATGTTTTGGAACCTAAAAGTTCTCCCCAAAATTCTCATTAGTTTTTCAGATCTGGAGTAGGAATCCAATTTCAAAAAAAATCCAAAAAACAAAACAAAAATTCAAAAATCTCAAGAAAAAATGATTACTGTTTCATTCATTTTAGTTCAATATTCAAACTTTTGAACTTCAAAGGAATTTTAGATCGAGTCTGAGTGAATTTGGTCCTTAACGAGTGGCATGTGGTATACTTTGGTTGCTGAAATATTAAGCGTGTGCTGGTTTGTTTTTTAGTCGATCTGGTGTCATCTTTGGTAGATTTATGGCTTTCGTTTGGATTTAAACATTTCTGGCCTGCTTATTCTATTTCCTGAGCTATGTTGAGTATTGAACTGTTGTTGTCATCTACGTCTAGTTGCTGTCTTACTTCTCTTCTTCTTTGAATCTTCATATCCAGGTACACGCTTAAGTTCACTTATGTAATCTCAGTTTGAAGTGAAATGAAGATCTTCCCTGTTGAACCCTCTTGTTATTGGTTAGAATTTGCCTTCTAGCACCAAGTAGTTTTGTAATAGACATGGATTTCTTTAGGATTGTGTGCATTTTTCTGTATTGTTGCAAAACCTATGGATTGTTGCTTAAGAGTAATTAGTTATTCAGTTATTAGTTAGTTTAATAGTGTTAGCATAGCCTAATGATATATCACAGTCTGTGTTAGTAATATAGGTAGTATGGTACAGATGTTATTCCCATAGGTCTAGTTCTGAATGCATGATATAGAAAAATGCTAGTTTGAGTGAGTTTGTTTAAGTGTCAAATGACTCCCTTTCGTGTGTAGTAATTAATGTCATGCCATGTAAATCAACTCTTCACAACTACTGGACTCGTCTTGCATGTCAGTTTATTTTTTCCCTTTGGAATATTTGGAAACTCATCAGTGTTAAATAAATAAAATAACTTGAGCGTGGAATCAAATTTTGATTAATCAATGGCTTGCTATTTCGAATGATGGTATATTGCCTTTCCGTTTAATTTGTTACTGTTAGAATTTTTGGGCTATGTTACACAAAAGGAAGGCCCATGCCCGGACAATGATTTTTTAGGGCCAAAATTGGCCAATTGAAGGCAATCAGGCCAAATGCCTTTATCTGAATGCTTTGAAATTCACAAAGCTCAGCTTAACGTTTGGGGACAAAAATAGCCAAATGAATTCATGACATATCCGTGCCGGGGTATTTGTCCCATCCCCGGGTTTATCGTCCGTTTTGGGCTGATGTCAAACTCGCTCCATACTTCTGAAGGTCCATGGTTAATGTGCATATTGTGGTTTGGGCCTTTGAGACCAAAATGGAATTGATAATTGATTTGTTAGGCTAACGGTGGGCTTTGATTTAGGTAGTGGGTTCAAGCTAAAAGGTTCTCCCTTTTGCTTGGACCCGAACTTAAACTTCAAGCACGATTTTTATAATATTAATTAATGATGGTTTTTTTATTTTTTAGAGACAAAAATAAAAATTTATAGTTGCTTTTCGGCTTGCCCTTTTAAAAATAAAACGAGATGAGCCTCGCCCAAAAAAATTCAAAATCGCTAGGCCCTCAATAAAAAGTTAAAAAAATACTTAGCACCCAGGATGGGTCGTTTAGCGAATTTCATGGCCTTCCCAAAAGATAATAATGCGTTAGCCTCTTTAGGTGCGATTTTAATAAAGTTACATTCCTAAACTCGGGTGTGCATTTCATGCGATCCAAATCAAATCCCAAAATATTGAATAGAGTGTGCTTATGATTGCGGGTTCATTTCATGTGATGCAATTCGAAGGCACGCTTTAAACTACGTTCAACTTTCTTTTAAGAAATATATATGGAACAAAAGCGGTAAATGTAAAAATTGGCACATAGGTTCTTCATGTAATAAAATAAGATAAATAATCTAAATACGACAATTAAGCGACAGTGCCAGAACCTCGGAACCCAGGAATGCCTAACACCTTCTTCCGGATTAAGAGAATTCCTTACTCAAATTTCTTGTTCGCGGAATGTTAATAGTCATATGTTCCTTGGTTTTGGATTCAATCAATGACTTGGGACACCATTAATCTCCCAAGTGGCGACTCTAAAATCCTAAAAACAAATTTCGTTCTGATTGTCCTTTAATTGGAAAAACTTCTTTATGCCCTCGTTGGTGTAGCGAAAAAGGAGGTGGGACAACGGTTTGCACACATATGTTATAATTAGGTAGCCTATATTTAACTTTGCAAAGTTGTATCGCAAAACAAATATGCAAAGATTCGACATTCAACTTCAAATGATTCTCAAAATCGCTATTCATTTTTTTTAAAAGCTAAAGGTTCTAACCCAGTCTCTAAACCATTAATTGTGCTCAAATATTAGTTCGACAAATCAAATTCATTTGGGTGGTGAAAATTAAAATTTTAAAGTAATCCGCCATTGTTCAATGAGCTTAAATAAGTGGATTTAATTTTCAAATATAATTGTGTTAGAAATTTAGAGTCGATGTTGTTTAAACTTATTAGAAATAGTCTATGGAACTTGATTACAAAAATGGAAGTCATTTAATGGGGATTTGAGCTGGTTTTAAACAAGAATTGCATCTAAAATCATAAAAGAATTTTTTACTTACATATGCTTATTCACTTTTACACAAGATAAAACATTATGTGTATATGTGAATAAAAGAGTATAATAGTATATAAGATGTGTTTATGCACACATATACTATTGTACAATTTTATACACCCTATTATTTAAACTGACTGTCTTCTTCATTGAGCGCATTTTGAAATTTAACACAAATCTATTCCAAATCACTTAACACTTAAGTTTTGAATTCCTCTTGATGTTTCCAATCGATTTGATCAACACCCAATCCAAATAACTAACAGACTCAAAAAAATAAAATTTAAAATTTAACTCAAAGCTACTCCAATTATTTTAAAGTTAAACTTCGAAGTCCTCTTGATGTTTTCAATCGATTAAGACATCCCTCAATCCAAATTAGCTTTTTCTATTGTGAGAGATAAGATCTCGACAAAGACAAATTGGACTATGAATATGTTCTAAAACTGTGAGAGAAACTTTGTGGTTCAGGTTTACCATGAAGACATTCTTGTGCATTGGTCTCCCCCATTTCTACCTTGTGCTTTTGGGATAGTTCATCCTCCACTACCTAAAATTGCCAAATACATAGACAGACCATTAAACTTCGCCTAACTTTTTATTTTGGTACATTAACTCAGCCTTGTTCCATTTTGGCCCATCAACCCCATTTCTTTTGCTCCACTTTGACAAAAAAGCTGATTAGATTCTATGTCTAATTTCCCTCACCCTTGTAGGCGCGTGAGAGCCATTTTTTAAGCCAAATTTCATACTCCCAACATAGAGGCGGATCCCGAATTTAAATCCTATGAATTTAATTTTAATATTATAACATTGAACTCATTATGGTTTTTATATTTATGGATTTATATCTATTTTTTATAATTTTAATGAATTTTTACATATAAATTTTTACTCTGTGTCGAAAGTTATGGGTATATATATATATATATATATATGTATATATATATATATATATATATATATCCTGCTATTAACGCTTTAGGGCAATATTTTACAGACAAAAATCAAGAGAAGAAGTTTAAATACTATGTAGTTATACACGGTAAGACAAATGGTATTTTTCAAACATGGATAGAAGTATTAGACTCTATTAAAGACATACAAAAACCACTTTTTAAAGGTTTTAATGATTTCACTGAAGCTCTAGACTATGCAAGAGGAATACTAGGACCAAATTATTATATCTCTCCAGCACTCAGACAAAATCCAGAAAAAATCCAATACAAAATCCAAAAAGACACAGATGTAATTGGGAAAAATATGGTTATCTTTCCAATTTCTTAACAATTTTGATGGATTAACCTATAAATTCCTAGGAAAAAGCTGGTTAAGATAAACCGAGTGGTATGTGAACTTAACCATGACCGGGGTGAGGTTAAAGAAAAAAGAGTTAAGAATAGATTCATGTCTATCAAAAATTGGGAAGAAGAGATGAACAGAGTTAAAAAAAAAAAAGTATAAAGGGGTAATCTTATTACATAATTATGGATACACTGTAACATTATAAGTTTACATATTTACCAAAAATAAAGAGAAAATAAAATAATAGAGAATATTGGAAAAATAAAGGGAAAATAAAATAATAGAGAATATGGATATATAATATAGATATTGATAGAAAATTATACTATGTTCTAAGATATTATCGTCTATAATAATAATGTGAAAGGCTAGATAAATGTATATCTAATATTCTAATTATAAGATATAACTGCTTATTAAATAAATCTACACAAAATCTACTATTTTCTGTTATATAAATAAAGTGTATAGCGTAGTCTACTATAGAATAAAATCCTGTGTCTACGTCCCAAATAAATTCTCCTAAACTTAAGCTAAGACTTCTTGCAAAACTTTCTGGATATGTATAATTATTAAGATTATCAGACATTAACAGCGTAGTAGAATTATTTTAAAACCTTATGTTGTAAAAATCCTACTCGGTACTCTCCCTCTCTTATATGTAAACTTATAATGTTACAGTGTATCCATAATTATGTAATAAGATTACCCCTTTATACTTTTTTTTTTTTTAACTCTGTTCATCTCTTCTTCCCAATTTTTGATAGACATGAATCTATTCTTAACTCTTTTTTCTTTAACCTCACCCCGGTCATGGTTAAGTTCACATACCACTCGGTTTATCTTAACCAGCTTTTTCCTGGGAATTTACAGGTTAATCCATCAAAATTGTTAAGAAATTGGAAAGATAACCATATACTAAGAGTAGTTTTTTAACAATTTACAGAATAACAAAACTATACATAATAAAACATAAAGGAAATCAAAACCTAGGGGTAATATCTTAGAACATAACATAGATAAACATAGTAACTTACATGTTTACAAGAGATGGGATTTCCCTTTCGGGAAACCCGAAAAGATTTGACTGAACTTCTGAATTGAAAAACGATCAACTCCTAAGCATACAAACTTTATTTATTTTACAAGCTTAGAAGAATAAGTACTAGGGTATTCATAAAGGGGATATTTTACAAGGTGGTTTTAGAAATGGTTTCTGGGATGGAAAGTTGGCTTAAGATTTTCAGAGGATTTCTTGCTTTGTGTTTTTTCTCGATGATCTTTCTTCTCATATGGTCTGCCTTTTATAGCTGAATTTCTGAGCGGATCTGAAATGCGGACTTCAAAATTTTTTGAAATCTTTGTCTTCTAGCCTTGTAGGGTACTTCATTGGGCCCCATCTTCACATGGCTGGTGCAGAGATTCCATTTTATGTCGTCCACGTTTTTATTACTTGTCTTTATATCACGTCTGGCCCCACTTATTGTCTCCTCCATTATTGTTCTTCATTATTGTTCTTCTTCCGTTACATCTGGCTCCACTTATTGTCTCTTCCATTATTGTTCTTCTGTCTCCTTCTTGATTCAATATTTCCGAATTATTTTTATGTGTCTAAATTATGGAGTGCTATTGAATCAAAACTCATTCCTGAATCATAATCTTCGTATGGATCTTGAGCATCTTGATAATTATTATTGTCTTCATTATCATCTCTTCCTGAGTTTTGAGACCTTACTGGACTAGATCTTGATCTATCTAGACTGGGACTAGGACTAGGATTTTTAATCATATGTTTGTCTTGTTTTTCTTTTTGCTGGAAGAAATTTTCTAATGCCTGTTTAATTACATCTTCTATTTTTTCATTTTTTTTCTTTTTAACACTTATACTCTTTTTCTTTAATATGTCTCCATGTGTTAATGTTCTGGGCAGTCTTCTTCTTGATGATGATCCTTCGTCTTCACTTTTTGGCAAAGTGACAGCCATAAACGGATTTGATTTGTCTTTACCGGTCACCGTTTGAACCGGACTAGCTGTATCATCATCCGATACAGTGGATTTTTCTGCATTCATTGGGGAACGCACACCCTTCTCATCCATTTTTTCTTGAGATGGAAAACTCGTATCTGTTGCAAAACAACTTGAGTCTGAGATTGTGCTAACATCTGCATCTTTTGTTCTAAAACTTTTACATGCTCCATAAGTCTAACTTTTTCTTTCTCCAAGCTTTCATTCTTTTGGTTCAATCTTCTGAAAGCTTCGGTCATGGACGAGCAGTGGTCACAAAATATTATTTTGTCTGTGTCTTTTTGGATTTTGTATTGAATTTTTTCTGGATTTTGTCTGAGTGCTGGAGAGATATAATAATTTGGTCCTAGTATTCCTCTTGCATAGTCTAGAGCTTCAGTGAAATCATTAAAACCTTTAAAAAGTGGTTTTTGTATGTCTTTAATAGAGTCTAATACTTCTATCCATGTTTGAAAAATACCATTTGTCTTACCGTGTATAACTACATAGTATTTAAACTTCTTCTCTTGATTTTTGTCTGTAAAATATTGCCCTAAAGCGTTAAGAGCAGCTATAACATATTTAGTGTCTTTCTTATTATATGCTATCCATAAATTATCAATTAAGCATCTTTGGGGTCTATCTATAACACATTCTGGTAAAACTCTAAATGAAATATTTGATGGTGGGAAAAATATTAAATTATGCTTTCCAAAATTTATTCTTTCTAAATTATTTTGTTCTGTGATAGTCTGTGGCTTAAAATGAAGATTACCTAATACTGTCTGAGAGTATCTGTCTGAGGGTGAGGCTTGAACGCCTTTTCCCTTGTCTTCAGTCTTTGAAACTGTTGGTCTACTCATTCTGTACATATAAGATATTTTTGTTAATTAACAATAATTTTTAACCTACTTAAAGTGTCTGCTAAATTATTATCTTTTCCTTTAATATGTTCAAAGACTAAATTATATATTGATATTGTATCAATAAAATTCAACCATCTTCTTCTACTACTATTTTTTGAATTTATCTTTTGGTGGAACTTAACAATGGCTTCACAATCAGTTCTAATTGTTACTTCTTGTTTGTTTAATATGTATAATCTGAAACTATTTAATCCGTATATTACAGCTAGGATTTCTGCATCTATACTACTCATATTTCCTTTTTCTTTATATTTTCCACTTTGGTATGCACATATTTTTTCTGTATTTTTATCACTATATTTATTCGGTTTTGCTTTTAAAACTGCTCCCCATCCTTCAAAACTTCCATCTGTTTCTATAATTAAATAATCAGTTTCTAATGGCATAGTTAAATCAGGAATATTCTTTATTTTTTCTTTAATCTTTTGTACTAATTTAATATCTTCTGTATTAAAATGTTTTTGCCCCGTAGATCCTGTCTTAGCATATAAAAGTCCTGCTATTTTTCCTAAGTCTTTTATAAAATTTCTTGCATAATTTACTATTCCTAGAAACTTTTGTAATTCTTTAATATTGTCTAGTTTGTCTGGCATTTCTAAAGCTTTTTTAGCTATATGCGGTTGTAACTTAATTTTCCCTTCTCCTAAAACTACTCCTAAAAAGTTTATATAACTTTTACATAATTCCATTTTCTTTTTACTAATAATTATTCCATTATCTACAAATAATCTAAATACTGTTTGTAAATATCCTAAATGTTCTTTAATATCTTTACTAAATACATTCTCCAAATATATTATCCATTTTTCTCTGAAAAATTGGTGGAGCTGTTTTTAATCCAAACGGCATGACTAACCATTCGAAATGCCCTTCTGGACAAGTAAATGCTGTCCATTCTATACTATCTTCATGCATTTTTACTTGCCAATATCCTAATTTACAATCAAATTTACTAAATATCTTTTTACCTTGTATTCTATTTATCAATTCTGTTTTATCAGGTAGTTTATATCCATCTGTTCTAGTGTTATCATTAAGTCTCTTATAATTTATTACCATTATCGCTTTTCCTCTTATCATTTCACTGTGATTTCTAACCATAAAAGCTGCTGATCTATGTTTAGAAATAGATCTCCTTATTACACCCAAATCCATAAGTTCTTTAATTTGAGTTTTAAAGTCATTAAGGTCTTCATTTGTAGCTTCTATCGAAGCCGTTTTAATTATATATTCTGGGTTTATTATATCTAATTTACACATTACTTTATTATTCTCCCAGTGTTTTAATGGTTTTTCTCCTATTATTTCTATCTCATCTAAAATTTTTATTATATTATCTAGATCTTTTTCGTTCTTTATTATTCCTATTCTTTGTAATCCTGTTTTAAAATTGTATAATTCTGTTTCAATATCTATTAGTGTATAATCTTTTTCTATTATATCTTTATCTTCATTTTCTTCTAATATTAGATTTTTTGTTTCTTCTTTAGTCCTACAACATGTTTTATTATCTTTACATTCTTTACAACATTCTTTCTCATTTTCTTGCAAGTCTATCTGATTTTCATTTAATCTTGTCCTTATCCTAGTTGCGGCTTCTATTGTTTGTACTGGTGTTTGTGTAATATTTTTAAAGAATATTACTCCATCTCTACTAAGTAAACAACTACCATTATTATGTAACATAAAACTTAAACCTAACACAAAATCAACATTTATATTTAAGTCTCTTACCCAAATTTTATCTACCTTATAACTAGGTTTGTAAAAATCTAAACATGTATTTACAAAACTAATCTGTGATTTATCTATATAATGTTTATAAATATTATGAGTTCCATCCATTTGCATGGCTGCTACTGGCTTATCTAATGTTTTTATTAAATTAGGTGGAACTATCCTTTTATTTATTATACATCTCGTGCATCCTGAGTCTACTAGAGCTAATGTTTCTATTTCATAATCTTCTATTTTAATTCTTGCTAAAAATTTTATCGTAGATAATTTTTTATCTTTGTTACATATTAGTGTATCATAATTTTCTATACTCATCAATTCTCTTTCTTCTTCATTTCTTATATCTTCTAATTTTTCTTTCCCTTTTTCTATTTTTTGTATTCTTTTTTCTAATTCATTTATTCTATTTTCTAATGTAATTATTCTTAAATTTATAACAGAATTAGTTGTCTCTTGATAAATTTCTTCTTTATTTATTTTTATTTCAAAATCTTTTTGTATACATAAAATACATCCTTCTAAATAGCATAATTTACATTTAGCCCTTTTATTTCTACTAGGATACCATTTACACTTAAAACACTGATTGCTATCTAATCCTTTATTAATTTCAAATTCATGAGTACATTCTTCTGATATATTTACAAAATTATTTTCTTCTAAGTCTAATTTCTCTAATCCTATTTCATTTATTAATTCTTCTTCTTCTGATTCTGATGTTTCTATTTGAGTTTCGTCTATACCTACACTTACTATAGAATATATACTCTCGTTGTCTGACATATATTCGTCTACATTTATTAAAGTTTCTTGAAAATCTTCTATTAACTGTGAATTTCTTGTTTTATTATTAATTCTTTTTGGACAGGTGTTGGCTAAATGTTCTACACTACCACAAGTAAAACATTCTAGTTTATTTTTATAATTTTTATCTGTTCTATATTTTCTAACATGTTTATTTCTATTTAAATAGGGCTTTCTAGCTGATGACTTTCTAAGATAATAATTTTTTCTATTGTATTCTTTATTGTATTGAGGTTTATATCTTTTGTATTTCTTCTTTTTGTATTCATTTTTATCATAACTTTGAGTTGTATATACAGTTGATTTACAGAAACTCATATTGTTCTGTTTTAGTTGTTTTTGTATTTGTAAGTTTGTACATTTTTCTTGTAGTATTTCCATAATATGTTGTACTTTATGCCCTATAGACCATTTTGTATTTGGGTTTTGTATTACGCCTTCTCTTTTATACCATCGTTCTTCTATTTCTCTTCCTAATACTCCTGGTAATTTGTTGAATAATTTTTTACCTAATTCTTGATCAAAAGCATTTCCACTAATAGTACAATAATAAAAATAATCATTTAAAAACTTCTTTATATGGAACCAACTACTTATACTTAATTGTTCTAATTTTATTAAAGCATTCTTTTGTAACACTACTAATCCACTATTTGGATCTTCCCCTGTAATCAAACTATGTATTTTATTTGTAAATTATAAGGATTTGCACCCATTGATATTAAATTTTGAAAATCTTGAGGAAATTCTGATTTATAGGCTTCCCATAAACCTTTTGTTGATTCTCCTAAAAAGGTTTCCATATATTTATACATTGTTTCTGCATCTGTATCATTATAAGTTTTTATAAAGTCTGCTACCACTATTCCTTTCCATAGGTCTATTACTGAGTTCCACATTTGTGGATCATGGGCTGCTATATTTAATATTTTACCTTTACTTCCCCCTTCTTGTAATCTTATAGGTTCTTCTATTGGCATCCTTTTTCCTGATGGTCTTACATTTTCTATTTCTGTTTCTTGGTCTATCCTGTATACTCTTCTTCTAGGTACATTCCCCGTACTAGTATCTACTGTACTTTGGTATGTTGTTCTTTGAAATGGACTTGGGCTAGAACTAACTGATTCCATTAATTCTTTTAAGCTAATTACTGAATCTGTTTCTGTTTCATAACTATCTTGTATTTCTTCAAAGATTTGGTCAAATTTATCTGATTTTTCTTGTATGCTATATTCTTTTCTATATCCTAAATTATCTGTTCTTAATTCACATTTCTTAAAATGTTCTTCTACATCCCTTAAGGTTAATTTTCCTAGTTTACATCCTTTACATTGGAAAGTCTTATTCTTATTTTCTCTAACTAATTTTCTTGCTTCTTCTAATGCTATGTCTACTTCAAATTCTTCATGTATTATTTCAACATTCATACATTCAGTTTCTTCAACATTATTTTCATCTTCATCATCTATATCTTTATGAGTAGAGTAATTATAATCAGTAAACCTAATTGATGTTTCTCCTTTAGAATTTGTATACATTAAATGAGATTCTGGTTTAAATATTTTTGGTTTTGAAAAATCTTCTAAATTCCATTCTAATCCTGCATATTCTTCTGGGTCTATTTTAATAGGTTTTAATAATTTTATACCTTTATTTCCCATTACTTCAACTACATCATCTACCTTAATTTTAAATTTTGTATTGCTATTTGTTGTCATTTTTCCTATAAAACCTACACATATTAATAGATTATTTCCATTATTCATTTCTTCATACCCTTTAGTCTGTATTGCTATTTTTATATTTTTTCCAAATTCTGCTAGATTTATCATAAAATCTGGGCTAATATAAAATATTCCTCCGTTATTTGTCATATCTACTTCTGTTAAACCTATTATAGATTTCTTCTGATCTGACCATCTATCATCATATACTACTATCAATACTTTAGTCCCTAAATTCTTTCTTGTTAATCCTTTTAATCCAATTACTATTAATCCCATATGCATTAAATTTCTTTTATAATTTTTTATTTGTTTTACTGATTCTGGATTGATTAAGTTTAATGTTTCTACTTTACTTCCTATAGCTGACAATTGTTCTTCTCTATAATGTCTATATAATTGAGAACTAGTGGAAAAATATCCTGTATTATATAATATTTTTGGATCTAATAATCTTAATTGGTTTTGCTGAAAAATTTGTACATCCTTATCTATATCTATTATTTCTTCTAGTTTTTGATCTTCCTCTTGTCTTTTTCTAGTTAGAATTCTAGCTAACATATTATTTCCTATTCGATTTTCTGAAAAACTTATTCTTGATCTTTCTTGGTTTGTTCTTCTTGACCCACTTGGAAAAAGGTCCATTTTTGTGGTTTTCTTACTTTTATTTTTTCTTTTTGTAGTGTTATTTCAACTCTTTTTAATTGTTCTATTAAATCGTCTACCTTTGGAATTTCAGTCTTAATTTCTTTTTCCTTAATAATTTTATCTAGTTTTCTATTAACTTCCAATAATAATATTATTAATGTATTATTCTGCTTTAGTATTATTTGATCAGCTTTACTTTGAGGAGTATAATTACTTAGTCCTTCTGGATTTGGTTGAATTTTTGCTGTTAATTTTAACACTTCTTCATATATTGGATCTAATTCTATTGGGATATCACTCATGAAAGAGCGATTTCTTTTATAGTATCTATTTTTTCTTTAAGTGCGCTTATCTCTCCTTTTAATACTTCTACTTGTTCAGTTATTTTTTCTACTAATTTAGTTGTTTGTATTTCTAATTCTTTAGGCTTTTCTGTAATAGTCTTAATTAACTTTTCTATTTCGGTTTTAGTAGGTATTTTTTCTATATTAAATTTGTTATTTAAAAATTGTATTTTTCTATCTATTTCTAGTTGTTGTGATTTTATAAAGTCTAAATTTTGTTCTAATTTTTCTAAAGTCTTTCTTTGTTTAATATGTCCAACCTCTACTAATTCTAATGTTCTTATTATATTTTTATTATTTTCTTGAGTTTTTTCTCCAAAATTTATTATTAAATCTATTAAAGTATTATATTGTTTATCTTCAGTATGTAATATATGCTCTCCACTACTAAAATTACACTTTATTACTATATTATCTTTTAATATTCTATATTTCTTTTCTGGATAGATTTTTAAGTCTAAATATTCTAGATGTTTTAAATTAGCTATGATTTTATCCTAATGGTATCCAAACTTTTCTCTGTTTATGATATTTTATTAATCTATCATAAGAATCTATTTGACCCTCTAGATATTGTATCTCCCACTGTAGAGCTGATATAGTTTGTGGATTAATAATACACTTTACTATATAACTTGGTTCGCTATTATATTTTAATTCTGATACTTCTACTTGTTTAGCTAAGTCTAAAATTGATGCTAATAAAGCTTTAGTCTTTTTTATTTCTTTCTTTAAATCCTGCTTTGCTGTTATATCTCTTCTTAACCACCAATAATTACACCTTATTACTTTAGTTACTGGATGTTGTCTTAACATATATGCTATCCTAAGGGAATATATTTTATTTTATTCTTAATTGATCTAAGATAAACTCTTTCTTGTTCTATTTCAAAATTAATTCTTTGTAATTCAAAAAGTAAAAAGTTATTAAAATCACTTAGTTCTGGAGTACTAAAATTATTTTGATATTGTTCTAAAGTCTTTTTATATTCAATATGAATTTTTATATTTTCTATAGTAATATAGATTATATGATTATAACAGCTTATATATTTAGAAATATATTATTGTCTCATAAAATAGTGGTCCGAAAATCTTCTTGCTCTGATACCAAAAATAAAGAGAAAATAAAATAATAGAGAATATTGGAAAAATAAAGGGAAAATAAAATAATAGAGAATATGGATATATAATATAGATATTGATAGAAAATTATACTATGTTCTAAGATATTATTGTCTATAATAATAATGTGAAAGGCTAGATAAATGTATATCTAATATTCTAATTATAAGATATAACTGCTTATTAAATAAATCTACACAAAATCTACTATTTTCTGTTATATAAATAAAGTGTATAGCGTAGTCTACTATAGAATAAAATCCTGTGTCTACGTCCCAAATAAATTCTCCTAAACTTAAACTAAGACTTCTTGCAAAACTTTCTGGATATGTATAATTATTAAGATTATCAGACATTAACAGCGTAGTAGAATTATTTTAAAACCTTATGTTGTAAAAATCCTACTCGGTACTCTCCCTCTCTTATATGTAAACTTATAATGTTACAGTGTATCCATAATTATGTAATAAGATTACCCCTTTATACTTTTTTTTTTTTTTTAACTCTGTTCATCTATTCTTCCCAATTTTTGATAGACATGAATCTATTCTTAACTCTTTTTTCTTTAACCTCACCCCGGTCATGGTTAAGTTCACATACCACTCGGTTTATCTTAACCAGCTTTTTCCTAGGAATTTACAGGTTAATCCATCAAAATTGTTAAGAAATTGGAAAGATAACCATATACTAAGAGTAGTTTTTTAACAATTTACAGAATAACAAAACTATACATAATAAAACATAAAGGAAATCAAAACCTAGGGGTAATATCTTAGAACATAACATAGATAAACATAGTAACTTACATGTTTACAAGAGATGGGATTTCCCTTTCGGGAAACCCGAAAAGATTTGACTGAACTTCTGAATTGAAAAACGATCAACTCCTAAGCATACAAACTTTATTTATTTTACAAGCTTAGAAGAATAAGTACTAGGGTATTCATAAAGGGGATATTTTACAAGGTGGTTTTAGAAATGGTTTCTGGGATGGAAAGTTGGCTTAAGATTTTCAGAGGATTTCTTGCTTTGTGTTTTTTCTCGATACAGGATAGACCAAGAAACAGAAGAAGAGTATACAGGATAGACCAAGAAACAGAAATAGAAAATGTAAGACCATCAGGAAAAAGGATGCCAATAGAAGAACCTATAAGATTACAAGAAGGGGGAAGTAAAGGTAAAATATTAAATATAGCAGCCCATGATCCACAAATGTGGAACTCAGTAATAGACCTATGGAAAGGAGTAGTGGTAGCAGTCTTTATAAAAACTTATAATGATACAGATGCAGAAACAATGTATAAATATATGGAAACCTTTTTAGGAGAATCAACAAAAGGTTTATGGGAAGCCTATAAATCAGAATTTCCTCAAGCCTATATATATATATATATATATATATATATATATATATATATATATATATATATATATATATATATATATATATATATATATATATATATATTGTAGACCCCAATCTGGTCGTGATGGCGCCCAGCACATTGCTAGGCAAGCCCCACCAACCACACTCACGATCTGAGCTGCAAGCTCACATCCTTAACTCAAAATCATAATAACGAGAGAAAATCCGAAATTTTAGCAGTTGTATCTAGAAATAACCCAACAACCAGTAATAGCAACCTCCAACAGATCTGGGTGTCATGAGTCTAGAGCCTCCACCAGAATAGCGTAATAACACAAAATAATATCATAATCTGAGTAAGCGGAAATGACAAAATAAAGCAATAGTGGAGGAGTCGAGTCCCGCGGACGCCACGCAGCTACCTCGACAAATTCCGAAAGATACTCAGAAACTCCGCTGTGAGATCTACTCAGCCCTGAGGTACTTGGATCAGCGCACAAGGTGCAGGGAGTAGGGTGAGTACTTCCAACTCAGTGAGTAATAGCAATAAATAACAACTGAAAGAGAGAAATCCGATAAAATCACTATACAGTTCTAAAATCAACAGCAACGACAGTGAAGAATGCTAAAAATGGAGAACAGTCTAGTAATTACTTCTCTTTCCATCTAACTAGCTATCTCTCCACTGCGGCGTGCAGCCCGATCCACTACCATATATATATATATATATATAAAATGCTGCGGCGCGCAGCCCGATCGTATATAATATATATAATATTGCAGCATGTAGCCCGATCCAATATATGTATATATTGTTGCGGCGTGCAGCCCGATCCAATATAATATATAACTGCACTCACTAGGGGTGTGTGCAGATTCCGGAGGGGCTCCTTCAGCCCAAGTGCTATAATACTGCAGCGTGCAGTTCGATCCATATAATATATCGCTACGACATGCCGCCCGATCCATATAATATATATATATATATATATATATATATATATATATATATATATATATATATATATATATATATAATGTTGCGACGTGCAGCCCGATCCATAGAATATATATAATGTTGTCGCATGCAGCCCGATCCATAAAATATATATATACAATGCTACGGCGTGCAGCCCGATCCATATAATATATATAATGTTGCGGCGCACAGCCCGATCCAATACATGTATATGTATATACTGCTGCGGCGTGCAATTCGGTCCGGTATATATCAGATACCCTCACTACAGGGTTCTTTACCTCTCTCAGTCAATATAGACTTAACCTCCCGGGCCCGCTCAGCTAAAACAGGGTATTCAACCCTAGGTATTGCTAATTAAGGGTGCAAGTTACTACGTCCAGTTTATTTCATCATTTACAATCAATAATCAGTACAGATGTTATGTGTCTAATAGGTAAAGTGAGGTCACTCAGCTCAACATACTCCCTAGGAGTTCTACAGATTGGCACAAGGCCCCAAACATGGAAACTAGCCGAAATTATACGAGTACAAGTTCAGCCTCAGCCAAAAAGTCCAGAAAATCATCAGTCAGGATAGATCAAGTTCGAGTCCCCAATAGATACATCACCACGCTCATCACAAGACGTGTATCTCACCTCAACATAGAACTGCATAGTGCAAATACAGGGTTTCAAACCCTCGGTATATCATTCATAACCATTATTCACCTCAAACCAGCCAAAATCCTAGCTCGCCTAGCGCTTTCCTCGAAAATCGACCTCCTCGGGTGTGGAATCTGATCAAAACCACAAGGAATATATTATAATAAGCTAATGGGACATAACCCAATAGAAAGAACTCGAAAAACACCAAAAAACACGAAGTTGGCAAAACCCGAGCCCCATACCTGCTTCTCAAAAAATTACAAAATTCACATCATCGTAATCCTCGTCTCGCCACGAGTCCATACATATAAAATTCATCGAAATCGGAGTCCAAATAGGCCATCAAATCCTCAATTTTCATTTCAAAAATCAAGCCCTAGTTTCTTCAATTTTTACCCAAATATCAGAGAATTAATGAATGATTCTTCGACTAAATGACGTATTTAGGCCACGAGACTTACCTCCAATCACTTCCCGTCAAAATCTCCTTCAATATCTACCAACAAGCTCTCAAGGTGGTGCGAAATGGAGGATATAATGATAGGTTCGCGACTGAAATTTTCATTAAAAGTCTGCTGTCCAGGTGAAATCTCCTCTATGCGATCACAGCCCCTAGCTTGCGATTGCAGAGCACAAATTTAAACCCTCCAATTTTCCTCCTATGTAATCGCTAAATACCCCATGCGATCGCAATGAACCCAGGTCTCCAACTACGCGATCACATACTTTCCTCTGCGAACGCATAAGACTACTTCCCAATACTACGCAATCGCATAGACACTTATGCGATCGCACAACACAAAATTTGGATCCAGACACAACCTCTTATGCGATAGCAATGGCCCAATGCGATCGCATAGAACTGCAACTATTGAACCTCAATCTGCAACTTTCAACCATGCAAATGCTCTCCGATAACCACTTGAAACTATCCCGAGGCCCTTGGGACCTCAACAAAAGGCACAAACATACCCCAAACATCATACAAACATGTTCCAATCATAAAAACACTACTAACAACACAAAATCATCAAATCGTGACGGACTAAAGCCTAAGTTTCAACTAAAACTTCCAAAACTACATTCGATCAAAAACCCGACCAAATGACGTCCGATTGACATGAAAATTTGCATACATATCCAAAATCACCTAACGAAGCTACAGCAACTCTCGGAGTTCCATTCCGACCCCCGAATCAAAATCTCACCTATCAACCGAAATTCGCCAAAAATTTCAACTTAGCCAATTCAAGTCTAATTCTACATCGGACCTCCAAATTCAGTTCCAATTTCACTCCCAAGTCATAAATCACCCCCGAAACTAGACGAATCGTTGAAAATCCATTCCGAGCCATATAACTCATAAGTCAACATCTGGTTGACTTTTCCAAACTAGGCTTCTCTTAAATAGACTAATTGCCTCAATTCCAACTAAACTCTGACCGAATCACTTCAAACTCCACAAACACATATGATGAACCATAAAGAAAAATAAAATAGGGAAAATGGAGCGGTAACATATGTAACGACGGGTAGGGTTGTCACATCCTCCCTAACTAAAACAACGCTCGTCCTCGAGCGGGTCAAGAAATATATCTGGAGCCCCAAACAAATGAGGATATCTACTTCGCATATCCTGCTCGGTCCCCCAAGTAGCCTCCTCCACGGGCCGACCTCTCCACTGCACCTTCACCGAAGCTATGTCCTTTGATCTCAACTTTTGAACATGACGACCCAAAATAGCCACTTGCTCCACATCATAGGTCAAGTCCTCATCCAAGTGGATTGTGCTGAAATCCAATACATGAGACGGGTCCCCAACATACTTCCTTAGCATAGAAACATGGGAACATCGGGTGGACCCCCGACAAGCTAGGTGGCAAAGCAAGCGTATATGCCACATCCCCAATCCTATTTCCCCTTCTTTCCAAACCTCATCACGCCTTTCATAGGCGAAACCTTCAGCAAAACCATCTCGCCCACCATGTAAGATACTTCCCAAACCTTCTGGTCCGCATAACTCTTCTGACGCGACTAAGCCGTGCGAAGTCTCTCCTGCATAACTTTCACTTTCTCTAAGGCATCTTGAACTAACTCTGTCCTCAATAATCCTCGCCGGGCTCAGACCATCCAACTGAGATCTACACCATCTCCCATACAAAGCCTCACAAGGCGCCATCTGAATGTTGGACTGATAACTGTATTTATAAGCAAACTCTGCAAACGGCAAGAACTCAGCCCAAGAACCTCCAAAATCAATAACACAAGCACGCAACATGTCCTCTAATATTTGAATAGTACGCTCGGACTGTCCGTCCGTCTGAGGATGAAAAGTTGTGCTCATCTGAATCTAAGTGCCCAACTCCCGATGAAAAGTCCTCCAGAACTGGGAAGAAAACTGAGTACCCCTGTCTGAGATAATAGAAACCGGAACCCCATTCAACCTCACAATCTCAAAGATGAAAATCTCCGCCAATCGCTCCGAAGAATAGGTGGTGAACATCGGAATGAAGTGCGCAGATTTGGTCAATCTATCCACAATCACCAAAATAGAAACAAAGTTCCCCGAAGTACGAGGGAGACCACTCACAAAGTCCATAGTAATCCTCTCCCATTTCCACTAGGGAATATCCATCTGCTGAAGTACACCACTGGTTCTCTGAAGTTCATACTTGACCTGCTGACAATTGAGACACCTAGCCACATAACTCACAATGTCTTTTTTCATTCTCCTCCACCAATAATGTTGTATCAAGTCCTGGTACATCTTCATAGCACCCGGGTGAATAGAATACCTCGAGTTGTGTGCCTCTTCTAATATCAACTCTCGGAGCCCATCCACATTGGGCATGCAAATATGGCCCTGCATCCGCAACATACCATCACTATCAATAGTCACATATCTGGCATCATCATGCTGGACCCTATTCTTCAGAACAAGCAAATACGGGTCATCATACCAGCGCTCCCTGATGCAATCATACAAAGAAGACCAAGAAACCACACAAGCCAACACCTGACTGGGCTCAAAAATATCCAAACTTACCATCTTATTATCCAAAGCCTGAAAATCAACTGCAAGGGGCCTCTCCCCAACTAGAATATATGCCAAGCTACCCATACTCACCGCCTTCCGGCTCAAAGCATCGGCCACTACATTGGCCTTCCCCGGATGATACAATATGGTAATATCATAATCCTTAAGCAACTCAAGCCACCTCCGCTGTCTCAAATTGAGGTCCTTCTGCTTAAATAAGTGTTGAAGACTACGATGATCCGTGAACACCTCACAGAATACTCCATATAGATAGTGCGACCAAATCTTCAAAGCATGAACTATAGCAGCCAACTCCAATTCATGGACATGGTAATTTTTATTATGAGGCTTAAGCTGATGCGAAGCATACGCAATAACTCTACCCTCCTGCATCAAAACACATCTGATCCCAATTCTCGAAGCATGACAATATACCGAATAAGAGCCTGAAGGTGATGGCAATACTAGGATCGGAGTAGTAGTCAACACTGACTTGAGCTTTTGGAAGCTCTCCTCGCACTCATCTGACCACACAAATGGTGCATTCTTATGCGTCAACTTCGTCAAAGGGGAAGCAATAGATGAAAATCTCTTAATGAACCTGCTATAATAACTCGCCCTACCGAGAAAACTCCGAATCTCAGTAGCTGAGGACGGTCTGGGCCAACTCTACACTGCCTCAATATTCTTTGGGTCAACCTGAATACTATCACTAGACACCACGTGCCCCAGAAAAGCCGCAAAACTGAGCAAGAACTCACACTTGGAGAACTTTGCATATAGTTTCTCCTTTCTCAACCTATGCAGTACCACCCTCAAGTGCTGCGCGTGCTCCTCCTAGCTACGCGAGTACACCAGAATATCATCAATAAACAAGATCACAAAAGAATTCAGATACGGCCGAAATACATTTGTTCATCAAGTGCATGAATGCAGCTGGGGCATTAGTCAGCCTAAATGACATAACCAGAAACTCATAATGCCCATATCTCGTCCGAAAAGTTGTCTTCATGATATCAAAATTTCTAATCTTCAGCTGGTGGTAGACTGAGCGGAGATCAATCCTAGAGAATACATTTGCCCCTTGAAGCTGGTCAAACAAATCCTCAATACGAGGTAGTGGAGACTTGTTCTTCACTGTCACTTTGTTCAACTGTCTGTAATCAATACACATTCTCATTGTTCAATCTTTCTTCTATACAAATAACACAGGTGCGCCCCACGGCGACACACTCGGGCGAATGAACCCCTTATCTAGGAGTTCCTACAGTTGCTTCTTGAACTCCTTTAACTCTGCTGGTGCCATACGATAGGGAGGAATAGAAATGGGCTAAGTGCCCACCACCAAATCAATACCGAAGTCAATATCCATGTCCGGCGGCATGCCCGACAGGTCTGCTCGAAACACATTAGTAAATTCCCTTACCATGGGGACTGAATCAAGACTAGGAGCCTCGGCTCCAACATCGCTCACAAATGCTAGATATGATAAACATCATTTCCCAACAATCTGCTGGGCCTTTAAGAAATAGATTACCCTGCTGGGTACATAATCAATCATACCACGCCACACGATCCTCGGGATACCTGGCATAGCCAATGTGATTGTCATGGAGTGACAGTCGAGAATAGCATGGCATGGTGATAGCCAATCCATGCCCAAAATAACATCAAATCCACATGTTCAATAGCAGCAAGTCCACTCGGGTTTCAATACCCCCAATAGTAACAAGACAGGACCGATATACATGGTCCACAATAACAGTATCACCCACCGAGATAGATATACGTAGAGGTAACGCTAGACACCCTCGGGTAGTCCCCAAATGATAAGCAAAGTAGAAAGATACATAAGAATATGTGGATCCAGGATCAAATAAATAGAGGCATCCCTGTGGCAGACTGAGATAATACCTGTAATAACAGCATCTGACCTGCCCTGAAGAGCATAACAACGGGCCTCACCACCACCGGATCGACCTCCCCATCTAGGGCTACCCCTAACTACCTGGCCCTCACCCCTAGCTAACTCGGCGGGTGCTGAAGACACTGGACCAGAAGATGAAGGTTGGCCCCTTTACTGAGATGAACTGGATGCACGGCGGGGACAATCCTTCCGCAAATGCCCAAACTCACCACACACATAATAACTCCCGGGCGCTGGGGGTTAGGGCTGAAGGAAACCCCTCGCACCAGAGTAGCTGGGTAAAGAACAAGGTCGAGATGAACCCGGAATAGATGGGGCATGAGACGAACTCTGCGCTCGAAATGCACTCAAAGATGGCTGACTCTGCTGAGAGCCCTGATAAACCCGACCAGAAGATGAACCACAGTACTCTGACTGAGCTGGTTGTGGAGCCTTAAAATAACGACCCCTGCTCTGATCAAACTGGCTCCTAGACGGAGCACCACTGGAGCCACCTGATCCTCGAGGCCTCTTGGCCTCCCTCTCATGTCTCTCTTGACGGCGAGCTATCTCAATATTGTGGGCTATATCCACCGCCTTCTAAAAGGTGTGACTCAGGAACCTCTCACGAGTCATCAGAATACGAATGGGATAAATAAGCCTGTCCACAAATCGTCTAATCCTCTCCTGATCCGTCTGAATCATCCATGGAGCATATCGTGCTAACTCTGCAAATCTCATCTCATATTGCGTCACTGACATATCCCCCTGACGAAGACATTCAAACTGCTTGCGTAACTCCTCCAGCTGAGATCGAGGCACCCAATTCTCCAAAAAAAATAGTGGAGAACTCCTGCCAAAACAATGGTGCTGCACCTGCCAGCCGACGCCGCTCATAAGCCTCCCACCAGGTAAAGGCTGCTCCTGAGAACTGAAAAGTGGTAAAAGATACCCCACTATACTCTTAAATCCTTGCTATCCTAAACATGTGTCGACACTTGTCGAGAAACCCCTGGGCATACTAACCCGGAACACCGCTAAAAGTAGGAGGTGAAAGCACGTTTAACCTCTCCAGACGATGCTGCTCGTCATCTGACATCACTGGCACCCCATCACCCTGAACTGGAACAACTGCTAGACAGGTGCAATAGGCTGAACAGGGGCAAATGGCTGAACTAGTGGCGCCTCTAGGGTCTGCAAACCCTGAACACCCTACTCCGGGGTGCGAGCTGCAGGGGTCTGATAACTGCCCCCAGTCTGAGACAGAGCTGCGGTAGTAGCCAAGACTGCCTGAGCCAGGCCAGTGCATACCAATAAGATCTTAGCTAGGGCCTCCTGAAGACCCGGAATCACAATAGGCATTGCTGGTGCCTGAGCAGGTGCTACAGGAACCTCTGCTGCTGGAGGCTGATCCTGAGTGGGGGCAACTGGTGGGTCAAGTGGTGCTTCCCCTGCTACTCTACCTCGACCACGACCACGACCACGACCTCGGCCTCTAGTGGGTGGCAATGGTGCTCGTCCGCCACGTCCATTCGCACGCGTCCTCGCCATCTGTGAAAGAATAGAATACAGAAGTTTAGATATCGGATCAAAAAAGTCGCACGACAAGAATTTCAAGAATATGAAGTTTTCCTAAAGGTTCTGCAGTCTCTTGAGGATAAGTACAGACGTCTCTTTACCGGCCCGCGAGACTCTACTAAACCGGCTCAAGACTCATGAGGCCTAGTAACCTAGGCTTTGATACCAACATGTCACGACCCCAACCCGATCGTGATGGCGCCCAGCACATTGCTAGGCAAGCCCGAACAATCACACTCGCGATCTGAGCTCAAGCTCACATCCGTAATTCAAATCATAATAACGAGAGAAAATTGAAAATGTTAGCAGTTGTATCTAGAAAATAACTCTACAACCAGTAATAGCAACCTCTCACAGATCTGGGGTCATGAGTCTAGAGCTTCTACCAGAATAGCATAATAACACAAAATAATATCATAATCAGAGTACGCGGAAATGACAATATGCAGAAATAGTGGAGGAGTCGGGTCTTGCGGATGCCAGGCAGCTACCTCGACAAATTCCGAAAGATACTCTGAAACTCCGTTGCGAGATCAACTCAACCCCGAGGTACTTGGATCTGCACACAAGTTGCAGGGAGTAGGGTGAGTACTTCCAACTCAATGAGTAATAGAATAAATAACAACTAAAAGAGAGAAATCCGATAAAATCACTATACAGTTCTAATATCAACAGCAACGACAGTGAAGAATGCTCAACAGGGAGAACAGTCTGGTAATCACTTCTCTTTCCGTCCGACTAGCTATCTCTCCAATACTGAATATATACATAAAATGTTGCGGCGCGCAGCCCGATCCAATATAATATATATAATATTACGGTGTTCAGCCCAATCCAATATATGTATATAATGTTGCAATATATAACTGCGCTCACTGGGTGTGTGCAGACTCCGGAGAGGCTCCTTCAGCCCAAGCGCTATAATACTGCAGCGTGCAGTCCGATCCATATAATATATCGATGCGGCATGCAGCCCGATCCATATAATATACATAATACTGTGGCGTGCAGCCCGATCCATATAATATATATATATAATGCTACGGCGTGCAGCCCGATCCATATAGTATATATAATGTTGCGGCACGTAGCCCGATCCAATACATGTATATGTAAATACTGATGCAGTGTGCAGCCCGATCCGGTATATATCAAATACCCTCACAAAAGGTTCTTGACCCCTCTCAGTCAATATAGACTTAGCCTCGCGGGGCCGCTCAGCTAAAACGGGGTATTCAACCCTAGGTATTGCTCATTTAGGGTGCAAGTTACTACATCTAGTTTATTTCATGATTTACAGTCAAAAATCAGTACAGATGGTATGTGTCCATTGGGTAAAGTGAGGTCACTCAGCTCAACATGCTCCCTAGGAGTTCTACAGATCGGCACAAGGCCCCAAACATGACAACTAGCCCAAATTATACGAGTACAAGCTTAGTCTCAGTCAAGAAGTTCATTAAATCATCAGTCGGGATGGACCAAGTCCGAGTCCCCAGTAGATACATCACCACGCTCATCACAAGATGCGTGTCTCACCTCAACATAGCACCGCATAGTGCAAATCTAAGGTTTCAGACCCTCGGTATATCATTCATAACCATTACTCACCTCAAACCGGCCAAAATCCTAGCTCACCTTGCGCTTTCCTCACAAATCAACTTCCTCGACTGTGGAATCTGATCAAAACCACAGGTAAGTTATAATAAGCTAATGGGACATAACCCAATAGAAAGAACTCGAAAAACACCAAAACACGAAGTTGACAAAACCCGAGCCCTGGGCCCTCTCTTCAAAAAAATACAAAATTCACATCACTGGAATCCTCGTCTTGCCACGAGCCCGTACATATAAAATTCATCAAAAACGAAGTCCAAATGGGCCACCAAATCCCCAATTTTTATTTCAAAAATCAAGCCCTAGTTTCTTCAATTTTTACCCAAATTTCAGAGAATTAATGGATGATTCTTAGATTAAATAACGTATTTAGGCCACGAGACTTACCTCCAATCACTTCCCATCGAAATTCCCTTCAAAATTTACCAACAAGCTCTCAAGGTTGTGCAAAAATGGAGGACACAATGATAGGTTCGCGACTGAAATTTTCATTAAAAATCTTCTGTCCAGGTGAAATCTCCTCTATGCGATCGCAGCCCCTGGCTTGCGATCGCAGAGCACAAAGTTAAACCCTCCAATTTTCCTCCTATGTGATCACAATATACCCGAGGCGATCCCTATGAACCCAGGCCTCTAACTATGCGATCGCATCCTTTCCTCTGCGAACGCATAAAACTACTTCCTAATCTCGCTCAAACAACAAGGCCGAACGCCTTCGTCCTCAAGCCTAAAGATCCACGGAGGGAGAGATAGGTTAGTCCCCCTCGTCATTCAAGTAAGTACATCTAACTTGAACTAAAATTCGGGCCATGGAAAGTTCGTCCCCGATCGAAGTACAAGGCCTCGTTTCCTACCATCACGGCCAATAGTTCGACCACGCCCGGACTGGGACCGAGGCTAAGTGTCACTATCGCCAAATAATGGCAACAACTTGTTTACAACAAGTAAAAGAAAGCGATAAACTAAAAGCACTTAATCATGGCTAAGGCCATCGCCGCTAAACAGCCAACCTAGTTTCTGACCAAGGCAAGCAAACGACTCGACGACAGTCGAAGTCACCCATCTAGCCAGGGCCACCAACATTATCATGGTCAAGGCCATTAGCATAATTATGGAAAAAGATAAAGGGGAAAGATCACGCCTAATAGAAAAATTGAGGCAAATCGCCCCCTTGAGCGCGTACCAAAAGAAAAACTTGAAAACAGGACAGACACAAAGCAAACACCATGCAGAATAGAGGAAATTAATAGGGCATACATTTAAATCTTTAATTACAACGAGTCATCCCTACTTACACCCGGCCAAGGCCGGTAAATGAGAAGGTGAGGAAGGAAAGAACAAAAAAGTTAGCCAAGTGGCAACAAAAACAAGAAAAATATAATAAATCCCTCTTTACTCGGTGCCACTGGCGCCATCATCATCATCGCCCACTCCCTCAGCGCCATCATCAACCCCTGGCGTAGCTGGATCAAAGCCGCATTCAACACGGACCTCACGAGCCGTTTAACGGACCTCTTCATGAGAGGCTTCAGGCACAATGCCGGCCTCCCATAGCCTCTTATATATATCAACTTGAGCCAGGCCAAAAGAGGCAGCCTAATCCCTCAAGTGCTGATTCTCAGCCTCTAAGTCCATAATCTAATCTGATGCAGTCTGGGCATCCCATTCATAGATGCCAATGCGTCCCTCTGGCGCTCTTTCCTGAAAAGCCGCATCAGCCCTCTCCAGCTCTTATTCCCGTTCGCAAATGGGTTTTCCTTCTCCAACGTCCCAACCCTCGACACGGCGTCCCTCGCCTGCAGCCTCAAGGCAGCAGTCTCGGTCTCCAAAGCGAGCAAATGCCTGGTCAAAGCCTCAAAGGCCTCTGCCACCCTGGCCCGAGCTTGGAGTTCCCTCTCAGCAGCAGCCCCCGTCTCTGGCTCCATCTCCTCATATTTACGATGAAGCTGCTCCTCAAGAGTGTTAACCCTGCCAAAGGCCTGCTGCGTTTGAAGTTCTCGCCTCGCCAGCTCTTCAACAAGGTCCTGTCTCCGAGGTTCGCTCCTCATGTGCGCACACATCTCGGAGCACTGGTCCCGGTAGCGACGGTACATCTCCAATGCCCCCGAGGAAATCCCCGAACAAACGTTAGCTTGGCAGATGCTCTCTACCTCCAACAAAACAGCTACAAGAATGAAGGAATAATCATAACAGAAAAATAAACCAACTAAAACAAAGAGAAAGATAAACTAAAAGTCACCACACGTACCTGCAGGCCCTGCGCGTCCTCCTTACCCGTCATCCCGACGTCTGAGATGCCCCTCACTGACGTGATTTCCACCTCCGAGCACAACACCTCGAATAGCGGCACCAAGTTTTCCTCTTGAATCAACAAGTTTTGCTCCGTGGGAATCTCTACATAACAGAACTTCCCTTCTGCATGCACCGTTGTGCGGATGTGGCTGTTCTGAAGCATACGGAAATCATCAGGGTCCAGGTCGTACTCGGAGTCAGATCATCCGCATACGGCGCCCCTCCCTCCGTCCATCGATAGGGAAGTGGAGGCTCCGGCCCCCACCAACATGATGGCAGCTGATTCTCCAACCAGAGCAGTTATTGAGGAACTACTTCCCCTCTCAGCAACTGGAAGTGATAATTGAATCATCGAAGCGATAGTGTCGCCTTGGCCTGAGCCAACCGGAGCAACCCCCGCTGAATTCCCTCCATCAAGGGAAGGCGTCGCCGCTATGTTTTCCTTCACGTATGATGGCGGGGAATCCAAGTTTATCACCATCGTAGCTGGCGTAAATACGACTCTACGCCTGACCAGCGGCCTCTAATCCTCACTCGAAGGCGACTCCATCCTAGGTCGTACGATCCTCGAAGGCTTTTCAGCCTGAGGTTCAGACTAGCTGGGGAATGAGCCGCCGAAGACTCGATTGAAGTCATCCTCGGAACTGGACGTGGCACCGGCATTGTCACTAGTCCTGCAGTCGTGCCCGACCTGCGAAAAGCTAATTGAGGAGCCCTCACGCGGCGTGCCCTCCCTAATTAAAAAAAGGTGTATAAAGTTGAGAAGAGGCAAAAGGGAATTAAAAAAAGGCAAAAGGAAGCTAAAATTCTCACCAGAATCAGGTCTACGTCCATGCCTTTCCCAGAAAGATGTCCACGTACGGATCCCAGGTGTGTGAGAGAGCACGGCCTCGACCCACTCACAAATTCCGGGCAGTGGAGCCAGCGACGGTCGTCCAGCTGCAATCAGGAGGTAAAATTAATACTTATCATAACAGGGTAAATAAAAAAGAGGCGGAACTGAGAATCTGACAAATAAAAGAACTTACGTGTGTGGTCCCAAGTCTTTGGGAACCCGGTAGCACACTCCACCAAGTGTTCTTTTCTGATGTAGAAGAAATTCTCACAATTGTGAGGCTCGACCGCATCATCCAATTCAGCAGACAAGCCCCTCGTCCCACGAGGAACAGCCCGAATCATCATACCACGGACCCTCTGAGGAGCGTAGAGGGTCAGCACGTGCTGCAATGTGATCTCCCTTCGGGCTAGCTCAGCATATTTAAGGAGCATAGCAAAAAGCTTGTAGTGGGAGGGAACGAGCTGGCCAGGACACACTCTGTAATGACGGCAGAAATCTACCACCAGCATCGGAAGTGGGATCCTAAATCCCAATCTAAAAGGACAAGCATAGAAAATGCAATACCCCTTACAGTCGGTGTGGACCCTCTCCTCGCGTCTGGCTAGGGAAATATCGGCAAAGCGGGTTATGCCCCATTGCACCCGTAGTTGACCGATCCCCACTTCTCCCATCACCGAGGTCTCATTCACATGATCTTCACCCTCATCGGTGGTGAAGTCAATCATCGGACCTTCGGGCAAGGACAGGATATCAGGCACCGATGGAACCCCATCGGCCACCGCCGGTTCCGCACCTCTTACTATAGGAGAAGGACCTTCCACCGCCGTGCTGTTTTCCGGAAAACTTGCCTCAGCAGTGTTTCTGGAGGAACTACTCGCCATTTTTAATCAAAGAAACTGGAAAAAAGCAAGGATCGACGGAGAAAGATGGAGATTACGATAATCGAAGAGTAGGAACAACGATGAACTGACTAAGCGAGGAAAATTCTTCAGACTTAAGCAAATTACAAAAAGTGAGAAACAAACGTCTCAGCCCCTTATTTATAAGCAACACAAGTGGCCTCAAGAATTCCAATGGTTAGCATTAACTGTTTGGACAACTGCCAAACGGTTCGGTTCTATAGAAACGTGCGTCATAATGACAAAACTCCATGAAGCAGCCTATTAGTCGCCCACTGGCGCTTCGCCTTCAAAACGGTTATAACGGCCTGGGAGCATGACATGAACGTCCTGCATACCTCCCAAACTTTTGGACGTCATCGAAACGCATGACACGCAGATTTGTACTCTTCCTGGATGCGATGATTAAATAACATCAACGTCGTACAAAGGTAAAGGTCGTCAATAAAATAATCACCATCTCCAAAGAATAAAATGCTACAGCCACCCCCACGGTATAAACGGTTACGACCATCCCATCATATGCACAAGCGGCTACGACCATTCCTAACGAATACACGGCTACGGTCCTCTCCCGAGAATGAAAATTTAAGGGGACTATAAGGAACAAGAGGGACCCACTGAAGAAGATCTTTATCCTTCTCCTTCCCTTTTTTCGAAAGAAAGGTGGGATTCGGACAAAATCGATGAAATGGAAGAAATTAGAGTGAATGGAAAGGACAAAATAAAGAATAAATTTCACTCTCGCCTTACAGAGATAGGCTACACATAACCAAGATCACCAACTTGACTAGGCTACGCATAACCAAGATCACCAACTTGACTCTATCACGGCTAAGGCCATTCACAAGTGTAAGGCTAAGGCCATATCCAGTATATAATCGGTCAAGGCCGTCCACAGTGCAAAGACTCTGGCCATCTCCACAATACTTAGTCTATGGCCATCTCCAGAACATAAATAACTGCCATCTCCAGTGTATAAGCGGCTAAGGTCATCCCTAATATTAAGGCTACAGCCATCTCCCATGTATGAACGCCTACGACCCTCTCCCATGAACGAATAACTACGGTCACCACCAGTGTATAAATGGTTAAGGCCATCAGTTTCAGCAGCACAATCTTCAATACATAAACGGCTACGGCCATTCTTGGTCTCGGACAAAAGGCATCCGACTTCCCTTTCCGAATTTCTGGAACTGCAGTCGAAAAAGTTCGTTTATCGAGCTCAACCAGGGCTTGACCTCAACGAGCGGAGGGACTAATTGTATAGGTCAAAACTTGACTCCATGATAACTAACGGAATTAACCTGGCCTTAAACTTATTTGCAACTAATAAATGGTACAACCATTTATTAGCAGTGGAATCGGGGGATTACCCGATTTGACCAGTGAGGCCACAGCCTACCCGCCACTACAAAGGCGTCCCCTCAATGTGGTCGCAGGTGCTCATCGCCAGCTCACCGGTTCACAGCTATAAATACTAAACGAAAGAACTCTAGAGGGGGGGTGCTTCTTTCTCTTCATCATGATTCTCGAGAAGAGAGAGGATATAATTGTAAGGCTCTGAACCTCTCCATGGAGAGGCAGACCAATCAATAAACAGTTCTCCATATATCTCTCCTTAATATAAAAATCTTGCTCCTTGTTTCTTTTATTCGGTCATTTGATCTATTACGATCTGCTATGATTGGCCCTCCATTTATTTCGATTGTTTTATGCTTATAAAGTGTGTGATAACTTTGAACTAAACACTATTCACCATATACGGTATTAGAAGATGATATGCGATATGTAGTGAATATGAACGAAAGAACATGCACATGCCGTAGATTTCAGAAGGATGAAATGTCGTGCTCACATGCATTGGCGGTTGCGACAAAGGAAGGGATGAGTGCGTACGAGTACTGCTCAGTATACTTTATATTGATTACATGGTAAAAGATTATGAACAAAAGGTATTTCCTATACCCAACAAGAGCAATTAAGACATTCATAGAGAAATATTAGAAGAATTTGTGCTACCACCAGTTGGTCAAGTTCAGCCAGGAAGGCCAAAAAAGTGTCGATGGCATACAGCTGCGGAAATACAATCCAAAAAATCCAAAGTTTCTTGCGGTATATGTGGACAGTACGGCCATAACAGGGAAACATGCAGAAATCTTTCAAAAAGAGATTGAGGCTTTTGATTGTCTGTGAAAAAATTGAGGCTTCTAAAAAGAATTTGTATATTCTAGTAATATTTCTCTCTTTGGTTTTTATCCATGGTTTCACAATTGAGTGAAAACTAAGTTGTTATTAGGTTCTTAATCTTATTATCTAAACAAGACAATAATGAGAAAAATCAACTTTAATCTTGATAATTAGCTTGTTGGGTCGACAAAAATCTAGGAGAGAGAGAGAGAGATTATTAGTTTTAAACCGTCCCGCCCCACTCCTTTTGCCATCCCTAAAAGTAATACTTAGTTTTTTTTTTACGTTAACTTGATTTGAAGTTTTTTTACCTGAACTTGATTTGATCTTAAACACCCCTAGTCTAAAGCCAAACATTACTCAAATTTCTCCATTAGCTACTCATTAAACAATGAATTTCTATGTAAATTTAATCAATCAACTACACCTCAATTTGAATTTAAATAAGACTTATATATGAATGTTCTATGTTCAAGTAATGTGAAGTTGTAAATAAGCATAAACATATGGAAATTTCCAATTTAACTTCTAATAAGTTACATATCAGAAAAGAATATTGTTAATAGGAAGGCGCCATTTAATAAGTTATTGGCAATAACAAATATTCAGTTATTGGCAATAACACTTGCATAATTACTATTATGCTAAAAACATTGATTCACCAACTTATCCAATCCAGAATTTGAATGTACATACACGAATTCTCTTTTTAGGAAATCTACAAACAACAATCCTCATGGTATCTCAAGAGAAAAAAATCTGATCTCTATCAAAATCATTTTGTACAGATTCTGTTGACACCTCGATCAATTTAAGATCTAGATTCTACGAAAACCTCGTTACATCATTGACCTATCAAAAAAAATTCAGCAAAATGAATGGCGCCTACAAAGTCTTACAGCGGCAATTATTCACTATGATACAATTAAATAACAATAAGACGAGCCAACGAAAACATAAAGGGGGCAATGCACAAAATGCGCTCACAAAACTCAGTAATCTGCTCTTCTACTATTGACGAGGTCACCAGTGATGTCATCCTCTTCATTTTCGCATTGTTGCAGAAGTTCCCTGTAAGACTCATTATAAGCAGTAGCCAATTGCAGATGCTTAATTGCATCGTTCTTGCGACCAACATTGACCAACGCACTGTAAAAGCATCATTTACCAGTTTAATCAATTGTGGAATTGGAATAAACACGAGGTCTTTTAGAACTTGCTTTTCTAGGTGGAACTAATTGGAGATGATAAACCATGTGTCAAGAATTAAAGGAAAACCATTACCTTGACAGCAGTACTAATCCGTCATAGTAATGAGCCTTGCTCTTTGGGTCCTCTGGCTCTTTTATGCTAGCTATTCGTTCCAGGTGTACAAGTCCCTCTCCCATCTTACCCTGTAAGAAAAAAAGAAAGGTGCAATATCACACTGAGAAACCTACTTCCATGACGTCTTCATAAACAAGCTGTGCTGGTCACATCATCCAAGTGCTCGGGCTTGGCTCAAGAAAAGAAGCCTTGAGACAGATCTGACTATGACTATAAGCCCCAAAATATGGCAAGTCAAGCTCAAAACAACATAATAAAATAGAAGTTGGGTTTACATAGTGGAATGTAGAGGAAACAAAAATCTGTCTACAATCCTTATATAAAGATTCCGAAAAAAGAGAGAAGAAAATACTAAAGATTGACGACTACATTGAGCACCATTCTGGAGGTGTCAGCATTCTTATAGCTGAGCAATCAGCAGACTACCTATCCGCCTTCATATTATTTGTTTCATTTAATCTCAATTCGAGTCCAAAGAGTGGATGAGGAAAAGAAAGAGCAAGGTTATAGCTAGTTTTGATGGCAAAAAACAGTAAACCTGGGGTTTCTTTTATGAAGGACAAGGCAGAGATACAGAGAGGGGTAATCAGTTTGTTCAGAACATTGAAGGGAGAGGGGGGGAGCTGCTAGGAATTGGGGTAAGTCGGGTTGATTCTTCACTGTCATTATATAGCTGAGCAGCAATCAGCAGGCCATAGGGGCAGTTTAGAGTTTTCAAGAATAAAACATATTGTAAGAAAGGAAGCTGAGTGATTGAATCATTAGTGTTATCTAGATTTATATGGACATTAAATTCAAAGAAAGATAATTGACACAAACAAGCTAAATATTCTTCGAGCATACTGCAGATGAAACAGACACGAATTTCACAAAACACTTGAATAGGAAAGAGAACTACGATAAAAATTCTAGCATATACAGGGCCAGGGGAAAAACAGGAAAACGGAAATCTTGTATTAGGAGCCTTCTCTAGGCTGAAAATACATTTGAAGATTATCCCACAATAGAGTTTCAATAACTCAACCCACTAAAAGCAGAAAAAAGGAAAACCTCCCCTACATACATGGTTTCTCTATCGCCACCACTCTGCCATGTCACAGGGAATCATGTAAATAGTGCAAGGTACTCAATTATCTGTACTAGAATTCTTTTAATTAAACTACTTATAATAAAAAAGAATTCTTATTGTCATGTCAAGCCTATAGGTCAACCATCAAGCCAATTTCTTAAAAAACCATTACCTGCCGTATACATGCAACACCTGCCCATTGAGATGATAGAATCAGGAGATCAACATCTTCAATGTCCATCGGATTCTCCTTTAGCTGAAGCTGAACTTGCAGAAATAGACTATGGTTAGCAACAAATCAAGTATGCTGGAGTCTAGCAGCCAGGTCAAGGTCTGCTGTAGAGTATACTGCATACTACATAAACTTTAGAAGGTTATCAGATATAGAAAAACAGATCATGACTTTTAACAGAATTTAGTCACCATTTCATGAAAAATTCTTAGTCCACAAAAGCAAACTGAAGTTTCTCCACTCAAAAAGATCACAGTAAATTCAAATTGAAATGTAGGACATCAGACTCGAACCTTAGCAATAGCACGTTCCAAGTATTCAGTAGCTTCTGGTAAGGAACCATCTTGCAAAAGTGACTGGCCAACAACAAGCAAAGCTCTAACATACTCAGGATCCTTTGCAAGAGCAAGTCTGTAAGACAAACATTAAAATGGGAGATACTAGTGAAGAAAGAAAATAAATGAGCAGGTGAGGATTGCTTTTATTTAGTGAGAGAACTACCGAAGAAAGGACATAGCTTCATCTCTACGTCCTCCTGCTAAGAATTTGATTGAAAGCTGATGAAGTTTCAACAGCAAAAATTTAGACAGCGGCAAGAACTATTCAACATTTCAAGTCAATGACAGGAAAAGAAAATAGTTACTAACATTAACCAATTCATGAGGTGATAGGTTCTGGACAGATACTTTCCGCTGCTTTTTTGATGGTTCTATTTTGATTTCTTCAGGATTACCTAACTCTTTCTGATGTACAGTCACTGACTGAGGATCCATATGAGGTAGGCCCAGTTTCTTGCGAACATCTGGATGCTTTAGCGATAGTTGCTGCCCATAAAAAGGTAATGAGTTCACCACATTCATTGATTTTCACGAAGATGTGGTAAGTGCAATCTTAAGAAGCACATTTTCAATGGCAACAAGTGGACTAGGAAAAGAATACAAACTTAAAAGACAACTGTTATGTACGTCTGCTAGACAGCACTGTTAGAGGGAGCAAAAGCGAGAAAACAAGGAGCTCATAGACATTTTCCAAGGGAAGCTTGAAGAAAGTTACGATATGCATTATCCAGCGGTTTATCAATCATGCTTTCTTTCCACGTATCCAGGAAAAGTAAAGGATACGAAGTCCCAGCACTCCACATGGATCATGCAAGTTCGAAACTAATGCCTTTTGTGCAAGAAAAGCTTTTGGAGTCCAAACATAAGAAGTTACAAAACCTTAAAGACAACTGAGAACATTTGCATTTATCTGTATACCCATTCACCAAGGAAATAAAATTGAGACAAAGAACATTCAGGGAAGGATACTTCAGAAGAAATACCTGAACAACAGTCATCGAACTATTGGTAAGCCAATAGACTGAACTCCCCTGAAAAATAGACAAATGAAAGAAACTTCATTTCATGCACATGATCCTTTATCAGGCATATCAAGATAGAAGAGCAAATGAATGAGTCAAAAAGGTAATGAAACTTGTTTCACCTTTGCAACACCCTCTCCAACTCAACACCACAATTAAAAAAATAGAAGAGTAAACGTAAGGGACTCAACAACACTAATATCTATTTTTAAGTGACCAGTCCACCCACAGCTGCCATTCTTTCGCATAAGTCTCCAGTATCACATAGAGAAACTAAATCAAGTTGCTCTCACCATCACACAAAACTCCATACGGGCTTCCCCTTCTGTAAGATATTATATTGTACTATTGAGGAGTCGTCAGGTCATTTACTCATTTGGCAGCTCATCATCTCCCACAACATCAGCTTTCACCAATTCCAAATGACCATTAGATGTGCCACTTGTTCACCACAATGTCAGTTGCATTAATTGCATCTCTATTCCTAGTACTGTCCATCTCCGAAGGTATTAAACAGAGAACAATGATTTGCAAGAGAAACTAAACCTATCAACAAAAACATTAAGCCATAAAATACTCTGTTCTACCCAACTATGATATGGTAAGTCTGTTAACTTTAACAAACACGCCAGATTGGCCCATAAAGCTGCATTTACAATGACAAAAATCTCTTAGTGTCTATCCCAACAAAGAAAACCTTAGGAGACATCTCCAAACTAGACATGATGCAGACTACCAAGAACATCCTGACAATTCCAACCCAAAGCTCTGACACGATGAGTTACTCCTTACCATCAATAAGTTGTTAAAACACAGGTAGAGATATTCAGGTTCAAAGCAGAAATATCAGTATATTTACAATATGATAAGCCCCTTTTGCCTTATATGGAGGAAATATTTCTATGATCAGAGGGCGTCACGAAGAATGGAGGCAAAAGTCTAACTGTACCTCCATTAACAACCTCTTAGGAAAACAATGATTTCAGCTATTGCAAAGATCAATAAATCAATTTGACCCAAAAAAAGATTCTAGGGGAAAACAAACCAAACAGTTCAAAATCAAAATAAGTTCCCTTCTTCCCTCAACTTAGAATTGCGCCATAAAGCTAAACGTAATAAAGGAAATCATCAGATGCCAGGTTCATATTTTACTGCAAATGAATGAAATGAAAGTGGACAAATCTTATGGCACATCAAATTTTAGAATCAAACGGTTGATTACCTGGGGAATATTGAATGTAATAAACAATAAGGGTAAGGTCAGGACTTCCAAGTACTTCTTGTAGTACTGCAACAAGAAATGCAGTTGTAAGACTTACTTCTCAAAGTTATAATCAATAAAACCAAAAAACATCACAAGCCTTGAGCTAAAGTATTTTCAAAAGTTTAACTTTGCTTCTAATTTTACTGCAGCTGCAAGACGCTGCAGCTACCACAAAACAGCTTAAATCTATCAAAAGCCTTCAGCAATACTTGTTACGGCAAAAAAGATGCTAAACACTGAAAGTTTGTCTGCCTAGCAGAACTTTTAGAAAAATCAATAACCTTAAAATTTAATAAGATTTAATGGTAAATCATATAGCTATAGGACCTCTAAGATTTTATGGGGACCTATATAGCCATAGGACCTACATGACTACATCGAATAAGAGAACCATTGGTCACAACATTCCAGTAGCTGGGATTGCTATAGCTTGTGAAATGTGAGGTTGCAGTTTTGATCCCCACTCCAAACAACTTTGTTGTACCCCGGCTCTTTTCAGATCTTTATTTTATCCAAGAATAATAAAATGCCATTGTATACCCATGATGGCCCCGCTTTACTTGGGGGCACAATTATTTATTGTGGCAACAATCTCTTCGTCTGCGAACTCTCACTCCAGCCATTCTTTTTCTTCATTAGGGATGATATCGATGTCATCCAGTTTCAAAGGTGGTCTCCATGTAACATCCTCTGAATATAGATGTGTTCAAACATTCATTTTTTTATCACCTCGGGATCATAAATCGACTCCCCTCTTGACAGCAAGTTGTCAATCCAAGTGCATCTATTACGTGATGCTGCCATTTTATGGAAAAATTGAGTTTCTGTCTCCATCATTTAACCACAAAAATCTTGATTTTTGCCTCCAAGAGTTTCCCTCTGGTTTTGCCAGATTCTCTAGCTCCTCCATTAGCTCCATCCTTTTGTTGTTTCATCTAATGAAAGGGTTCTTTTTTCTGCCTGCTGATTAAGGGTTTGTAACTCTTCCCAAATTAAAGTTTTATCATCTACGGGACTAAGAAATTCTTCCTTGTTTCATTTTTTTGGATTTGTTTTCAGCATTTTAACTTCTCTGCATCAATATGACACCAAGGGTTCCTTGAATTGCATAGTTGTTCCACCAATTTTTAATTTTATCCACAAATCTACAGCTCTTTAGCCACATATTCTCAAATTTGAAGAAGCTTAGACTAGGAGTCCATTCACCACTTCCCAAGAGAAAAGGATTATGATCACAGAAGGCCTTAGGAAGAAAAGCTTCATTGCAATCAATTGGGACTAAGGATCAGCCTATTTGAGAAACTGCAAAGTTGGGATTGTATCCTGACCATGTCAAACTCCCTCCATGAAGTGGTAAATAACCAGAGCCATGTCGTTGATAAAATTGAAAATATCCTCATAGCCCTGCTTCTTCTGTTGTACCAATCTTTTCTTTGGTGAATCTGGTAGTGTTAAAATCCCTCCCAATAACTCAAGGCATTTCCCAAATTAGTCTAATTGCAGCAAGCTTCAGCCACATACTTTCTCTTTCGTCAGGTCCATAGATTCCTGTAAATGTTCCAGTGAACTCTCCTTTGATATGCTTTCAAGCACACATGAAATTTTATAGCTCCCTGCCAACTTATCCTTACTTTGCCAAACTCTATCTGCCCAATCAGCCCATTTGTTCCCCGAACATGCATTGACTTTTGTACAGTCCACTCTTCTACTTTTGTTTCTTGGATGCACGTAAAATCAGCCCCCATTGTTTTGCTAGAATTTTCAATGTTTTGCATTTTCCTGGATCCCCTAATTCCTCACATTCTAGCTAAAGAATTTTGATCTTCATTTACGGAGAACTTTTCTTTCTCCACTTTCCCCCTTCCAAAGATTCTTCAAAATTTACCTTAAATTCTAGGTTTTTAAGTTCATTCTTACCCTTTTGTGCTTTGGCCTTCTCATTTTTGACTGAGACCTGTTGATCTGAAGTGATTTCCTTTGCTTTTACATTCAAGAGCTCCAGCAACTCTGTCTCAAAGCCCCTAGATTTGACCTCCAATTGCATGCCGACTCTGAGCATAATTTTTCACTCATCGTGATGTTTCAACCACTGTAGGGATGAGTTCTGGTTCTGCATGTCGTTTGCATGATCATACCAAGGGAGAAGTAATTTGTCGTCCCCTGCCTGCAATGAGTAGTTCTCCTCCGTATCTCCTTCAGACTGCAAAGAGTCCAATATCAGAAGTGGTCACCGAAAGGAGAAATCTTTTACCCTCCCGACTCGCTTGAGTATGGTTTTGAGTACTATTCCATGCGGTAACCATCATCGCCATTGGAGGCTGTGCCTAGACTTCACTTCGAGTTGTTCTTGGTATCTTGATGGGAATCAGAGATAGACCCTTGATAGGCTTGAATATCTACCTAGAGAGGGTCCCTAGATGATAGGTTAAATGATGAGCAGTGGGCCTTCCTCAGGGTTCAAGGGGCTCTGAAGGTTTCCCTAAATGATGAGCAGTGGGCCTAGATGATAGATTGAACAGCTTCTATACGATGGGCCTTTTTAATAAAATGAATGGTCCGAAAGTGTTGAACCTAGGGGGTCTAGCTGGCTCCCCTCTGATTTCCAATCTTCAAAAATTCAAATTGGATCCCCAAGATTTCAAATGTCTCATAGTAACCATGTGCGCGTCGAGTTCTCTGATTTTCCCCTTTACTTGCTCATTGTACTTGAAGTTTAATGCATCTTCAGACCAACCTCATTCAGAACGCGTGTCACGTCTGCAAGTATCCTAAGATTTTCAGCGAGGTTGTTCTCTTATTAAGATGGCAAACTTTGTCCGCCCACAACCAGATCAATCTTTTCCGGCACTAGTTGTGTCGTCAGTCTCATTGCAAGTCAAGCTTCACCTAAGAAAGCTCATCTTTTCGTAGTATCATCTATTTCAATCAGTCCCCCATGTGTCTTCAATGCATACAAATACCTCTTCCGACCAGACAACCGGAGTTTATAGCGTTGTACCTCCAATATAAAATGAGATTTGTAGTAACCAGAAGATCAGCCTTGAGTTTGATACCCCAAGATGACCTTATACCAAATACTTTTAAGATTAACAAAAACATTGCACCAAGATGGACAATAAAGCAACAAAAGTGGCATCCATACAATGGTGGAAAGTGATTATAGTACAAGCATAATAATGTGAGAACTCAAACTACAAAATACAAAAACACCATATCATTTAGACTTCTTTCTTCTTCTTCTTCTTCTTCTACTTCTTCTTGTTCCTCTTCTTCTTTTTTTTTTTAAAAAAATCAAGCTAAATCAATTGGACTTCTATTAGAAACAAGGATAAATAGATATTCAAACAAAATGTCATGCAATCATTTCATCCCAAAAAGGATGACGATGCTACTGTTTGAAGAATTGAGCAGTTCTTCTTAGTGCAATTCAAACTTTTTAAAAAGTTTTTATAGGAAAATGTAATATGTAATATTTTAATATTATGTGTAGATATTTAAATTATATTTCGGATTAATTTGGAAATCGATATCCGAATGCACTTCAAAAATAATATGCTTCGATCCTCATACTCTGAAACTAGGTATTCCTTTTGGAACGGAGTCTTTTAGCTTGTCTCCATTTCATAGGATAAGACTCTTGAAATAAGATAAACCTAAAATTAAAGATATACGTGTACAATGGAGTTTGAATAGAGATTGCCTGTAACTACAGCACATCGAAGAAAATCACAATTCATAAATTTCTCCTTCTAACAATAAGAACCTTTTTACTAAAGCAGATGTCACATAAATTTCTAGACAGATTACTGACCTTGGCTAATAATCCCAGGAATCCACTCATATTTCCAACTGAAGATTTCTGAAAGGATACCTGAAGAGTAATATGAAGAGAAGATATCAGCTCAAAAAGCATGGAGACAGAATACCTGCTGGATTATCACTACCATAAGAAACTAGACCAAGCTCACTGCATAATAAAATACAATGTGTTGCCTTTAAAAAGAATAAATTTTAAGTAAGCGTTTTTGCAAAACTTTTCTCCCTTGTATTCCCTTTTCTTTTTCAAAACAAAAGTTTGTAAAAGTTGTTTGGTGCATAAGGGAAGGAGAAATTTTAGGAAAACCCTATTTTTAACTGTAACCAAAAGAAACACTAAATGGTGTTTTTCTTTCTTATTTATATTTTTTATTAGGAGTAGATAACACTATTTAGTGTAGATAAGACCATATCATGCTTTTCAAAATTCAAAAACATGGGAGCTACTTTCTAATTAAGTCTAGTCTCCTGTTCAAATCCCATCATCTACAACTCAGCCAACTACTTATAATCTTCTTCCCACTTTCCTCGTATATCTTTTTGGTATTATCTGTATTTCTCATCACCCCACCCCCCAAAAAACACAAATATGGTATTTTCTTTTTATAAGTTAAGGCTTTTATTAAAAGAAAGTACCAAGATGGTACGAAAATCAGAACAAACTTTGAAACTACAACAGATTCCCTATCATGCTACATATTCCCCCCCCCCCCCAAGAAATACAAAAAATCCAAATAATGATCTATCGTATCTAGAGTTTTACTAAAGCACCAAAAAAATAAATTCTTGATACACTTGTTTTTAACTCTAGCAATCTGCACCCTCTTCCCTTCAAAGCATGCCTTGTTTCTTTCCAGCCATAAAGTCCACACGATACATATGGGAATAGTCCTCCAAGTCTGTTTCAAGTTTCTCTTCATTTTCTAAGCTTGCTATATTTCCAGCAAATCAGATTATTCATCATATTAAACCTATGAAAACACACTGTCATTTCCATGGCTCAACCTTCTCAATTCTTTCTAACCCACCACCGTAATGAATGCAAGCATTATCAGATAAATCTCTTCCATTGCACTATTTGTTAGGAATACATAGGCCACATAAATAATATTCACAGTAACAAAGAAATGACAACGTAGCATCGAGATACGATAATCAACAAGAATTTAGGGGAAAAAAAGAGTAACAAGGACACCAAGATTTTTACGTGAAAAACCCCCAAAGGAAAAACCACGACCCCGAGAAGAGCAACTAATATTACTATAGTAAAAAACATTTACACTTTGAATGTCTGTGTAAAATACTTCAAATACCACTACACACTCAAAATAAATAACCTTCTTTTAATTTTCCACCTCACTACTATATTTTTTTTAGAATGATAACATTTTATAAATATAGACCAGCACAAAGTTTGTGCTGTTAAAAGTGACAGAATACATCCCCAAAAAATAAATGAATCCCCCACTACAAAAACTTACAAGGATTCTAGGATATTATGTATGGAGTCACTATCATTTACGAGGCATTCTTTACACCAAAAAAGAGATAGTACTAAACAGTTCATTTTGATTTTCTGAATGGAGTTACTAACATCCTCAAAACATCTGGAGTTCCTCTCGTTCCAGACTGACCACCAAATGCAGGCTGGGATCTTCTGCCACCATTTCTTCTGTCTGACTCCACCTGTTACACCAGCCCAGCACCTCAAGAGGTCGGATGTATCTTTTGGCATGACTCAGTTCATTCTGACAATACTTAGAAACATGTGTCACAGTTGAGAGGTAACACAGTGAAGAAACAGGTGGGAGTTGTCTTCTGCTTCCCTTCCACAGAGATACCTCACTACTATATCACTTGCACTCTCTATATTTCCTCACATAATATTTTACTTCTCACTCTGTGAATTGCTCACTTATTCTCTATATTACTTTTCGTTCGGTGTGTTTGGTGTGTCGCAAATACAGAAGAACTTTTGTATTTATAAAGGTGGAGAATAGCATGCCAATGTCATCAATGATATGGACATGATAGCAATGTCAATAATTGCGATGTGAAGAGATTATTGGTCGGTTGGCCAAATCTGTATACATTTGAAATTCATACCAAAGGAAGAAAACATCTTCCTTAAAACATGGGTTGGATGCACAAATCTCCCACTTGCAGTATATGCATCTAAAGGAGGTATTTCCAATTTCTTACATAAAGCTCATGCCAACAAGTTTTTGCATAGCTCAAACTTGTCTCTCAGTATCACCTTAACATATCTGCATGATTTTCACTCATGTAAATCTTCTTGACCTACAATGACTCGTTCTCCACTTTATCAACAAAGCCAATAATGTCTCGCATCGATGTGCTTTTTTATTGAATGGTATATGGAGTTCTTGCTCAAATCTATTGCACTTCCACTGTTACATAGATGACACACTCCTCTTTATGCAATCCAAGCGCTTGAAGGAACTTCGACTGTCATGATATAGCTCCACCTAAAAATGAACATGTATCTCGTATTAACTTTTCAATTATCAAGATCACCTGTCATATCATTGCCCTTCAAGACTGGACAGGCCTTCCAAAATATAAGCAGTCTCAAAAGGCACCTCTTAGGTATATAAGTATCCATTTGACTACTTCTCAATGTTCTTTTCCAAAATTGTAAGGGACCTACTAACAACGACTGCATAAGTAATATGAGGTCTGGTACATATTATTGCATATAGCAGGCTTCCGACTGTTGAGGAACAAGGAACTTTGGACGTGGTCTATTTTTATTTATTTGTTATAGGACATATCTTGATCAATTTCAGATGACCAACAAGAGGAGTGAGAACGGGTTTAGCAATTTTCATGCTGAAGCGTTCCTGTACATGTTCAAGGTACTACTCCTAAAATAGCCACAATTTTCTTCTTATTCACTCTCACACAATCTTCATCTCTAAAATCTATATCTACATTATATTAAAAGGATGGTAGTCTGCATTGTGATTAAACCAAGTGACGCATTGAAAAAAAGTCATTTCACTTTTAGGACAAAACCTAATAAGAATTAGGATAAACCTAATGAGAATTGTAATAAACAAGTTGAATTGATAATTGAAAGATAAATATTTTGTTAAAACTAATATTATCGTTTAAAAGGTTAATACCATTTCAATCTAAAAAGTTAAGAATCAAGTGAGGGGGTGTGAGAGGTCGGCAATTGTGGGTCTAAGGAGAGGTCGAGGTAGGCCGAAGAAGTATTTGGGAAAAGTGATTAAATAAGACATGACACATCTTCAACTTAATAAGGACATGGCCCAAGATAGTGGGATATGGAAGTCAAAGATTAAGGTAGAAGGTTAGTAAATAGTCGAGTTTGGGACACCTTATTTGTTCCGTATTTCCCGTATCAGTATTATTATTATCATTCTTGTATTTTCTTAATCTTCGATATTTATTACTACTCGTTGTTCCCCGTGCTTTGGTTTTCTTACCGCTTTATTAATTTGATGTTGTTACAATTCTTGTCCTCAGTATTTTCAGCCTGGCTTCTTCATTACTATTTTTCTTGTTCAAACCTGCTGAGAAATAATTTTCTTGAGCCGAGGATCAACCGGATATAGTATATCTACCTTCACAAGTTAAGGATAAGATATGCGTGCACATTACCTTTCCTGCCCTCCCCCCAGACCCCACAATTTCACTGGGTATGTTGTTGGTGCTCAGTGATAGTCAAAGTACAACTCATCTTGCCAAAAATCCAGTGTTTCATGCCTATTGCATTGTTTTTGGTGTGAAAGCTTATGGGCAATTGAATGGAGCGACCAAAATAGCCTCTACAATTGGTTCAAGAAGCGACCTTTTTCGGTAACAGTTGCAAAAGCTAGTTCAAGCTAATATTGTTGGGGTGTAAAACAGAATTGTAACAAGTCCTTCTAGAACCTGCGCCTACCACTTCCAACGATCTAAAGTTTTTGACAACAGAGAAATCCCTGACCGCTAATGGCAAACGGTTCGAAACTCCATGGATAAGGGCCCGCCCTTCTATCCTTCTCCATTTAAATACCAGGATTTTGTCGCAAGGTTCAAGCTTGTGTCGTGCGCCTAACCCACACATCACAAACCGCATTCTTACCACTAAACCAAAGCCCTGGGCCCAAAGATCTAATTTTCTCACTTCCAACTTCTCATTTTCAAGTTATAAGCTAAAAATAGTTAGTAATATCCTGAAGATAGCGCTGAAACTAAAACCTCGAGTTCACAAAAGACTGGAAAGATTATTGAATCAGAGTGTACAAAGACATAATTCACACCCTCCCAACTGTCATGAACAAAACACAATGGTTACCAGCAATACCCAAGATCGCTCCTTTCTTTTCTTCTTTTTTACCTTTTTGCAGGTAAAACTTCCGGAAACCCATTTTTCAAGATGCTTTTTGGGGAAAATGGAGAAGCAAGGGAGATTTTACAACAGAAAAGCAGTAAGCACAAAATAACAAGAAGAGGCAATTTTGTAAGTATTCTTTGCTTCCTAACCAATCTGCTAATTGCTGAACTCTTCCAGGAAGTTTAAGCCTTTGCTCGGTGATCGTCCAAACCAAGATCAAATCCTCTCTTCTCTAAGATTCTAAGCCGCCATTTGGGAAGACCAAACTTTATCAAGCAGGTCTTATAAATTAACTGAACAGAGGTAACATGAAAATCCACTTGTCGGTTAAATCTTAGATCTTCGTGAGTTTTGAGCACTAGATTAGAGAACACAATGTTTAGGGATTTACAGTTCCTATATAATTTGGGAGAAGAGTTGCTAGCATTCAAAACCATGCAAGAATGGATTATTTTTCCTTGCAACAGTATATCAAAAAGCTTAAAAATGTGAAGGGGCAAGAAAGTAAAGGCAAATCTAGTAAGTATTGACAATTAACAAGCACTGGACAATAGGAAAAAATATTTAAAAATAAAAAAATGCTGGTATATAGGTGTCTCATACCTATAGAACTGTAGAAGATTTTTTTTCCTTTTACCTACCTGCTTCAGGCCTGCCCCAAACTTGAAACAGTATCCAAGACCCATCACCCCTTGCAGGGTAGACCTCGAGTGAACATGCCTTATACATAAAGTGATGGTTCATGTTGATGATCAAATGCTTAAGCATGAGTAAATTGGATGGCAGCCGACCCGCCAAACAGAATAGAAATTATATGTGAAAGTGTATCTAGTAACAAGGACAAGAACAACGTACAGGTCTCATAATGAAACTCCGGTAACACAAAGACAGACAACAACAAAACAGATAAGCAGTAACTCTCAAGTTGATAAAAGCAAGATACCTGAACATTGACATAATGCAAGCCCGCAATCAGTAAAGGAATGACTGGCCCTAAAATACCGCTAGGGAACTCAGTCAAGTTCTGGAACCAAAGAATGCCCCCCTACAATGAAATGAAATGGAAATCAGTACCATCGAGTGGGAAAAAACCCAAAAGAATTCCGAAGCTTTACATAGTATTATAAATGCAAGAATTAGACTACTAACCAGAAATAATTTTGTAACAAAAAGTAAACTATATAGTTATGCTATTAAAGTCCTTCATAAAAAATCAAACATGCTCTGCAATCTACTATTCACAGTAAGAAAAAAAATGAAGGCAGTGGTTAGGAGCTTGTAGAGACGGAGATGGACAAGAAGCAAAATGGTTCTTCTAAAAGGAGAAAATCAAGGGGATAACTGAGTGGGGACTTTTGTGGGAGTTGTCATGGGCTTGAAGGAGAAGAGTCTAATTTAGAGAGTGTTGACAAAATTAGGTTAGTCGCAAGATATGAGGTAACAAGGGTTATAGGAGGGATTTCAACAAGATAAGGTTGTCAGAGGAGAGCGTGCAATGTGAAACATATTCTAAGGAAATCTTAAATTTTATAAACTATCACCAATTAGCTGCTCTACTCCTCCGAAGTAGGGGTAAGGTCTGCGTTCACACTATCCTCCCCAGACCCCACTTGTGGGATCTCACTGGGTTGTTGTTGTTGTATCACCAATTAGCTGACTTCCTTCAAACAGGTAATAAATTTACAAGGTCCAAAGCTGAGGAGTCGAGACCAATCAACACTCGAGATTTCTTATCTCGACAGGGTTAATCCAAGTTCCACTTTTTCAACTAGCATAAAACCAACAACAACAAATACGCCTCAGTCCCAAACAAAATTGGGGTCCGCGATATGAATACTCACTTCTTTCTTTAAACTCAACTCATATCATCATCATGCCAAAATAAAATAAAATATATATATATATATATATATATATATATAGCCGAGGGTCGATTGGAAACAGCCTCTCTGCCCTTTCGGGTAGGGGTAAGGCTCGTCTACATATTACCCTCCCCATACCCCACTTTGTGGGACTATACTGGTATTTGTTGTTATTGTATATATATATATATATATATATATATATATATATATATTAAAAGATAGTAACATTTAAAGCTTATTCCTAAAAACTAGGTATCACCTATATGGATCTTTTTCCTACATTGTGCCCTATCCTTAGCTAAGTCTGCATTGCTTCCAAAGAGTTTTACGTCTTTTGAGACAAGTTTTTTTCATGTGATTTTAGGCCTACCTTGTTCCTTTTTAACACCTTCATTCACCACAAATTTACAACAATATACTGGTGTATATCTAGGATGACGTAATGCATGACCAAACCATCTCAAGAGACCTTCTTTCATTTAATCATAACACTAGATTGCATCGCCCGCAATTATAATGGAATACTAAAGTGTCTGACGCCTTTCAAATTTGAAATCATGGGGTTGAAAGCACACAACTAGGGGATAATGAGGACTTGAAAGCTCCGTCTTTCTATCTCACCCAGAAATGGAAGCTTCTAAAGATAATTGTGATTTCAAGTGGGAGACCTCTAAAACATTTTTTGCAAATACGCTCTTGATCCACCCAAAATAAATCTTTTTGAATGTGCTTTCCTTTAGACACAAGAAGGTTTAGATGTCACGATATCAATCTCCCAAGACATTTCATTGAAAGAAGACAAATATCAGATTTGGAAAAGGCGGACGAGTTACTAGTCTCCATATGGAAAAGGCAGGATTGCTTGCAAAATTGGATTTGGACAAACATGACTGCATCAACTGGGACTTTCTGAATTTCGTAATTATAGATAGGATTCACAGAAAGGAGAAGACAATACATATAATTTCACATGTCTCTCATCAAATTCTCAATTCTTGTCAATAGACATCCTACCAGCTTCTTCAGAAGCCGAAGGTGTTAAATAAGCGGACCCCTTGTCCCTTACGTTTTTCATACTTGTCAAGAGGTGCTTACCAAGAGATGGATACAATGGCAATGGAAGGTTATTTGAATGGCTTCACAACTAACACAAGAACTCAAGAAAGCTTACAGGTTTTTAATTTCTATTTGTGGATGATGCGCTTGTATTATGTAAGATCGAGGAAGATAGAGCTCTACTCGCAGATGATATGCAGTCTATATACTGTCGAGAAAAATCAGAAACCTCAAGTGTTCACTACTCTGAGGTATCAAGAAGTGTCGAGCATAATAATCTGAAAAAATGTGAAAACATTGGTTAGTTGGCCAGGTCTTAAATTGTGAGATTGCTTCCTTCCATGTTTTATCTGGGACTACTGTTGGATGCATCTCACAAGGATTGTACAGTATGTGTCCAATGTGAGAGTTGAAAAGAAGCTAGTAGGTATCAAAAGAAATACCAATCAAATGAAGGAAAGCGGACACAAATCAGTAGTCCCTTGTCCAATATTCTGACTTGCTACATATCCTTAATGTCCACTATTGTGATCATCGCATAAAAGTTCAAAAGCTGCTGAACAATATTGTATTTGATGTGCACAGAGAGATGAAAAGTACCACACAATTTGAAACAACTATATCTCTAAGGCTTGAAGATTCGGGAATGCAAGATTGGAGGTTTGGTCCAGAGGACCAAGCTTTGTAGAAGATGGTCAGCTTTGATAAATATGCAGAAGGAGTGACGGGCAAACCAGAAACAAGAGCCATATGGAGTAATATTGTCATGCTAAAGAATCCAATGATAATAGAATCAGTTTCTGGAAGTAGGAATGTTCGTGGAAACCCCTTTATGTGAAGCTTGGACGAATACTTCTAATATCTAGCAACAAACAACAGTAATTTCCCAGATACGTGAAGAGAAAAGAGAAGAAATTTATGGGTCCGTAGATTCAAGAGATATCCACAAAAGATCAGATGCACAGCAGTTTGTTAGATTCAAGCAACCAAAATGTCCTACAGAGAGAGAGAGAGATGGGAAGGATAGTGCGATAACATGTTCACACTGAACTTTCTGTAGCAGGCTACTAAAAAGGGAGAACAAGGATTTTTTCAGTTCTTTTCGTTAATTTGACCGTAGCATGGGGAGGTATCCTAATCGCGGAAAATTTGAGTGAAAAGACAATCCACATTGGCACGTACTCTATTTGCACAAAGATGGGCAGAATGTTAACCAGTTGCAACTTCATTGCCCTATTTCAAATAAACTACAGAGATTTGTGCTGAATATCTTTGGAGTTAAATGGGTAATGCAAGGAGTTGTCAGAGGTGGTGAAGGAGAGCATGGAACATAATCCCTTTGGCGCTTATGTGGAACTGATGATCCCTTACTCCTGATTAGTGGAACATTTTTGAAGTAAGTGCACTTCTGGAGCATAAATGATAACCCAGTCATACTAGACGCTCTTTGCAGAAATCATGTTTTTGTGCAACATTCTGCATCTTTTATATTGAGCTTGTATGGGGTTTTCCCCCCTTACATCAATATAGTTTAACTTCACTGGAAAAAGCTATCTCAAGTAACTTTAAAAGATCCTCATTGTGAAGCATAGAGGATCTCAAATCCAGATAAAAGAGGATGGTTGTGGTTGGTTGAAAACCAACATTAATAAATAATAATCTAGTTATGACGAATACTCGTGATACTGAATTATCCGAATAAATTGGAGTAAATATAGAGAATTCATAGCCATCTATAGAATTAGGGCATAGTTGGTTAATTGAATGTCCATAGGAGACAAAAAGGACTGTCCAAATGATAAAAATATGTTTCATGTTAAAAATAAAGCTTTTAAAATATTGAGAACCATTTGGGATACCACTAAAAGAACATAAAACCTCATCGGATGTGTGTAAATCCCATCTTTGTTTGGAGGAGGAGAAGGGAGGAAGCAATTATTAAGGTAAAACGAGCATCCATCCATTTCAATAAGCACACTAGTAGAATTCATGTTGCATACTCCTAGATGTATGGGATAACATTTATGTTTATATACTTATTATGAAAGACTATTACATATATTATATGCCTCACTTTTTTTAGAGTTACTATGTTAGTATCAATGCTATGTTTTTGGATTGCATATTATCTGCAGAAACAAAAACGATTCATTTTTGAGATGGAGAAACAACAAAACTTCTAATCTTGAACTTATGTACTAGGTGTATTAATGAGCCTTGCAATAGAATGATAATCAAAAAACAGACTAAACAATTAAATAAGTACAAGAAAGAATCATAATACCAAAAGAACAATAACCTACACAGGAATTGCATAAAACAAGAGTGCCCTTACACAATCAAAGCCTTCGTGATGATCCAGTGACATTCTTCTAATAGTTGTAATCCAAAGAAGAAAGCAGGGCACCTAGAAATGAATAAGAATATAATCAAGATGACAAGATTACTCAATCACATCTTACTTTCATAAAAAAATAAAAATAAAAAAACAAATTTCATGCATAGATTTCAATAGCTTCAACCAGACAAATATCATTCTATCACTCGTCATACCCTCTATGTGAATATAAATCTCCATTGGTGCATCTGCTTTTTTCGGGTGAATTCTTCATCAAAAACTAAAAGTAAAACAAATCTGGAATCCAGATTGAAGGTAACAGGCTAGGAAAACGGAATATAACTTATAGTAGTCATAACTCCTACTCATACTAAATAAGCAAATAATGAATCCTACAAACCTCATTCTAAAAATAAAATTAAAAAAAAAAGAATCTGCAGACCATGATTTGAAGAACATTAACTAACTGGACTGGGTCAAAGACCGAGAACTAAATGTCCAGAAGTAATAACAACAATTAGTTTTGATAAGTAAAAGTATCTTTATTCCATAGGAATAGCACCAAGTAGGTGCAGCTATACACAAATAAAAAACTGAGTTTTCTCTGTTTCAAACATCTAGCGAGTTGAGGAATTCAAGTAGAGAGTGTTTTTTAATTTTTCAAGAGTTGACATCATATGCACCTGTCATCTTAAACCAAAAGGCCAAAGAATATAAGCATTCCAAAGACCAGATATCAATTTCCCAATCAAGTTTTTCAGCCTTACTGTTAATGTTTTTTCAATAATATTATATTTTTCCTCCCACCAAACTAATTTGTTTGTAGTAGTTGAGTTCTTCTGCATCATTCCTTTTCAGAACAAGAGCAATGTGTGTTGCATAGAGGCTTTTTTGAAAGACTTCATATTGGTAGAAATAATTTACGTATTCATTACCATTTTTTATCATGGAAAACATTTATGCTTCCATTGTATAATCATCGGGTCACGAGGCTAGTTTCCATAGTATGTTTAAGTGCTTCCTCAATCTCTTCCGCCATGAATGGTCTTTGCAGCCACTCTCTTTCACTTGTTGTCATGGCGGGCATGTCTATACCCCAAAAGAAGGTCTCCAAGTTTCCTCTTCCTGAAGCGCGCTGTATGCTATCCAACTATCATGTTGTTAACTTCTGCTGGATCCCATACGGTAGTGTTATCAACCTTCAACTTTTCCACACAATTCCCGTAAGTATTTGTCATTTTGTGAAAAGAAAAAAAACTGTATTCTTGTCCCTTGCTGAAGCCATAAACACCGGTACTTTTGTCTCCAGGATATCTCCCTCAGCTTTTTGCAGTTTCCTGAGTTCTCCTTCCCTTCTTAATATTTTTCAACAGCTTCTTCCTCACCTGATACCATAACTTCTCTTCCTACCTGCTTCCAGCCTTTGTAAATTTTCTTGACACTTGACAGCTGTTTCTTTTTCTTACCTTCTCTAAATCACCATAAATGTTCTCATTCCACTCCCTTAAATCCTTTTTCACAAACTTCTATAACCAGGGGTACTCCCAACAGCCTGTAATAGCACCTAGATAGCAACAATTACTAGTCTATGTGTCTGTGTCTCAATCTCAAGCTAGTCAGGATCAACTATATGAATTGTCACAACCATGTGGTTCCATTTAGACCTGCATTAATCTAATATTTAAAAATTCATATAAACTTCTAACAAGACCAAAAGACTCAAGCGCTTTTAGGAACCAAGAGGGGAATAAGTTTGAACAAACACTAAGACAAACATAATGTCCACGTAACATCACTATAAATCAAATGAAGTCATTCTAGAAGTTAATCCTGTAGAAAGACCCTTTTTAGCAGACTAACTAAAGAACAATAACTTCAAAATCCCAAAAACAGCTATTCTTACTTTTTTTGTTTACATATATCGACCACTCAAATGAGATAACCACAATCCAAGATTCCAGTAAATTTTTTTTATTTTTTGTCTCACTACTACCTAATATGCAGATTGTTTCATTTCGCAGAACAAGAACAAGGTCATAAATCGCTACCTAACCTAAAAGACATTTCTCTAGGGGAAGGTATTATAGATCACAAGTAAAATACTTTAACTTGATAAACAAATAACAGCATCTTATGCTGGGAAGAGCTTGAGGGCCTAACATAGTAAGACTACTAGAAATATCTATGGAGTCACTGAAGCTAACTTGGATTTAAAGACAACTTTTATAAATCATATAAAGTGTAATGATTAGAATATCTCATCACAAATCAGAATAGTCAATCTCGGATTCACTTAGATAGTACTGAATTGTCGTAAGTTTTGGTTTGCTGCACAGTAGGCTCCCAAATAAAGGTCACCATTTCCTCACTGTATTTTGATGTACAATCAAAAATAGTTATCCACAAATTTTATAGAAGGTCTTCTAAAGCAAATTAACTTGATATAATAAAATAGAAAGGATTATCACCTGAACTGTCAGAGAGGCAAAGTACCAAAAAAATGAAGGACATCCTGCTTCTCGTTTCTGCTTGAAAAAGATTTTAAGCTGGTCTCTTAAACTCCTTCCTGACATAGGCGGAGGGAATGGAGGAGGCACTTAAAAATACATAAGAAAGATCAGTTGAAAAATAATAGCTTCTGCCGGGCATTCATCTCTATTAAGAGGTAAATACTATGTCCATTTTCTCAAACAACTCACTAGGCTAGTTTTTTTGTAGTTAGGAGCTATTCCACACTTTTTTGTAATTTCTGCATCTTCTTGATTCCATCAATATAACACCTTATTTCATTAGAAAAAACAACTCACTAGGCTAGCCTCTTTAACTCTTTTCTTTTTCATCTGTTTTGTGGAGGCTGGACATGTCATTATGAGATGGATTCTTGAGGCAACAAAGAAAATAGCAGCAGCATCAAAGTTATCATGGTTGTTCTGTTTTTTCTTTTTAAAATTAGCAGTGTGTGGCTAGCTTGAGAGCACCTCAACTAATCTACAGGGCAACTTGTCCAGTCCATAAGCATAGGTTTCCCAAGATACATCCATCAAGGCTGAAGCAGATGGGCTCAAACCAAGCGATATAGCTGGTGTTGGAACCTGAAATGTCCAGGTTGTAAGTCCCATGCTTCAACCATCAGGCCATCCCCTTGGGGACCCTACATAACTTTCTTTCTGAACAAGTGCACTCAAGAAACATGAAATGACAAAATGCAGGTATACGACTCTACTCTAGGATGAATACATACTGAAGCACTTGGAGGAAAAGAAGTAGTAGAACTATAGAACACATTAAGTTTAAGATTTCTATTGTTTTGTGAATCTTGACAGAAATGATAAGGAGCTGAACTGTTAAAAAATAAGAGAATCTTATTTGTCATCTTCTAGTGGCAAAATCACTGAGCATGCAAATTAACTTGTCATCTTCTAGCAGCAAAATCACTCAGCATCTTACCAAGTTAATCCAAATCTATGAGCATCTTCTTTGGTGTTTGGACAATATTTGGTTGAAGTTGGAAAAAAAAGAGTACTATTTGAGGTTGAGGTTGAAAAAAAGTATTTGGAAGTTGAAGTTGGGTCTGACATAAATTTCACTTGGAAAAAAAGTTAAGTTTTGTGATTAGAAACCATTATTTCACTTGAAATACTCCTCAAACCAGTTTTCCAACTTCAAATTCTTTATTTGAAGTTGATGTTGAAGCTGAACTAATGGATCAAATGGTAAAGCAAATATTGATTTACAAATTATATTTCAAGTTGAAGTTGAAATAAATGAAATATTTTTTATCCGAAATTCTAATCAAACGGAAAATTCCACCTATTCATTCACTCCATCCTACTTTTTGAGTTCCATAGTTAGCGTCAGCTAAAGGAAAACGAACGGTATTGAGAACCAAGCCTCACATTTAGGAAATAACTCTCCAATCCTCTTCAACTTGTGGAGTTGCAATATTACAAACGGGAACAATATCAGCCTCATAGCCACTGTTGAAGAAGCTATTATGATCCACCTGCAAACCAAGTACACACACCATTATTTTACCGTCAAGGGCCATATACTATCATTGGATAAAAATTACAAACAACTACAAAATTAAGATTATCAACTATTCCATGTGCGTTTGGACGGAATTTTGTCAACAACTCTCTGTCTTTGTTGAGGAACAACGCAGGCCTTTGTGGGCCATCTAGCAAAATGGAGTGGGTCTAAACCAGTGAAGTACAAAATTAAGCTGCTTATGCCAATTTTTTAAACACAGCAACGACTTGATAATTACGGCCGACAGCATAGAACCTTTTGTATAAACCTGGTAAATCCTAAGGCACAAAGTTCACATTGAATTGCGGCTAACAGCATATACCTCCAGCAAAAACCTGGTAAAACCTAAGGCATAAAGTTCACAAAGAAAATATGCATGGTCCCCGAAGTATCCAATGATTAAATTTTGAACAAACCAGTGCCTCCCACCCAAAAGTAGACACTAAAGCATTTGGCTAGATAGAGGATAGTATGAAATAAGTAGGCATCCATTGGAATTCACTATTATGAGTGAACAACAGCATGCAACTACTTGTACTAGTATCGAAAGCCTAATCCTGGCTCTTAAGGACAAAAATTTCCAATAACATGACAACAAGTTACACATTAAATCATCTTTAACGGTTGTAAGCTGCGCACAAGCAAAAAGAAATGTTTAGTGCCACAATTTACTCTTGACATGCACCGAAAGCCTAATGCAGGCCCTTACATTTTCCTTTCCAAATCATGCAGTCCCTTATCATAGACAAACTTCCAGCATATGACACATTTTGCACCATATATCACAATTTACAAGATACAACTATCTTCTATCAGCGCATTAATGCATAAAGAAAAGGATTTTCTGCATTGTTTGCTTAACTTCTGTATATGCATTTTACACTGTACATAATAGCTGTTTTCACCTTATTTTTTGCTTAACTTCTGTTTTCACCTTACTGTATCACTGTACATAAACTACAAATTTTCAAACTCTAAAGCTTAGAATTTCTGAAATTCAAATAAACAAATCTAAAGGTGCTCAAAAATAATTTTACCAAGGGAAGCCAGTGAGGTCATGATAACCATCCAGCAATGAAATCAAGGCACGTACTGGGAGAATTGAATCCTCAACACTTGCACTAACATTTTCTCCGATCAATGACAACTCCGTGTTCTCATACTGAGTCATCACCGAGTCACCGATATCGCCAACTCGCCAGTCGCGAGTGGAGAACGAACGGCATAAGGAAACACAGTGCGGTCCAGAAAGTTGCGGATGCGACGGTAATAACGAATTGAGAAAGTGGAGGTGCCTGCGGTGGCCAAGGTTGTGGCGGCGATAGTGATTGGAAGGGTTTGAGGTTTTAGTATGAGAGTCTGAAGAAGTGACAGTGTGGAGAAAGGAGAATCCCGGTAAATTACAAGAGCAACGACGGAGCTTTGATGGGGAGAATATCTGGACTGACATGACGGAAAGGTGGGTGGCGGCCGACGGCGCGGCAGAGAATCGACGAGATGGCAATTTAATAAATAAATTCAACTAAAATACATTTTTGGTAGTTTGTTAAAATTAGAAGTTTTGGTCGTCCTAATAATGGGAAAAACTTGCCATATATGGGGTGTTTTAAAGCATATCAACCTTGCATGATTAAGTAATTTAAAAAAATAAAAAAATATTATTTGTTATAAATAGAATCATATTTAAGGTGAATGTCTATATTTAGAGAGATTATAGAGTATTACTTTGATGCTAAGTCTTTTTTATGCCTATAAATAGCGGGGTCTTACCCCATTGTAAATCATCCCTAAGTATCAATAAGAATACTCATCTCTCTACTTTTCTCTTTATTGTTCTTGTTCTTGTATTATTGTTCTTGTTTTTGTATTATTGTTCTTGTTCTTATATTATTTCATAACACGTTATCAGCACGAGACTCTATCGTCTTAAGAATCGATTCTCGAGAAAAACTAAGCAAATATGGATATCTCACAAAGCAAACTTGGATCAAATATTTGTTTAGTTGATTCATGTACTACACATACGATACTCAAAGAAAAGAAATATTTCTCTCAACTAAGTATGTGTAAGGCATATGTTACTACAATCTCCGGTAGTAGTAAATTGATTGAAGGCTCCGGAAGAGCAACTATAACTCTGCCTAGAGGAACAATGTTTATCATAGATAATGCAATGTTCTCCTCCAAGTCTAAGAGAAACTTGTTGAGTTTTAAAGATATACGCCGGAATGGCTATCATGTTGAGACAATAGACGAGAATAATCTTGAATATCTCATCATTACAAATAATGTCTCCGGCCAAAAGAGGGTTATTGAGAAATTCCCGTCTTTATCTTGTGGCCTGTATTGGACAAAAATTAGTGCAATTGAGGCACATTCAACAGTAAACCAAAAGGTTACTGATTCCAATACTTTTGTACTTTGGCATGATCGATTGGGACACCCTGGATCAATCATGATGAGACGGATTATAGAAAGCTCATATGGGCACCGTTAAAGAATTTCAAAATTCTTTCAAATAATGAATATCCTTGCACCTCTTGTTATCAAGGCAAGTTGATTATCAGACCATCACCATCAAAGGTTGTAACTGAGTCACCCACGTTTTTGGAACGTATACAAGGGGACATTTGTGGACCTATTCACCCACCCAGTGGGCCCTTTAGGTATTTTATGGTCTTGATAGACGCATCATGTAGATGGTCTCATGTGTGCCTGTTGTCATCACGCAACCTTGCGTTTGCGAAATTAATGGCACAAATAATTCGACTACGAGCACAATTTCATCATAATCCAATCAAGTTTGTTAGACTGGATAATGCTGCTGAGTTTTCATCCCAAGCATTTAATGATTATTACTTATCAATTGGGATAAAAGTGGAACATTCTGTAGCTCATGTTCACACTCAAAACGGTCTTGCAGAATCGTTAATTAAACGCCTGCAGTTGATTGCAAGGCCATTACTCATGAAAACGAGGCTACCCACTTCGGTATAGGGTCACGCCATTTTGCATGCAGCAATGCTAATTCATCTCAGACCGACGAATTATCACAAATATTCCCCGTTGCAATTGGTTTTGGGTCATGAACCCAATGTATCCCATTTAAGAATCTTCGAATGTGCAGTATATGTGCCTGTAGCACCGCCATCCCGCACCAAAATGGGTCCGCAAATAAGGTTAGGAATATATGTTGGGTTTGAATCGCCCTCCATTATTCGCTACCTCGAAACATTGACAGGGGATTTATTCACTGCACGATTTGCAGACTGTCGATTTGATGAGACACTTTTCCCAAAATTAGGGGGAGAAGTTGGTGAAACCAAACGGGAAATTTTGTGGAAAAATGTAAGTTGGTGAAACCAAACGGAAAATTTTGTGGAAAAATGCATCATTATCTCATCTTGATCCACATACCTCTATTTGTGAAAGAGAGGTACAAAGGATTATCCATTTGCAAAGAATAGCAAATCAAATGCCTGACGCATTTACGGACTTGAAAAGGATAACGAAATCCCACATCCCCGCGGAAAATGTTCCAATCCGTATTGGTGTCCCTGTTGGACAATCATCTAGTGTCATAACCAATGAGTCGAATGCACGCCTGAAGCGTGGCAGGCCATTAGGTTCCAAAGATCGAAATCCTAGAAAGAGGAAAGCAAACGATCAAAATGACACTAGAAAGAATCTCATGAGGAATTTCATGATTTAACAAATTATGAGATTCATGAAGAATCCATTGAGCCAGAGACTCTGGAAAATACGGAACTATCCATAAATCCAATCAATATTGAGGCAAATTTTGATCGAGTGGATATAGTGGTGGATAATGTCTTTGCTTATAATGTCGCATCTAGCATTATGCAAGAATGTGAGGATCTCGAACCTCAATCTGTTGAAGAATGTCGAAAAAGACATGATTGGCCAAAATGGCAAGAAGCAATTCAATCAGAATTGAATTCGCTGGCAAAACGTGAAGTTTTTGGCCCTATAGTTGAAACACCTAATGGTGTTAAGCCCGTTGGCTATAAATGGGTCTTTGTACGCAAGAGAAATGAGAAAAACGAGGTACAAAGATATAAGGCACGCCTGGTTGCGCAAGGTTTTTCTCAAAGGCCTGGTGTCGATTATGAAGAGACATATTCGCCTGTAATAGATGCTATAACCTTTCGTTATCTCATCAGTTTTGCTGTCCTTGAAAAGCTTGACATGCATTTAATGGATGTGGTTACTGCCTATCTTTATGGCTCACTTGATAATGAGATATACATGAAAATTCCCGATGGACTCAAAGTGCCAAACGCTCATAATTCAAAGTCTCGAGAAATATTTTCAATCAAAATGCAAAGATCTTTGTATGGTCTAAAGCAATCGGGACGAATGTGGTATAATCGTCTTAGTGAGTATTTGTTAAAAGAAGGCTATATAAATGATGCCATTTGCCGGTGTGTTTTTATAAAGAAAACAACATCGGAATTTGTTGTACTTGCCGTATATGTCGATGACATAAACTTTATTGGAACCCCCATAGAACTCCAAAAGGCAATTGATTATCTAAAGGATGAATTCGAGATGAAAGATCTCGGAAAGACAAAATTATGTCTTGGTTTGCAAATTGAATATTTGGCAAACGGAATTTTTGTTCATCAATCTATATAGAAAAGGTACTGAAACGGTTTTACATGGATGGAGCACATCCTTTAAGTACTCCGATGGTTGTTCGATCACTTGATGTGAATAAAGATCCATTCCGACCGCAAGAAATGAATGAAGAGCTACTTGGTCCTGAAGTACCATATCTTAGTGCAATTGGCGCACTAATGTACCTTGCAAATACTACAAGGCATGACATAACCTTTTCAATTAATGTCTTAGCAAGGTATAGCTCGGCTCCCACAAGGAGACATTGGAATGGGATCAAACATATATTGCGGTACCTAAAAGGGACCACCGATATGGGCTTATTTTATGGCAATAATTGCAGTCCTGATCTTGTTGGTTATGCTGATGCCGGATATTTATCCGACCCACACAAGGCTCGATCTCAAACAGGTTATGTGTTTACCTGTGGAGGCACCGCCATATCTTGGCGATCGACTAAGCAATCAATTGTGGCTACTTCATCTAATCATGCCGAGATAATCGCTATTCATGAAGCAAGTCGGGAGTGTGTGTGGTTGAGGTCTATCATACATCATATTCAAGACAAATGTGGTTTGAAGTGTAACAAACTACCCACGACTTTGTATGAAGACAATGCAACATGTATAGCTCAATTGAAGGGAGGATTCATAAAAGGAGATAGAACAAAGCATATTTCACCAAAGTTATTTTTCACACATGATCTTCAAAAGAATGGTGATATCAATGTGCAACAGATTCGTTCAAGCGATAATATGGCTGATTTGTTCACAAAATCTCTACCAACGTCAACCTTCAAGAAGCTAGTTCACAAGATCGGAATGCGAAGACTTATGGATATGAATTGATGTTCTTATCAGGGGGAGTTAATGCGCGTTGCACTCTTTTTCCCTTACAAGGTTTTGTCCCACTGGCTTTTCCTTGCAAGGTTTTTAACGAGGCAACCAATAGGCGCATATTTAAACATGTGTACTCTTTTTCCTTTTCTTTAATTTTTCCCATTGGGTTTTGTTTTAGTTAAGGTTTTAACGAGGCACATTATTGAATAGACATTCAAGGGGGAGTGTTATAAATAGAATCCTATTTAAGGTGAATGTCTATATTTAGAGAGATTCTAGAATTTTACTTTGAGGCTAAGTCTTTTCTATGCCTATAAATAGAGTGGTCTTACCCCATTGTAAATCATCCCTAAATATCAATAAAAATACTCCTCTCTCTACTTTTCTCTCTATTGTTCTTGTTCTTATATTATTTCATAACATTATTACTTTACTTCTACTATTAATAAGAGGGGATGTGAGGAGCTTCCGGTCAAAGTAATTTGACAAAAAAGCCAACTCATTTCAGTCTATTCCCTAAAATACTTCTCAAGGTTAATATGCTTGCCTGACATTCATAAGGCTATCATTGTCTTTTCACCTTTTCGGCTGCAATTTTGTAGTACGAAACATGTGTCGTCAAAACTTCCCATTCCACAAGTATTGTGTAGTTCTCAAGGGGTATAATGAAGCGTGGGTCCCACCTAAACTTTTAACACATATCTCTTCTATTCTAGTTGTAGCCTATTAGATGAATTTTCTATAAGAATTCTATAAAATACAAAAGTTAAATAAACAAAGTAGTAGTATGCTATAGCTAACACGTAAATAGATGATATAATAAAACATAAAAAGCTAAAAAGGAATATCCTGAAGAACCAGCTTTACATAATAATTTAACCAATAAAAATGTAATAGTGATAATGAATCTCATGTAAAACTAAAAAAGGTAATATACTAGCCAAAAAAAAATTTAAAGAGAGTTTATAAATCTAATTTTAAAAAAAGGTAAGATACAACAATTAAACCAACTCTACCTAATGATCCTCCTAAATTGGGAAGAAATTTAATATATAAAAAAGTAATCAAATAAAAAATATTAAAATGAGTTAATGGATGTAATGTTAGAACAAAAAGTAAACTAGAATCCGTATGATACATAATAAACACGTCAGGTCTAATAATTTAAAAATGCTAAGATCAATAAGGCATAAATAATATATAATGTAGTGATCATTTTAAGAAGGAAAAAGAAAACTAAAACAAAACTATTTAAAACATGTTTTTATTCTTTAAATATCTCATTTTTTCGCCTTTAAGCTTTAGGGTTTACGGTTAGAATTTACACAGATCAAAACTAAAAAAAGTAAAATGAAAGCTCCTCTTTGGAGAATATTTTTCTTATGTAACGACCCAGCCGGTCATTTTGAGCTTCGGCGTGTCATTCAATAGTCTGAGGCTATGAGTAGCTTCATTTCAGGTATGTTGACTTGTGTGTCTGGTTATAATCAAAATTCAGGAAGTTTGGAGTCAAATCTAAATGAAAATTCTCATTTGAGAAGCTTAAAATTGAAGAAATGAAATGAGATTGGATTTTGAGTAAACGACATCGGAATTGGGATCCGAAAGTTCCAGCATGTTCATATGACGATTTCGGACTTGGGCATATGCCCGGATCGGATTTTGGATAACTCGAGAGCGTTTTGGCGCCTATTATAGAAGATAACATTTTAGAAGAAATTGCATCAGTTTGGCTTAGAATACATTTTAGTGTTATTGATGTCCATTTGGGATTCCGAGACTGGACTAGCTCTCTATGGTGATTCTGGATCCGGGAACGCGATCGGAAGTGAATTTGGGGGTCCGTAGGTCATTCTGAAACTGTTTGGCTAAATATTGAAATTTAAAGGTTTTTGAGAAAATTCGACCGGTAGTGGAAATTTTGATATCGGGGTCGGAATGTGATTCCAGAAGTTGTGGCAATTCTGTAATGTCGAATGTGACTTGTGTGCAAAATTTGCAGTCATTCCTGAATGATTTGGGTAAGGTTTGAGACACTTAGTCTCTTTTAAGGAAGCTTAAGTTGGAAAAGTCAACCGGATATTGACTTATGTGTTAGAGCGCTCGAAAATATGAATTCTATGATTCGGATAGCTTTGTTAGGTGATTCGGGACTTTGGAGTGTGTCCGGAATATTTTTGTGATCACCATTGTAGAATTAAGCTTGAATCAGCAAAGTTAGTATTTTAGCGAATTCCGGTTGATAGGTAAGATTTTGATACGAGGCTCGGAATAGAATTTTGAAAGTTTCTGTAGCTTCGTTATATCATTTTGGACTTGTCTGCAAAATTTGAGGTCATTCGGATATATATATATATATATATATATATATATGTGTGTGTGTGTATGTGTGTGGGGGGAATCTCAGGTTATTCCCCAAAAAAATAAAAAAGATAAAATATATATATATATATATAATTTTTTTCTTTTTATTACTTTGCTTTTTTGGGAGTAAACTGAGATCCCAGTAATATATCCAAGCTCCTCACATTACCGTCATTTTGGTGCATTTTTGTTGTCTCTCTTTTGTGGAGTTTTTGTAAATTTATTTCCTTAGTGTTGAAATTAAGGTCAACTTGGTTGGGTAAAGTTTCAATTCTTTCTGTTCTTGTGGTTGATTTGATCCTTTTTCTGTTCCTTTGATCCAAAAATCACTCTATTTGTAGCTTCGAACTAACTTAATTTAAATTTTTTCTTCTTCTTTTGGTTTTATCTCCTATTATATTTACCGCGTGATTTGAATTGAAATCATTGGCTTTTGCATCAAAATTCTAACTTTTTGAATCATATTTTCTGTACATTTTCTCTAGTTGAAAAAATAAAATTGTACAGTTTTTGGTTTGTTATTCTCTTTTTAAGTTATCTTAATTTCACTTACATGACTATGGAAATATACCAGATCTTATTCAACATTTTCGGACTCGCTCCCTCTATATGTTATCTCTGCCTTCACTCGTCTCCGGTAGGGCCTCACCAGTGATAGCGGTGACAACCCCTCCCTCCTTTGTTTGGCTTCATGGTATTTTGTGTGTATTTCATGTTAGGGCATGTGACTATTAGAGGCGAACGAAATGCGCGTGTGCAAATATTAAAGAACAACCTGGACGAGTGCCAGCGAGGGGCGGCAGGAGTTGGACGCAAATGTGCTAGGTGGCTGCAACATTGTCGTATAAACCAAGACGATTCCCAGGTTCTACTCGTGGGAGTTGGTACCTCCTGTTTTCCTATTTCCCTTAGTTTTGTTAGTTAAATTACTATGATCTTGGTTCATATTAGTTTATTCAATATAATAGTGTGGCTTGTAGTTGCAACTTGTCTTCTTCTAGTTCGGTCTATTGCCTTATGTATGTTAGTGACTCCCCTTAGTCTGTCCTAGGTATAGTGATTGTGGTTTGTGATGGTCAAGTGAGGTCATGTTCTCGGGGGGAATGGGGGTTGGTGCGGGAGGTAGGGCAGGGGTTAGGGGTGGGGCGGGAGGCTAGGGAGGTAATGGGATCAAGGATGTCTATAGTTTGAGAAACGGGTCATGGAACATAGGTACATTGACGGGTAAGTCTATACTTTGGCCTTCTCCTTTTTGACTGAGACCTGTTGATCTGAAAGTGATTTCCTTTGCTTTTACATTCAAGAAGAGCTCCAGCAACTCTGTCTCAAAGCCCCTAGATTTGACCTCCAATTGCATGCCGACTTTGAGCATATTTTTTCACTCATCGTGATGTTTCAACCACTGTAGGGATGAGTTCTGGTTTGTGCATGTCGTTTGCATGATCATACCAAGGGAGAAGTAATTTGTCGTCCCCTGCCCGCAATGAGTAGTTCTCCTCCGTATCTCCTTCAGACTGCAAAGAGTCCAATATCTGAAGTGGTTATCGAAAGGAGAAATATTTTCCCTTCCCGACTCGCCTGAGTACGGTTTTGAGTACTATTCCATGAGGTAACCACCATCGCCATTGGAGGTTGTGCCTAGACTTCACTTCGAGCTGTTCTTGGTATCTTGATGGGAATCAGAGATAGGCCCTTGATGGGCTTGAATATCTACCTAGAGAGGGTCCCTAGATGATAGGTTAAATGATGAGCAGTGGGCCTTCCTCAGGGTTCAAGGGCCTCTGAAGGTTTCCCTAAATGATGAGCAGTGGGCCTAGATGATAGATTGAACAGCTTCTATACGATGGGCCTTTTTAATAAAATGAATGGTCCGAAAGTGTTGAACCTAGGGGGTCTAGCTGGCTCCCCTCTGATTTCCAATCTTCAAAAATTCAAATTGGATCCCCAAGACTTCAAGTGTCTCGTAGTAACCATGTGCCACGCGTCGAGTTCTCTGATTTTCCCCTTTACTTGCTCATTGTGCTTGAAGTTTAATGCATCTTCAGACCAACCTCATTCAGAACGCATGTCACGTCTGGAAGTATCCTAAAAATTTTAGCGAGGTTGTTCTCTTATTAAGATGGCAAACTTTTTCCGGCCATAACCAGATTAATCTTTTCCGGCACTAGTTGTGTCGTCAGTCTCATTGCAAGTCAAGCTTCATGTAAGAATGCTCATCTTTTCGTAGTATCATCTATTTCAATCTGTCCCCCCATGTGTCTTCAATGCATACAAATACCTCTTCCGACTAGACAATCGGAGTTTATAGGGTTGTACCTCCAGTATAAAATAGATTTGTAGTAACTAGAAGATCAGCCTTGAGTTTGATACCTCAAGATGACCTTATACCAAATACTTTTAAGATTAACAAAAACAATGCACCAAGATGGACAATAAAGCAACTAAATTGGCATCTATACAATGGTGGAAAGTGATTATAGTACAAGCATAATAATGTGAGAACTCAAACTACAAAATACAAAAACACCATATCATTTAGAATTCTTTCTTCTTCTTCTTCTACTTCATTTTGTTCTTCTTCCTCTTTTTTTAAAAAAAAATCAAGCTAAATCACTTGGACTTCTATTAGAAACAAGGATAAATAGATATTGAAACAAAATGTCATGCAATCATTTCATCCTAAAAAGGATGATGATGATATTGTTTGAAGAATTGAGTAGTTCTTCTGAGTGCGATTCAAACTTTTTAAAAAGTTTTTATAGGAAAATGTAATATGTTGTATTTTAATATTATGTGTAGATATTTAAATTATATTTCGGATTAATTTGGAAATTGATATCCGAATGCACTTCAAAAATTATATGCTTCGATCCTCATACTCTGAAAGTAGGTATTCCTTTTGGAACGGAGTCTTTTAGCTTGTCTCCATTTCATAGGATAAGACTCTTGAAATAAGATAACCTAAAATTAAAGATATACGTGTACAATAGAGTTTGAATCGAGATTGCCCACATCGAAGAAAATCACAATTTATAAATTTCTCCTTCTAACAATAAGAACCTTTTTACTAAAGCAGATGTCACATAAATTTCTAGATAGATTACTGACATTGGCTAATAATCCCAGGAATCCACTCATATTTCCAACTGAAATTTTCTGAAAGGACACTTGAAGAGTAATATGAAGAGAAGATATTAGCTCAAAAAGCATGGAGACAGAATACCTGTTGGATTATCACTACCATAAGAAACTAGACCAAACTCATTGCATAATAAAATACAGTGTTGCCTTTAAAAGAATAAAATTTGAGTAAGCGTTTTTGCAAAACTTTTCTCCCTTGTATTCCCTTTTCTTTTACAAAACAAAAGTTTGTAAAAGTTGTTTGGTGCATAATGGTAGGAGAAATTTTAGGACAACCCTCTTTTTAAATGTAACCAGAAGAAACACTAAATGGTATTTTTCTTTTTTATTTATATTTTTTATTAGGAGTAGATAGCACTATTTAGTGTGTATAAGACCATATAATGCTTTTCAAAATTCAAAAACATGGGAGCTACTTTCTAATTAAGTCTAGTCTCATGTTCAAATCCCATCATCTACAATCAGCCAACTACTTATAATCTTCTTCCCACTTTCCTCATATATCTTTTTGGCATTATTTGTATTTCTCATCACCCCACCCCCCAAAAAATAGAAATATGTTTTTTTTTTTATAAGTATAGGCCTTTATTAAAGAAAGTACCAAGATGGTACGGAAATCAGTACAAGCTTTGAAACTACAACAGATTCCCCATCATGCTCATATTTCCCCCCAGGAAATACAAAAAATCCAAATAATCATCCATCGTATCTAGAGTTTTACTAAAGCACCAAAAAATTAAATTCTTGATACACTTGTTTTTAACTCTAGCAATCTGCACCCTCTTCCCTTCAACGCAGGCCTTGTTTCTTTCCATCCATAAAGTCCACACGATACATATGGGAATAGTCTTCCAAATCTGTTTCAAGTTTCTCTTCATTTTCTAAGCTTTCCATATTTCCAGAAAATCAGATTATTCATCATATTAAACCTATGAAAACACGCTGTCATTTCCATGGCTCAACTTTCTAACCCGCCATCGTAATGAATGCAAGCATTATCAGATAAATCTCTTCCATTGCACTATTTGTTAGGAATACATAGGCCATATAAATAATATTCACGGTAACAAAAAGATAACAACGTAGCATCGATACGATAAACAACAAGAATTTAGAAAGAAAAAAGAGAGTAACAAGGACACCAAGATTTTTTCATGAAAACCCCTAAAGAAAAAATCACGACCCCGAGGAGAGCAACTAATATTACTATAGTAAAAAAATTTACACTTTGAATGTCTGTGTAAAATACTCCAAATACCACTACACACTCAAAATAACCCTCTCTTGATTTTCCACCTCACTACTATATTTTTTTGAGAATGATAACATTTTATAAATATAGATGAGCATAAAGTTTGTGCTGTTAAACTGACAGAATACATCCCCAAAAAATAAATGAATCCCCCACTACAAAAACCTACAAGGATTCTATGATATTATGTATGAAGTCACTATCATTTACGGGGTATTCTTTACACCAAAAAAGAAATAGTACTAAACAGTTCATTTTGATTTTCTGAATGGAGTTACTAACATCCTCAAAACATCTGGAGTTCCTCTCGTTCTAGTGTGACCGCCAAATGCAGGCTGGGATCTTCTGCCACCATTTCTTCTTTCTGAATCCACCGGTTAATGTAGTCCAAGGTAAAGTAGAAGTGAAGAATATTGCATACCTCAAGTTAATGGGGAGCATAGGTGAGGAGGAGAGGCGAGGGTGCATGGAAAGGTATAAGGTAGCCGGGAAGGAAGCTAAGGTAGCGCTTACTAAGGCTAAGACTACGACTTATAATCGTATGTACGAGGAACTGGGAAAAAGGTAGGGAGAAGAAGTTATTCTGATTGGCCAAGTTGAGAGATAGGAAGTCTCAGGATTTGGACCAAGTGAAATGCATCAAAGACGATGATGTAGAGTATTGATGGAAGATGCCTAAATTAAGAGGAGATTGCAGACTTACTTCATAAACTTCTGAATGAAGAAGGGGATCGAGATATTGTGCTAGAAGAATAGGAGCATTTAGAGAGTCACCGTGAATTTGGATGTTGCGGGCGTATCAAGGTTGAGGAGGTAATAGGAGCTATTCGTAAGATGAGTAGGGTAAGAGCGATTGGGTCATATGAGATTCTAGTGGAATTTTGGAAGTGTGTGAGGAGAGCAGGTTTGGAGTGGTTGACTGGGTTGTTTAATGTTATTTTAAGGCAGGGAGGATGTCAGATGAGAGGATGTGGAGTATGGTGGTTCCATTATATAAGAACAAAGGTGATATCCAGAGCTGTAACAATTATAGAGGTATTAAATTATTGAGTCATACTATGAAAGTTTGGGAGATGGTGGTTGAAGCGAGGGTGAGGATGATAATGTATATATCCAATAAATAGTTTGGGTTCATGCTGGTTCGTTCTACTACAAGAGCTATACACCTTGTTAGAAGGTTAGCGGAACTGTATAGAGAGAAGAAGAAGGATCTGCATATGGTGTTTATTGACCTAGAGAAAGCATATGACAAGGTTCCTAGAGAAGTTCTCTGGAGATGCTTGGAAGCAAAAAGTGTATCGATTCCCTACATTATGGCGATTAAGGATATATATATGATGAGGATAAGACTCGGATTAGGACAATAGGAGGCAACTCAAAGCTTTTTTTATTGTAATAGGGTTACACCAAGGTTCTGCACTCAATCCGTTCTTATTTGTCATGGTGATGGGTGCGTAAATACACCATATTCAAGGGGAGGTGTCATGGTGCATGCTATTCGCTGATGACATAGTTCTGATTGATTAGTTGCGAGCTGGTGTTAACGAGAGGCTGTAGGTTTGGAGATCAGGACATAGACGGAATACCTAGAGTGTAAGTTAAGCGCTGAGGCGAGAGAAGTGGGCGTGGATGTGAGGCTTGAATCACAGGTCATCCCAAGTAGATATAGCTTCAAGTACCTTGGGTGGGTTATCCAAGAGGGAGGAGAGATCGACGAGGATATCACACACCGTACTGGGATAGGATGGGTGAAGTGGAGGTTAGCATCTAGAGTCCTGTGTGACAAAAGAGTGCCACCGATACTCAAAGGTAAGTTCTATAAATTAGTGGTTAAATCGGTCATGATGTATGGGGTTGAGTGTTGGATTGTTAAGAACTCACATATCCAGAAGATGAAAGTAGCAGAAATGAGGATGTTGAGATGGATATGCGAGCACACTATTATAGATAAGATTAGGAATGATGATATTCGGGAGAAGTGCACGTGGCTCCCATTGATGACAAGATGTGGGAACTGAAGCTCAGATGGTTTGGGTATGTAAAGTGGAGAAGTCCAGATGCTCCGGTAAGGAGGTGCGAGCCGCTTGTTGTGGAGGGCATGAAAAGAGGTAGATGTCGGCCTAGGAAGTATTGGGAAGAGGTGATCAGGCAGGATATAGCGAGGCTTTAAATTTTCGAGGACATGAAACTTGATATGAAGATGTGGAGATCGAGTATTAGAATTATAGGTTATGAGGTATTTGATTCTTTTCTTAATTCGTACCTTTGTGAGACTAGACAGGTAGAGTTTTTTTCCAATACGAATAATGGCAATGTTGTGTCTTACTATTTCGCTTTCAGTGCATGACCTATTTACTAGCTATCGTATTTACTTTGCTTTGAATCTTTCTTCTGGATTTCATGTTGTTCCTATTTTTCCTATGATTTCTAGGTGATACTAATATTGTCTCATTTTGTCTTTTTTGTTTTCTTGAGCTGAGGGTCTTTCGGAAACAATCTCTCTACTTTTTTGGGGTATGGGTAAGGTCTGTTGTACACACTACCCTTCCCATACCCCGCTAGGGGGATTTTAGTGGGTTGTTATTGCTGTTGTAATTCTAATATAATATTTATTTTTGGATTTGGAAAACTAGAAATTAGACTTTTTTCCAGAGTTCATAGCAACTTTTTAGTGCAACTTATACAACTAGGGATTAGAGAGAGAGTAGATATGCTAAAAAGATTCAACTTTTTAGTACAACATATACAACTAGGGATTAAAGAGAGAGTAGATATGCTTAAGAGCTCTAAGAAAGCACATAGATGTGAGCTTTTATACATCAATTGTGTAATTAGATTTTCTTTGACGTTTTGTGGTTTTGGCAGCTTGAAGGTGGCCATGACATTAGATGTGAATGGGTCATAATCTATCTTTAGAATATTTAAGCCAGGATGGTAATAGGGGAAGAGTTTTCAAGTCATCATTTTGTCGAAGTGGCCCAAGTAGAGGTGAAGTCTGTGATCGAAGAGTTACCAGGGCCGAAGTCAAAGAGCCAACAAGGGCTGAAGTCAAAGAGTCATTAAGGGTCAAGGCCGAGGTCGCGTACCTTTGACAGATTTATAACGACTACTTTCAAGATAAAATATTAAAGAGAATATTCTAGTGGATATTCTTTGCACTTGTACTATTAGGGTTTCTTAGGAGAAGGTTCCCTATAAATATAAAAAGACACAATGATAGGGGACATGTGATATTCATTTGTAAAAAACACACTTTGACTTGAGAAAGTGAATCAGATCTTCTTTGCTAAGATACAAACATCATCTTTTTACCGAGATTCTTATCTATACTTTTTCACTAGATCCGAGAATAACTCAAATATTCAAAGGATTGTTTATCATTCACCATTGTCAGAGAAAACGTTGACTCATTCCGCTCTTTTTTGGGTGACTCATTCATTCTGTTTGCTTAAATGTAATTTATTGCTATCCTATTGATATTGAATGCTACATTATTGCTTCTAATTTCTAGAATATTTATTATGTGCTACTGCCGGTGTCCAACCATACCTAGATAATATATACTACTTCTTTAAGAACTCCATATAGGGATATTCTTATTATTAACTAAGATTGACCCTTATTAATATAAGTTTGATTATTCGAACCAAGATCCACATTTTGATAAAATAATTTGGCGCCGCCTGTGGGGAGTTAGTCAAATTTTTAGTTTTCTCTAGATCTACAGTTAAGACAAGTCAATGATGTCAAAAAAAAAAACCTGAGATCTCCTTTCTTTGTGTATACAAAACCCTACATGACAGGTAACCAAAGGACAAAAATAACAAGTGACTTCCCAACCAACCTCATGAATATCAACAAAAGTTGAAAATAGTAGGTGAGGACACGACGCCCAACACATACCCTATGCGAGAGAGGTCACCATCCCCACGCAGCATAACAAAACCCACCGAAAAAGGGCTTCCATGTCAACAGAAGAGGGGACGCCCCCAGCCATAAAAAAACTCCTCGAGGCATGGATAATCGACACGTTGGTAAGCATTATCAACAAACCCACTATTGGTGTGATTGCAGAAATCGCAAGGTCTTGCACGATACAACAAACATACGAGCAACGCAACAACCTCCTTCCCCCAATGACAAGTATAACTCACAATGTTACTGATAGTGCAGGTGACCACGCCCTCGCCACCATTCTAAAAAGGATGGAAAAATGGAGAACAAAAACAAAACATTCAGGGACTAAATGAAAGAACACCAAGAACGAGTTAACAAGATAGCGAGCACTCCTACTCAGCTGCCAAAAAGGGACGCTAGTAGGTTCATAGAGCATCCGTACAACGATGATGCAGTCCCACATTCCATACCAAAGACATTTAAAATGACGCCCTACCTCAGGACATACGACGGAACGACTAATCTTGAAGATCATGTGACTCACTACGTCACTGCCGTGAAAAGCAACGATCTCGCCAAGGAACAATTGTCCTCCATTTTGCTGAAGATGTTTGGCGAAACCCTCACGAGAGGGGCATTAATATGGTATTCACAGCTACCAGCCCACTCCACAAAAACTTTCAAAGAAATGGTTGATAAATTTGTAATTTGCCATGCCGGATATAAGAAGTCCGAGGCGAGAGTAAACGACATATTTGCTATTAAGAAGTCCTTGGGAGAGGGACTAAGGGACTTCCTCCCTCAATTTAATAGAGTAAGGATGACTCTGCCAAACGTATCCGAAGTGATGTAGGTTGGAGCTTTTTTAAGAACAGGCTGAATAGAGAGGGTTCAAGAGCAACTAGAAAATTGTTGAGCCGATTGATGAAGTACCTCCAACCACTTGGGATGAAATCCACAATGCTAATTGTGCCGAGATTCAAGCTGACGAGGACGACCTCAATGAACCAACTCACCAACTAACCTTGGTACAAGCTGAATCCAGAAAAGAACAAAGAGACAGTACCAGAAGAGATAAACCGATTTTGCGACCTAACAGGGAAGGCACCAAGCATACGTCAGGGAGACCGTTGCAACCACCCCCCGCTATAAAGAAGGCATATCCATGCCAAAGATAAGAACCCATCGGAATGAAAGAGGTATGGCTCCTTTAATATCAGCTTACCGTTTTTGTGTGTTGCCTACATAAATTGTCTACGCTCTTGAGAAACTCGAAACAAACGTGTAGTGGCCCCCAAAGATGAGATCAGATCTGAACACCAAAAATCTGACGCTCTCTATGAGTTCCACCAGGAACGTGGGCATAAAACAAAAGACTGCATCACCCTCAGACAAGAGGTACTAAGCATGTTACGATGGGCACCTCAAAGAGTTGTTAAGCGATAAAGGGAGGACCAACTCCGCCAGAGGACGTAAACATCAAGGCCCGCCAATGCCGCCATTGCCAACTCATCCATCAACATAATTATTTGCAATAGTGACGATGCCTTTATCAACAACGTTAAGTTCAGCACCGCTCACAAACTCAAGCGGTCTATCAATCGCGAACGGTATGATGGACTCGAAGAAAGTATCATCTTCAACAAGTCAGATGCCAACAGTTTAAATTTCCCTCATAATAATGCCCTCGTTATTACTTTAAGCATTTTAATACTGATGTCAATGCATCATAATGGACTATGAAAGCGGTGCTTGCATTATCCATCCTCGAGTCCTTGCCCAAATGAGGCTCGAGGATAAGATCGTGTCATGTTGCATCACGCTAGCCGATTTTAATAATGCAGTAGAGCGAACATTCAGAGATATTCGGGGAAATTACACTCCCCGTCTTGGCCGGCGGTGTGACTCTGAAGACGACATTCCACATCATGGACCAGGACAATGCATACAACACTATAGTAGAACGACCATGTATATACCTTACGAAAGCCATCTCATCTAGCCTATACCAAGTAATTAAGTTCCCAACATCATGGGGAATATTCAACATATGTAGAGAATAGAGCATGTACTGGGAATGCTACCACATTGCCTTGGACAGCATGACCATCCATTAGAAAAAAATAAAGCAAAAGACGCATATCAATCAACAGGGTCAAGGTCGAAGCAAGGAGAAATCGAGGATGTAATTATGGACCCTGACATGATCCAGGCTGCATGTTTGACCATATAAGACCTCAAACCCATTCAATTGGACCTAAATAGTTGTAGCAATAAGGTCGATGTCAGGTGTAAACTCTAGGAACCAGGTAAATTTTTAATAGCTAATGCAAATTTATTTGCTTTCAGCCATGCCTATATGCCAGTCATCTCAAAGAAAATCGCCACACATAGGTTAAACGTTGACTCATTCTTGTCACTCCCCAAACCGATGGGCCATAACGAGTGCTCGAGTCCTACCTATCAAATACCCCTAAGCATACGTCTCAGACATAAACATGAAATAAGGGTAGGTTATGCATAACATCTATCAATGAGCTGCTAAATCATCTAAATAACATACGTGAAGGAACATGCCCAAAAAGACACACACACACACATATACATATATATATATATAGCGGAATACGGTAGGGCAAGCCGACAAGGCTGTTATGAACAACTATACATCAAAATAGAAGCCAACAAGGCCACACACTATCCAACTATATATGATTGTCTACAAACCTCTAATAGAGTGTACAACTATATAAAGGATGGGATTGCACCCCATCATACCCATATATGTATACAAAAATATCATACCTAAACCTAATAGTAGCTCTAGATCAAATGGAGCACACCAACTCTCACTGAGAAAGGATCCTAAGAAGGGGGACCATCAACCTATCTATCTGCACATGCGGGCATGAAACGCAGACCCCCATGCAATAGGGGTACTAGTACAAATAATGCACTAAGTATGTAAGGCATAAAATCAGTATATAAAAAACACGAAAGAAACATGAAGTATGATCATAGGCTAAAAACTCATGTTTTAGTCGGTGTAACAACATTTCAACTACTACATTTTATAAATGTTTGAGCTTAAGTAATTATGAATTGTACTAAATTTATGATTTATGCCTTGAAGCAAGAGTTTCCAACTTAAGAATTAATTTGGGGTGAATTTGAGTAATTTGAGGCTTTGAAGTCTGAGTAAAAGCTAAATAAATTAAATTGGAATCAAGTTGAGTAAAATGCCCATAACTTTTTGCTCATAACTCCGTTTGGGCTCCATAATATATCGATAGAAAGCTATTTAAAAGAGCTACAACTTTCCATTTTTGTATTTTACCGAAGAACCCCCCACTAGCACGGGATGTGCACTGATTATGCGCTCCCGCGCTGGTTTAGCGATTTTGGACAGAAAGAAACTCAATATGCGCTCCAACGCTAGTCCAGTCTGGGAAATGCATTATTGAGTGGTAAATTTGTCAATCTGAAAGGGTCCACTCAACTAACATTATTAAAGCTCCATTATTTAGTTTAGAATAGATTTGGAAGGGGATCTTGAGAGAAAATCCATTGAAGACCAATCTTGGAGCTAAGAAAAGAGGAAAAATACTACTTTGGATCAAGAATTAAAAGAGTTCTTCCTAACCTTATTCTAGTAGCTTGTTTTATTAATACGTTTAAGACTTTTATTGTTTAGTTTTGTATGATTATGGGTGGCTAAAACACCCACTGTTCTGGGGTTGTGATTTAGCCATAAATATTGTTGTTTAAGATTAACTTGATCTTGATTATAATTCATTCATCTATGGGTGTTTCTTCAATTCTATGTTTAATTGCTTAATTGTTTGGCTAGCAACTGGTTTTTATTTACTATCTATGTTATGCTTGGAAAAGCCATGTTTAGATTAGAGAAGCATTGAAGAAAGCATGATCTTAACCCTTAAGGGGAGCAGATTTGTGGTTAGGACAGGAATATACCTAATCACCTTGCTTAATTAAATATCGTGATCTTAATACATTCTTAATAGATTGATTTCATAGGAATATAGACGTTAATCTATTGAGAATATGTGAGTAGTACTTCGGGAGAAGGCTATAAGAGCATTTATCGATTAATTAGAAACCATGAGTGAATTATGTGAAGAGACGAGTTAATTAGAACACAATATAATTGGAGAATTAATCACAAACCTGGAATATTTGTCTCTATTAATTACACAACAATCAATGTGTTACTTGATTTAGTTATTACTTAAAATTATAATTTAGCGTAACCAAACTCTTAAACTCAAACTTGGCTTGACGGAATAACAATATTGGTGTATTCGTGAGTTGTTGATATAAGTTTATGTGGGTTCAACACTCGACTTATCATTTTATTACTTGTACGACCACGTATACTTGCGTGTGCATTTGGGAGTGACAGAGCAAATGACTCAACTTGTAAGTATGAATAGCTCTATTAATCATGAAACATTTATAATGTCATGCATATGCATATAAATGTCATATCATGCATAGGTATATGCGTAGATAATATCATCAAGCCTCTGAGGGCATCCGATCATATCATCTCGGTCTTAGTGGGCGAAATTATTAACATATGCCAAATAATTAGTGGTGGTGCGCATATAATACCATAACATTTTCCCATACCCCATATACATAAAATCAACGCGTATATAACCCGATCTGGTTATGGTTCAATATACATGTATAAATAAATGCAATGCATAAGAAGTAAGTCAATAAAATCTCTCGGAATGTCATAAGATCAATATGCCTTCAGTTAATATGAGGAAATAAACTTTATCAAATTATGTATTTTCTGAGACCCATGAACAAATTATATAATAATAGGACATGTGAGTAGTTAAGAATATAGGCAACACTAGCACTTCTAAGAATATAGTCATTTGTGAAAGTTGCGTGTTTGCTCGTTTCGTTGTACCATATGGATCATGCCAAAAAGAAAAAGTGGATAGCCTTAACATATCTTATAGATCTATCCAATGACAATGCTAAACTCAATTCACTGCACCTTAATTTACAACAACGATAGTGAAGCTATTGTCAAGCTATGAATGACCCTCTTAATTATATAACGAAAGTAACTTAATGTGTAACAAAACGGGCATCATTTCCCTTAATTTTATTGCTTCCTCAAGCCTAATATAGGTAAGAAAACAACACAATACAATCAACAACTTAAAAATAACTTAACTACAATTCAGGACTTTTAATACAACAAAATGCCCAAATATACCATAACACACCCAATCAGCAACATTAGCTTGAAATTGCAACAACGAGCGACCAGCCCACTATCATACCACATGTGGTATTTCTCTATGCCCTTTATCTTTCCAAGCCCCATAAATCAACAACACAAGAGGCCAACACGAGTGGACTACAAAACAGTCCACTACAAGTAAAATAAATCGAACTCACCGTTTCCGATTACTGTCCCATGGGTCCTAACTATTAGAAAACAAAATTATGAACCTTCCATGAGATTTAAAATCTAAAATACAGAAATTAGGCTTATTAACTACGAAGTACCTTCCATAACTCAAGCTACAAAGAAAAAGAGAGGCGGTATAATAATACTTGCGTCGTAGAGATCGTTCTAATGTTATCACTTCTTGATTTCGTACTTGAGATGTTAATTCTTTTTGAAACCGCTATAGAGAGCTTAAGGGTAAGTTTTTAGGTCTTATTTGGTTTTGCTCTCTAGAAAAATGAAGAAAAATATGACATATATATATATATATATATATATATATATATATATATATATATATATATATATATATGCTTGGCACCCTAGCATTAGCCCTTCTTTAAACCCTTATATCTTTTTATTCGGATATTATATGAAGGAGCGGTTAAGAATGTTGAAAACTACATTCCGAGACCTTAAATTTTGGTATATAATATGTCCCAATAAGACCTCATATATCACAAAAAATGTATTGCTCAAAAAGCTTCTTTATAAGGCAAATCCTTAGTTGGTTTTTTTACAACATAAATCTGATTTTCCCAAACTTTATATTTTGTATCTAAACATCATATATAGTCATACTATGACTTTAGACTCATTTAAATCTTAACTAACAAGTCTCATTTTCATTGTACGTCACCTTGGGACACACATAATGTAACAATATTCCACACTTAGAAACATTCGTCCTCAAATGTTAACTCACATATATCTTTACAAATTTTGGCAGAGTCTCCCCTGTAACGGTACTACTAACAACCTATCACATAGAAAACCCAACAATACAAAGCCACACGGTCCACAATCATCAATAACACCAACGACCTCATATGTCCAATGACAATAACTAACATAAGAATCCAGTATCATATACGCACTTAAAGGTTGTGATATCTCAGTTGACTAAGCGTAAACAAGTGAGGATACCTATAGTTCATGTCTTCTTCATCTTCCCAAGTCATCTCCTCAACATTCTTGTTTCTCCAAAGTACTTTGGCCGAAGCTACGTCCTTAGTTCTCTATCTCCGAACTTGTCTATCTAGTATCGCAATGGGAGATTCCTCATATGATAGCTTCCCTTTGACCTAACCATCATCAATTGGAAAAACTCTATACGGATCTCCGATACACTTACGAAGCATAGACACATGAAAGACTTGATGTACAAACTCCAAGTTGGAAGGCAAACTCAATAAGTTTGCATATAATGATTATCTTTCACTTATTGAGTTTGCATATAATAATAACTATCATTCAAGTATTCAGATGGCTCCATTCAAACTCCATTTGAATGGAGCCATCTGAATACTTGAATGATAGTTATTATTATATGCAAACTCAATAAGTGAAAGATAATCATCCCAGGTACCCCTGAAGTCTATCGTATAATCCCGTAGCATATCCTCAAGTGTTTGACTAGTACACTCAGTCTCACCATCTGTCTAGGAATGAAATATTGTACTAAGACTTGCTTGAGTCCCCAACCCATTTTGGAAGGACCTCTAGAAATTAGATGTAAACGGAGCACCCCTATATGAGATAATAGAAATAGGGACACCATAAATTCGTACTATCTCCTTAATGTAAATCCTTGCATAGGGCTAATTTTATAACTCTATCAACAATCACCTATATAGAATCGAACTTATGATGGGTACGAGGTAAGCCTATGATGAAATTCATATTAATTACTTCTTATTTCCAAGTTGGAATCTTTATAGCCTGCAATAATCCATCGGGTTTCTGATGCTCAATCTTAACTTGCTGACAATTATGGCACTGAGCAACAAACTCTGCTATATCCTTATCCATTTTATCCCATTAGTATATTTCCCTAATATCATGATACATCTTCATCGCTCCTTGATGAACAAAATAATGAGAATAGTTAGTTTTTCCCATAACCTGCTGAACCAAGGAAACTACAAACCTTCATTAGTGTTGTGGGTCTAGGCCAAGTCTTCACTGTCTCAATCTTCTGTGTATCAATCCGGATACCCTCACCTTAATGTATCAAAGGAAAGCTACAAAATTCAACCATAATACGCATTTGGAGAATTTTGCATACAACTTCTTTCCTTGTAGAACTATGAGCACAATATGCAAATGATCTGTATGCTTAACCTATGAACGGGAGTGTCACACCTCCCTTTTCACTATACACCCCGCAAAAGGAGCGTAAAGGAGTTTTTCTAATTAAAGGACAATCGAAACGGGATTTAGTTTATTAATTATTCAGAGTCGCCACTTGGGAGATTAATGGTGTCCCAAGTCACCAGTTGAATCCCTAATCGAGTAAAATATGACTCTGTTACAGTTTGCAAACCAGAAACTCGAATAAGGAATTCTGTTAACCCGGGAGAAGGTGTTAGGCATTTCCTGGTTCCCTGGTTCTAGCACGGTCGCTCAACTATTGTACTTGATTTTATTTTATTTTAATACATGCTAACTTTTGTGCCCTTTTATTTATATGCCGCTTTTACTATTATTTATTTTAAAAGACTTGCGACGTCGTGAAAACGTGTCTTTGACCACGTCTCTATCAAGGCACCCATAGTCATCGACACATTTTGACTTTATCGATATTTGGATTCGGGTCGCATCAATGCACACCCGAGTTTAGGGAGATAAATTTAATTAAATCGCGTTTAAGGTTCTAACGTAATATTATTTGGGAAAGGCCGTTGAAATTCGCTGAACGGCCCTTCCAAATTCTAATCATTTTTAATAACCAATTACTGAGGGCCCCACATTTATTTTTTGTTCGGCGAGGATCTTCTCCATTTTCGAACCACTTTTCGATCATTATTTGTTCATACTAATTACGACATCGTAAAAATGCGTTTCTAACCTCGTCGCCATCAAGGCACCCGTGGTTGTCAACACATTTCGACTTTGTCGAGATTTGGATTTGGGTTGCATAAATGCACACCGATTTTAAGAAGGTAATTTAATTAAAACGCGTCTAAAGATTCTAACGTATTGTTATTTCGGAGAAGGCCGCGAAATTTGCTAAATGGCACTCCCATATTCTAAATAATTTTATGTAACCATTATTGAGGGCCCCACATTTGTTTTTGTTTGGCAAGGCTCATCTCATTTTTATTTTTAAAGGCAAACTTAAAAGTGACTATTCTTTCTACCTAACTCAAAACTCAAACTTTTATTAAATAACCAATTAAGAGGAATTCTGGACAAGGCCCAAGTGACTGGCCCAAACCACAACTAACTTCAGCCGCTAGGCCTTATCGCCTCAGCCTTGGGATCGATTCCCAGCGGCTGACTACAAATGCTTAATAATTGGGCTAGAAACAGGCTCGAGACGAGAGAACAGTTAAAAGGAACGCAGGTGATATAAGGAAATCGAATCTAAGCAACCACATTTAATCTAAAACTGGTGCACTAACAACTGATTGGGAAGTTGCAAAAAAAACCTTTTAGCTATAATCGAATGAACCCAGGGAAGAGACTACTGTGTGGAAAATTTTCAGACTAATCATCTTAGCGTGCTAGTAAAACATCGAAAGCATTTTTAGCAAGAAAGAAAGCTATGGCAGGTCGAAATTCTTAGTAATTTTCATGCTTCAACAAAGCTCACTATCAAAGCATAAGCCAATTGCTTAACATAGTGTTTAACTCATTCAGTGTCAACAGACATAACATAAGAATTCTGCAGATACTTCCACATCTCTAACAAAGGGTTATACAGTTAACTTGCACCATTGATACTAAACCAAAGCAACAGAATCTAAGCAAATCGTATTCTCAAGAGTCCATGATCAACTACAGCCTGATTCTTAAGTATTCTAGCACCATATCACTAATTTAAATAAAATAAACGTGAGAGCAAGACCATTTTTAACACAGGGAAATGAATAAGATTAAGATAAAAATTTGCTTCATTCCATCTTCAAACTTGATTTCACATTGCGAGATTCGAAATATGTACCTGGTTACGACAACAAAACCAACAAAAATGAGCCGGGAGTTAACAGTAAGCAGCATGAGTAGTAAGCTCAAATAAAGATGAAATCCAACAGCATGAACACAACCATCCAGGCAGATGTAATATCAAACAATAATTAGTAGAAATCAACATCAACCACACAGCCCATATTTAGAGAATGAAACCAGGAGATTGACTCAAAACCTCAATGGAACAGTAGACTTAATAGCTTAAAACCCAGAGAAATGTAATCTAAACACTTAATACCAACTTCAAACAATCAGAGCACCCAAATCCAATATCATCATCATACTTTCAAAACATTTCAAAGATTGGACAGAAAGAGAAAACTCAAATTAATTTAGAGATGGAAAAACTTTCAAAGTTTAGAGCTCAAATCCGATAGAATAGCAACAATACTGACTTCTGTTTTTTTTTCTAATGCCTTTCAGATTTGTTTTAGAATGTTGATGGCTGCCTTCCAAGGCAAGAAAGCATGCCTTTATAGGCTTAAGCATAGGGCAGCCTTCAGGTTTTTCAATTTACACCTTACCCCCCCCCTCCATTTTGAATTTCCATTTTTGCTTAGTAATCCCTAAGTTAGAACTCAGAAATCTAGTTTGGTCCCTCCCCCAGCTTCATGGAAGCTTCCCTTTCTATTACACAAAGATTCCCTACACTTATTCCTCAAATTACCCCCATACAAACTTGAAATTTACTAAACTCAGTTAACTAACCCAAAACCCATTTACCCCTTGCTAGAAACTAACTAAGGTTAATAATAAGTGCACGAATCAACTATACCCAAACGACTAGCTTAACATTATCTCCATTAACACTAAGATTGAACAAACAGTTAATCAATTGATACCCAAAATCATTCCTAAATAAACTCCCAGCCCAAACTCACATGAACAGGATAAAAGAGGAACCTACTTATGCCATTGACCAATTAACCATTGGATGCTTAACGAGCAAAATCAGTAATTAACCCGAAATTTGAATAAGGAGCAACAATGAAAACTAATCAGAACGAGAATGATGCTAGACAATCGTATCGTTCACATAAGTAAACTAAACTGGCAATCATAACCAAACAAATCGACGAATTAAACTAAAAGCTAAAGAAAGGAAGGAGAAAATCTTACTGAATTAAGTCTTCAAATCAGAACTCCGAAAATAACTTCGAGTTAATATTATAGGTCTATTTCATAAGCAATAGACCTATGATATTAGCCCGAAGTCACTCGTCTTTGAAAAAAAAAACTTCAACCACCACAAATAGCTAGACCCTCGGATTCCAACTCGCCCAATTCCGGTGTTATTTGATAGAAAATAATGAGACACATGAAATGAGGGAAGTCCAGGAAAGGTGTGGTGAGAATTTGGGCCGGTTTGGGTGAGTCGACGTCTTGGTAGAATTTTACTGGGCCGTTGTTGTTGTTGTTGATCTTATAGTCTATTGATGAGATTGTTGAAGCTTTGAAATTTTAAGTTTTCCGCATATTGCTATGCTTACTTAGCCTTAGACACTTGGTGCAGTCACGATATCCTACGAAAAGCATTTGGGGTCGTGACATCTACAACTTTTGAGGTACATCTTTTTGTTTTTTTGCTTTACTTTTTGGTGTCTATTGCAGTTTTTTTGAGTTACAATTTCTATATTTTGACAAGAGTTCCATACTATCTTTGGTAGAATTTTTTTTATGTCACAATTTTCGATAAATCTAACAAATAGAGTTTATTAAATGTTTGATCGAGACTCAAAATTCTCACTTTTGATAAACTTAAAAAAGCAAAACTGTTTAGAGCATATTTAAGTGAGGATTTTCAATCTATTTCTACAAGAGATTATTTTTTCCATCTTATCATGAAAGTATATGTTCACATGCTTAATCAAATATAGAAATGATTGTAAATTTGAATTGCAGTAAAGATTAAAAAACTACCCAAATGATGTTCTTGAAATCCCATAAGCTACATTGAAACGAACTTGCGAGGAATAGACAATTCACTAAAACAAGTACCTATATGCTAAATTAACTAATAAAAAAAAGACCTTCATCCAAAATTTGGATTTTAAATAAAGATAAATGTCTAAAGCTTTGCTTTGGCAAGCCTAACTTCAGTTGCATATGTCTGAAGTTTGTTTGCAAAAGCAATATGTTAAGCTTGAGATAATTTGAGATGTAACTTTTTTTTTAAACTTTGGCCACGTATGTCAAAAGTATAAATTATGAAGTGTGTAGACTCACAAAAATTTATAAATTACGGTTATTTCTTAAATAAGGGTCCTAAAATCGGCTATCTGTACAATTGTCCTTGTCCGCAAAAAACGTAAAAATAGCACGACATAACTAGTTTTCGGACGGGTCATTCAAAAAAAGCCACCGTTTACCAAGTCAATAAAAAAGTTACTATTTTGCTGAACAGAGACCGGTATATTTTGCTCACTCTAGTATAATATACTGGAGACTAGAGCATCGGTGTCCCAAACTCTAGTATATTATGCTGGATCGATATACTTGCTGGAACTCCAGTATATTATGCTGGAGTTCTAGTGTACTTATGATGGAATTCCATCATATTATGCTGGAGTTCCAACATATTATGCTGGAACTCCAATATAATATGCCGGAGTTCAAGTATACTTATGTTGGAACTCCAGCATAGTATACTGGTGTATTTTCCCGGGTTTTGAACAATATTTTGCTCAAATTTATCTTTACATGAAAAACAACTAAAATTCGATTACTTTTGATATTGGGCAATTTTTGAACGATCTGTTATAAATCTGGGTATTTTAAAATTTCTCCGCAAAGAACTGAAAGTTGTTCATCAGAAAGCCCCAAATGAAACTTTTTGAGTTGTAACTGTTACTACCCTATGGGCCAGTCCAGTCCATTATTAGGGGTGTTCAAAACCAATCCGAAACCAAAAACCGATCCGAAACCGAAGCTTAATGACTTACTGGTAACGACTTAATGGCTTAACGGACGGGGACCATATTAAATTTTTTTATTAATGGCTTATCGGATTGGGGACAGATTATTTAATTTTCTTAATGGGTAACCCGTTAATAATATAAATATATATAAAATTTATTTTTATTTATATATATTAAATATAAAAAATTAAAACCATTGAAAGTTGAAAATGAATAACAAAATTAAACAACGTTATAAGTTGCATTATTTAGTGATGCAATGTGGATGTAGCTAAGTCTATTATGGTATTGTTCTTAACTGATTTTGTTTGAGGCAGTGATACACGTTCTAAGACAATGATGCTTTACAGAATCTTATGTAGTTATTTCAACCTCCAACATTTTTCTGAGCTATGTTTGATTATAAAGTTGATATTGCAGCTTTTGATTCCATGACATGTTGAACTCTTTATATCTTGGCTATATGCAAATACAGTGGCGACTTTGGGATAATTTTTACTGCTCCTTATAGTTATTTCATCAATTTGTTTTAGTTTCTTACGAAGAAATGTTACGCTGTTCATACAATTTGCAAATGTCTTCTGCTTTTTAGACTGTTAACATTGTACAAGTATTGCAATTCGGTATAGCATTGCGGCAACAGTTTACAGCAGTAAAAAAAGTATAAGCTTTTCGATAACCCTATAGGTATTAAATCGATAAACTACCGAATAAGAGCTAACCCGATACTAATTCGCCCGTTTTTATCGGGTATCTAATGGATGAATACAGGCCGATAATAAGCCAAACCGGAGTAAAAAGCGGTCGGATAAACAACCTTGTCCGTGATCCATGAGAGACGTAGTTTGATACTTTGAATGGCGCGGGTATTGTAATAGAGAAACAAAATTTCCCGCTTTTCCAAATAAGCTCCCCCCATTCTCCTCGGCACAAACAAAATTTCCGAAGCGACTCTTCACAGATTGATTTGACATTGCATAAAATTGCCGGAAAATGCCGACGTGGCAGTTGTACTCCGCCGCCGGGAATGATTTCCGATGGAAAATCTCCGATGAAGAGACTAAAATCGAAGAGCCGAGCTTAGCCCTAGCAGCTCCTCAGCAGCTCCAATCCATGGCCGACCTCTTGCGTCAAGGTACCTACTTCATTATTTTTTCCCCTTTATATAAATCGTGAAGTTTCAATACGTGCATTAAGTTACATTAATCGATACAGGAAGTTCGAAATTAGCGGGGAGTAGTGATACAAGTTTCCCGGCGAATTTTCCAGTTTTTCGAACTGGATCCGGGAAGCCTGTGGCAGTGAGGCAGTCTTCAATATCAAGAGCTCTTTCGATCCTTGATGATAAAAAAATGTGGTCTGGTACACAGGTCTCACGTTTCATGCTTCAGGAGTAATAATTTATTATATTGATTTTTTTCCTTTGCTTTTGGTAAAGTTTCTTCTTTTGATTTTTCTGAAAAGGTATGCTGCTGGAATTACTTACTCTTAATTTAAGTTTAGAAAATCTGGTATTTTTTTTGGTTATTAATTTTATTATTACCAGGAAAATATTTACAAGTATAGCAAAAACCCTCTCAAAATTCACTTAGATTTGGACATGCAGCCCCAAATATAGTGCCCTCATTCCTACATGACTACTCAGCTACGATCTATGGATAAAAATTGAACTCCTGCAGTTTCCTAGCTACCTTAGAATTCAAATTTCCTCGACAATGCACCTCTTGAACAATCACTCTGATCAGCTCCTTGTAGCTCCTTTGTGTTCCTCGAAATATTCTCCAATTTCTTTCCTGGCACATGTAATACACAACACAAGCTAGCAGCATTCTATAGATTATCTTCCCTTTTGCATGCCTTACACCCCATTGAATTTTAGCATTCCACCGCTGCACGTCTCTTGTCATTCCCAACCATTATAGCAGCTTCCTCCATATTATTGTTGAATAGTTGCACTTGAAGAAGAAATGATCATGGCTTTCTGTTACTCTTCCACATAACGAGCAGTATGAACAAATTGCTATATCCCAACCCACTAATCTGTCTCTCATGTATAGTCTTTCAAGAATTGCCAAGTACAAGTTGAAAATCCATTTTGGGCTGCTGATGTTGTTACAAATTAATCTTTTCCATTCCACTTTAGTTAGTTCACCTATGAGTTTATCATATGCAAGCCTGATGGGTATTCCTGCATGTTCATAACTTCTTCTATTCCTATACTTGCCTCATTCAAATATTTAGTAGCACCTAAGATTTTTTGAGTGAGCCACGTAACTTGTTTAACCTTCACATCCTATACTACTTGTTGCTTAATATAATACGCGTGAATCCATTGCATCCACAATCGGTCCTTCTTCTTGTTTATATTCCATAGATGTTTGATCAAAGTAGCTCTATTCCCTATTAAGATATCTGTTATGTTTAAACCACCCTACAAATTTTGCCAACACTATTGCTTCCAAGCTACTAGAGCTTTAGCCGTACTCTCAATTTCTCCTGTCCATAAGAACTTTTTGCAAATTGTCTCAATTCCTTTAATGACCTTCTTAGGCAGAGGGAAGATTTGGGACCAAAAAGATTGAATAGCAATCAACACACTTTTGATCAATTGTAATCTTCCTGCGTATGATAGGAACTTGGTTGTCTAGTGCTTGATTATGCCTAGCATCTTATCCAGTAGAGGTTGACATTGAGTTATGGATAACCTCTTAGTATTTAATGGGACTCCTAAATACCTGAAAGGTAGGGAGCCCGTGTAAAAACCTAAGCATTGGACAATTTGGTGTTGGATATCCTTTGTAACCCCTCCAAAATATATGGAACTTTTGTCTTGGTTTGCAATCAGACCTGAGGATATTGAAAACTGATCAAAACACTCATATAGTAGCTTAATGGATACCACATCACCCCTACAGAACAACAACAAGCCATCTGCAAAGCTAAGTTGAATGATATGCAACTTCTCACACCTGGGATGGTAGTTGAAATCAGGCTTTTCCTTCAGAGTCTTTAAGATTCTAGTGAGATACCCCATGGCTAGAACAAAGAGATATGGTGACAATGGGTCTCCTTGTCTAACTCCTCTTCTTGCATCAAATGGACTTGTTGGCTTTCCATTTACAACTATAGTATAGGACACTGTAGTAACACATGCCATTATCCATGAGAGAAACTTTTCTGGGATATTCATTTCTGTGAGCACTTGTTCAAAGAAATTCCATTCTATGGAATCATACGCCTTTTGCATATCAATTTTTACCATACACCTTGGTGATACACCCTTTCTCTCATGGATCAATTTTGGATATCAATTTTGAAAAATCTGGTATTTAATTATGCTACAACGTGCTTCAGTACTCTGACATTTGACTTTAAAATAAGATCAGAAGCAGAAGAATAAATGAGCCTACTCTGAACCAGAATTTGACATAAAATGTATAGAAAATTCAATCTTGCATTATTTAGTGGAATATAATGTTGTAGTTTTGTAACATGTAACTCGAGTTTTTTTAATTTGTCAATCGTAGAGAGATAGTGGGGTATGTGAGTCCATATTTTGAATTTCTTGCTTTTATGGTGGTCTGGATACATGCATTATCAAATACATAAAAGTTATTATGCAGGACAAGGGATTGGAAGAGAGAACAGTTTTGCCTTTCAGGAAGCTGCGTTCCAGAAAGGCTCAGGGAAAGCTCTTAATGCTCCAGAATCTTTTTTCCCTTTTGGCTTGGAGAAACAATTTAACACGTCGAACTAAATGTTCCAGAAAGGCTCTGGTAAAGCAGTTAGTATATCTTCTGCAGGTCTTAATGGGGCCAAGGCATTGTTGGGCTTGGAAGAAAATGGTGACAGTGAAACATTTCAAAGTTCTGAAAAGAAAATCTATCTTGAGACGAGCGCTTTAGGGTTCGGAGTTCAGTTCCTTTCGTGGCAGTAGAGGGAATTGCTAACACATGGTCTACTAAAGCTTCAGCAGCTTCATTGTTTCCGTTTGATGTTAAACTTAACTCCTCAGTTTGTGCAGCGGAGGAGTTAGTACCAGATTTTCTGCATTGTGCAGATAAACCTCCTCCGATAAAGTTTCATACTGCTGGTGGTAGATCAATATCAGTTTCTTCCGAGGGATTGAAACGTGCAAGGAGTCTGCTTGGAGATCCAGAGCTGGGATGTCTTGTAGATGAAAAGGATGTGGTTGATCCATTGTTTTCTTTTCCAAAAGACCAAAAATCTGTTGATCAGTCCTCCATTAAAGAATTAAACTCAGATACTCCTGTTTCCCCTCTTATCGGCAGCAAAAGGCAGTGGCTCATCAAGCCTTTTTACACCCCCATTTGGATCAACTTTGTACCATAAGAAGTCTTCAGTTAAAACAGAGAATCTCGCTCCAGCAAGTAACTTGATGAAGGAGTTTGATGCTGTGGCAAAAGAAAGCCCGAGTAGGCTGGACCATAGTATTCCTCAGCATGGAGAGGCATTCAGCAAAAACTCAGCAGCTGTTGACCTAAGAGAGAATGACATCCCTTCAAAACCTAAATTGCTACAAAGGCCTTTTAGGGGTCCTTTGGTGAATATCTCAAATAACATTGGAGCTGGATCTGCAGATAGAAACCTAAACTTTGGTCAGAAGAGGAAACCTGGAAGGGGAAGTTTTGTTTCTCCATTCAAGAAGCCTCGAATTGCCAAAATTGTCACCCCTCTCAAAAGAAACGATTCCGGTGCTTCTAATGGTAAATTTGAAGTTAGATAAACTCTTTAGGGCTTGTCTTACATCTTTCTTTGACAAATTTGATATCATTTAACTAGGATTCTCAAATTCAGCACCACAATCACCCTCTCAAAAAGGAAAAGTTTCAGTTCGATATTCATTCCATGTTGCACTATTGTATATGAAGGAGTATCTTGGGGATCCCCCATCATTCCAGAGCAAGGTGAGAATGGACTGAAATAATTTCTTTCCTCAATTGATGACTTTGTTTTTTGGCAGCTGATACTTCTTATGTTCTGTGGAGATCTAGCTAGAGAATCTGCCAGATGAAGTGAGAAGGATGAATCCAGATATTGCTGAAACTCACGTGTTCAATGATAAATCTTGCTCAGGTTGCATTGGAGTAAAGTCTTTCTAGGAGATGCTGTCTCAATCAGGGGCTTCCATGCTATATGTCACTAAAGAGTAATTTCTGTACTTCATTGCAAGAGTGTTTTGGAAATCTTGTTGGCCGTTAGAATAGCTATAATTATCAGAAGGAATCAATTACTTTCAAGTGTTACACTCAATAATTTTTTAATTCTTGTAGCAGTGAGTTATGTTGGTCATGGTACGGATTGGCCTATGCATCGGTGTATCTGGTGGCTTGTGTCAGACACTTCGAAAATGGTTTGGTTACAGCTTTCACATAAAGTTCTGTGTTGAGTCACAGGCACTTGTATCTGCTACCTTTTCTTAGATCCATGGATTGATCTCTAGAGCTACCGTCATGGGTGTACTTGTCTATTGGGTTCTCAACATTCTTTTTTTTATTTTTATGTTAATTACGCTGTATGGATACATCAAAAAGAGGGGGGCCCTATGTCCTTACCACGCAAAACAAACTGGGGATATAAAATAAAAGACTCTCCAGTGAGATCTGCCACTATACCAGTTACAGCATTAATATACTCCAGGACATACAAGCTACTCTAGCTTGATCCAAATACAAAAAATGCAGCTACGATACAGAGTACCCATGCTAAACTACACTTATACTTCACCAGCATGCATTTTTTTTCTGTTTGTGCTTGAAGGATATTATTTGAACAAAATCCAGCCTATATAGACCTTTAGCTGCTACAGGTAACTCGTTGAAGGATGAGGTACTCAAATTATCATTTTCTGTACTCCATTTAGCTAGAGCATCTGCTACATGGTTAGCTTCCCAAATACAGTGGCACACTTCTCAATTCTCCTGATTAATTAGATTTTGTATCTGACTAATGGTGCTCCTCATAGACAATTCTATCGCTTAATATTGTTGTATGTCTATCAAAATTTGTCTGCCTTTTAAATTGTTCTTCAATGTGACCTGCTTACACATTCTTCATCATTCCAATTGTGGGTTACAAATCACTATAAGTGGATTGTTTGGAAACTTTCATCTTATGAGAGGTGTTATAGTACCAAATTTTCTGGGAAGCTTTTGACAATCTGCAATGTACTTGAAGAATTAAAGTACAGGTATAAATTGAGTCAGTTTTGCATTTTCTCTTGGATTTCAGAGGTAGAATGAAACAGCAATTCATCCTTTGGGCAGATATGAAAGAGAAGTAAATTATGGTCATCGATCTGCAATTAATAGAATTCTAGAAGGAGACGTCCCACCTTCTTCGCTGATGGTGCTCTGCATTTCCAAGGTCTATTCAATTTGCAACTCCCCAATTGGACCTCAATTTTCTGTCTAACACGGCCGAAAATGGAGCTTGTGCAAAAATTGAACTGACAGCTGCGTGGTAAGAAAAATATTAATATCTATCACCATATTATAAGTTGGATTTCATGAATCATGCAGAACTTGTTTGTTTCACAGGTATTCAATTACTGCTGTCTTAGATATACTATTATCCAAGAAGTTGGCTACTGGAAAGCTGTTTGTTGGCCAAAAGCTTAGGACACCACATTAAATTAATGGTTGTAGTCTATCCTTTGTGTAAGAGACTATCAGAATTTCATATTACTTACAGCTTATCTTGTCATCTAAAGATCTGGGGAGCTCGATTCTGTGGCTGGACAGGCCCTGTTTCTCCACTTGAGGTTGTTGACTTTAGCAGCTTCTATATATTGGCGCTTTCATGGGCTTTTTAAAATTCTATTGTCATTACTAAAGGTGTGCATTAATTTCAGGTGTCAGGAACAACTAGTTTGCTACTGCATATAAATGGGGCATATAGAGCTCATTGGACATCTCGTTTGGGGTTATGTAAGCATTAGTAATACCGAGAACTTATGACCTACATTTACATCCTGACAATGCCATTAAAGTATTCTCTTTCCCCTTTTGGCCGTCCTGCTTCATGTAAATTTTGTTAGGTAAAGGTGGTGCCATTCCATTATCATTTTTGTCAATCAAGGATGGTGGAGGTTCTGTTCCACTTACATTGGTCGGAATTTCAAGTATATATCCTGTTTTCTACAGGGAAAGGTAATTGAAATTTGTTACGAAAGAAAATTTGTTTTGAGTCTGATGAAAATCTATGACATCCAGGTTAAGTAATTGGGGTTTCGTTGTAAGATCTGAAAGGATGGAAGCTAAAGAGATGCAGTCTTTTAATCAAAGGTGATACTTGCAAACTTGCTAAAAGATTTCTCTCCATCCTTCACTTGATATCTACATTATGAGTTCATTTTTAGAATTTCATACATTTTTGTTTTTTAGCTGGAAGAAATGAATCACTCTTTCTTTAATTGGTAAAAACTATCATTTAAAGGGGAAAAAAACTCAACTGATACAGCCAATCTTTGCCTCTGGATGACAATTGAAATGAGTTTGGCTCTTCCTTGCATCAAGCAAATACTGCCTAGCCTTTGAACAATTTAATAGCTATCCGCTTCCCACTTCTATCTTTATCCCTTCAGACGGTCGATTTGAATTGCATCATTTATAAACATCCAATATGTCCACAAAATGCATTTCGTCCTGTGACCATTTGCTGCTATCGCATGCTTACTTGAATATCTTCTTGTAATAAACTGGCATTCTGACCTTTGTATCTTCCTGCCAACTTCTTGCAATTTGCAGTACTAGCTTCTTGGTTTTTCCTCATCTGAAACCCGTGATACATCAAGAAATGTGCCTCGACTCCTTCATTGTATGCCACTGTTGTCTGGTGCTAGTTTAGCAACATTCATGGCAATAATCTTATTGATCACTATTAAGTCCACATTTGGTTTATTCAATAAATATGATTTCCTGGGCGCAACATATATAAAAGTGTCACAGTTGGTTTATCTGTATGGTGATCCTTACTTCCTGCTACTATTATGTGTGATTTTGCATCAAAAGTTCGATGGATCACACATCTGTATCAATATATTATATTAGCAATAGCTATCAAGAATTGGATAGAAGATTAGTTTTTAAATTAAAAACGTCAATGGAATTGAGTAATGGTATATGTCAACTAATTTGACTATAATTTTGGTAACTACAACAGTCACAAATTGCATGAGAACACCTAAAAATCTTCACTTGGATATATTTACTGCTCAAAACATTTGACCTTTGCATTAAGATTTAAGCGGTTCAACCATTCTGGTCATAGTTGAATACTGGAATGAGGCATGAAAATGAGGTTAATGGACAATGCGGATAGTGTCTCTTTTTGTATTAGGCAAAGGATCAAAGAAAATAACTTGCACTGAGCTGAAAGAATAACATCAAATAAATCACTAAATATTTTGTGCTATTAGAGAAAAATAGAACAGGCAGTGGAGAATGGTTGTTAAATGAATGCAAGGAAGAGTGGACATATGAAAGGACTGGACAACTCAATGTGGCTAAATGTTCACTCCTTCCCGTGTACACGGGGGTTGAGCTTTGGTAATTCATGAATGAGACCGATCATACAACTCTCCAGTTAAAGTTGCTTTAGTAAGCCTTCAATTTTAACAGCGGCCAATTGTCTGCCCTCATCAAATTGATTGACATCCTCCAGCAAACCAGTATCACTCTGTTGAAATGCAGTCAAATCATCTGGTTAATCCAATCTATGGGGAATGAAGATGTTTCTTTAAATGAATTATGCATTACACAAAAAATATGTTTGGTTGTATGTATCTGTATGGCTTGTTTGACGGCTAGGTGGTACCGACTGGTGGATTGAGCAGCTGGGTTTGGTTTGAATTATGTCTGGTGGTTGAAAATAAAGATTGACGAGAAGTGACAGTAAACAATAGTACAAATCTACAGTTTTCTCAATATCAAAAAGCTTGATCCAGCTCTAGTTATGAGAAGCTGGTGCTAGCCTTTTCTTCTGAAACATAGTGCAAGCGCTTGAGCCAATTTTGCAATTATGATGAAAAAATGTCTTCATAAAGCTTAGTAAGTTTCTGTAACATAATCAAGCTTGTGAGTTTTTCAATAAAGAAGCCAAAAGGTTCTGCTTGCTATGTCATTGTTTTCACTGTCAGGCTTTTCCCTCTTTCATATTAAGAAACTGACATTCTAGGGCGGAGATCCTTTCTATCATGCCTATCTCTTGGATTTGTTGTATTTACCAATACAAGTCCCGCTTTCATGCAATGCTCTTTAAATACTATTTGATGTGTTTTTTCTATGAATATCTGTGATATTTATTGATAAGACATATATTTGTGAATTGTCAATCTAGACAATGTAGAGTTGTGGAGGGAATAACCTCAGAATCTCAAAGGGCAAAGAGAGATGCGTACATTGGAAGTGACCATGAAAGTGTAGAAGGGGCAAGAATTTTGAAGATACTAGAGAGAGCTGCAGAACCAGAACTTCTGATGGCAGAGATGTCTAAAGAACAGTTGAATGCATTTGCATCCTATCAAGCAAAGTTGGAGGTGTGTTCTTTTATACTTGCTTTACTATAGGAGGTTGGTTAGTCATGATTCCTTTCCGTCATTTTCAGGCATCGAGGCAGTCTGACCTGCAGAAATCTCTTGAAATAGCTTTGCAAGCTGCTGGACTTGCTGAAAGAGACGTCACTCCTTTTATGCGAGTTAGAGTTGTTGGATTGACTAGCAAAAGTACTCCATCGAAGTGCTGCCCACAGGAAGGCTTAATTACAATTTGGAATCCAACTGAGAAACAGGTAGTGAAAATGAGCTTTAATATCCTCTTGGTTATCTGATTTTGCTCTGAATTTTTTCTTTAATCTTATCTCCCCTCATTTTTGCTAATATATTTCTCAATTCTGTACTACTTCCATCTCTAACTGATTGTTTTATAGCAATCCGAGCTTGCAGAGGGTCAAGCTTTTGCTGTTACAGGGCGTACACCGATAAGCTCAGCCTTGAGCACCCTTTATTTGCAAGCAAAAGGGTCCACAGCCAAATGGCGGCCTTTGTCTCCTATGGAAATTGAGGGTTTTGAGTAAGTATATGCTGTTTTCATCCTTTTACTGCCCAAACTTATATATCTGATACCTGTTCCCGCAGGCCCTTTTTTTGTCCTCGCCGATCAGTTCCATTGAGTAAATTGGGTGAAGTTCCTATGGCCAGGTTGGTTCTGGTGGTAAATGTTGAGTTGTCCCACATCGGAGGGATTTGAGGTCCTTGGTCTCCTTATATGGCTTGGGCAATCCTCACCTCATAATTCTGCTTTTGGGGTTGAGTTAGGCCCAAGGTCCATTCTTTTCATGGTATCAGAGCCAGGCCCATCCCAATTATTGTTACCGATGTTGGGCCCCCATTTATGTTGTCCACGCTCCAGAGATCTGGGCGTGACGGGGGTATTGAGTTGTACCACATCGGAGGGGTTTGAGGTCCTTGGTCTCCTTATATGGCTTGGGCAAGCCTCACCTCATAAATCCCTCCGATGTGGGACAACTATTTATGTTGTCCACGCTCCAGAGATCTGGGCGTGAGGGGGGGGGTGTTGAGTTGTCCCACGTCAGAGGGATTTGAGGTCCTTGGTCTCCTTATATGGCTTGGGCAATCCTCACCTCATAAGCTAGCTTTTGGGGTTGAGTTAGGCCCAATGTTGAACTGACTCTACTAGGACCCCATATATCCGAATGAACTAAAAAAAAACAGACTCTGCACGACTCTCAATACTACGAGGAAAGGAGGTGCGGGTATGTTTCCCGAGCTGACATGACTCACACTCTAATGTGGATAAACTAGACAAACGAGGCACCATCTTCTGAAGCTTGGACAAGCTAGGATGTCCTAAACGACGGTGAAGTAGGTCTGGAGGATCTGCAACTAGACAGGCCTTGGAGTATGTTAGTGAGTTAAGGTAGTAGAGTCCGTCTGATTCAAGTCCTCTTCCAATCGTCTGTCCCGTACTGCGGTCCTGCATAATAAAAGAGTCATCAATAAAATAGATACCGCAATGGAGGGCACGAGTCAAACGACTAACAGATGCAAGATTAAAATGACAGCCAGGGACATAAAGAACGGAATCTAGAGTGACAGAGGGTAGAGGATTCGCTTGTCCAACTTCTTTTGCTTTAGTTTGAGAACCATTAGCTAAAGTAACGTTGGGAAGAAACTGTGAATACGCAATATTTGACAAAATGGATTTATTACCAGAGATATGATCAGAAGCAGCTGAGTCCACAACCCATTTTTCAAGAGGACTAGACTGTGAAACACAAGCAAAAGAATTACCAGCAATAGAAGTATCAGTCTGAGCAACAGTGGCTACTTGTGGAGATGTCTGCTGACTTGATCGATATTTAAAGAACTCATTATACTCCCTTTCAGATACAGAAAATCCCTGGTTACCTGTAGTCTCGGTCTGAGCAACATAAGCATTTTTGGGTGGTTGACCATGTAAAGAATGGCACACTTCACGAGTGTGACCAAGTTTATAACAATAAGAACACTTGGGTCTAGATCTTCCAAAACGACATCCTCCTCGTCTATACTCCATAGTATGAGATGCTCGATTGTCCACTGATTGGGATACGAGGATAGATGAATCAAGTGTCTGTGATGAGCTCACTGGGTGACTTGGTGTTGCAGCAAGGCGAAGTAAGCGAGAGAATAATTCATCAACTGTGGGGACAGTCGGACTAGCCAAAATCTGATCGCGTACTGAGTCAAGATCATTAGGAAGCCCAACAAGAGTAAGAACTAGAAACAGTTTTTGCCGTTGCTCTTGCTGCTTTGCAACTCTAGCAGAAACTGGCATCAACGTCTTAAATTCCTCCATAACTGCGTGCACTTGACCCAAGTAAGTAGACATATCTAATTCCTGTTTCTTTAAATTTATCATCCGTGATATCACATCATAGAAACGAGATATGTCATTAGTGTATAAAGTACGAGTCTTTTCCCAAACCAAATAACATGTTTGGAATGGACGAAACAAGGGCATCAACTTGGAATCAATAGACCGCCACAAAATACTGCATAATTGAGCATCGATCTTCTCCCAATGTGCTTTGGCTTTTTCATCTCCTTCACTAAACTCCTTGATTAGATGATCTTGAACACCTTGACCTTTACACCACAACTCGACAGACATAGCCCAAGCTAGGTAGTTTGAACCTCCCATTAAAGGTTCTGAGGTAATCATAACACCGGAACTGCCAGAACCCGGCTTTCTAGACCCGAAAGCATCGAGTCCCAAAGACATCGTTGGATTATCAACTGAAAACTCGCTGAAACTGAAGTAGAAAACTGGAAACTGAAAATTGGAGCTGCCGGAAAAAACTGGAACACTGTAGCTGCCAGAAAAAACACTGTTGCTACCGAAAAAAATTCAAAGTTGTCGGAATTGAAAAATAAAAATATGGATAGGCTCGGAATTCGAGGGCGATCAGACTGTCCTGAAGGAAGTTTTTTTGAAATTATGGCTGGAAAGTCTGGAGGTCTAGAATCACGGTTGTAGGTTAGGGGCTCCTAGAGTTCTTCGTACGCCTCATCCGGGGTTGGGTGTGGGTCAGCAGGGTTACCCATAGATGATTTGTGTTTTAGCTTATGTCCCCCATATGGTTGTTAGTTATGGTAGTTACTGTATGATATTATTGCATGCGATTGTATTTATGTTTCTTATGTTTAGATAATTGTTTACGCTATTTCGGCGGGAGTCACTAATGCTCTATTGTTTTTGTTTTTGTCTTTGTTTTTGTTTTACTGCTGTTTTTCCTTTTATCCTATGCGCCGAGGGTCGATTGGAAACAGCCTCTCTGCCCTTTCAGGTAGGGGTAAGGCTCGTCTACATATTACCCTCCCCAGACCCCACCTGGTAAGAGTATACTAGGTAGTTGTTGTTGTTGTTGTATGGCTGGAAAGTACTGTAGCTGTCGGAATCGAACGAAAATAGGATGGGTAGGGTCGGAATTAGTATTCGACCAAACTGTCCTGAAGGAGTCACCGGAAAATCTGGCCGGAAAGGGTGTCACGCGCCGGCGCGTGGGCTCACGCGCCTAGGTTCTGGCGACGCGTGGAGCTGATTTGGCCGGAGAAATTTTAGGGTTTTGTCGCCGGACAGAGGCGAGTCTTTTGGTATTGCTGGATTTTGCACAATACTGACCGAGACTGTTTTTACTTGAAAAAAGTCGCCGGAAAAGGGTTCCGATGACTGATTTTACTTCCCGGAATCGCTGATTTTACTTCCTGGACAGAAAAATTATATATTTTTCTCCTGTGCTTTCTCACATGGTATCAGAGCCAGGCTCATCCCAATTATTGTTACCGATGTTGGGCCCCCATTTATGTTCTCCACGCTCCAGAGATCTGGGCGTGAGGGGGGGGGGTGGTGAGTTGTCCCGCATCGGAGGGATTTGAGGTCCTTGGTCTCCTTATATGGCTTGGGCAATCCTCACCTAATAAGCTAGCTTTTGGGGTTGAGTTAGGCCCAAGGTCCATTCTTTTCAGTAAAATCTTGGAGTCAATACTTGTGCTCCTAAAGCGAGAAACTTCTTTATTCACTTGTTGTGTTTCTCTGGTTCATTCGGGGAGTTTGATATCGCTGCAGTGGTTGTTTTTGTGGGACAGCTGTATACAGAAGCTCATCAAAGTAAGCAGTGGGTATTTGTAGCTGATGGATCCACATCTCCGTGTGATTCCAATGATGAATCAGAAACCTTGATGGCCACTAGCTTCACCTCACCATGCATAGAAACTGATTCATTTGCACCAATAAACTCTAATCTTGTAGGGTCTGTGGTGAGTAAGGAGTAAACTACTTGCGGTACATGGTTTTCCTCATAGCCACCAGTACTTAACCTTTGATTTTCTGGAAGCAACTTATTGCGTATTTATCATCCTTTTTCGTCTAATGACAATTCGATATAAAACATTCAGAAAATCCTCTTTTATACAGGATATGGTGGTATATCATTAACTTCAACTCTAACGGTTCTGTTGCTTAATGGCATCTGGGTCCGCGTTTTTACTACAACTTTTATAAGCAGGCAACTTTTCTCTCATGGTCTTTGCATGTATCCATGCAGAACATTATGTCATTGATGCACTACACAGTATTCCTGATTAATGAATTTAAAGGGTTATGCTGTAGAGTAAAACTCAAATGTTTAGGTCTATTGGTGTTTCTCTAATTTGTATCCAGTATCCACAGCTGAAACAGTGAAGTTTTTGCAGGTTTCCTTTTGCAGTCTCATCAAGAGAGCAAGAGATAATGTTAATAACCTCTGGGTAGCTGAAGCAACCGAAAATTCAACCTATTATTTAAATTTTGATAATTCACATTGTTCTCATCTGAAAGAAGCCAGCGCTTCTGCTGAAAGATGGGCAAAAATATGTGGTTCGGTATGTGTCCTGGTGTTTGGTCACGATATTATATATTAGCTGTATTTTTTCAAACTTCTATTCTTTCATTATGCAGAGACTTGAAAAGCTTAGGGGGAAAGTTCTATCTATAATTAGCTGCCGCTGAACTTGAAGTTTGGTAAGTAATTTCCCGAGGTAACTTAATCAGTTTTCTTATTTCTTCTTTCTTCTTTTTCCTTTAAAATGGAGTGTAGGCTGAATTTAATATCATAGTAGGACTTGATGGTACGCGTATTACTGCAGGCTTGTATCCTAGCTAATGAAGAGGATTAAGATGTACTCCTTTAAGGGCTGCAACTTGATGCCATATATAGTGAGAGCTATTTATATGTGTCTAGTCTTCTGCAAAGTTGATGCACTGCGGAGATATCAGTCGGTAAGTCAACAGATAATTTAAGGACAATTCAATTACAAGACACTGGCGCGACTTTGAACAGTACATTTTATTTGATTGTTCAGTTTTATTAGTCGCCCTAATATGCTACTCCTGTCAATGGATGTCCCTATTATTTCCAACTTTTTCTTAAATCTATCATCTATGATGCACAAAAGTACTAATCTTTATCTTCTTTTTGTTCTTACGCATCTTGTAGTGTCACTACAAGGCAAAATGATCCTGCCAATATTAGGATTTTGCTGTGGTTGAATAGAAGTCCAGGAGTTGCTGTCGCTAAAACAAACTGCCTTTTGTTTTAATTAAGTTGGCTTCAACCATTAGCAACTACTTTCCGTTATCTAAAATTAGTAAATTTGGCTGTGCTTCTCGCAATTGTAAAACTCATGGTAATATTGCAAAGACAATTAATAGAAAGATGATGAATTCATATTCGACTCCTCTTGTTCGAAAGATGGTGTTTTAAGAAAAGTATTATAAGAAAATACACATGACTTCACGTCATAACAAAAAATGGTCCATGATTTTAAGTTTTGCCCGATCTAGCCAATAGTGTATCTATTTTGAATACCCTAGCTTTTGCAATTCAAAATTTGTGTTCTTACAACCATTGCTTCTAAAAGTTATGGAGTTAAATCTTTCTCCCATCCATTATTTTCGCTCTCTTTTTCTCACATCTTTTATATATGCTTCAAGGGGTCGTCCGCCATTACTGCTTTTCCACTTATGTCAACCTGGTTGTAATGTAAAAAAATTGAAGAGTAGAAGTCAACAATTTAAGGTCAGTCAAAGCTTTGCTTTAAAAAATAGGACCTTTTGAGTTTGTTAGTTTGGATTCAGTGTTGTTCCAATTGATTGAAAATATTAAAAGAAGTTCAAAATTTAAATTAGAAGTGATTTGGAGTAGATTTGAGCAAGATTTGAGTTAAATTTAAGAAAAGACGCAAAGAAGAAGACAATGTTAGCTGTTTTTGTATAATTATGTATAATCTTGTATAATAGTATATATACGAGTGTATAAACACATCTTATACACTATTATATACTTTTATACAGCTTTATACAAGTGTTTATAGACGAATTTCTTCTACGATTTTCTGTCGCAATTCTTGTTCAAAACCAATCCAAATCTCTATTAAATGACTTCAAATTTTATATACAACATCCTTATATTATTTCTAACAACTCTAATTAACACCCATTCTAAATTTTTCACAAAATCAAATTCCAAATTTAAATCCACATATTTAAACTTCTTAAAGATATAATTTTCTCCATCCAAATGAATTTGGTTCGTTGAACTACTATTTGAGTCACAATTACTAATTCGATAAATAACTTAAAAAAGTTTGAGCATGTAACGACTCGACTGATCGTTATACTGCTTAGAACCCCATTCCCTTAAATAAAACTTCCCGCACTTGCTTTAGATAATTTATGACTTGCGGGGGCGGTTGGTTCGGAGGTTGGTAGAGTTTTGAGTAAGAATATGACCAATTGCTTCTTTAAGATTTTCTGAAAAGGCCAAGTTTGACTTCAGTCAACTTTTTGGGAAACACACCCAAATTCGTGATGGGCGTATGTCCGGAATCAAATTCCGAGGTCCCTAGCCCGAGTAATGAATTTTTATGTGAAATTGTTAAATTGAAGCTTTAAAGAATTAAATAAACTAAGTATTTATTGATTTCCTAGGTATCGGGCTCGGATTTTTTGTTCCGAAACATGGTACAGGTATGAAATATCATTTAAGACTTACCCGTAATGTTTGGTGTCAATCCGAGTAGTTTAAGGGCGTATTGACCCGTTAGAAGGAAATTAAGAACTTGAGGTTCAATAGATTGATTCATTTGGTTTTAGGATGCGATTCATAGATTTAACATTGTTTTGAGTGAACCGAGGGTTCGTGTAGGTCCGCCTCGTAATTTCAGACTTGTCGGTATGTTCGGACGAGGCATGAGAGCCCCGAGCGTCAAACGATCGAGGCTCGAGTGAAGTTAAAGGTTGTAGAAAAGGCCGAAGGTTGTTGCTTCTGTCATAATTGCATCTGTGGTTCTTGGACCACATAAGCGGGACCGTAGATGCGGTCATTGTAGAAGCGAAAAGGGGCAGGCCAGGGGAGACCGCAGAAGCGGCCAAGAAACCGCAGAAGTGGTCCAGCCCGATTGGCCTAGAACAGCAGAAGCGGCCCAGAAACCGCAAAAGCGGTTCCTCTTAAGTGGCCCCCAGATCGCAGAAGCTGTCCAGTCCCTTATGCCTAAAGCCGCAGATGCGGCCACTTTTTCGTGAAAGTGGGACCGCATATCGCAGAAGCGGAAATCGTTGGGAAGTGAGCTCTTTTAATCCGAGCTCAAGGTCATTTATTGTACACACTACTCCACACTTAGGCGAATTTGGGGCTTCCAAAGAGAGGGTTTCAACATAATATTGCAAGGTAAGTAATTCCCATTCATCCTTAGTTCAAATACATGCACATTAGGTAAATTAAACATCACAAACAAAGTAAAAATCAAGGGCTAGAGCTTGACCTAGAGTTTTAATAAAATTAAGATTTAATCATGTAATTTACTATGAAATGAACTAGAAATGATATTTTATTGATCCTTAGGATGTAGAGAACAATTTCCTTTGAAAAGTCCTTGAATCCGGGTATGTGGGCCTGAGGTCGAAATTTAGGAAACTTGTGAAAAAGGTCGGAAAATTACTTAAATAGTTAGAATTCAACCTTGTAAGACTTTATTGACTAGTTCTTACTTTATTTAACTAATTTTTGCTCGTTCGGCTACGAATTGAGGGTTTAGGCTTGTTCTTGATATTCTAAGTGTGCTTTAGAGCGAGGTGAGTCTCCTTTCTAACCTTGTAAGAGGGAATTGTCCCCATAGGATTTATAAATGAGAAATTGCTGCTAAATGCGGGTGCTACGTACGTATTAGGTGACGAGAGTCCGTGCGTAGCTACTATAATATTAATTGCTTGGATAGTTTAGGACCCACATCATGCCTAATTTCGAGATATCTTTTATTTAAATTGCCAATATGATAAATTGTGATTTGCTAGAGACTTGAGAAAACGAAAAGTGAACATATGATCTTGTTGAACCTATGTAGGAGTTTCCTTGTATATAAATGAGCCTTTATGTGCATTATTGATGTCTTTTTGATAATTATGGATCGGATCGATCGCCTCGGTGAGAACAGATGTATCTATGGTTCGAGCCGTTTGGCACTCGGCAGTGCACAGTTTATTTTTTGTTGGAGCGGGCCGTCGACCTCGACATGATTGCGCATGATATTTTTATATGCTTAAGCTTAGACATGACATGATTACTTGTTAAGTATGTAAAAAGAGAAATGGTAATTGAATTATGGTCAAGAATATGATCATGATTTTTCACTTAAACTTGTTGTTATTGAAAATCCTTCATGCTTTATATCGCACATTATTATTATATTATCTTGACCTTAGTAAATATCAATTCTACCTCTATATACTTTTTCGAGAGTATATGGGATACTTACTGGGTACATGATATTTATGTACTCATGCTACATTTCTGTACTTAAATGTACATGATCTGAGGCAAGTGGATCTGGGTGTCATTCTGGTGCGCGTCAGTGAGCACATCTGGGACTTCTACGGTGAGCATCTTCTCCTTCATGCCGATCCGCAACCGAAGAAATCTTTCTTGTACTTTTGTTTTGTTGTTTATCATGATTCAGACATTAGGATAGTATATTATTCTTTTGTGTATATTCTACTAGTCCCCCATAACTTGTGACGCCAGGTTCTGGTACACACATTGGTAGACTTATTTTGGATTTGTAATATTATGTTAATTTCAGTATCTATCCCATTTAGACCTAAATTCAAATTTGAAATGGTTATTTCATTTAAATCCTGATAAAATAAATATAAGATGTCAGAAATGTTGCGGAGTGGCTTGCCTGGCAACGGTGCCAGGCTTCCTCACAACCTATTAAGGAAATGGGTCGTGACAACATGGTATTAGGGCACTAGGTTCACGTGGGTCTCACAAGTTATGATCAAACCTAATAGAGTCTTGTAGATCGGTAAGGAGACATATGTATTTATATTCGAGAGGCTATAGGGTATTAGGAAAGACTACTCTTTATTCATTTCCATCGTGCAGTGGTCAGTATACTAAATTTTCCCTTCTATTCACTCACAGATGGTGAGGACTCGTACCGCCGATGTTCCAGACCTAGAAGGAGCTGCTCCCCCCGTTGCTAGAGGCCGAGGTAGAGGCCGGGGGAGGGCACCGGCCCGTGGTAGGAGACGAGGGCGTCCCTGAGCCATTCCAGATGCACCACCAGCAGATCCTATAAGGGATCTAATTACTGGGGAGCAGGGCGAGGTGCCTGTAGCTGTGCCTACGCCGGTGGATTTCATGACATCGCTGGGATTTCAGGAGGTCATGGACAGCATGTTACGGTTCATGGACACTATGACTCAGGTTGGTTTATTTCCAGCAGACCCAGCTGCTTTACAAGCAGGAGGGGGAGCCCAGACCCCTACTGCCCAGACTCCAGGTCATGCAGCTGCAATATATTAGACTCTGAGTGCACTACCTGCAAATGGGGCTCAGCTAGTTGGTGCATTGGCACCCCAACCCAGGCTAGATGTGCACGACGATCGACAGAAGTTATTGGATAGATGGACCAGGCCGCACCCTCCAGTCTTCGGGAGTGAGCGTCATGTGGATGCCTAGGACTTCATTGATAGGTACATGGACAGACTGCACAACATGAGGATATTGGAGTCGCCTAGAGTTGACTGCACTACTTTTCAGCTGGAGGGCAGGTCCCGTAGATAGTGGCAGTCTTATGCACTTAGCAGGCCAGAAGGTTCTCCTCCCCTCACCTGGGATCAATTCACTTAGTTATTCTTTGACCGGTACATTCCACCCTCTGCGAGGGAAGAGCTACATCATCAGTTTGAGCATCTAGAGCAGGGTCAGATGTTAGTGACCGATTATGAGTCGATGTTCTGTGAGTTGTCCCGCCATGCACATATGATACTTCCCACAGAGGCAGAGAGAGTACGGATATTCGTTGGAGTTACACCCCACTAGTACTTAAGGTTGCTCACAGGATTGAGGGTCACCGTTTGAGGGGCAGAGAGAAGATGCAGTAGGATAAGAGGGCCAGATTCTTTGGAGAGTTCAGAGGCGCCCCAGCTAGGGGTAGAGGTCAGTTTGGGAGGGGTCAGCCTAGCAGGCCCCCAGTTTCAGCACCACCACATGCTCGGCGTGCTCGAGCGCACTCCTATATCAGCGCCATTCCAGAGAGTTCTTATCGCCCGCCAGCTATTGAGGTTTCATCCAGTGGGTATTCAGGTCCTTTGGATTCTTCTAGTTCTTATTTCAGTGCTATGCCAAAAAGTTCATACCTCCCACCGGCTATTCAAGCTTCTTCTCGTGGATCTTCTGATTTTCACAATCAACCATCCGGACAGCAGGTTACTGCACCATGTTGTATTGAGTGCGGAAACTCGGGTCACATGAGGATATACTAACCCAGGATTAGGGGCAATGCAGTGCAGCAGGGGCAGTAGCCCATGACTCCAGCACCAGCGGCCCAGCCACCTAGAGGTGGAGGACAGACTGGTAGAAGCTGTCCTAGGGGTGGAGGCCAGGTGGGGGAGGTCAACCAACCGCTACTCAATCAGGTGGAGGCCTGATAGCCGGTGCTCCAGCTAGATTCTCTGCCCTTCCGGCCAGGCCAGATGCATTGGACTCAAATGACGCCATAACAGGTATTATTTCCGTCAGCGATAGGGATGCTTTAGAATTATTTTATCTAGGGTTCACTTATTCATATGTGTCACCTCTATTTGCTCGATTCCCGATCATTTCTCCTGAGCATTTGGGTGTTCCTGTTCATGTATCCACTCCTGTGGTTACAAGACTAGAGCAGATCTTATGTTGCTTGATATGATTGATTTTGAGGTCATCCTGGGCATGGATTGGTTATCTCCATATCACGCCATCCTGGACTCTCATGCCAAGACTATTTCACTAGCGATGCCAGGATTTCTGAGGTTGGAGTGGAAGGGTTCCACAGTTGATACGCCTAGCCGGGTTATTTCCTTCCCGAAGGCTCAGCGTATGGTTGAGAAAGGGTGTTTGGCTTATTTAGCTTATGTTCGAGACACCACTGCAGAGTCTCCGACGATTGATTCAGTGCCAGTAGTCTGAGAGTTCGCTGATGTTTTTCCTTCTGATCTTCCTGGCATGCCTCCGGATCGTGATATTGGTTTCTATATTGATTTGGCTCCAGGCACTCAGCCTATATCTATCCCACCGTACTGTATGGCTTCCAAAGAGCTGAAAAAGTTGAAGGAGCAGTTGGAGGAGTTGTTAGCAAATGGGTTTATTAGGCCTAGTGTATCGCCTTAGAGTGCAACAGTACTATTTGTGAAGAAGAGGGATGGGACTATGCGGATCTGCATTGATTACCGCCAATTGAACAAAGTCACCATCAAGAACAAGTTTCCATTTCCCCGTATTTGATGATTTGTTTGACCAGCTGCATGGTGATAGGGTGTTCTCTAAGATTGAATTGAGTTCAGGGTATCATCAGCTGAAGATTCGGGATTTAGATGTTCCGAAGACTGCATTCAGGACTAGATATGGCCACTATGAGTTCCTGGTGATGTCGTTTGGCTTGACTAATTACCCAACGACATTTATGGATTTGATGAACAGGGTGTGCATGCCTTATATTGATTCCTTTGTTATCGTCTTCATTGATGGCATCTTGATATACTCACATAGCCTGGGGGAGCACGAGCAACATTTGAGAGTAGTGGTTCAGACCTTGCGAGAGCAGAAGCTATATGCTAAGTTCTCCAAGTGCGAGTTTTTGCTAGAGTCAGTGACATTATTGGGGCATGTAGTGTTAGGAGAGGGTATTAAAGTGGATCCCAAGAAGATTGAGGCAGTTCAGAGTTGTCCACGTCCTACTTCAGTGACCTAGATCAGGAGTTTCCTGGGGTTAGTTGGTTACAACCAACGATTTGTGCAGGGCTTTTCATCAATTGCATCACTTCTGACCAGATTGACCCATTCCATTGGTCCGATGATTGTGGGAGATCTTCCAGAAGCTCAAGACTGCTTTGACTATGGCACCATTTCTTGTATTGCCTCCCGGTTTAGGGATGTATACGGTATATTCTGATGTATCGCGCGTTGGCTTGGGATGCGTATTGATGTAGGAGGGGCGAGTTATTGCATACGTTTCATGTCAGCTGAAGGTTCATGAGAAAATTTACCCTGTGCACGATTTAGAATTGGCGGCGTTGTTCATGCTCTTCAGATATGGAGGCATTATTTGTATGGAGTGTCATGCAAGGTTTATACAACCCATCGCAACTTGCAACATTTGTTCATGCACATGGATATTAGTTTAAGGTTGCACAGGTGGCTTGAGATGCTAAAGGATTATGACAATGCCATTCTTTATCATCCGAGCAAGACGAATGTGGTCGCGGATGCCTTGAGCATAAAGGCGGTGAGTATGGGTAGTCTAGCTTTCATTCCAGCGGAGGAGAGGCCACTAGCCTTGGACATTCGGTCCTTGGATAACAAACTTGTGAGGTTTGACATTTCAAAGCCCAGTCGAGTTTTAGCATGCGTGGTTGCTCAATCTTCATTGTTGGGGAAGATTAAGGCCAAACAATTTGATGATCCACATTTGGTGGTTCTCAGAGAGACGGTACTTTAGGGAGGTTCCAATGAGGTTTCTATTGGAGAGGATAACGTGTTACGGCTTCAAGGCCGTCTATGTGTTCCTAATGTTGATGGCTTGAGAGAGTGGATTCTAGAGGAGTCCCACAATTCGAGATACTCCATTCATCTAGGTGCCATGAAGATGTATCATGACTTGAGGCAGCATTTTTGGTGGCGAAGGATGAAGAAGGACATCATGGAGTATGTAGCTAGATGTTTGAATTGCCAGCAGGTCAAGTATGAGCACTAGAGGCCAGGTGGCCTACTTCACTAGATGCCCATACTGGAGCAGAAGTGGGAGCGTATCACCATGGATTTCGTAATTGGGTTGTCCCAGACTTTGCGGAAGGTTGATTCAGTATGGTTTATTGTGGAAATGTTAACCAAGTCGGCCCACTTCATTCCAGTGGCGACTACTTATACAGTGGTGAAATATGCTCAGATTTATATTCGGGAGATAGTTAGGTTGCAACAGTGTACCGGTTTCCATCATATCAGACAGAGGCCCTCAGTCCGTTTCCCATTTTTGGATAGATGTTCAGAGTGATTTGGGGACCCACATAGAGCTTAGCACGTCATTCCATCCTCAGATCGACGGGCAGTCGGAGCGGACAATTCATATTTTAGAGGATATGCTTAGAGTATGTGTTATTGAATTTGGAGGGCAGTGGGATTAGTTCTTTCCTTTATCAAAGTTTGCATATAATAACAATTATCAGTACATCATTGAGATGGCCCTGTGTGAGGCTTTATATGATCGGCGTTGTCGTTCTCCTATCAGGTTGTTTGAGCCTGGTGAGGCTAGGTTACTTGGTATAGGATGCCTTGGATAACGTAAAGCTGATTCAGGAGAGGCTCCGCACAGCTTAGTCCAGACATATGAGTTACGAGGATCAGAAGGCACGTGATGTATCATTCATGATTGGTGAGAAGGTTCTCTTGAAAATCTCGCCAATGAAGGGCATTATGAGGTTCGGGAAGAAGGGCAAGCTAAGCCCAAGGTTTATTGGTCCCTTTGAGGTGTTGAGGTGAGCTGGAGAGGTTTCCTATGAGCTTGATTTACCTCACAGTTTATCGGGAGTCCATCTAGTTTTTCATGTATCGATGCTTCAAAAGTATCATGCCGACCTATCACATGTGTTGGACTTCAGTACCATCCAGTTAGATGGGAGTTTGGGCTACGAAGAGGAGCCAGTTGCCATTATTGATAGACATGATCGCCAGTTGACGTCAAAGAGGATTTCTGTAGTGTGGGTCTAGTGGAGGGGCCAACCGGTTGAGGAAGCGACCTGGGAGTTCATGGAGGACATGCGGAGCAGATATCCCCACGTATTCAGCACTCCAGGTACTTTTCTATGCCCTTTTGTCTAAGAAATGGAAATGTAACTACCCGACTAGTTGTTTTATTGTTTAGAACCCCGTTCCCTTAAATAAAACTTCCTAAACTTGCTTTAGCTAATTTATGACTTGCGGGGGCAGTTGGTTCGGAGGTTGGTAGAGTTTTGAGTAAGAATATGACCAATTGCTTCTTTAAGATTTTATTAAAATGCCAAGTTTGACTTCGGTCAACTTTCTTGGGAAACAGACCCAGATTCATTATTTGACAGTCCCGGAGGGTCTGTGGAAAATTATGAGATCTGGGCGTATGCTTGGAATCGAATTCTGAGGTCCCTAGCCCAAGTAATAAATTTTTATGTGAAATTGTTAAATTGAAGCTTTAAAGAATTGAATAAACTAAGTATTCATTGATTTCCTAGGTATCAGACTAGGATTTTTGGTTCCGAAACTTGGTACTGGTTCGAAATATCAGTTAATACTTACCCGTAAAATTTGGTGTCAATCTGAGTAATTTAATGGCTTTTTGACCGTTAGAAGGAAATTAAGAACTTAGGGTTCAATAGATTGATTCATTTGGTTTTAGGACGTGATTCCTAGATTATACGTTGTTTTGAGTGATTCGAGGATTAGAGTAGGTCTCTCTCGTTATTTCAGACTTGTCGGTGTGTTCGGGAGTGGTACGGGAGCCCCGAGCGTCAAACGATCGAGGCTCGAGTGAAGTTAAAAGTTGAAGAAAAGGTTGAAGGTTGGTGGTTCTGTCATAACCGCATGTGCGGTTCTTGGACCGAAGATGGGGTTATTATATCGCAGAAGCGAAAAGGGGCAAGCCATATGAGACAACAGAAGCAGCCGAGAAACCGTTGAAGCGGCCCAGAAACCACAGAAGCGATTCCGCTTAACCGGTCCTCAGACCGCAGAAGCAGTCCAGTCCCTTATCCCCAAACCTACAGATGCGGCCACATTTTCACATAAGCGGGACCGCACCAAACCGCAGAAGCGGAAATCGCTGGGCATTGAGCTCTTTTAATCCGAGCTCAAGGTCATTTATTGCACACACTACTCCACATTTAGGTGAATTTGAATTTGGGGCTTCCAAAGAGAGGGTTTCAACATAACATTGCAAGATAAGTAATTCCCATTCATCCTTAGTTCAAATACATGAACATTAGGTAGATTAAACGCTAAAAACAAAGTAAAAATCAAGGGTTAGAGCTAGACTTGGGGTTTTAATAAAACTAAGATTTAGTCATGTAATTTACTATGAAATGAACTAGAAATATATATTATTGATCCTTAGGTTGTAGAGAACATTTCCATTCAAAAAATAGCAGAATTCGAGCACGTGGTCCTGGGGTCGGAATTTAGGGAACTTGTGGAAAAGATTGGAAAATTACTTAAGTAGTTAGAATTAAACCTTGTAAGCCTTTATTGACTAGTTCTTACTTTATTTAAATATTTTGTGCTCGTTCAGCTACGAATTGAGGGTTTGGGCTTGTTCTTGATATTGGAAGTATGCTTCGGAGCGAGCTGACTCTCCTTTCTAACTTGTAGTAGGGAATTGTCCCCATAGGATTAACAAGCGAGAAATTACTGCTAAATTTGGGGGCTAAAGTATGTACTAGCTGACGAGAGTTCGTGCGAAACTACTATAATGTTAATTTCTTGGGCAGTTTAGGACCCACATCATGCCTAATTTTGGAGATATCTTTTATTTAAATTGCCAATATGATAAATTGTGATTTGCTAGAGACTTGAGAAAACGAAAAGTGAACATATGAAATTTTTGAACGGAGTTTCCTTGAATATAAATGAGCCTTTGTGTGCATTCTTGATGTCTTCTTGATATTATGGATTGGGCCGATCGCCTCGGTGAGAATATATGCATCTATGGTTCGGGCCGTTCGACCCTCGGCAGTGCATAATTTATTTTCTGTTGGAGCAGGCTGTCAACCTCGGCATGATTGCACATGATATATATGCTTAAGCTTAGACATGACATGATTACTTGTTAAGTATGTAAAAAGAGAAATGGTTATTGAATTATGGTCAAGAACATGATTATGATTTTTCACTTAAACTCGTTGTTATTGGAAATCCTTCGTGCTTTAGATCGCATATTATTATTACAACAACAACAAAAACAACCCAGTATAATCCCACTTAGTGGGGTATGGGGAGGGTAGTATGTACGTAGACCTTACCCCTACCCTTGGGTAGAGAGGCTGTTTCCAAATAAACCCCCGACATCCTTCCCTCCAAGAACTTCCCACCTTGCTCTTGGGGAGACTCGAACTCACAACCTCTCGGTTGGAAGTGGGGAGACTCGAACTCACAATATTATTATTATTATTATTATTATTATTATTATTATTATTATTATTATATTATCTTGACCTTAGTAAGTATCAAGTCGACCTCTCGTCTCTACTTCTTTGAGATTAGATGAGATACGTACTGGGTACATGTTATTTATGTATTCATACTACAGTTCTGTACTTAAACGTACAGGATCCGAGGCACGTGGATCTGGGTATCATTCTAATGCGCGTCACTGAGCACTTCTGGGACTTCTACGGTGAGCATGCTTCTCCTTCATGCTGATCCACAGCCGAACAAGTCTTTCTTGTTCTTTTGTTTTTCTGTCTATCCTGATTCAGACAGTATGATAGTATATTATTCTTTTGTATATATTCTACTAGTTGCCCGTAGCTTGTGACACCACGTTCTGGCATACACATTAGTAGATTTATTATGGATTTGTACTATTATGTTAATTTCAGTATCTCTCCCGTTTAGTCTTAATTCCGAATTTGAAATGGTTATTTCATTTAAATCTTGATAAAATAAATATAAGATCAGAAAGGTTCCGGAGTAGCTTGCTTGGCAACGATTCTGGGCGCCCTCAACACCTATTAAGGAAATGGGTTGTGTTAGAGCAATCTTTATTTAAAATTAAATAGTAATTTTGAGAACCTATTGGAGTTGGATGTTGAATCTTAGCCTAATATTTTTGGCTAGTTGGTTGTAAATTGAAATCTGGCCTATAAAATTGAAAAGTAGGGAGCCCACTTGTTCTTATGTGAAATTTTTTCTTTTCACTTTTACTTGTCCATTTTATTAAATCAAGAGAAAAATAATTTTTTTCTTGTTTTACCATTATCATTAACTACACATTCCCCAAATCAATTCCCAAAACTTTTGATAATGCTATCATTATTATGGGTAAAAGTGTAAAATTTATACTTTGTTTATTTTTCTTAAGGGATTTTACATTTTTTTTGTGTTTTATATTTCTTATGATTTCTGTGATAATCTTGATATTGTCTTCTTTTGTCTTTTTGTCTTCTTGAGCCAAGGGTATTTCGGAAATAGCCTCTTTATCCCTTCGGGTAGGGTAAGGTCTACGTACATACTACCCTCTCCAAACCCCACTAGTGTAATTTCACTATGTTGTAGTTGTTGTTATTTTTTCTTAATGGGAGCACAAAGTCAAAAGTGGACAATTAAAAGTGAAAGGAGAGATAAAGTTTTAGAGCTAACATTTATTGTTCTTATATATATCTTCTTATTTTATTTTTCTTAGCCTAATATTCAGATTAATATGATTTTTAAGTGAAATCCTTTTCTTATAAATGCAATTATGATTCAAAGCGTCTACCATCCATGTACAAAATAATACAACTATCAATTTTATACTAATTATATGGGATACACGTGTGTTGCACGTGCCCAGGAACTATGTAATGACCCGATCATTTTTCTTGAGGTCTAGCACGTCCTTCAGTAGTTTGAGGCCATGAGCAGCTTCACTTCAGGTGTTATGACTTGTACGCACGGTTGGAATCGACTCCGGGAAGTTCGAAGTTGATTTGGAAAGAGAATTCTAATTTCGAAAGCATTAAGTTGGAGTAATTGACTAAGATTGAATTTTTGAGTAAACGACCTCGGATTCAGGATTTGAAGATTCCAGCAGTTTGTATGATGATTTAGGACTAGGGGGTATGTCTGGACCGAGTTTTGGAAGACCCGGAAATGTTTCGGCACCTATTGTGGAAGTTAGAATTTTTGAAGGAATTTCATAAGTTTGGGTTGAAGACATTTCAGTATTATCAATATCCGTTTGTGATTCAGAGTCTAGGAAAAGCTCCGTATGGTGATTCTGGTGTTGGTAGCACGATCGAAAGTGAATCCGAAGGTACGTGGGTCATTTTGGAGCCATTTGGCTAAAAGATAAAAATTTGAAGGTTTTGGAGAAGTTTGACTAGAAGTGGACTTTTTGATATCAGGGTCGAATTTCAATTTTAGAAAATGGAGTAGGCTCATAATGTTAAATATGACTTGTGTGCAAAATTTGAGGTCAATCGGACGTGATTTGATAGGTTTCGGCATCGAATGAAGATGTTTAAAATTTTTAGTTCATTAAGCTTGGATTGGAGGTCGATTCATGATTTTAGCATTGTTTGACATGATTTGAGACCTCAAGCAAGTATGTAATGTGTTTTGGGATTGATTGGTATGATTGGTAGGGGTCCCAGGGGCCTCAGGTGAATTCCGGATGGTTAACGGATCGAATTGGAATTTTGAAGAAGAGCTAAAGCTACTATTTGCTGGTGTAACCGCACTGTGAGGCCGCAGAAGCGGCCCTTGAGTCGTAGAAGCGGAAATGGGCTGGCTAGGTAGGGACCACATATGCAGTCAGATTCATCGCAAATGCAGGGCCGCACATGTGGAAGGAGTGACCACAGATGTGGATATGTTGGAGGCAGAGCGATTATTTTAAATTGGGGGTTGGGTTCATTTCAACCCCATTTTTTCCATTGGAGCCAATTTTGAGCAACTTTTGGCTCCATTTTCACCACCAAGCATGAGGTAGACAATTTATGCTAATTTTGAGTTAATTACTTGATTTAGATATGGATTTGAACATGGAAATTAGTGGAAAATGGGGGTTGAGGGTAACCTAGAAACTTAGTATTCTTGGAATTTGGCCACTATTTTGGGTATGTAATTAAGGAAAAATAATGTATTTGGGTTTGTGAGTTCATGGTAAACTTTATCTTCAAGAAATTTCAGAATTCGGGCACGTAGGACGAGGGCAATTTTGTTAACTTTTCGATCGAGGTTAGGAATTTGTTATAAATTGGATTATAATGAGTAATTGAACATATATTAATGGATTTGCATAATTATTGGCTAGTTTTTGAGCATTTAGCATCGATTCGAGTCTTCAAAAGGCGTAGAATGACGGTTATGGATCTTCGGAGTACGGTAAGTTTCCTTTCTAACCTTGTAAAAGGGAAGTGTACCCATAGGTGAAATAATAGGTTATGTGCTCCTATTTGAGAGGGCTACGTACATATGAGGTGACGAGAGTCCTTGCGTAGCTACTAATATGTGTAATTCCGGGTAGTCTAGGACCCAAAAGCATGCTATACGTGAAATATCTGTAATCTTATTAATAGTTGAATTGCTTAAATCCTATCAAACTGGTAAATGAATTTCTAAAAAGATTAAGTTTCATTTTATTAGATATTTAAAAGAGAATTAGCTTTTATTTGGATAAATGTTCCCCGATAAATTCTTAATTGGCTATTTGAGCATGTATTTCTATGTGTACCTGCATCGCATGTATGATTCGCGAGCGGGGTGATTATATGTTTAAATTCTATGGCGTCACACGTATAATTCGTGAGCGGGGTAATAGATGCATCTATGTTTCGCGCCGTTCGACCCTCAGCATCGCAAATTTTATATTATGTTGGATCGGGCCTTACAACCTTGGCATAATTTGCGTATGCTTGTATTGCTTGCCTTAAGATTTATTGATATTGATATTTGATCTCCCCGACTTGAGATAATTGTTAATGAACGGATTATGAATCCATAGACCTTTAATAAAAATGAGTTTTACCAGTTTCGTGACTTATTTGAATTTACTGTTGTTCTTAATAAATTCGAGATTCGTCGCCTTAATAATATTACTATTGGATAACTAGCAAGTGCCAGAGTCGACATCTTGTCTCTAGTTCTTCGAGATTAGACGGGATACTCATTGGTACACGTTGTTTTTGTACTCATACTGCACTTGCTGTGCATTTTTATTGCACATGTTTATGTGTAGCTAGTGGCTTAGTGACATAGTGGCATGGTTGGTACGGAGACTTAGGTGAGTTGTATTTATCGAGACGACCCGCAGCCAGTAGAGTCCTCTTCAGAGTATTGTACTGTTTATTCTTTTTCTATCCTCTTTGTATTCCTCATAGTTACTGCATTTTATTTTCTTCTTAGTAAATTCTCATGCACTTGGACACCGAGTTCTGGGATGTTTATTGGGTATATTGTATTTACTTCCCAACATTCTTTTATTTACATTGTAAAGATTGTCTTTTACTAGTAAAATTGAAGGAAAATCATAGTTTTCAGAATTTTTAAAGCAAGAACTTAATCAAGTATTTCAATTGGCTTGCCTGACAGCAGTGTCCGGCGCCATCACGACCCTTAAGTGGATTTTAGGTCGTGACAACATGGTATCAGAGCACTAGGTTCCCTTTTGTCTCACAAGTCATGAACGAGTCTAGTAGAGTCTTGTGGATCAGTACAGAGACGTCTGTACTTATCTTCGAGAGGCTATAGATCTATTAGGAGCACTTCCCTTCTTGATTCCTCATCGTGCGATTTGATTCATTGAGTTTTATGCCCTTGTTTCCTTTCGGCTCAATATTACGCGACACGAATTACTTGTTATAGATCTAGAATTGAGGAATTGTAATGGTACTAAAGATGTGGTGCGAGATGTTTCTTTGGCATGATTGATTGGGATATTATCGTTGCCTTACGAGAGGATTTTTCTATTGTTTCAACTCGGTAATTTTTCTTCTAAGAGATTAGAGGCTATGCACAGGTTGCTATGATGCTCACGATAGGTTATCGCACAATATTGACTTGATAGCAGGATACTTGCCTATGTGTTGGGGAAGAGAATGATTTGAAAGGAAGCCTACTCAGTGCACGATTCGGAGATATGATATTTCATATTCGACAGAAGAAAAGCAATTGGCCTAGGGGTGTCCAGATTTGGAGTGATGGAGTAGCTAGACTTGGTGATTTCAAGTGTGATAGGATATTCCTGCGATGTGGTATCGTCGTCTGTAATTGATTGTGTTAAATACGCTGGTGTTATGGTCTTCTGCTATCCGCCTATGGGGTAAGATATTGTAAAATAACATTGAAGAAATGACTGTTAGATATCGCGAGGTGCAGTGGTTCAGGATAGAATCAGTGTTTATAATGTTGACGGCTCGAGAAAGATGATATTTCGAAGGTTTAAAGTTAGTAGGAATTTTTTGGGTTCAAGTGCTATGAACCGCACTGTGGGGAGGAAAGGATGAGGAACGACATGTGGGGAGTGTCAGGCGATTATTAAAATTTCTTAAAGGCCAAGTATAAGATGCAAAGGTCGAGTAGTCGATTAAAGGTGTGAGTTCCGCCAAAGTGGGAGAGTTGGTGAGTTACATATGGGCTTCGTGGTAGGATGAATACGCACCTTTATAGAGTTTGGAATGATTTGGGAATTTTGGTGATTGGGGTCTATGGATTTAATTTAAAGTATATGCTATTATGTGGTAGTAGATTTGTGATAACATAAAGGAGCTGCTTGAAATGAAGAAGGATACAAACATAACTTTGAATTGGAAGGATGTTGTCACACATTTAACTGATGTCCACGAGGGGTGAATGGGACTTGTGCAGCTATAGAGTGAGCTCAGACTCAGGATGGGTTATTAATGTCATTGTGATTGTACCTCGTGCAAAAGCGTTGGAAGATGTCGGAAAGTGATTTCCACAGGTGTGTTATTCATTGTGAGCATCACGTGGTTGGCGAAGCATCTACGGAAGATTTTACTGGCTATTCTGGTAAGAGATCGAATATGTGAATGTTGATGGAATTTCATGGTGTTCATGAAGTGATAATAGAAGGATTTCAAGGAATTTGGTGGTTTAATTGAGCGAGGTCATGTCAATAATAGAAAAAGAATCTTGGTGAATTTCAGAGGTGTATAATAGTGGCTTCAAACTAAGTGAGAGAGTCCCACCGCCTATGGTTGGGTTGCATGGTTAACTACTTGCAAGGTTTCTGGTTATTAGCATATTGATGTTTCAGCTATAAGAAAAGAACGTAAGTGGTAATTTGAGAAAAAGTATTGTTAAAGGTATGCTATGGTTGGCCTTATTGGCTCATGTTCAGACTTAGGGAAGGATTCAAGATTTGTGCCTTGTATTGATGCGGGTTTCAAGGAAAGTGATTCTGCCATGTGCTTCATCGAGAGGGTATTCATGTGCTAGATGATACACGAAGTAGATTATATTCGGGGCCAAATCAGAGCGGGTGGCTCTCAACAACGGTCCTGATAGATTCAAAAGGGTACAGTGTGGTGCCTAATGATTTCGAGCCTATAGGTAGAGTTAAGGATCAAGCTTTGATACAACTTATGAGAAGAGGCCTAGATTGTTCTATGATGTTTTAACTTGAAGTGCAGTATTTGGGAGAAAATTAGAAAGACTTCGGATTTGTAGAGAGATTATCAGAATGAGTATGCTAGTTGAGGATGCAAATGTGCACATAAGGGAGGTATGAAATAGTTTGGGATTTTCGACAACATGGTATCGTGATTCAAGGTCACTCGGGATGCGTATGGATGGAGTGAGCTATGTGTTGAATGGCTTTATTAGTGTTTTAAAGGCAATCAAGGATAAATTGGATGAAGATAGATTGGCTAGCCATAGTTGAATTGGCGTATTGGTGGTAGTGATCAGTTCCTTCAGCGGGATCAAGTTATGCAAGTGATTTGTAACGGTACATGTGGTGCTTGTCGGTTACCGTAATTGATGTTATTCACAAGTATTCTACTGTTATGGCATATTACGTGTAAGAGGATCTTGGAAGGGCTATGGTGGCTTATACCACTACTTAGAGTCTTGCATATTGTACGATACGGTTATGAGAATTCACCTGTGTGTTGCTATGGTTTTCCTAAAGTAAGTTACGTGAAAAGGTTTTATATGATGAAGTGCTAATCTATTAGAGGTTCCGGAGATATGATGAAAATCGTGCCCCATCGTATATTGGCATGATGGGTGCAGTGAGTGGTATGGAATTTGAAATGATGATCAAGGTTGCAGTTTGGTGTTGACAATGATGTCACGAGCTCGGATGAGCGGTATATGAGTTTCGATGTTTAAAGTAAGTGGGTATTGTCTTCAGCATCACCCGAGATTGGTGTTTTGTGAGTGGTATGGAATTTGAAATGAGGATCAAGGTTGCAGTTTGGTGTTGACAATGATGTCACGAGCTCAGATGAGTGGGAGATGAGTTTCTATGTTTAAAGTAAGTGGGTATTGTCTTCAGCGTCACCCAAGATCGGTGTTTTGTGAAAAAGGCTTTGCATCCTGGCCAAGGATTCTTGATCGCTTTTCAACGTTAATGCGGCCTATGATTTGGATGTATAAAGCTGTTTTCTGTTACGAAAGGCTGTGGGAGCGTGTCCCACGGGAAATTTGTATATGTGTGGCATGTAGTCACTTGATTGATTGAAAAGTTAAACCAAGTATGAAGACTGTAGTGATGTCATTAAATTGGGAATTGATGCCTAGAGGGTACTCGGTTTATTGGGTTGAGGACTGTGGAGGATTACTCTGGTCATGATGGTTGTTCTTGTATGTTATGAGAAAAAGGGGAGTTATTACAGACATTTGAAAGGTTATTAGCCTAGTTCAGTGTGGTTAGAATCAGCTTGAGGTCTGTGGATGGATTTAAATGTGAATATGGGCTTCATATAAGGCCAGTGGTGTTCATTTAAGCAACACACTCCTTATGGAAGAGTAGTCGGGGTGTTATTTTGTTGTCAGCTATTTCATGTGTGAGTTGTGAGATAGCTTGGTGAATTTCTTATATGTTGAGGTTCCGTGTAGTGATGATGTTATATGAGTGGAATGGTTGTTGATATTCAGATTGCATATCATACCTCAGTTGTGCTTGAGTCCGTAACTTGTAGCGTTATATGTCTCCCCAGGTATGGTACTATGCACTTAGCATGCTTGCGACCGATATTCAATATTTCTGTGATGAGCAATCTAGATCGGTGTGTAACTCCTTATGTGAATTTGGTGTGTGGATCGGGTGGCACGCCGCCATGGGTATGTTATTTGGATTGGGTTGCGTGCCAAAACAATGTGATGTTGATTACAGTTCCCTATATTTGTTTTTATGTGTTTTGTTTCCTATTTTTCCGAGGAAAACTCATATTAGATGTGTGCCCGCATCGCATGTCTGATTCGCGAGCTGGGTGTCTGTTCAATTATGTTTACCGCATCACATGTATGATTCACGAGAATGGTAATTAGATTTCCTTTTCATAGTTCATTTCCTTTATGTATCATGTTCAAATTGGTAGCCTATTGGAACTTTGTGGTAGCATATGAGACTTTTGATCATGTCCGGGGTAGCTTATTGCCTGAGCAATTCGTACGGGGTGAGACGAGACCATTGGATTTAGAATCATTGCAATCTAATTATATGAAGTATATTAAGGAGAAAAGACCATTATTTGGTTCAAAATGAGGTGATGGTTCTTGACAGTAGTATAAACCTAATGAATTGTTGATTTGGCAGTTAGTTATGAATTTCTACACATTTATTCCATCATGGTGGTATTGTAAGAGTTAGAGCAAGACCTATGTATGTAATGATGTGCAATGGGAGCATCAGATTCATGGAATTAGGACTAAATTGATCAGAGAATGTTATTATGGTCCTGTGATTAATGTGGTTCAAGGTGGTGAATTCAGCTAAGGTATGCTGTCTTGTTTTGGTGCTACGTGTAGTTATTGATTCGGTGAGCGTATGTTGGAACAAGCATAGCAGAGAATTCCGGATGTTGGAATTGGGGTCTAAGTCTTATTTGCATAAGTAAAAAAGGATATATCCAAATTGATCGAGCTAGGGTACCCAGCTGAGTTATGGTAGCACGGGTAGGTGCTCGAGGTATTAAGCAATGATTTCGGATAGCTCCAACGCAGTTTTCAGCACGTTCGAGGACGAATGTATGTTTAAGTGTGAGAGAATGTAACAATTCGACCGGTCATTTTGAGCTCTAGCAGCATCGTTCAGTAAGTTGAAGCCATGAACAACTTCACTTTAGGTATTATGACATGTACACACAGTCGGAACCTAATTCCGGGAAGTTCAAAGTTGATTTGGAAGGAGAATTCTAATTTTGGAAGTTAGTATTTTTGGAAGAATTTTATAAATTTAGGTTGAAGTTCATTTCAGTGTTATCAATGTTCGTTTGGGATTTAGAGCCTGGGAAGAGCTCCATATGGTGATTCTGGTGTTGGGAGAGCAATCGAAAGTGAATTCATAGGTTCGTGGGTCATTTTGGTGCCATTTGGCTAAAAGATAGAAATTTGAATGTTTTTGGAGAAGATTGACCGAAAGTGGACTTTTTCATATCGGGGTCGCTTTCGATTTCAGAAGTTTGAGTAGGCCCGTAATTTCAAGCATGACTTATGTATTAAATTAGAGGTCAATCAGACGTGATTTGATAGGTTTTGGCATCAAATGAAGAAGTTTGAAATTCTAAAGTTCATTAAGCTAGGATTGAAGGTCGATTCATGATTTTACCGTTGTTTGATATGATTTGAGACCTCGAGCAAGTCCGTAATGTATTTTTGAATTGGTTGGTATGATTGGTAGGGGTTCCGGGGGCCTCGGGTGAATTTCGGATAGTTATCGGATCAAATTGGAATTTGGAAAAAGAGCTGAAGCTGCTGTTTTCTGGTGTAACCGCACCTGCGAGACTTGGGCCGCAGGTGCGGAGCCGCAGAAGCGGACTTTGAGTCGCAGAAACGGAAATGGGTTAGCTAGGCAGGGACCGCAGATGCGGTCGGATTCCTTGCAGATTCGGGGCAGCACCTGTGGAAGGAGTGAGATATGCTGGAGGTAGATAGATTATTTCAACCTCATTTCTTGGAGCCAATTTTGGAGCAACTTTGGGGCACCATTTTCACCACCAAGCATGTGATAAGTAATTTATGCTAGTTTTGAGTTATTTACATGATTTGGATATGGATTTGAACATGGAAATTAGTGGAAAGCCTAGAAACTTAGTATTCTTGGAATTTGACCACGATTTTGGGTGTGGAATTAGGGAAAAATCATGTAGGTTTCGTGAGTCATGGGTAAACTTTATCTTCGAGAAATTTCAGAATCCGGGCACGTAGGACGAGAGAATTTTTTTTTATTTTTTGATCGGGTTAGGAACTTGTTATAAATTGGATTATAATAAGTAATTGAACATATATTAATGGATTTGCATAATTATTGGCTAGTTTTGGAGCATTTAGTATCGATTCGAGTCTTCGAAAGGGCGTGGAATGCCGGTTATGGATCTTCGGAGTAAGGTAAGTCTCCTTTCTAACCTTGTAAAAGTGAATTGTACACATAGGAGAAATAATTGGTTATGTTCTCCTACTTTAGGGGGATATGTATACACGAGGTGACGAAAGTCCTCGCGTAGCTACTAATATGTGTAATTCCGGGTAGTCTAGTGTTGATACTCAATTTTTCCTTATATATTTATACTCAAAATACTTTCAAAATAGCATGTATATGCATATATAAGCGTCCCCAAAGGTTTTGATATTTTTCCCGATTTTGTTTTATTTTAAAACCAATTTATGGCCTATTTGGCACTATAAAATCCAATAATTATTCTCAAAAATTGTCATTTTGTTGAATAATTTATTTTATTCTCACACTTATACAAAAATATAATTTACATGTTTTTTTCATAATTTTTACATCTTCATTTGGTATTTTTATACTAAAATTGTAATTTTAGCATATTTATATATTTAATAGCATTTTAATCATAAAATCATTTCTAATTTTTTTAAACTAATACTTATGCATTGTTTATCAACTCGGTATTTTTAATTTGATTTTTATGCATCATTTACTATTTTTGTAAATTCAAAAAGGGAAAAGTGGCTATTTCAATTGTAGCCCATTTTACTTTCAATTTTAGCCTAATTTCAGTCCCAATTTACCCTCTAATTAAACGATCCAATTTCACCAATTACCCTAGCCATACCCTATCAAACTAACCCCCCGAATCCCTCTTTAAATCAGGACCGTTGATTATTTTAATCAACGACCCACGTTACACTTTCCTTAATTAAACCCACCTCTAACCCTGATCCCCTTCATTTCTCTTCAACAGCTGCCCTTTTATCCCCCTCATCTCTTATACGCTCCCAAGCCCCTCCGAAACCGTAGCCGATTTCACCGGTCTCCAACCTTATTCCACCAGAAATCATGGCCTCTCAGGCCTTGAGCAGCCTGTACCTACCCCCATATACCTCTATGCTCCTTTTGCTCGAGGTTTCAGAGTCCAAATTTGAAGAGCCCGGCTCAGGATCTTTCGGATTCAAGTTCTATGGCCCTTTCCGGCTTATCTCTGGTGAGTCCTAGCCCTGTGAGTCCATCTCCGACTCAGGACCAGCCCGTTCCAGGCCTTTCTCATTTTCTAGGGTTTTCTCTGAAACCCTAAGCCCTCAAGGTTTCCTTTGTTTCTCTCTAAGATCTACTTCAGATCTGTGCTATTTTCTAAGATTTTAAAGTATTTTCCACATCTTTTTAATTTTTTGTTTTAAAAACTTTTCATCTTCTTAAAACTTAGGGTTTCCGTGATTTTTTGCTTGTTCTACTGCTATCTCTTATGTTTTACTTTGCTAAGTGTTTTCACTATGGGTTTCTGTGTATTTTATTTGCTGTATTTTCCTAGAGTTTCTAAGGATTTGTTTTACTATGTTTGTTTCCATGAAATGTCTGTGTTCTTTTGGTTTTCCATAGTTTATTTTGACTGATCTTCTATGCTTCGTCTTTGCATGTAAGCTGTGGGGAAAAACCCTAAAATTTGGGGGGTTTTCAACCATTTGTGCACGATTATTTGATTCTTGTGCTGCTTCTTGTCAGATTTCAAAACCCTAAATTCGTCTCATGTTTCTGATTCTTGCTAACCTTTTCAAGACCTTTTGATTTCTCGCATGTCTATGTTCTTCCATTTGATCACATGGCTACACTGTTTATTTAATTCTAGCCTTGCATGTTTAAATTTACGCACTCTTTATAATCAGACCTTTACTCTCAAAATAACCCTAATTTTAGGGATTGATTTCAAACCACCATTATGTGAGACTATTGGATACTTTCCTTGGTCTAATTTGGACCTATTTTCTGACTTAATTCTTTATTAAGTTTGAATCTTTGATTCATGATTTACTATGTGTTTGATTGATTTTACCCTTACCTTATTTATCTAACCGTGTGTTTTTAAAAGCTTCTCCTATGTATTTACCTTTTATTGCACCATTTCTTTCCTTAAATACAACTCTGCCCTCTCCTATTCAAATTCAAATTCCTTAATTAAAGGAGTTCCCTTCTTCTAATTGATTTTAATTGGTATTGAATTATATTTTGCCTTACTTACCACCTGTTTTCAAACTATAAATACCCTACTCCTTTTCTTTAAACTGACGAACAACTGAGTTCAAAACACACACACACACTCAAAGCTCTCTCTTCTTTACTATTGCTTGTGCTGTTGTTCTGACTAGCCAGTTGAAAGCCAAGGCTAGACTTTGGAATCTCTCTTGCTTTCCTCAAGTGTTTGCTGAAGTATTTCTGGCTGTTTTACTGCTCTATTTATTCTGTTATTTAGAATTTGCAATTGGTATGCCTCTATAATTTAAATACTACTCTCCAAAACTATGTGTTTACTTCTCTGTTTACAAAACCTCACTACATGCTTTATTGCATTATATGACTATACATTAGTCTGTCATGCCTTTCTTCATGCTTCTGTATCTTTAAGTGCTGTTATGCTTGTCCCATCCCCCTTGATGTTTATGTAAATGCTTTCATGTGATCCCATTCCCTTTAACCCCTATTTATATATGAGTATTGGTTCTAGGATGAGGGTAGCACCCTATTGCTATTCCTGACCTGGGACCAGGTTCTCTTGAACCTTTACTCAAATCAGTTCCATTCCCTTAACCCCCTTTATGTGTTGAGCCTTGACAAGGGTCTGGAAAGTGTCCTAATCACCACACAGACCCTTGTCTGACTACTAAAAGTCTGCTATTTATTTGTTTGAATCATGTAAAGGGTCAGGGGTGTGCCAGTCTTACCCATGGCCGGGTATGACCACCCTTTACTTTGGTTCTCTCTAGTCCCCTCACTTTACACTTACTCTTAGTTCTTTATGTTCTGCCCCCCCTATGGTATGCCATGATTTACTCTGTTACCTCATTAAACCTTTAGGGTGTAAGCATTTCCTGGGCTTCCTAAAAGCCCTTGGATCTTTGAAACACATGTAATTGGGCATTAAGATTGAATTAGGCTTCTCGGATCTAGCTGTAGGCTGTGATGCATTTTGTTTACTTTCTTTTTGGTTCCGTAACAATCTTGTAAAAAGAATTTGGGGAATATTAGTGAAAGGTGTGGGAGGGGTTTATCTTTATTTGCATATGCTAAAGGGTAGACACTATGACTATAGGACTAGTGTTGTTATTCAATCTCCTAGATATCATGCCTATAAGTTCAATACTTTAAACCACCTAGAGATCATGTCTATAGATTTGTTTTAACGTTTCATAAGTCAATCATTTAGACACCATGCTTATAAGGTTTAATATTCAGCCACATTGCAAGTCATTTAGAAATCCTACTTATAGGACCTAATACTCATATAATAAGTTGCATATAGAGATCATGTCTATAGGAAATGCATAAACGCTAGGAAAACTGTAGGGCAATCAAATATTCATCCACTTATCAGTTCAACGACAGTAACGAGTCTTACAAAATCAAGATATAGATAGCATGCCTATAGGATTCAAACTCGCCTAATATGAGTGATAATCTTCCAATTAGTCTCAAACGCTTTCAGCGAAAAATTAGTCCAAACCTGTTTGCTTTTGAAATCTGTCCAAGTCCATCTGTTTTAAAATTTTCATAAATCTGAAGTGTCCTTAAAATTCCAAATTTACATCTTTATTCTGAAACCAACCCCTTAGTTTTCTGCCTAAATTTTTTTACTTCAGTTCTTTTCGAAAGTGCCTCTTTACAACTTTACTATACTTTTACTTAAGAAATTCGGCTAATTTGCAATCCATCTCTGAACTTCTGCAATTTTCAATTTTTGTTTCAAAACTCTTATATACGGGCTCTTGTCTAAAATTAGTGCTTTCTGAATCACTCGTTTTGAAATACCTTAAGTTCTGAATACTAGATCCTAATGTGGACTTTTTATCCAACTCTCTTTGTTAAGCTAATCCGTCCACCGTTAATTTTAATTTCAAGACCTAATCAGTACGTGCACGTCATGCTAAACTAATTGCTGTTGTGATTTATGGGGTTTGTATGAGCCTTTGAGTGTTTGATTTGTATACCATTATTTGTTATTTGTTTTTATTGACGCCGTAGTATTTTGTCCTTTTAAACTCCATATATGCCCCATCATTTTCTCCCCTTAAGGATTAGAAGTCTAAATACCCCGAGACTAATAGGACGTGACATGTATTATCATGTAATAAGTAAACGAGACTAATCACGTTTAAATACCTTAACATGATGGGAATGGTAGAATATGTAGATGATGACGGTGCACTAATATCTCGTGTGAGAATGATTGCTGGGTATTGCACCGAATGATTTATTTAAATGTTTTCTTCAAACTGAATCTCTCTTTTACTTGTGCCATTCTTCTTTCAAAATTGTTGACTTTCTTGTATTTCTTATGTGCAAACTTTGCTTGTCTACTCCTACTATTCTTAAAGTCACAACTAAGCAAGGCCGGGAACCACACTAGTGGTGCCTAACACCTTCCCCTCGAGATAATCTCACACCCTTACCCAAACTCTAGTTTTCTTTCAAATCCTTCTTCTTTTCTCTAAAAGTGTCCTAATGCACTATAATCATTAAGTGGTGACTCTTCAAACTCCATAGCCCGAATTCCCCTAAAATGGGATAAAGGAGTCATTCCACCCATAATGTCATAAACCCAATTTCTCTCCTTGCAAGGAAAAAGGGGGCATCGACAGCATGTCGACTCTGCTGGGGATTCTTTTAGGATTTTACCATTACTTGATTTCGTGACGTTATTGCTTACTTAATCACATTTATTTCTTGTACTTGATTATTTCATCACAATTACTAACTTGAATCTTCATGTCTTTTCTTTCCTTTAATTGTCTTCTTTATTGCTTTATTTCGATACTGTTGTAATTTCGAGCAAGCATTGTAATCATTTATCTTATGAACGTGAAAATTCATGTAATTTGTTTCATTATTGTAATTGCATCTCTAAACATCATATTCCATTCGTGCCAAACAAATCCTATAGCAACGCTTATAATGAGTGGTTGCACCATTTCGATATTATAAACCCCCTAAATGTGGCAAATGCATGTTTGCGGTAAAACCAATCGATCGACGATGTAGTCGAAGGTTCTGCGCCTTTCCCTCTTGAGTTTTCCGCTCAAGAGTACCTTGTCTAGCACTTGAAATGTAGAAATTGGCTTCCATTAAACTGTTGATGCATCATGGTCATGCCTAGCTGAGTCAGTTATGTTGTCCGCACAATGACTCATTAAGACAGCCTAAACCAAAGTCTATCGGGTTTCCTGAAACCCAAACGGAAACCTTCACGTTGTGTGCATTTATTTGGAGAACTAAATGCCTTTTGGTAATTATTGATTTAAAATAGTCGAGTCTGGTGGGGTTAAGGGCTTTGTTATGCAGAAATGAGGCATGAGGTCCCCAGATTCGGTATGGTATCCAACATCCACCCAAGGTTGCTAAGATGGTAGGAAGATCTTCATGGCAGCGATCAAACCATTGTCCGCAAGTACCTAAGGAATTTGCCCTCACTTGTGAAAATCCAACCCAACAACAAGATCATTGAGGCTGCCACTTTGTTTTGGGATGGTGATCAATCAGTGTTCCATTTCGGAGACTTGGAGATGACCCCTTGCTAGAAGAGATAGGGGGCTAATTGGTATCCCTTGGGAGACTTCGGGTTTGCTTATCAGAGAATCACAAAAGTAGAGGCTTTCTTAAGATGATGGGGCTCAAGAAAAATCCCAACCTTTCTTGGTTTAAGGACTCCTACATTCCATTCAACTTCTTATATGAGAAATATGGCCACAACAAGTCCTATCGCACCTACATGAATTCACCCTCACTTCTTTGGGACATATATATAGAAGGGTGTTTGTGTTCATGTTTTGCTTATTGGGCATGATAAATTTCCCTATGAAGAAGGCTAAGATCTACACCAGACTAGCATGGTGACCAAGACCTTAATGGAAGGAATCGACAGGCAGTTTTTCAGCATAGTGCCGATGGTCATCGCTGAAATCTACCAAGCCTTGGGAAAGTGCCAACAAGAGGCTCCACAATTCGAGGGTAGTAATCTGCTGCTTCAACTTTGGCTCCTAGAACACCTTCAGAAAGGTGACTATAGATAGGAAATCATACTCAGGGATTGGGATGACCATATCGCTTTTCATAACCCAAAGCAAATGAACTTCATGACCAACATGTTCGCTCAGCCAGAGGACACCAATGGATGGGTAGAGTTTTTCGAGAATCTAAAAGAAGAACAAATGTAGTGTTTTGAATGGTTCCCAACAGGGGAGTTTATTATCCGTTCTCGAGAATTCCTCATACTCATTGGCCTGAGGAGAACTCATATCCACCTCCGAGTCATGAGGCAAGCCGGAAGGAAACAAATCATACCCAGGATGGAGAAAACGAGTCATTTCAGGGCTGACTTTAAAAATGATGATAGCCCGCACAGGTGTCACGCTCAGCATATGTGGCACTGCAAGTTAGTCTTAGGGAGGGAGCCTATCAAACCAGACAGGTATCAAGCCGGGTGTGTGCTGCACTACACAGATTGGTTGGAAGATGATCACATTGGTTTGAGTCGTCCAAGATTCGTCCACGGTCATAGGATTATTGACGATAAAACTGAAGCGCAAGTCAAATACAATCAATTGCGCAAGAGGATGAGAGAATGTGAGAATGAACTTCGGGAAATACAGGAAGCCCACGAGAAGCTGATCAACGAGTGGAAGGATATGGCTATCAATGCCAACAATCGTTTGAGGTATTTGGAGCGAGGTCTAGTGTAGTTGGAAGGGAAGTTCTTAAAAAGAATTGAAGACTGTCAGAATGCTAAGGGAAGTGTAGGCGGACATCTGGCTTGAGCCTATCTACTATTAGGGATGTGCGAGTTGATACAGCTGTATGAGGGAGGCAAGAGTACCGGATCTGGGGAAGGTCCTTCTGGGACCAAGCAGTTAGGGTCTTTATTTTTCCGCTTTCTTAATGTAATAAGGCCAATGTCCATTAGTGACGTCTTTATTATTTAGCTGTTTTTAGACTCGTTTTGTTTTTATCAATAAAATGATGTATTTATCATTATAAGTTCTCCAAATTTAATTTGTCGCTAGGCCTACCTCGGGCACAACGAGGCACCCAAATTAGGAAGCGATTTTATTCCCGCACAATGTGTTTAAATATTGCCATATTATTTATCAGAATCCGCACTAACTTTTTACCTTTTTTGCCGTTCTTTTATTTTTTATTCCCCTCCCAAAGGTTAGTTCGTGCATTTTGGCACCATTAGCATACTCCACAAGATCGAAGGGTCGTCCACCTCCTCCTCCTCCAAGTCCTACAAGAAACAAAAACAAAGGCAAAATGGGAGATACAAGCGCTAGAAAGGAACTTGAAGAAACTTCTCAGAATGCTGCAATCACAAAGGAGACTGCTGCTCATCTGGAGCAAACTTTTCTCAGATTCCAAGAGGAATTGGACCAAGTTAGAAACCTGACAAGCCTATCAATCACTCTTGCCGCTCCCGATGTTAGCACCCAGAACCCCAAACCACCACTAAACATCCCACAACCTCCAATGCAACCCACTCATAACACTCCACCGCACATTCCTGAACCGCAAAACACTACAAAAGACCATACAACTCCAATCTTTGTGGACACTATGCTGCATTATAGTTAGCCAATCACCAGTGCAGTCGAATCAGATGACAAGAGCTCTCTCATTCAGAATTTGGCCGCTGAGATCAAGAAGTTGACTAGCCGGATCCAAGGTTTTGAACCTAGCAAAGGTGTCGAAGGGTTGAATTACGAAGATCTCTATGTTTAGCCAGAATTTGAGCTTCCGGAGGTTACACACCTCCCAAGTTTGAAATGTTCAATGGCACAGGTGACCCCAGGGTCCACTTGAGAATGTATTGTGACAAGTTGGTAGGAGTTAGAAGGGACGAGAAGATCCGCATGAATCTATTCATGAAGAGTTTAAAAGGTGATGCTTTATCCAGGTATATTAGCCAAGATGCAAAGAAATGGACTAGTTGGGTGAACATGACGTTTGACTTTATGGATCGGTCTAGGTTCAACATGAGAATGCACCAGACGTGTTCTATATCTAGAATCTCAAGAAAAAGCCCATGGAGACCTTTCGCGAGTATGCTACTCGTTGGAGATCAGAAGTTGCTAAGGTCAGCCGGCCTTGGAGAAAGAACAAATGAACAGGTTCTTCGTCCGTGCTTAGGATCCGCAGTATTACGAGAGGTTGATGCTAACAGAGAGCCAAAAGTTCTCCACATCATCAAGTTGGGAGAAAGGATCGAGGAAGGCATCAAAAATAGTATGGTTACTAACCTCAAGGCATTGCAAGCTACCAACAAGGCTTTACAGTCTGATGGCTCGTCAAAGAAAAAGGATGTAAATTCTGTAATGGATATGCAAAGGAACAACTCCCCTATGAAGCACCAAACCTATCCCTCAGCTCCACTCACATATCAACCTACCTTAAACTACCAAGCACCATCACCCACATACCAAATTCCACCACCTGCTTACCAATCACCTCCACCACCTGCATATCAACCCACCTCACCTAGATATTCCCAACCCGCACTTGTGTACCAAGCATATAATTCCCAACCTTCTCTCTACCCATCATCTCCCACCCGCCAGAACTTCCCTCGACCTAGACCAAACTTCGACCACAAACCTCCTAGACAATATACCGCCATAGCGGAGCCAATTGATCAATTATATGAAAAACTCAAAGCAGCTGGTTACGTTACCCCTATCCGAACCATAACTCCAGAAAACCTTTCCCAGGGGATTAACCCAAACAAGACTTACGCATACCATTCCAGGATGAAAGGCCATACCATCGACGAGTGTCGTTTGTTGAAAGACAAGATTCAGAATCTGATTGACAACAAGGTCATTATAGCAAAGGAGCCCGATCCTAATGTCCGTAACAACCATCCACCTAACCATAAGGGTGGACGCATCCACATGATCGAGATCGAAGATGATTGATACCCCAAGGGGTCAATCGGTTTGATACCTGAAGGAGACGAGCCTAAGAAGCGAACAGTTACTCTTAGTCCCATTGTTGTCCAGATTCAACCCTTTAAGGGTGGTAAATGTGTTTGTACCAGCCGAGTTTGAAACACCTCATGCAAAGGCACCAAAACTAATTGAGGTTGTGTTTGGGGTTCCAAAGGCGCCTACAGCGTTTGAAGTTACCGTGTTACCTCCCAAGGCACCTATTCCAGTCTCCAGGACAGATGTAACCCCGTTCAAGACAAATGTTATACCTTGGGATTACATCGCTGGGGCTAGAAAGAAGGGAAATACATATATTGGGGAAGCAATTGCCGCACAGGCATGACCAGGACAGGCACGTGTTTACACCGGAACACTTGGATGAGTCTAGCAAGTAGGCCTCCGAGAGGGCTATTGAAACTGGACCCGATGACTTTTGGAGGAAGATACGGGCCAAAGATGACTCAGTCGTCGAGCAAGTGAACAAAACTCCAGCATAGATTTCTATTCTGGCCCTTCTACAAAGCTCTGAGGTGCATAAAAATGGCTTAATGAAAATACTGAGTGAAGCTTATATTACCAGCAACATAACAGGAGGCGAAATGGTAAACATGGTGGGTCAGGTATTGGAAAGCCATAAGATCACCTTCCACGAAGATGAATGACCGCCAGAAGGGCTTGGTCACAACAAAGCATTGCACATCGCTGCGCAATGCGAGGATCACTTTATCACCAGGATTCTTGTCAACGGGGGATGCAGCCTCAACATTTACCCATTTGTAACTCTCAAGACACTTGGTAAGGGATTACACGAGATCACAGGTGGGGCTATCAGTGTCAAAGCTTTTGATGGATCGTAGAGGTCCACCATTGGAGCAATTAGCTTGTATATGGGACCTACCTGGTTTGGTTTTGAGTTCCAAGTCATTGACGTACTGGCGTCCTACAATTTGTTGCTAGGATAATCCTAGATCTATGCCGCTGGGGTTGTGGTATTAACTTTGCACCAGACTGTAAAATTTGAATGGAATCATCAGGAAATAATCATCCATGGAGATGATGGCAACACTATATATAGTCTCCAGGCCATCCTGATGGTTGGAGTTAGAAGGAAAATTGGTGGAGAAACATACCATCACATCAAGCGAGTCAACACCATAGACAAAGACAAGTGGTGGGATAACAAAATTGAGAGCATTTTGAATTGGAGTGGATACGAGCCCGGAAACGGGCTTGGCAAGAATCTCTAAGGCATCACCAAGCCTATCCAGTTGAAGAAGCATGGAACTACTTTTGGCCTGGGTTATGAATACATTTGGGAGGAGTTCAACGACTAGTCGCCACCATGGAGAGGTACCTACTACCCTGCAGAGCACCCTCTACCTCAGTTGGAGCAGACCTTTCAGCCAACTGATGTCATATATGGATCAGAGGAAGATGAGATACTGGAAGCAATAAAGAACCTATTTCTGGAGGATGATATGGATTGCCGTGTTATCTTCGAGGAGGAAGGGGAGGAAGGCCCTTCGATTCAAGCTGTGAACCGAGGAGAACATCTCACCAGTTGGTCAATCAGGACCACCAGTGCCCGGAGAGCCTCGGGTTAGCAAGGCTAAATGACGCATATGTATCATACTTTACTTTTAGTTGATTTTATTTTCCGCATTGTCTTTACTTTTCAAAAGAGCTCCGATGTTTCAGACAATTATGAATTTAATCAAAAGAATTTTCCAAGTTTATCTTTATATTTCACTCTCATTTTTTTATATACCATTTACTTTATTTTACACGGCATTACCATTACATATCTTGATGATGAACTAACGATTGTAACTTGCAATGAGACAGTGTGACAAATGGACATAGATTCAGAAGAGGACGAAATACCAGAGTAGGTTGTCAGGGAGGTCGAGAATTTTGAGAGTAGGCCTAAGTCTAACTTAGACGAAACTGGGGTCATTAATTTGGGAGACGCAGAAAATGTCAAGGAAACACGTATCAGCGTACACTTGTCACCATCAGAAAAGAAAGAGTATACAGAGTTTTTGAAAGAATATGAGGACATATTCACCTGATCGTATGATGATATGACCGGTCTCACCACATCCATTGTGGCTCACAAGCTGCCGAGAGATCCGACATGCCCACCAGTAAAACAAAACTTAGAAGGTTCAAGCCAGACATGAGTTTGAAAATCAAAGAAGAGGTTACCAAGTAGGTCAAAGCCAGGGTAATCAAAGTGGTAGATTATTCAACATGGTTAGCCGAAATTGTGCCGGTACCAAAGAAGGATGGGAAGGTTAGAGTTTGTGTCGACTACCGGGATCTCAACTGGGCCAGTCCTAAAGACAATTTCCCTTTACCAAATATACATATATTGATAGATAACTGCGCTAAACATGAGTTGCAGTCATTCGTCGATTATTTTGCTGGATACCACCAGATATGGATGGATGAAGAAGATGTAGAGAAAATGGCATTCATCATGCTGTAGGGAATGTACTATGAGGCCGTTCGGTTGAAAGAATGCTGGTGCTACCTACATGAGAGCCACGACTACAATCTTTCATGATATTATACATACAGAGATCGAAGTGTATATGGACGATATCATCATTAAATCCAGGAAAGCTGCAGATCACATGGGAGATTTGAGAAAATTCTTCAACAGAATGAGGAGATACAACTGGAAACTGAATCCCTCCGAGTGTGCATTCAGGGTTCCCGCTGGAAAATTATTGGGTTTCATTATGAGTCGTCGGGGAATAAAACTGGACCCTCAAAGGTCAAAGCCATTCAAGAGTAGTCACCACCAAAGAGCAAGAAGGACATGATGAGTTTTCTCGGGAAACTCAACTATATTAGTCGATTCATAGCCTAGTCCACTGTCGTTTGTGAACCCATCTTGGTTCCACCCGAGCCAGGGAGACCTCTATTGCTTTATCTTGAAGTATTCCCTCACATGATATATTTATTCATATTTTATTAAAATATTTAATATTTAACATATAAAATTATATGAATAAATTACCAATCAAATTCCCTCACACCTAAATCCTTGCTCGTCCTCGAAGAGAAACATTTCTATTGATAAAAAGTTTTTTTCAAAATGGTGGTCTTTGTATGATAGAAAATTTATTCAAACTAACTTCCTTAATTAGGCCAAATGATTAATCTTTTATGATTCACCAAATCATTTACCTTGCTTCTGATTTTACTTTTGAAAAGAACAAAATTTACATTCTTTTCCTCTTGAATCTTTCGGAATTGATAACTTTATTATCACACATTTTGAATGTCACAATTCTTCTTCCATAGGCTTGCTCTTCAGGTTAATCTCCACTAATATAGATTCAACACTGATTTTTAAAATCTATTTAGCACTTTTTCTTGTCTTATAATGTCAGGCTTCAGGCTAGTAGGATAAAGATATTTTTTGTAGTGATTTTTTTTCTTCCAGCTTGGAGCAAATGTCATTAATACTGATTATTATTATTATTATTATTATTATTATTATTATTATTATTTGCTGTATTTTTTTTGTATATATGCTTTCATCAACATAAAGAGATATAAGAATATACAGACACTTACATATTATATCTTTCTTCCCCCATTTTTTGGTTATATGCCTTGCACAATCTTTCTTTCCTTTTTCTAACAAATATTACTTATCATGGTTGGAAGAAGTAATAACTATAATAATAATATACATCTCTTTTTTCTTTTTTTTTTCTTTTGGGGGATTATAGACCATGGTGTTTTTTAAAAAAAAAATAGGATAGAGGCTCAAAGATAGGTTCTAAGAGATAAATTTTTTTTCTTTGGAGAGAATAAACTAAAAGAGGCTAAAAGGTGTATCAAAGAAAGCCTAATTTCATTTTTCAAGAATCAGTGTCATCCATTATTTCGCCTCAAAGAACATTTAGAGCAAGTTCTAGAAAAATTATTGAGTATACCTTCTTGTGATAATAACTTTTCTCAATTCCTTTGATCTTGTGAGTTGGAGATGCTAGTTTTGTCTTTACAAAATTAAAGTCATAGGGATGGAGCTGATATGATAATGAAAAAAAACTTAATATTTGAGCACAATAGAAAGAATTTATTTTATTAATTAAAAACCTACAGTGACACAAGCATTAAGAAGAAAAGTTTATTATAATATTATAGAAAATATATTTATAATTTATAAATACATAAAGTACTACGGAAATTTCGAAAAAAAAATAAATTAAAAATCTTTTTAGCTTTCAAATTTACAGTCATAGAAGAAAGCTTGAAAGAAACTGTGACCACACATGTTTTATGTGTAATAGACTGAACTAATTTAACACCTTAATAGTCACGGGGTCATGGTTTTGATATAAACTAGAAAATCTACCTGAGCCAATAGTTAATTTACATAATTAGATAGTTAACCAACCAATGACTTAGGCATACTGACCACCATGGAATTACTACTGTATAGATGTCTCTGTTTTTGTACAGGCCATCATGGGATTTCCCGGTTGTACAATAATCTAGATATTAACCAGATCAATTGGTTAAGCATTTATTCGTATAAATTATATTGGGCTTATGAGGCTCCATTGCTTCACCCTCAATGGCTATGGGTAGAGAAATTGTAGTTATGAGTTTAATGTCATCAACTCGACTTATTAACGACAGAAAGTATTAGGCAATCAAGGTTAACGATGGTTGTTGCTCAAAATGGCCTCCAAAATACAACTTTAGCCTGTGACCATTTACCTTAAATTTATCTCCTCCATTTGATCTGTTGAATTTTAATTGCCCATATGGAGTAACATCTGTAACATTATAAGGATCTGTCCACCTGAATTTTAATGTCCCTGGAAATAGCCTCAGTCGGCTATTATAAAGAAGTACATGATCTCCAATATTGAAACTTTTTTGTCGAATCAAGTTGTCATGCCATATTTTTATTTTTTCTTTGAAAATGCTTGCATTTTCATAAGCTTTCAATCTCAGTTATTCCAATTCATTAACCTGAAAATATTTCTTTTTACCAGCAGAGGTTAATTCAAAGTTTAATGCTTTCAGTGCCCAAAAAGCTTTGTGTTCTAATTCAACTGGCAAATGGCAAGACTTTCCAAAGACTAATTTATGTGGGGATGTTCCAATTGTTAATTTGGACGCCGTTCGGTATGCCCAGAATTCATCATCTAATTTTAAAGACCAGTATTTTCTTGAAATTCCAACTGTCTTTTCAAGAATTCTTTTTAATTCACGATTGGAAACCTCAACTTTCTCTTGTGTTTGAGCATGATATGGTGTTCCAGTTTTGTGAGTCACACCATATATTGATAGCAAAGCAGAAAATTGTCTATTTATGAAATGAGTTCCTTGATCACTAATGATGACTCGAGGTGTGCCAAATCTTGTAAAAATATTTTTATTAAGAAAACTACACACTGTATGAGCATCACTATTCCTTGTGGGGATGGCTTCAACCCATCTTGATACATAATCCACAGCCAGAAGGATATATTCTAATGAATGAGAAGAAGGAAAAGGTCCCATGAAGTTTATTCCCCAAACATCAAATATTTCACATACCTGTATTGATTGTAATGGCATCTCATCTCCTTTAGAGATATTACCTATTTTCTGACACCTGTCACATTGTGCAACATATGCTCGGCATCCTTGAAGAGTGTTGGCCAGAAAAATCTGGCCTCCAATACTTTAATGCCGTACGGTTTGCAACATAATGACCTCCAATTGCTCCTTCATGGCAGTGATACAAAATTTTTGTCATCTCTTCTTCAGGTACACACCTCTTGATGATATTATCTGCACAAATTTTGAACAAGTAAGGTTCATTCCACATATAATACTTAGCATCAGAAATAAGCTTTTTTCTCTGCTGGTAAGAGAGTGTCACGACTCAAACCCGGTCGTGATGGCACCCGACCGTAAAGCAAGGTAAGCTTGACCATCAATTGCTTCCAATTTAACATTTAGTCTCAAGACCGAGAATTTAAAAATATTAATCAAAGATTATTAATAGAGTAATATAGATAAATACGGAAAATCGATAACACACCCATAAGATCTGGGGTCACGAGTCTAGAGCCTCTAAACCAAACTGAGTAATAATTATAGTATTTGAATAACAATATAAAATCTGAGAAAGTATATAATAATAATGAATTGAGAAAAATAATGAAGAGCAACCAGGTCCTGCGAACGTCATGCATCTACCTCAACGACTCTGGAAATATCTATGGAGACTACGAGTATCAGAAGCCTCCGGTGTACCTGAATCTGCACACAAGGTGCAGGAAGTAGGGGTGAGTACTACCAACTCAGTGAATAATAAGTATAGAAAATGTCTGAAAGCAAGAAATCCACGAAATGCCACAAAGCAAAGCTAAATCTAACAACCCTATTCCTTAGCTACGAGCTAACAACAAACAATATCAGATACAACAGTCAAGTATCAGCTAAAGATGCAAAACAATGCACAAGAATACGCTGCGGTGTGCAGCCTGAGCCAACCATATTTATTTAACGTCGACATCGCTCACTGGGGGTGCGTACAGACTTCGGAAGGGCTCCTTCAGCCCAAGCACAATATCAATATATATAACCGTTGTGGCTTGCAGCCCGAGCAACCCTCAGTCCACAGTATGCGTGAAAGTCACATAACATATTCAGTATGATTCTTTGCGAGTTTTTAATTATTAAGGTGTACATAATTTAATTAATCAATTTCAGAAATAATATGACTTAACATTTAATGACAGTGATTAGGCACAGGACTGAGATCAATGATTACGCAAATTATGTTATCACACAGATATTCACCCTAGACGGGTACTATAGATCGGCACAAGGCCCCAAACATGGCATTAAGCCCAATTATCAACTACACAATGTGCGTATCACACATCAATAATTTATATTCATCTCCCGGGATGGACCAAGTCACAACCCCCAATCATTTACAATCCCACACCTGCCATGGGGTGCGAGTCACGCCCTAATATAGTGTCACGATGTGATAAACCGGGGTTTCAAACCCTGAGGCCATCATCTATACAAACTACTCACCTCTAACCGGTCGTAGACTGGTCTGTAGTGCCTTTTCCCTTCAAATCTTCTTCTACAAGTGTCGAATCTATTCAAAACCACAACGAAAACGAATAGGTTATTATAGACTAAATAAACATAACCCAATCGAAATAATTTAAAAAGCGCTAAAAATCACGAAGTTGGTAAAATTCGAGCCCCGTGACTAGTTCTCGAAAAATTCTAAAAATTACATCTTTGGATTCCTCGTCTTGCCACGAGTCCGTACATATAAAGTTTATCAAAAACGAAGTTCGTTTACCCTCTCAAATCACCATTTTACTCTCTCTTAGGCTTCAAGCCCTAACCACCATTTTTAACCTTAAAAACCTTGAATTTTATAGTTTAATCTACTATCTTACACCATATAGACATAATCCGAGCCAAAGAATCATTACCTGAAGAAAAACCTAGAAACCCTCTTCAAAATCACCCACAAATCGTCTCTTTCCGAAGTCAAAAGTATTTTCTTAACTTATGAAATTTGCAAACACTGTTTCATTAATTCCCTGCGATTTCCGGTTCCGCGACACACTGGCCGCTTTTGCGGTCTCCTTTGAGTCAACTAGGACCGCTTCTGCAGTCTTAAACTGCTTTCGCGGTCTCTGCCTATGCGATCCCCTGACCGCTTTTGCGGTCCCCCAATTAGTCCATGACCGCTTTCGCGGAAGCTGCTTTTGCGGTGATTTTTCCGCTTTCGCGAAAATACTGGAAGCCTATGCAACAGAACTGTTGCAACTTCAAAAATTCTCATTTTCATCATCCGACATCACCCCGAGGCCCTCGTGACCCCAACCAAATGCGCAGATATGTTCCATTACTTTATTTAAACTTGCTCGCAACATAAAAACGCTATCATTAACATCAAAATCATCCAATTTCCACGAATTCAGGCCTAGGCTAAACTAAAACTTCTGAAACTTGCATTTGATCCAAAACCTGACCTAAACACCTCCGAATGATCTGAAAATTTGTACGCATATTGAAAATCATTTATTGGAGCTATGACAACTGTCGGAATTCTATTCCGACCTCCGAATCAAAATCTCACCTATCAACCGGACTTTGCGAAATTTCTAACTTAGCCAATTCAAGCCTAATTCTATACCGGACCTCCTAATTCAGTTCTTATTTCACTCCTAAGTCAAAAACTACCATCCGAAACTAGCTGAATCAACGGAAATCCATTCCGAGCCTTCTAATTCACAAGTCAACATTCGGTTGACTTTTCCAGACTAACCTCCTCATAAGGAGACGAATTGTCTCATTTCTATCCAAACTACATCCGAATTACTTCAAACTCTCCAAATACATATACTGAAACATATAACATCATAAAACAGAGAAAACGGGTGGTAATTCACGGGACAACAGGTCAGGTCGTTACATCCTCCCCAACTAAAACAAACGCTCGTCTTCAAGCGGATCAAGAAACATACCTGGAATATCAAACAAGTGAGGATATTTGCTTCTCATTTCCAACTCGGTTTCCCAAGTGGCTTCCTCCTTGGGCCGACCACTCCACTGCACCTTCACCAACGCTATGTCCTTTGATCTCAACTTTCGAACCTGACAACCCAAAATAGATGCCGGCTCCACATCATAGGTGAAGTATTCATCTAACTGGATCGTGCTGAAGTCTAACACATGTGATGGATCCCCAACATACTTTCAGAGCATAGAAACAGGGAACATCGGGTGGACTCCTGACAAGCTAGGTGGAAAAGTAAGCATATAGGCCACCTCCCCAATTTTCCTAAGTATTTCAAAAGGCCCAATGATCCTTGGACGCAGCTTCCCTTTCTTTCCAAACCTCATAATGCCTTTCATAAGTGAAACCTTCAACAAGACATTCTCGCCCATGGCATAAGATACATCTCGAACCTTCCGGTCCGCATATCTCTTCTGACGCGATTGAGCTGTACGAAGTCTCTCCTGGATCACTTTCAGCTTCTCTAAGGCATCCTGAACTAACTCTATCCCCAATAATCTAGCCTCACCGGGTCAAACCAACCAACCGGAGATCTACACCGTCTCCCATATAAGGCCTTGTACGACGCCATCTGAATGCTGGATTAATTGCTGCTATTACATGCAAACTCCACAAGTGGCCAGAATTCAGCCCAAGAACCTCCAAAATTAATAGCACATGCACACAACAATTCCTCATATATCTGGATCGTACGCTCGGACTGCCCGTCCATCTGTGGATGAAATATTGTGCTCAACTGCACCTGTGTGCCTAACTTCAGATGAAAAATCCTCCAGAACTGGAAAGTAAACATGGTACCCCTATCTGATGCAATGAAAACCGGGACCCATGCAACCGTACAATCTCTCGAATGAAAATCTCTGCTAACTTCTCCGCAAATGAGGTTGTACATACTGGGATAAAGTGCGCGGACTTGGTCAGCCTATCCAAAATCACCCAAAACGAATCTAACTTTTTCGAGGTACGAGGAAGACCACACACAAAATCCATAGTGATATTCTCCTATTTCCATTCTAGAATATCCATCCGGTGGAGAACACCACCGGGTCAAACAAATCATCAATACGAGGTAGTGGATACTTGTTCTTCACTGTCACTTTGTTCAACTATCTGTAATCAATGCATATTCGCATTGTGCCATGCATATCTTTACAAATAACACCGGTGCGCCCCACGGCGACACACTCGGGCGAATGAACCCCTTATCTAGGAGTTCCTGCAACTGTTCCTTAAGCTCCTTTAACTCTGATGGTGCCATACAATAGGGAGGAATAGAAATGGGCTGAGTGCCCGGCACCAAATCAATACCAAAATTAATATACCTGTCCAACGGCATGCCCGGCAGGTCTTCTGGAAATACATCAGGAAATTCCCTCACCACGGGGACCAAATCAAGACTAGGAGCCTCGGCTCCAACCTCCCTCAAAAATTCTAGATGTGATAAACATCCCTTCCCAACCATCCGCTGGGCCTTTGATAAAGAGATTACCCTACTGGGTACATAATCAGTCGTACCACGCCACACGATCCTCGAGATACCCGGCATAGCCAATGTGTCTGTCTTGGCGTGATAGTCCATAATAGCATGGCACAATGATAGCCAATCCATGCCCAGAGTAACACTAAATCTACCATGCTCAGTAGCAGCATGTCAACTCGGGTCTCCATACCCCCAATAGTAACAAGACAGGACCGATACACGTGGTCCACAATAACAGTATCACCCACCGGGGTAGATACATGCACAAGTAATGCAAGAGACCCTCGAGTAGTCCCCAAATGATGAGAAAAGTAAGAAGATACATAAGAATATATTGATCTAGGATCAAATAAAACTGAGGCATCCCTGTGGCAGACTGAGACAATACCTGTAATAACAGCATCTTAAGCAAAGCATCTGACCTACCCTGAAGAGCATAGCAACGGGCTTGACCACCACCGGATCGGCATCCCCCTCTGGGGCGACCCCTAACTGCCTGACCCTCACCCTAGCTAATGGGGCAGGTGCTGCAGACACTAGGCCAGAAGACGAGGGCTAACCCCTCTGCTGAGATGAACTGAAAGAATGATGGGACACTCACTCTGTATATGCCCAAACTTGCCACACTCATAACAACTCCTTGGCGATGGGGGCTGGGACTGAAGGGAACCCCTTGCACCAGTGTGGCTGGCTGAAGAACTCAGCCGAGATGAACCTTGAACAGATGGGGCATGAGATGAACTATGCGTTGGAAGTGCGCTCAGAGATGGATGACCCTGCTGGGAGCCTTGATAACCCCGACCAGAAGATGAACCACGATACTCTGACTGAGCTGGATGTGGAGCCCTGAAAGAACGACCCCTGCTCTACTGAGACTCGCTCATAGATGGAGCACCACTGGAGCCACCTGATCCTTGAGGCCTCTTGGCCTTCCTCTCCTCTCTCTCCTGACGGCGAGCCATCTCAATATTGCAGGCTATATCCACCACCTCTTCAAAGGTGTGACTCAGGACCGTCTCACGAGTCATAGGAATACGGATGAGATAAATGAGCCCATCCACAAATCGTCTGATCCTCTTCTGATCCATCTAAACCATCCACGGAGCATATCATGCTAACTCTACAATTCTCATCTCATATTGCGTCACTAACATATTCCCCTGACGAAGACACTCAAACTGCCTGGTAACTCTTCCCTCTGAGATCGAGGTACCCACTTCTCCAGAAAAATAGTGGAGAACTCCTGCCAAGACAATGGCGCTGCACCTGCCGGCCTACACCACTCATAAGCCTCCCACCAGGTAAAGGCTGCTCCTAAGAACTGAAAAGTGGTAAAAGATACCCCACTAGTATCCAAGATCCCTGTTGTCCTAAGCATGCGTCGACACTTATCGAGAAACCCCTGGGCATCCTCTCCCGGAACATCACTAAAAGTAGGAGGTGAAAGCCTGCTGAACCTCTCCAGATGACGCTGCTCGTCATCTGGCATCACTGGCACCCTATCACCCTGAACTGGAACAACCGGCTGAATAGGGACAACAGGCTGAACATGGGCAACTGGCTGAATTGGTGGTGCCTCTGGGGTCTGCAAACCCTGTGCACCTTGCTGTGGAGTTCGAGCTGCGATGGTTTGATGACCACCCACGGTCTGAGATGTAGCTACAATATTAGCCGAGACTTCCTGAGCTAGGTTGGTGCAAATCGATAAGATCTGATGCAGGGCCTCCTTAAGTCCCGGAATCACAATAGGCACTTCTGGTGCCTGAGTAGGTGCTAATGGAACCTCTGCAACCGGAGGATGATCCTGAATGGGGGAAACTGGTTGATCAACTGGCGCTGCCCCTCCTGCTCTGACTCGACCACGACCACGGCCGCGCCCTCGACCTCTAGTGGGTTGCAGTGGTGGTCGTCTGCCACGTCCGGTCACATGTGTTCTCGCCATCTGTGAGAGAATAGAATACAGAAGTTTAGTTCTCGGATCAACAAAGTTACACGACAAGAATTTCAAGAATATGTAGTTTTCCTAAGGTTCTGCAGCCTCTCAAGGATAACTACAGACGTCTCCGTACCGATCTGTGAAACTCTACTAAACCGGCCGAGACTCATGAGGCGTAGTAACCTAGGCTCTGATACCAACTTGTCACGACCTCAAACCGATCGTGATGGTGCCCAACACATTGCTAGGCAAGCCAACCTATCACACTCACGTTCTTAGCTACAAGCTCACATCCTTAATTCAAAATCATTAACAACTAGAGATAATCAGAAATTTTAGCAGTTATATATAGAAAACATCCAAACAACTAGTAGTAACAACCTCCCACAGATCTGGGGGTCATGAGTCTAGAGCCTCTACTAGAATAGCGTAATAATACTAAAATATATCATAATTTGAATACGCGGAAATATAAAAAGATTACAGAAGTAGTGGAGGAGTCAGGTCCTGCGGACGCCAGGCAACTACCTCGACAAGCTCCGGAAATACTCTGAAAATCCGCAAAAAGATCAACTCTGCCCTGAGGTACCTGGATCTGCACACATGGTGCAGGGAGTAGAGTGAGTACTTCCAACTCAGTGAGAAATAGTAACAAATAACAACTGACAGTAAGAAATCCGGTGAAATCACTATACAGTTCTATTACCAGCAGTATAGACAGTAGATAAGTACCAAATAGGAAGAGGAATCTGATAAATACTTTTTTTTACGTCCGACCAGTTACTAACACCGCTGCGGCGCGTAGCCCGATCCAACACTATGTATATATATATATATATATATATATATATATATATATATATATATATACACACACACACATACACACATACTGCTGCGGCGTATAGCCCGATCCAATATAATATATAAGATGCTACGTCGCGCATCCCGATCCAACAAATATAGTCGACTACGCTTACTGGGGGTGTGTACAGACTCCGAAGGGACTCCTTTAGCCCAAGAGCAATAATAATGCAGCATGCAGTCCGATCCATATATCACCGCGGCGTGCAGTCCGATCCACATAATATGCTACTGCAACATGCAGTCCGATCCATATAATATACTACTGCGGCATGCAATCCGATCCATATAATATGCTACTGCGGTGTGCAGTCCGATCCATATAATATACCACTGCGACATGCAGTCCGATCCATATAATATACTATTGCGCCGTGCAGTCCGATTCTTATAATATGCTACTGCGGTGTGTAGTTCGATCCATATAATATACTACTGCAGCATGCAGTCCGATCCATATACATGTGTATGTATATACTGCTGCGGCATGCAGTCCGATCCATATACATGTGTATGTATATACTGCTGCGGTGTGTAGCCCGATTCGATGTATATATATATATATATATATATATATATATATATATATATATATTTATATTTATAAAAATTAGCCTCACTACGGGGTCCTTGACCCCTCTCAGTCAATATGGACTTGGCCTCTCGGTCCCACTCCGCTAAGACAGGGTGTTCAACCCGAGGTATTGCTCATTCAGGGTGCAAGTTACAAAGTCCGATTTATTTCATGATATACAGATGGTATGTGTCCAATAAGTAAAGTGAGGTCAATCAACTCAACATACTCCCTAGGAGTTCTACAGATCGGCACAAGGCCCCAAACATGGCAACTAGACCAAATTATGCGAGTACAAGCTCAGTCTCAGTCGAGAAATATAGTAAGCCATCAATCGGGATGGACCAAGTTCGTATCCCCAGAAAATTCATCACTACGCATCATCACAAGATGTGTGTCTCATCTCCACTTAGCACCGTATAGTGCAAATAGGAGGTTTCAAACACTCAGTATATCATTCATAACCATAGCTCACCTCGAACCATCCAAAATCCTAGATTGCGTTGTGCTTTCCTGGGAAATCGACCTCCTCGAGTTTGGAATATGATCAAAACCACAAGAAATATGTTATAATTAGATAATGGGACATAACCCAATAGAAAGAACTCAAAAAACACCCAAAAACACGAAGTTGGCAAAACCCGAATCCCGATCCCACATCTCAAAAAATTACAAAATTTACATCACCAGAATCCTTGTTTCGCCACGAGTTCGTACATATAAAATTCATCAAAATCGGCATCCAAATGGGTCATCAAATCCCCAATATTTCATTTCAAAAACCAAGCCCTAGTTTCTTCAATTTTTACCCAAATTTCATAGAATTAATGGATGATTCTTCGATTAAATGACGTATTAAGGCCATAGACTTACCTCCAATCACTTCCCGTCGAAATTCCCTTCAAAATATACCAACAAAATCTCAAGGTGTTGCAAAAATGGAGGATATAATGATAGGTTCGCGATTGAAATTTTTCATTAAAAGTCTTCTATCGAGGTGAATCTCTTCTATGCGATCGCAACCCCTGGCTTGCGATCGCAGAGCACAATTTTAATCCCTCCAATTTTCCTCCTTTGCAATCGCAATTGACCCCATGCGATCGCAATGAACCCAGGCCTCCAACTACGCGATCACATCCTTACCTCCGCGAATGCACATGACTACTTCCCTATACTATGCGATCGCATAGACACTTATGCGATCGCACAACATAAAAATATGACCCAGAACCAACCTCCTATGTGATCGCAATGTCCCTCTACGATCGCATAGAACTGCAACAGCTGAATCCCAATCTGCAACTTTCAAACATGCAAACGCTCTCTGATAACCACTCGAAACCATCCCGAGGCCATCGGGACCTCAACCGAAGGCACCAACATACCCCAAAACATCATACGAACTTGTTCCAATCATAAAAACATGACCAACAACAAAACAATTATCAACTCATGACGGATTCAAGCCTAAGTTATACTAAAACTTCCAAAACTCACATTCGATTAAAAACCCGACAAAACGACGTCCGATTGACCTGAACATTTACAGACATATCCAAAATCACCTAGAGAAGCTAAAACAACTACGGGAATTCCATTACGATCCCCGGATCAAAATCTCACCTATCAACCGGAATTCGCCAAAATTCAAACTTAGCCAATTCAAGCCTAATTCTACACCAAACCTCCAAATTCAGTTCGATTTCAATCCCAAGTCGTAAATCACCACCCGAAACTAGCCAAATCATCAGATATCCATTCGGATTCCTACAACTCATAAGTCAACATCCGCTTGACTTTTCCAAACTAGCCTTCTCTTAAAGAGACTAATTGTCTCAATTCCAACCAAACTCTAACCGAATCACTTCAAACTCCACAAACACATATGATAAAACATAAAGAAGCATAAAACGAGAAAAATGAGGCACTAAGACACATGAAGATGGGCCGGGTCATCACATCGATCCCCTTGACCGCTTATGCGATCCCCCAATTAGTCCATGACCACTTTCGCGGTAGCCGCTTTTGCAGTGATTTATTCGCTTTCGCAGAAATACTAGAAGCCTATGCAACAGACTTGTTGCAACTTCAAAAATCCTCATTTTCATCATCCGACATCACCCCGAGGCCCTCGGTACCCCAACGAAATACATAGATATGTTCCATTACTTCATTAAAAATTGCTCGCAACACAAAAATGCTATCATAAACATCAAAATCATCCAATTTCCACATATTCAGCTCTAAGTTAAGCTAAAACTTCCGAAACTTGAGTTTGATCCAAAACCCAACCTAAACACCTCCGAATAATCTCAAAATTTTCACGCATATCCAAAATCACTTAACGAAGCTACTGCAACTGTCAGAATTCCATTCTAACCCCCTGATCAAAATCTCACCTATCAACCAGACTTCGCCAAATTTCTAACTTAGATATTCAAGCCTAATTCTACACCGGACCTCCAAATTTAGTTCTGATTTCACTCCTTAGTCACAAATCACCATCTGAAACTAGTTGAATCTTTGAAAATTCATTCCGAACCCTCTAACTCATAAGTCAACGTTCAGTTGACTTTTCCAAAATAACCTCCTCATAAGGAGACTAATTGTCCCATTTCTATCCAAACTCCATACGAATTACTTCAAACTCTCTAAATACATATATTGAAACATATAAAATCATAAAACAGGGAAAATGGGGTGGTAATTCACTGGACGACGGGTCAGGTCGTTACAAAGAGATCTTGGGGTGTCCATATTCCAACCAAGTAGTTAGCAATATCTGCGAACCAGGGTGGTTGATTCGCAACAGAGTCAATTGAAAAAATGTGTTCATCGGGAAATTCTTCTTTTATCTCGCTGAACTCAAGGGGAGGGTCTTCTAGTCTAGACAAATGGTCAGTTACCTGATTTTCTGTTCCTTTTTTGTCTTTTATCTCAAGGTCAAATTCTCGCATAAGAAAAATCCATCTTAGCAATCTAGGTCGAGCATATTTTTTGGCTAAGAGGTATTTAAAGCTGCATGGTCAGTAAAAATAGTGACCTTTGTTCCTATCAAATAAGAACGAAATTTATCAAATGCAAATACTACTGCCAGTAACTCTTTATCTATTGTGGCATAATTCAGTTGAGCCTCTTTCAGTGTTCTACTGCATAGTAAATGGGATGAAAAATGTTATCCTTCCTTTGGCCTAAAACAACACCACCTCCCGTATCACTAGCATCACACATAACCTCAAAAAGTTGACTCCAATTAGGGGACACAACTATAGGGCCAGTTGATAATTTCTCCTTAAGGGTGTCAAAAGCTATCATAAAATCACCTGAAAAATCAAACTTAACATCTTTCATCAAGAGGTTAGTCAGAGGTTTTGAAATCTTTGAAAGCTCCTTTATGAATTGTCTGTAAAACCTGCATGACCTAGAAAGAGTCTAATCCCTTTAATAGTTGTGGGAGGGCGTAATCCTACTATAAGATTAATTTTAGACTTATCAACTTCTATCCCATTAGCAATGATTTTATTTCCTAAAACAATTCCCTCTGTAACCATAAAATTACATTTTTCCCAATTCAGAATCAAGTTTGTCTCTTCACATCTCATAAAAAATAAAGTCAAACTGTAAATACAATCTTCAAATGTTTTGCCAAAGAGTGTAAAATCATCCATAAAAATTTCAAGAAAATTTTTCAGTCATGTCAGAAAAAGATTGCTGACATGCAACGCTGAAATGTAGCAGGGGCGTTGTACAGACCAAATGGCATTCTCCTATATGCATATGTTCCTTGAGGATATGTGAAAGTTATTTTATCCTAATCTTCAGGTGCAATTGATATTTGGTTATGCACTGAATAGCCATCAAGAAAACAGTAAAAACCATATACTGCAATTCTTTCTAACATTTGATTAATAAATGGTAAAGGAAAATGATCTTTTCTGGTAACATCATTGAGACGTCTATAATCAATACAGACTCTCCATCCTGTAATTGTCCTCGTAGGTATGAGTTCATTATTTTCATTCTTTATAACTGTCATACCTCCTTTCATTGGTACTACCTGAACTGGACTTATCCAAGGGCTGTCTGAAATTGGGTAAATAATACCTGCTCTAGAAGCTTGGCAATCTCCTTTTTCACCACTTCTTGCATTGCAGGATTCAATATCCTTTGGGGTTGTATTATTGGCTTGTAGCTATCTTCCATGAGGATTCTATACGTACAAATTGCTGGACTAATCCCTTTGATATCCTCTACAGTCCATCCTAAGGCTCCTTTGTGTACTTTTAAGACTTGAATTAGTCTTTCTTCTTGTTCTGCAGTCAAAGAAGATGAAATAATTACTGGAAATAGTTCTTGCTCAAGATAAATATATTTTAAATGAGAAGGAAGAACTTTGAGTTTAATTTTTGGTTGAACTTCTTCTGATTGGATCTCCTTATCCTCAGAATCTTTTTCCAGTATTTCAGCTTCTCTCCTAATTGTGGGATCATCATCTTGTGCGGTGCATGATTTGGTCAAACATCTTTCCATTGAGTCGGAAATGTATTGAGCATCTTTGAGTTCATCTTCAAGATCACTAATCATGTTAATAGAAAAGCACGAAGATAATGCCTCATCTCCTGAAAATCTTAGTATCTTTTGCATATAAAAAATGACTCTTTCTTCCTTGATGAACATCTATGATTGCTCTTTCTGTAGCAAGAAATTGTCTACCTAATATTATTGGTTCATCAGAAAATTCTTTCAATTCAAGTACTATAAAATCTATGGGGAAAACAAATTTATCTACTCTTACAAGCACATTTTCAATTATTCCCTTAGGTTTTTAGTACTTTGATCTGCAAACTGAAGAGAAACACCTATGTCTTTCATTTCACCAAGATCCAATTTTCTAAAGATAGAAAATGGAATCAAATTTATTTATGCTCAAGAATCGTAAAGAGCTTTTTAAAAATATACTCCTCCTAGAGTACATGGAATGATAAAATTGTCAGGATCACCAAGTTTTTGTGGTAGCTTATTTTGAAGTATAGCACTGCATTTTTCAGTAAGCATTACCACATAAACTTCTTCCAATTTCCTTTTACTTGACAAAATTTCTTTTAAAAATTTACAATATGAAGGCATTTGCAACAAAGCATCAGTAAAAGGAATATTAATATGAATTTGTTTTAAGATTTCCAAATACTGTGGAAATTGACCATCAAGCATTTCTCGTTTTATTTTTTGTGGAAAAGGAATTGTCACGAATGGGACAACCATTTTTTCAGAAATGTTTTCTTCCTTTTTCTTTGTTTCTTTCTCCTTTGATGGTTCAAATAGTTTTTCAAAATTCTTACCCTTGTTTACCTGTTGTTCTGTCTGGTTCTTTTCTTGTGTGTCTGCATAAGGTTCATCTAGTTCCTTTCTTGACCGTAAAGTGATAGCGTTAAGGTGCTCCTTTAGATTTTTCTCTGTATTGCTCGGTAAGGGACCCTCAAACTTTTCTGACACAAGAGCTGCCAATTGGCTTAACTGAATTTCCAGATTTTTGAGGGATGAATTTTGGATTTCCATCTTTTCATCATGACCTTAATATAATTATACAAAAGGTCATCAAGACTTGGATGAGCTTGTTGGGGCCTCTGTGGTTTGGCCCTGCTTGTTGATATGGGCATGCTTGCTGATAGGGTCTGTAACTCGGTTGCCCACCATTTTGACTCTGGTATCCCTGCAGACCATGTACCTGTTGTTTCTGGAAGCTTTGAGAGTTTTCTGCACCATTTGGGTTACTCCATTGAAATGCTGGATGTTTCTGCGCCATTGGACTCCCAAAAGGATGTAGCTTTAACTGATGACATTAACCTATTCATAAGTTTGATTGGTTGCTTGACATTCATGGTTCTGGTGGTTACCTCCGCATATGTCAGAAGCCTCATATTGGTTTGATTGTTGTGTATTCACCTACAAAGATTCAAACTTTTCGTGCCATTGGATAGCATTCTTAGAAATTTCATTCAATAGTTGCAATGCTTCCTCCGTGGTTTTTACCATTACAGAACCTCCTGCAGCTGCATCTATCACATTTTTAGCAGAGGGTTTTAGCCCGTGATAAAAAATGTATAATTGCATATGTTCAGGAATGTCATGGTGTGATCATTTTCTTAACATTGCTTTTAATCTTTCCCAAGCTTGATAAACTGACATAGTGTCAGCCTACAAGAAATTAGAAATGTCTTGTCTTCACTTTGTTGTTTTAGCAGAAGAAAATTATTTGTTTAAAAACTTCTGAGTCATCTGGTCCCATGTTGTAATGGACCCTTGAGGCAAACTTCGCAACCAAGTCTTGGCATCTCCTTTAAAGAAAAAGGAAATAGCCTTAGCTTGATAGCTTCAGGAGGTACTCCATTATACTTAGCAGTTTCTACAAGTTCTAGAAAATTAATTAAACGACGATGTAGGTATTCACTTGTATCACCAATGAAAATACAAGATTGTTAAATGGTTTGAATCAGGCCGGTCCTGATTTTAAAGTTGTTGGTTGCCACTGGGGGCTTCCTAACACTAGATTCACAGTTAAACGATCAGGTCTAGCATAATCCCTAAGGATTCTATTTGCTGGCCTTGACACCACTTCATCAAATTGCTCTTCTACATGGACTAGTGGTGGGATCCCAAGTGGGTTCATGTCCACTGCTTCCTAGTTTTTCATTTCTTCACAAATTGCTCATTGAGAAGATGATGTTTTTTTCCTTCCTGCGCAATCGAAGATATCTTTCAATTTCAGCATCGTAAGCCAATTCTTTTATAGAAGAGTGGGTCATAAACTACTTAAAATTTTGAAAGTAAAACAAAATTAACATTAATTTCTAATATAGGACTTTAGTAGTTAATAACTAAACTAAAGTAAATTTCAAATATAAATAGTTAGTGAAGAAAAACAAATACCACAATATTATAGATAATAATACTAGTAATTAGTCTAGTGAAATAAAATAAAAATATAAAAAAATTAAACTAACAAGTAAGCATCAATAGTAATACTAACAATAATAATATAATATTACAAAAAAATAATTATAACTAAAGAATGATAAGAAAATAATAATATGTAACAGCAAGCTATATTGACAAATAAAAATAAAAATACTCGAAGTACTAGAAATGAGAAAAAAATTGATACAACTGATAATAACTACACTAAATATAATGAAGGGAAACTAATGATAGAAATAATAGGAAGAAGTACTAGTCTTTTTTTTAAAGTGTTAGTTACAAAAAAAAATGATAATATTAATATTACACTAACAGTTATAGCACTTAATTAGTAAAAATATAATCTGAAACAAAAATAATTTTAATAAATTCTCAAATTAGTGACAAAATATTTAATCTGAAGTAGATGTATGCCAATCCCCGGAAACGACGCCAAAAATTTGACTACTGAATTCTCACTTTTTTTGCTTGTTTTTTTTTGATTTTCATATGCTCTTTCTCCTGCGAAGTATGTTAGAAATATGGGATAACATGGTATATTTATTCATATATTTTTAAAAATATTTAATATTTAACATATAAAAATATATGAATAAATTATACCCATCATCTTATCTGGGTAGCTCAGTACTTGAGGCACTATTACTGTGCTTACACCACTTGTCTCATATCCAGGATGGATCCATTGAAGTATATCTTTCAGAAGCCCATGCCTACCGGCAAGCTCGCCAAGTGGCAAATACTGTTAAGCGAATTTGACGTCGTTTATGTTACCCAGAAGGCAATTAAAGGATAAGTCTTGGCAGATCACCTCGCCGAGAATCATGTAGGAGGAGAATACGAACCTTTAAAGACGTATTTTCCCGATGAAGAGATAGACTTCATAGGAGAAGACTTTGCAGAATTCTATGACGGTTGGAGAATGTTTTTCGATGGAGCTGCACATTTCAAAGGAGTCGGTATAGGAGCGGTTTTGGTATGAGAAACCGGTCAACATTACCCAGTATCCGCCCAGCTCAGATACCCGTGCACCAACAACATAGCCGAGTACGAAGCCTACATTCTAGGGCTCAAGCTGGAAATTGATATGAACATTCAGGAACTATTAGTGATCGGAGACTCGGACCTACTCATATATCAGGTTCGAGAAGAATGGGCAACCAAGAATTCCAAAATACTCCCCTATCTGCATCATGTATAGGAGTTGAGGAAAAGATTCAGAAAGACAGAATTCCAGCATGTTCCTAGAATACGATGAGTTCACCGATGCCTTAGCCACTTTATCATCTATGATCTAGCATCCCGATACAAACTTTATTGACCCCATCCAGGTCAAGATTCACGACTAGCCAGCTTATTGTGCTCACATCGAGGAAGAAGCCGACGGGAAAACTTGGTTCCACGATATCAGAGAATACCTAACAACAGGAGAGTACCCAGAGCTTGCCAATGCTACTTAGAAACGAACACTTCAGAGGTTGTCCAAAAAATTCTTTCACAATGGAGGAATCCTGTATAGGAGGGCTCCTTATTTGGGATTATTAAGATTATCGAGGCAAGAGAAGAAATCAGACTATTGGAGGAAGTGCACGCAGGAACCTGCATACCGCATATGAATGGTTTTGTGTTGGAGAAGATACTCTGAGCAGGGTATTTTTGGATGACTATGAAACGGACAACATCCAGTATGTTCGGAAATGCCACCATTGTCAAATACATACAGATATGATAAAGGTACCTCCAAATAAGCTTAATGCAACAAGCTCACCATGGCCGTTCGCCTCTTGGGGATTGGATGTCATTGGACCGATTGAACCAGCCGCGTCAAATGGGAACAGGTTCATCCTAGTGGAAATTGATTACTTCACCAAATGGGTTGAAGCAACATCATACAAGGCAATCACCAAGAAAGTAGTGGCAGATTTTATCTAAGATCGTATGGTTTGTCGGTTCGGGGTTTCAGAATCAATCATCACTGAGAATGGTTCTAATCTCAACAATGACCTGATAAAGACACTATGTGAAACATTAAAGATTAAACACAAGAACTCAATGGCTTACAGACCTCAGATGAATGGAGTTGTAGAAGCAACCAATAAGAACATCAAAGATACTACGAAAGATGATCGAAAAGCACAAGCAGTGGCATGAGAAGTTGTCGTTTGCCTTACTAGGTACCAAGGTCCACACATCAACTGGGGCCACTCCCTACATGCTGGTTTATGGTATTGAGGCGGTTATCCCCACCGAGGTCAAAATTCCCTCCCTGAGGGTCATACAAGAAGTAGAGTTAGAGGATGCAGAATGGGTCAAGAGTCGTTACGAGCATTTAGCCCTCATAGATGGAAAGAGAATGAATGTTGTATGTCACGGCCAATTATATCAGAACAGAATGTCCAGGGCCTTCAACAAGAGAGTCAAGCTGAGGAAGTTCGCGCCAGGACAGTTGGTATTAAAAAAAATATTTCTGCATCAAGATAAAGCTAAAGGGAAATTCTCTCCCAATTGGCAGAGTCCGTACATGGTTCATCAGGTTCTAACTGGAGGAGACCTTATTCTCACAGAATTGGAAAGGGACATGGCCCAGGACATTATAGTCTGAGGACGTCATCCTAATCGTCCGAAGACAAATATTCATGGTCCAATGAGAACTTGCATAACGTTTAAAATTGCGCAAAATATATACGCACATCGCCCATTTATAGGTATTCTGGCTGGCTCACGGGCGTCTCAGCATAAGCAATCCCGCTCAAGTTCTCCGCAGCCTGTCTTCTTCCAAGCACCTTCTCAGGTATAACTATCGCGTCCGTCTTTTTAAATCTCCATTGGCATATTCCGTCAATGGTTCCCAAACTACATATGGCCTGATTCTTGTAAAACCAGGGATATGTAGGCAGCTTAGAAGCCAGAGCGTCAAAATCCATTCACAATCACCGTTTCCGATCAAAATTGGCCATTTTATCTTTACTTGACAACTCTTTTATCCTCCTCGGGTAAAGATGGGAAGCTGTTGATACCCAATTTTTTCCTTTGTATTTTTATACTTAAAATACTTTCAAATCAGTCCCATTCCCTTAACCCCCTTTATGTGTTGAGCCTTGACTAGGGTCTGGAAGTGTCCTAATCATCACCCAGGCCCCCGTCTGACTACTAAAAGTCTACTCTTTATTTGTTTGAATCAAGTAAAGGGTCAGGGGTGTGCTAGTCTTACCCATGGCTAGGTATGACCACCCTTTACTTTGGTTTCCTCTAATCCCCTTACTTTACACTTACTCTTTGTTCTTTAAGTTTTGCCCCCTATGGTAAGCCATGCTTAGAGACCCTAGAGTTCCCTCTAAATTTGGATGCCTAAGGGCTGGTAATTCCACACATTGCACTACTCTGTTACCTCATTAAACCTTTAGGGTATATGCATTGTCTGGGCTTCCTGAAAGCCCTTGGAGCTTTGAAACACTCTATGAGAAGGCCTTGGAATCTGGAATCCGGATCTGGTGAAGCACATGTTATTGGGCATTAGGAATGAATTAGGCTTCTCGGATCTAGGTGTAGGTTGTGATGTATTTTCTTTACTTTATTTTTGGTTCTATAACAATCTTGTAAAAAGAATTTGGGGAATATAGTAAAAGGGTGTGGAAGGGGTCTATGTTTATTTGCATATTCTAAAGGGTAGACGCCATGCCTACAGGACTAATGTTGTTATTCAATCACCTAGATATCATGCCTATAAGTTGAATGCTTTAAACCACCTAGATATCATGTCTATAGTTTTTTTTAACGTTTTATAAGTCAATCATTTAGACACCATGCTTATAGGGTTTAATATTCAGTCACATTGCAAGTCATTTAGAAATCCTGCTTATAGGACCTAATACTCATATAACAAGTTGCATATAGAGTTCATGTCTATAAGAAATGCATAAACGCTAGGAAAACTGTAGGGCAATCAAATATTCATCCACTTATCAGTTCAACGACAGTAACGAGTCTTAAAAAATCAAGATATAGATAGCATGCCTATAGGATTCAAACTCGCCTAATATGAGCGATAATCTTCCAATTAGTCTCAAACGCTTTCAGCGAAAAATTTGTCCAAACCTGTTTGCTTTTGAAATCTGTCCAAGTCCGTATGTTTTAACATTTTTATAGATCTGTAGTGTCCTTAAAATTCCAAATTTACATCTTTATTCTGAACCAACCCTTAGTTTTCTGCCTAAAATTGTTACTTCAATGCTTTTCGAAAAAAATGCCTCTTTACAACTTTACTATACTTTTACTTAAGCAATTCGGCTAATTTGCAAGCCATCTCTAAACTTTTGCATTTTTCAATTTTCTGTTTCAAAACTCTTCTGTGCGCGCTCTTATCTACAATTAGTGCTTTGTGAATCACTCGTTTTGAAATATCTTAAGTTCTGACAACTGGATCCGGGTTGCCTAATGCGGACTTGTTATCCATCTCTATGTGTTAAACTAACCCGTCCACCGTTAATTTTAACTTCAAGACCAAATGAGTACGTGCAAGTCATGCTAAACTAATTTCTGTTGTGATTTACGGGGTTTGTATGAGCCTTTGAGTGTTTGATTTGTATACCATTATTCGTTATTTGTTTTGATTAACGCCTTAGTATTTTGTCCTTTTAAACTCCATATATGCCCCATCCCTTTCTCCCCTCTAGGATTAGAAGTCTAAATACCCTGGGCCTAATAGGACGGGACGGGTATTAGCATGCAATAAGTAAACAAGACTAATCGTGTTTAAATACCTTAACGGGGTGAGAAGGGTAGAATATGGAGATGATGACGGTGCGCTAACATCTCGTGTGAGAATGATTGCTGGGTATTGCACCAAATGATCCATATTATAGTTAAACTTAGGACCCTCTTTCTTTACTTTTTCTTTATTGAAATGTTCTCTTCAAACTAAAACTCTCTTTTACTTGTGCCATTCTTCTATCAAAATTGTCAACTTGCTTGTATTTCTTATGTGAAAACTTTGCTTGTCTACTCCTACTCTTCTTGAAGTATCAACTACGCAAGTCTGTGAACCACACTAGTGGATCTTGAGGGGTGCCTAACACCTTCCCCTCGAGATAATCTCAAGCCCTTACCCAAACTCTGGTTTTCTTTCAAATCCTTCTTCTTTTCTCCAATAGTGTCCTAATGCACTATAATCATTAGGTGGTGACTCTTCAAACCCCATAGCCCAAATTCACCCAAAAGGGGATAAAGTAGTTATTCCACCCATAATGTCGTAAACCCGATTTCTCTCCCTGCGAGGAAAAAGGGGGCGTCGACATCTAGGACCCAAAAGCATGTTGTACTTGAAATATCTGTAATTTTATTAACAGTTGAATTGCTTAAATCCTATCGAATTGGTAAATGAATTTATAAAAATATTAAACTTCATTTTCATACATTGCTGAAAGAGAATTAGCTTTTATTTGGATAAATTGTAATGACCTGACCCGTCGCCCCGTGAATTACCACCATGTTTTCTCCGTTTTATGCTTTTATATGTTTCAATATATGTATTTGTAGAGCTTGAAGTAATTCGGATGGAGTTTGGATAGAAATGAGACAATTAGTCTCTTTATGAGAATGTTAGTTTGGAAAAGTCAACCGAACATTGACTTATGAGTTAGAGGGCCCGGAATGATATTTCGACAGTTTCAGTTGCTCCGTTAAGTGATTTTGGATGTGCGTGCAAAGTTTCAGTTCATTCAGAAGTGTTTAAGTCGGGTTTTGATCAAATGCGTGTTTCGAAAGGTTTTGGAAAACTTAGGCTCGATTTCGATGTGAATTGATGGATTTGATATTTTTTGAGGTGTTTTGTTGATTGTAACAACTTTGAATAATGTTATGGGATATTTTGAAATTTTTTATTGAAGTCCCGGGGGTTTCAGGGTGATTTTTGAATGGCTAACGGGAACCTTTGAAGTTGGGAAATTTCATAATAGACGAAATCGTAAATGAGTGTGCACAAGACCTCACTTTAAACGTCAGTATCTCCAGTTATATAAGGTGTTGTGTGGGATCTACCTATCAAATTAAAGCCTTTGAGTCTAGTTTCCAACGCAACAAACTGTGTGTCATTTGGAGGTGCACACAAAAGGTTATGAGCATTTAACTGGCATGTGTCACTAGCGCGCCCAGATGCGCGCCCAGGTGCGCGACCGCACTAGTAACGGGCCTATAAATGCCCCATGACCGGTCTAGAGTGTTCCCAAGTAATTTTTGGGGTTAAGGCTTGCTCTCTCAAGGGGATTTCATCCTAAACTTCATCCCTATGATACAAGGTAAGGTTTTTGGAGTAAAAGTTGATTACTACTCCTAAACACTTCATGGATTGATCTTAATAATCCTTATATTTCATTTAGATCCTTAATTGATTCAAGAACACTCCAAATTGGATTCTCAAGAGTTTTACTACACGAGGTATATCTATCATCTCTAACTAATCTATGGTGATTATTTATGTATGATATATACATTAGAACTCATGGGATGATGATGGAAAACCATAAGTGCCTAACCTAGGTTGTGTTGGTTGTAGAGATTGTGAAAATGATTTAAATAAGGAGGTTGATGGTTGGGTATGAATGAATGGTCATACATATGTTGTTGGAAGTTATAAATTGGTTAGGAATGATGGTGGAGTGAATTTGTTGGTTAATTGGTGATAGTTGGATGAACCAAAACTATAGTTAGGAGGTGTAAATATCTATGCCTGCAAGGTGTTTGATAATATGCCTAAATGGCATAAGTTATGGAGTTTATTATCAATATTGGTCCTATTGAATGTTGTATTGTAGATTGAAGTTTCCTAATTGTATTGGATCATTGTATTAACTCTAAGGGACGAATTTTAGATATATATATATATAGGTTACAACCACGTCTTTTAGAAGTCAAATTTTATCGATGTTTGTGTGATTTTTGGGCATATTCGACACGCACGGAGGCCGATACAAGAGGAAAAGGCATTGCGGACCAGTCTATGGCCGGTTAGAGGTGAATAGTTTGTATAGATGATGGCCTGAGGGTTTGAAACCCCGGTTTATCACATCGTAATGCTATGTTAGGGTGTGACTCGCACCCCATGGCAGGTGTGGGATTGTAAATGATTGGGGATTGTGACTTGGTCTATCCGAGAGCTGAATAAGAATTACTGGCGTCTAATACGCACATTGTGTTGTTGATAATTGGGCTTGATGCCATGTTTGTGGCCTTGTGCCGATCTGTAGTACCCTTCTAGGGTGACTATCTGTATGATAACATGATTTGCATAATCATTAATCTTAGTTATGTGTTATTCACTATTAATAAATGCTAAGTCACCATATTTCCGGAATTGACTAATTTAATTGTATTCACCTTAAAAAAATTGGAAACTGGCAAAGAATCTGATTGAATCTATTATGTGACTTACATGCATACTATGGACTGAGGATGGCTTGGGTTGCATGCCGCAGTGGTTATATATTGATATTGCGCTTGGGCTGAAGGAGCCCCTCTAGAGTCTGTACACACCCCCAGTGAGTGCCGTCGATGTTAAACAAATATGGTTTGCTCGGGATGCACGTCGCAGCATATTCGTGTGCATTGCATTGCATCTTTATCTGATACTTGGTTGCTGTTATGATACTGTTTCGCTGTTAGTTCATAGCAAAGTTATAGGAATGTTAGTTATAGCTTTGCTTTGTGGTATTTTATGGATTTCTTACTTTCAGACATTTTCTATGCTTATTATTCACCGAGTCGGTAGTACTCACCCTTACTCCCTGAACCTTGTGTGCAGATTCAGGTACACCAGAGGCTTAGCTGATTCTCATAGTCTCCAGAGATATTTGCAGAGTCGTTGAGGTAGTTGCATGACGTTCGCTGGACCTTGCTGATTTTCATTATTTTCTCAGTTCATTATTATTATATACTTTCCTAGATTTTTATATTGATATCCAGATACTATTTTTATTACTCAGTTTTGTTTAAAGGCTCTAGACTCGTCACCCATGATCTTGTGGGTGTGTTTTTGGTTTTCGTACTTATCTATATTACATTATTAATATTCTTGCATTATTATTTTGTTAATTTCTCGGTTTGAGACTTAAATGTTAAATCAAAGGGATTGTTGGTCAGGCTTACATAGCTTTAGGTCTAGGTGCAATAACGACCGGGTTTTGGGTCGTGACAAGTTGGTATCAGAGCCTAGGTTACTAGGCCTCACGAGTCATGAGCTGGTTTAGTAGAGTCATGTTTATGGGTGTGTCATGCACCACACTTATAAGCAGGAGGGTACAAAACTTTAAGGAAACACCTCACTTTCTTGAAATTCATATCGTGCTGTTTGATAATGTGAAAAGCTAAATTTTCGTACTCTATTCTCTCGCAGATGGCGAGACCCCGTGCTAATAGATGTGGAGGACGACAAGCAGTACCACCCGCTAGAGGCCGTGGACGCGGTCGTGGTGCTGGACGAGGTGGACCAGCACCTGCAGACCCACCAGCTGATCCAACTATAGATGCTCCAGCAGCACCTATTCAGGCACCGATAGTGCCCATCATGATTCTCGGTCTTCATGAGGCTTTGGCCCAGATTTTGTACGTCTGCACTAGCCTAGCTCAAGCGGTTTTAGCCACTACAGTAGCGGCTACTTCTCAGACCAGGGGTGGTCATCAGACCCCCGATGCTCGCACTCCCGAGAAGGTTGTTCAAGGCTTACAGACACATGAGGTAGCTCCAGTTCAGCCAGTTCCGCCAGTTCAGCCAGTTGTTCCAGTTGCACTAGTTGTACCGGGCGGGCCTGCTCCAGCTCATGTGGTTCCTGTTATGCCGGATGATGAGAAGCGTCGTTTGGAAAGGTTCGGTAGGCTCCAGCCTCCGACATTTAGAGGTGCTGAGGGCGAGGATGCCCAAGGTTTTTCTGGATAAATGGCAGTGTATGCTTCGTACAGCGGGTATTCTGGAGTCTAATGGAGTGGCTTTTACCACTTTCCAGTTCACAGGAGCTGCATTTACTTGGTGGGAAGAGTTTGAGAGGCGTAGGCCTATTGGGGCGGTGCCCCGTTACTTTGAAACAGTTCTCCATGGTATCTTTGGAGAAGTATGTGCCCTAGTCTCACAGGGAGGAGCTGCATCATCAGTTCGAGTGGTTGACTCAGGGAGATATGGCAGTGACTCAGTATGAGTTGCGGTTAACGCAGCTGGCTAGGCATGCTATGTGGATGATCCCGACAGATATAGAGAGGTTCATAGATGGCCTCAACTATCCAATCCGTATATTGATGACTAGAGAGAGGGCTACCACAGCTATTTTTGAGGAGGTTGCTGATGCGACTCGACTGATTGAGATAGATCATCGCCGGGAGCGTGTGGAGAGGGAGGCCAAGAGACCTCGGGGTGCATGTAATTTCAGTGGTGCTCTGTCTAGGGGCCAGTTTCAGCATGGTAGAGGTTGTTCCTGCTTCAGTCCGGACGCATAGAGTCTAGTGGAGCCTCTTCAGGCCGGGGCCATCAGGGTCATCAATAGAGTCAGCCTGCACTGAGTGCTCTTCCATCTCAGAGCTCTGCTTCTGCTCCTTCAGCTCAGGGTTCATCTGGAGCGAGGGGTTATCATCAGTCCCCTTCTCTGACTTTAGTTTGTTGCTATGATTTCGGTGAGTTGGGTCACATGAAGAGGCAGTGTCCTCGACCCGCAGTAGGCAATCTCAACAGAGGGATCAACACTCGTCTTTTGCACAAGTTTCTTCAGCTTCCACTCAGATAGCTAGAGGTGGAGGCCAAGCAACCAGAGATAGCCCCAGGGGTGAGGACCATACTGGTGGTGGCCAGGCTCATTTCTATGCCCTTCTAGATCAGAGGGACGCTATTGCCTCGGAAGCAGTTATCACAGGTATTATCTCAGTCTGCCATATGAATGCTTCTATTTTATTTGATCCCGGATCTACCTATTCATATGTATCCTCTTATTTTGCTCATCATTTGGGTACGACCCGTGGTTGTCTTGCCTTTCCCGTGCACGTATCTACCCCGATGGGTGATACTATTATTGTGGATCATGTGTATCGATCCTGTCTGGTGACTATAGGGGGTCTGAAGACCCGAGTTGATTAATTATTATTGGGCATGGTGAATTTCGATGTAATTTTGGGAATGGATTGGCTATCTCCATACCATGTTATTTTGGACTGTCATGCTAAGACAGTTACACTAGTTATTCCGGGTATTCCGAGGATCGAGTGGCGAGGCGTGACTGATTACGTACCTAGCATGGAGATTTCTTTCTTAAAAGCCCAACAGATGGTTGGCAAGGGGTGTTTATCATATTTGGCTTTCGTGAGAAACGTGGAAGCCGAGACTCCTAGGCTTGATTTGGTTATCGTTCTTAGGGATTTCCATGACGTGTTTCCAGCGTACTTGCCATGCATACCGCCGGACAGGGACATTAATTTTGGTATTGATCTGGTGCTGGACACTCAGCCCATCTCTATTCCTCCCTATCGTATGGCACTAGCAGAGCTAAAGGAGTTGAAAGGTCTACTTCAGAAATTCCTAGATAAGGGGATCATTCACTCGAGTGTGTCACCTTAGGGTGCACCGGTATTATTTGTAAAGAAGAAGGATGACACAATGAGAATGTGCATCGACTACAGGCAGTTGAATAAGGTGACAGTGAAGAACAAGTACCCACTACCCCGTATTGAGAATTTATTTGATCAGCTCCAGGGAGCAAGGGTGTTCTCTAAGATTGACCTTCGATCACGCTATCACCAGCTGTAGATTAGGGAATCAGACATTATGAAGACAACTTTCAAGACAAGATATGGGCACTACGAGTTTCTAGTGATGTCTTTCGGGCTGACTAATGCCCCAGTCGCGTGCATGCACTTGATGAACATTGCATTTCGACCTTATCTGGATTCTTTTGTGATTGTGTTTATTGATGATATTTCGGTGTATTCGTGTAGTCGGGAGGAGCACGCCCAGCACTTGGCGGTGGTCTATGAAACTATATGCAAAATTCTCTAAGTGTGAATTTTGGCTTAATACTGTGACTTTTCTGGTACGCTTGGTGTTCTGTGATGATATTCAGGTTGACCCAAAGAAGATTGAGGCGCTGCAGAGTTGGCCCAGACTGTCCTCAGCTATTGAGATTCGGAGTTTCCTCGGTTTGGCAGGTTATTACCGCAGATCCATTCAGGGTTATTCATCTATGGCTTCGCGTTTGACGAAGTTGACTCAGAAGAATGCTCCATTTGTGTGGTCAGCAAGGAGAGCTTCCAGAAGCTCAAGTCGGCTTTTACCACAACTCCGTTATTAGTATTACCATCAGTTTCAGGCTCGTACTCGGTGCATTGTGATGCTTCGAGAGTTGGGATCGGTTGTGTGTTGATGTAGAAGGGTAGAGTTATTGCGTATGCTTCTCGTAAGCTAAAGCCCCATGAGAAGAACTATCCTGTTCATAACTTAGAGTAAGCTGCAATTGTGCATGCCTTGAAGATTTGGAGGCATTATCTTTATGGTGTATCTTGTGAGGTATATATGAACCATCACAGTCTTCAGCACTTGTTTAAACAGAAAGGTCTTAATTTGAGATAGCAGAGATGGCTGGAATTACTCAAAGACTATGATATTACCATTTTATATCATCCTGGGAAGGCCAATGTGGTGGCCGATGCTTTGAGCTGGAAGGCTATTAGTATGGATAGTCTGGCGTACATTCCAGTTGGGGAGAGGTCCCTTGCGGTTGATGTTCTGGCCTTGGCTAATCAGCTGGTGAGGTTAGAAATTTTCAAGCCCAGCCGGGTGTTGGAGAATGTGGTTTCCCGGTCTTCTTTGTATGACCGCATCATAGACTGGCAATATGATGACCCGCATTTGCTCGTCCTGAAAGACAAGCTCTAGCATGATAATTCTAGAGATGTGACCATTAGAGATGATGGTGTATTGCGGATGCAGAGCCAGATTTGCGTGCCCAATGTGGATGGTCTCCAGGAGTTGATATTAGAGGAGGCTCACAGCTCGCGGTATTCGATTAACCCGGGTGCCGTGAAGATGTGTCAGGATTGAGACAACATTACTGGTGGAGGAGGATCAAAAAGGACATTATGAGTTATGTGGCTCGGTGTCTCAACTGTCAGCAAGTCAAATACGAGCACTAGAGACCCGGTTGTGTACTCCAGCGTATGGGTAATCCGGAATAGAAATGGGAGAATATTACCATGGATTTTGTGAGTGGTCTTCCTCGTACCTCGAAGAAGTTTGATTTAGTTTTGGTGATTGTGGATAGGCTAACCAAGTCCGCGCAGTTTATTCCATTATGCACTACCTATTCTGCCGAGAACTTAGCAGAGATTTTCATCTGGGAGATTGTACGGTTGCATGGGGTCCCAGTTTCCATTGTATCAGATAGGGGTACCATGTTTACTTTCCAGTTCTGGAGGACTTTTCATCAGGAGTTGGGCACACAGGTACAGTTGAGCACAACATTTCATACACAAACAGACGGCCAGTCCGACCGTACAGTCAAGATATTAGAGGACATGTTGCATTCAGGTTCTTGGGCTGAATTCTTTCCACTTGCGGAGTTTGCGTATAATAACAACTATCAATCCAACATTCAGATGGCGCCGTATGAGGCCTTATATGGGATACACGATTTGGGTTGTTTGAGCCCGGCGAGGCAAGATTATTGGGGACAGAGTTAGTTCAGGATGCCTTGAAGCAGGTAAAAGTAATCCAGGAGAGACTTCATACAGCTCAGTCGCGTCACAATAGTTATGCAGACCGGAAGGTTTGGGAGGTATCTTATACCATGGGCGAGAAGGTCTTGTTAAAGGTTTCACCTATGAAGGGCATTATGAGGTTTGGAAAGAAAGGGAAACTGCGTCCAAGGTTCCTTGGACCTTTTGAAATACTTAGGAGGATTGGAGAGGTGGCCTATATGCTTGCTTTTCCACCTAACTTGTCGGGACTTTACTCGGTTTTTCATGTTTCTATGCTCCGGAAGTATGTTGGGGACCCGTCTCATTTCTTAGACTTCTGCACGATCCAGCTAGATGAGGACTTGACTTATGATGTGGCGCCGGAGGCTATTTTGGGTCGTCAGGTTCGAAAGTTGAGATCACAGGACATAGCTTCGGTGAAGGTGCAGTGGAGAAGTCGGCCCATGGAGGAAATATTCTCACTTGTTTGATATCCCTGGTATGTTTCTTGACCCGCTCGAGGACGAGCTTTTGCTTAAGTTGGGGAGGATGTAACGACTTGTTCCGTCATCCCGTGAATTACCACCCCGTTTTCCCCTTTTTATGCTTTTATATGTTTCAATATATGTATTTGGAGAGCTTGAGGTAATTCAGATGGAGTTTGTATAGAAATGAGACAATTAGTCTCTTTATGAGAAGGTTAGTTTAGAAAAGTCAACCGGACGTTGATTTATGAGTTAGAGGGCTCAGAATGGAATTTCGATGGTTGCAATAGCTCCGTTAGGTGATTTTGGATATGTGTGCAAAGTTCAGGTCATTTGGAAGTGTTTAAGTTGGGTTTTGATCAAATGCGTGTTTCGAAAGTTTTTGGAAAACTTAGGCTCAAATTCGATGCGAATTGATGGCTTTGAAATTGTTTGAGGCGTTTTGTTGATTGTAAAACTTTGAATAATGTTATGGGATAGTTTGGCATTTTTGATTGAGGTCCCGGGGGTTTCGGGGTGATTTTTGGATGGCTAACGGGAACCTTTGAAGTTGGGAAATTTTATAATAGACGAAATCATAAATGAGTGTGCGCAAGACCCCACTTTAAATGACCATATCTCTAGTTATCTAAAGAGTTGTGTGGGGATCTACCTATAAAATTAAAGCCCTCTGAGTCTAGTTTCCCAAACCATGTGTCATTTGGAGGTTTAACAAAACGTTATGACCATTTTACTGGGCATGTGTCTCTAGCGCGCCCAGATGCGCGCCCGCGCTAAAATGTGTGCGTCCAAGACATAACGCTGGGCAAACTAGCGCACCCATGTGTGCGACTGTGCTACCACGGTTGTAACGGGCCTATAAATGCCCCAAGACCAGTTTAGAGTGTTCCCAAGTCATTTTTGGGGTTAAGGCTTGCCCTTTCAAGGGGATTTTTTCCCAAACTTCTTCCCTATGATATAAGGTAAGGTTTTTGGAGTTCTTTAAGTTGATTACTACTCCTAAACACTTTTATTAACATGTATTGATCTCGAAAATCCTTAGATTTCATTCAAATCCCTAATTGATTCAAGAACACTCCAAATTGGATTCTCAAGATTCTTACTACAAGAGGTATATCTATCATCTCTAACTACTCTATGGTGATTATTTATGTATGATATATATATTAGAACTCATGGGACGATGATGGAAAACCATAAGTGCCTAACCTGGGTTGTGTTGGTTGTAGAGATTGTAAAAATGGTTTAAATAATGAGGTTGATGGTTGGGTATGAATGAATGGTCATATATATGTTGTTGGAAGTTATAAATTGGTTAGGAATGATGGTGGAGTGAACTTGTTGGTTAATTGGGTATAGTTTGATGAACCAACGCTATAGTTAGGAGGTGTAAATATCTATGCCTTCAAGGTGTTTGATAATATGCCTAAATGGCATAAGTTATGGAGTTTATTACCAATATTGGTCTTATTGAATGTTGTATTGTAGATTGAAGTTACCTAACTGTATTGGATCATTGTAATAGCACTAAGGGATGAATTTCAGATATATATGGGCTACAACCCCGTCTTTTAGAAATCGAACTTTATCAATGTTTGTGTGATTTTTGGGCAGATTCGACACACGAGGAGGTCAATACAAGATAAAAAGGCATTGCGGACCAGTCTACGGCCGGCTAGAGGTGAGTAGTTTGGATAGATGATGGCATGAGGGTTTGGATTATCACATCGTGACGCTATGATAGGGTGTGACTCGCACCCCATGGTAGGTGCGGGATTGTAAATAATTGAGGATTGTGGCTTGGTCCATCCTGAGAGCTGAATATGAATTATTGGCGTCTGATACGCACATTGTGTTATTAATAATTGGACTTGATGCCATGTTTGGGGCCTTGTGCCGATCTGTAGTACCCGTATAGGGTGACTATCTGTGTGATAACATGATTTGCATAATCATTGATCTCAGTCCTGTGTTATTCACTGTTCATAAATACCAAGTCACCGTATTTCAGGAATTGACTATCTATGTTATATTCACCCTTAATAAATTGGAAACTGGCAAAGAATCAAATTGAATCTGTTATGTGACTTACATGCATACTGTGGACTGAGGATGGCTCGGGTTGCACGCCGCATCGGTTATATATTGATATTACGCTTGGGCTGAAAGAGCCCCTCCGGAGTTTGTACACCCCCCCATTGAGCGCCGTCGGCATTAAACAAATATGGTTGGCTCGGGCTGCACGCATCAGCGTATCCATATGCATTGCATTGCATCTTTATCTGATTCTTGGTTGCTGTTGTGATACTGTTTTGCTGTTAGTTCATAGCTAAGTTATAGGAATGTTAGTTATAGCTTTGTTTTGTGGTATTTCATGGATTTCTTACTTTTAGACATTTTCTATTCTTATTATTCACTAAGCCGGTAGTAATCACTCATACTCCCTGCACCTTGTGTGCAGATTCAGTTACACCGGAGGCTTAGCTGATTCTCGTAGTCCTCAGAGATATTTTCAGAGTCATTGAGGTAGCTGCATGATGTTCGCAGGACCTGGCTGCTCTTCATTATTTTCTCAGTTCATTATTATTATATACTTTCCCAGATTTTTATATTGATATTCAGATACTATTTTTATTACTCACTTTTGTTTAGAGGCTCTAGACTCGTGACCCCTGATCTTATGGGTGTGTTTTCGATTTTCGTACTTATCTATATTACATTATTAATATTCTTGGATTATTATTTTATTAAATTCTCGGTTTGAGACTTAAATGTTAAATCAAAGTGATTGTTGGTCATGTTTACCTATCTTTATGTCTGGGTGCCATCACGATCGGTTTTTGGGTCGTAACATAAATATTCCCCGATAAATTCTTAATTGGCTGTTGGAGCATGTATTTCTATGTGTACCTGCATCACATATATGATTCGCCAGTAGGGTGGTTGTTTATTTGAATTTGACTGCGTCACACGTATGATTCTCGAGCGGGGTAATAGATGCATCTATGGTTCGTGCCGTTCAACCTCGACAGTGCACATTTTAAATTTATATTTCTGACCGTAAAAACTCGACATTATTTGCGCATGCTTATATTGCTTTTATTAAGAATTTATTGATACTGATATTTGCTCTTACCGACTTGAGATAATTGTTAACTAATGGATTATGCATCTAGAGGCTTTTAATACAAAGGAACTTTTACATGTTTCATGACTTATTTGAATTTACTGTTATTCTTAATAAATCCTTGATTCATCGCATTAATAATATTACTATTGGATCACTAGCAAGTGTTGAAGTCGACCTCTTGTCTCTACTTTTTCGAGATTAGACGGGATACTCGATGGTAACACGTTATTTTCATACTCATACTACACTTGCTGTGCATTTTTGTTGCACATGTTTGTGTGTGGCTAGTGGCTTAGTGGCATTGCGGCATGGTTTGTAGGGAGACTTAGGTGAGTTGTATTATCGATATGACCTGCAGCCAGCAACGTCCCCTTCAGAGTATTATACTGTATTTTTGTTTCTGTCCACTTTGTATTTCGTACAGTTACTATATTTTATTTCCTTCTTAGTAAATGCTTATGTACTTATGACATCGGGTTATGAGATGATTATTGGATATCTTGTATTTACTTACAAATATTTTTCAATTACATTGTAAAGATTGTCTTTTACTAGTAAAATTGAAGTTTGAAGGAAAATCTAATTTTTAGAATTTTTAAAACGAAAACTTAATCAAGTATTTTGGTTGGCTTGCCTGATAGTGGTGTCTGATACCATCACGATCCTTATATATTTATTAATATATATATATATATATATATATATATATATATATATATATATATATATATATATATATAAATTTTAATACTCCTTTGGGTCTTTTCTTAATTAGATGAAACGTATTTTAAATAAGCATATTTGGTAGTATAAATTAATATTATGTAGAAGTATATAGCCTAAGTAAACTTAATATGTAAATTAATAAATGAATTAACACAAATGTATGTTTCTCTTAAAGGAAATATTTCACATAAGAACAAGTGAGCTCCCTACTTTTCTATTTTTTAGCCCTTATTTCAATTTACAATCAACTAGCCAAAAACAAAATAGGCTAAGATCTAACGTCCAACTCCAATAAGTTCTCAAAATTATTTGTTAATTTTAAAAAAAGATTGCTCAAGCTTTACAGTTATTTTTCGAATCAGTAACTATGACTCAAATATTAGTTTAACAAACTAAAACCATTTAGGTGGTGAAAATCAGATTTTTAACAAGCTTAGATATGTGGGCTTAAATTTCTAATTTAATTCTGTGAGAAATTTGGAGTGGGTATTATTTAAACCTGTTAGAAATAATACAAGGATGTTGTCTATAAAATTTGAAGACATTTAATGGAGATTTGGACTGGTTTTGAACAAGAGCGATTGAAAATCGTGGAAGAAGTTTGTCTACAGACACTTGTATAAAGGTGTATAAAAGTATATAATAGTGTTGTGACGACCCGCCCAGTCATCTCATGAGATACCGCTCTGTTTCCCCCATTTTTGCTTCTTATTATTTTGTTTACCGGTTCTATGAGTGATCGGGTTGGTTGGCTCGGGTTCGGAGATGATTTGATAAGGTTTGAGACATTAGTCTCTTTTGAGGAAGCTTAAGTTGGAAAAGTTAACTGGATGTTGACTTATGTGTTAGAGGGTTCAGATGTGAATTCCGATGGGTGATATATCTTCGAGAAGGGATTTGGGACTTAGGAGTGTGATCAGAATGAGTTTTGGAGGTTCGGAGTAGATTTAGGCTTGAATTGGCGAAGTTCATATTTTGGAGATTTTCGGTTGGTAGGTGGGATTTTGATATAGGCGTCGACATGGAATTTACAGAGTTATAGTAGTTCTGTGGTGTCATTTGGGATGTGTGTGTAAAAGTTCATATCATTCGGACGCGATTTGGTTGGGTTTTTGATCAAAAGCGGAATTTGGAAGATTTTGGAAACTTAGGCTTGAATCCGATGTGTTTTGGTTGATTCAATGTTGTTTGAGGTTTTTCGAATATTAGCATAAGTTTGAATAAAGTTATGGTATATGTTGTATTTTTGGTTGAGGTCTCGGGGGCCTCGGGGTGATTTCGGATGGTTGATGGAGAGTTGGAGTTTTTGGTGAGCTGCAGATCTTTACTACTTCTGGTATTTCCACACCTACAGATTGGGGACCGCAGGTACGATGCCACATATGTGGAGGATTGGTTGCAGAAGCAAAAGCTGGTGAAGTTGGCAGGAATCGCAGAAGCGGTTGTGGGACCGCATCTGTGAAGGCGCATGTGCAATATATTTCATCGCAGATGTGGTAAATGGGAACATAAGTGAAAACCACAAAAACGGTTGGTTGACAACAAATGCGATACTACAGAAGCAGTAAATTGTCCGCAGAAGCGAAAATCCTGGGCTAGAAGGTATAAATTGTTTCCTTCGTGATTTTTTGAGCTATTCCACCATTTCTAAGTCAGCTTTGGAGCTTTTTGGACGATTCCAAAGAGGGATTTCAAGGGAACTTCATTGAGGTAAGGTTTTGGACCTAAAACGCATTCCTATGGTATTGCATCACGGATTAGAGCTATAATTAATGGAATTTAAAGGTTAAAATTGGGGAATCTAGAGCTCTTAGATCCCTTGAGGATTTAAGGGATCTATTGTGATCGGATTTTGGACTTTTGAAATGTATGAACTCGTAGGAAGATAAGGAATCCATTAATGTAAATTTTATTAAATTTTGAGATGTGGGCCCGGGGGTCGGGTTTTGATAATTTTGAAATTTGTGTCGTATGTTGATTATTTTGCTTGGGCTTCGTTTCCTCAGCATATTTTGATGCCGTTATTCTACTTTTGGATATATTCGACGTGACTAGAGGCTGATTTGATGGGCAAATGCGTCGCATGCTAGAGATTTGACCGGATTTAGGTGAGTAATGATTGTAAATGATGTCCTAAGGGTATGAAACCCTGTATTTGCACATCATTGTGCTATATTGAGGTGACACACACGTTTGATTGTGATTTAGTCTGTTCCAAATGACTATTTTACCGTGTATTTGACTGAAATCTATTTTCTATCATTATTATTTGGGCCTCATGCCAACTATTTGAACCCTTCGGGGAATTTTATTGGTATTTCCTCAATGTTTTGACTTTATACATGAACTCAGTCATGTTATATTCCACTATTTTCATACTCAGCCATGTTTACTATGTTTTGACAGTTAAATGATCTTTTAAATGATGATTCGGTTGAGAATCATGTTTTACTACTGCCGAGGAGCTTGTGAGGATTTTTAACTGAGTAAGGCCGATGGCCTATGTTGTGAGGAAACACTAATCATGATTTAAGGATGAGGGCTTGAGATACGTACACCACGAGGTGGCTTGGTTATATGAGGCCGAGAGCCTAGTGATGATGCCACGAGATAGCTTGATATTGCGCTTGGGCCGTAAGGATTCCCCTCCCCCTAGGAGTCTGCACACCTCCAGTGAGTGCGCGTACCAATTGTGATATGAGATATAGCACGTGGAGATGGTATTGTTCTAAGATATTGCACGAGGGCGTATTATTGACTTTGTGTTCGGGGGGGGGGGGACCTTTATGGTTTTATCTTTCTTATTTGTCTGCCATTTACCTGTTTAATTTTTGAAAAGGTATTTCCCTTAAGTTAAATTGAACTTAAATGATCTTTCATATTTTTACTGATTTTACTGCTTCATTATAGCAATGTAATGTGCCTCACGCGTTTTCTTATCTCTCAGTCGTTTATTTATGATTATTACTCACTGAGTTGGAGTACTCATTTTACTCCCTACACCCTATGTGCAAATTCAGGCGCAGCTAGTCCCGCTCTCGAGTGCTGATCTTTCCAGGTCAGGCGGATTCGAGGAGTCTCTAGGTAGCTGTCAGCATTCGTAGCCCAGAGCTTCTTCCCTATCTTATTTCTCTTTGTCTTAGTTTTGTATTGAACTCTGTAAACTTTTCTTGATTATTCCAGATTTTCGATACTCATGACTAGTGACACCCCGATATCGAGTTGTGTTGGGTTGTTCTTCCGCATAATCGTATTGTTGATTGCTTAAACTTTGGATTATTTTATCATGCTTTAGACTTAAATCTTATTGTTTAATTTCTTAAAACTGAAATGGGAAGTGTCGGCTGGTCTTGTCTTCACGAGGGGTGCTATCACGACCCGGTCTGGATTTAAGGTTATGATAAGTGTATAAGATTGTGTTTGTAAACGCATATATATATATATATATATATATATATATATATATATATATATATATATATATATATATATATATATATACTATTATACAAGATTATACATAATTATACAAAAAACTGATGTAGTCTTTTTCCTTGCGTCTTTTCTTACATTTAACTCAAATCTTGCTAAAAAATACTCCAAATTACTTCAAATTTAAAATTTGAACTCCTTTTAATATTTTCAATCAATTGGAACAACAACCGATCCAAGCAACTAACAAACTCAAAAAGTCCTATTTTTGAAAGCAAAGCTTTGAATAGCCTTCAATGGTGGACTTTTACTCTTTAGTTTTTTTACAATGGAATCAGGTGACATAAGGGGAGAAGCTGGACGACCCCTTGAAGCATATATAAAAGATGTGAGAAGAACAGAGAGTAAAAATAATGATTGTGAGAATACAAATTTAACTCCATAACTTTTAGAAGCAATGGTTGTAAGAACACAAAATTTTAATTTGTAAGAGCTAGTGTTTTAAAAATATGTACACTATGAGCTAGGTCGGGAAAAACCTAAAATATGGACCATTTTTTGTTATGGTATGAAGACATGTGTATTTTCTTATGATTCTTTTTTAAAATATAATTTTATTGTAGTAACAAGTAAAAGTAAATGAATGGAGTACTATACGCATGAGAAGTTAATGAGCTTAACTTTGTATAGTGAAGAAATTTAGATACATGTCTTAGAGCCTGTTTGGAAAGCCACACTGAAAATGAATTAGGGTGTAATCGAGTGTAATTAAATAATTTTGTATATTTGTTTGGCCAAGTAATTACTCGATCAACATGAAATTGAGCGTAATTCTCGAATTCTCGCTGGAAGGGGATGGGTATGAGGTGAGAATTGGTGGTGATTATACTATGTCATTACAAGGTTGCATTTTAGTTTCTTTCCTTTTTGTTTTTATTATTACTTTCGCAAACTAGTGGGGACACCCCCCCCCCCCAAGGAGTTTTTCACGCGGCTTTAATTTATTTTCTTTATAACTTTTTATTTCTATTATTTAAATTTTTAAATTTAATTTATTTTAAAATTCTAAAATATATTTATCTTTTTACATTGTTTCTCTACCTTTATTTCTTGTGATTCCATGTAATTTCTTATATTTTATTTTTTAAATTTATTTTATTATTCTATTTTTTGAAACTACACCTCCCAATATTAGAAAAAATGAGTCATTAACAAACTTGGCATATAATGAGTGGTGCAATTAACGTGGAATTTCGCTATTGAATGCAGTTATAAACTTGTTATGTTTCCTAATCTTAACTTGCACTTGAACTTACTATTATTATGCTGGGATTTCACATATATTAAACTATTTTTTTTAATTTTAATATTGTGTAATTTACATGGTTCTAATTTACTTGTTTTAGTAGTATTGATTCACATTGCATGTTTTTCATTTATTAGTTAGAACGAATAGATTAATTTTGTAAAATATTTGAATAATATTATGACATTATATATATATATATATATATATATATATATATATATATATATATATATATATATATATATATATATTAATTTATTTTATCAAATATGAATTCCATGATATTCTTACAAAATATATATATTTAGTTTTTGTAAGTATTTAACTAATATTATTAATTTGAAAATATATAAATTTATTTTTACAATATTAGTTATAAATATATAATTATTTATTAATATATATTCACGAAAAATATGCATCTTAAATTCCAACAACATTTTAGGGTTATTTTAGTTTTTCACATTCAACGCTTGATTTTCTGCTTATAAGATGATACATACTGTATGATATATGATATGTTAAATCATTGCATTGCGAAAATATCGAGACTCCTATCATGGAGGATGAGCCGGTATGTCTTTGCACAACAAAATGATGCATGGGGCCATCCAGGAAGTACGCAGAAATTTTATATGCGCCATCGATTTTTAGTTCATAATCAAATAACAACAATGATTTTCATGGAGTCTTAATAATTAAATTAATTAACAACCCTACAGTTAACACGGATTTCACCAGTTGTTCCAGTTGGTGGTCCCAAGCTTCCCATTTTGAGCATGGAGTTTCTAAAATCGTCAAAAAAAAGCAGATGGATCATCCACATAAGTTTGCACTATTTCTCTAGTATTGTCATCCCCACTTGCTAAGACCTGGTCTGAAACAAGCAACCCTTTTCCTGAGAGAAGGTTAACATAGTACTGATTGTCGAACGTTGATGGTGTCATGTCATCAAGATTTGCTAGAGTTGTGTTTGTATCAGAAACTGAGCACAGTTGCTGCAGTGACTGCAAGAAATCCAAGTTCATGTCTGAATTGCTACCCCCATTTAGCCTGGAACTAAATGTTGAACATCTAGCACTTCCAATTGTATGTGCACCTTCAATATAATAGACATTAATTAGTCTTACATTTATTTTTAGACCGCGATAAGTTAATTAATATAATATAATATCATATAACCCTTCAAATTAAGTTTACCGGAGAGAGTGACCATATCTTGAAGAGAAAGACCAATGTTTTGAAAGCTGGAGACAAGGGTGGCAATATTAGAGTTTGGTCCAGGAATGTTGTTATTCACTGCTTTTGTGCTAGCTGTTAAGCTATCCTTTCTCCCCATTTGCACTTCCCATCGCCAACCTCCTGACTGCAATAATTATATTGGATTTGCATGCATTATTGGAAAAGTTCAGAATTACTTATTTGTTAGTAATAAAAGAGTAGTCCTGTGTATTAAGCTCCCACTCTGCGTGAGGTCCGGGGAAGGGCCGAACCACAAGGGTTTATTGTATGCAGTCTTACCCTGCACTTCTGCAAGAGGTTGTTTCCACGGCTTGAACCCCCGTGACCTCCTAGTCACACGGCAGCAACTTTACCAGTTACGCCAAGGCTCCCCTTCTTATTTGTTAGTAGCATAATTAGGAATAATATAATACCAGAACAACAGAATCTCTAGCAGCAATAGCAAGAATATCAGCACAAGATACAGTCCGGGGACAAGCCAATTCTAAATCAGCTTTGATAGAATCAATCACTTCAAAACCCCTCAATGAGTTCAAGTTTGGGGCAGCTGTTTTCTCTCCAGTAAAATTAGGGGTATCATCCAGCAGTACTGATGCATCACATCCCTGAAATACTTTTACATTTGGAGTATTATTATTTAACATAAAATATACTATTCAAAAGAAGAAAAAGAAAAAAAGAAAAAGTGGACTTGCATTAACGAAACAGTCGTGGAAATGAAGACGAAGCAAAGAAGCAGCCATTCTAGGGTCTTGAGACACTGCTCTTTCCACCCATGAATATATGATAGCTTCAGCTTGTAGGCAGCTGTTTTGGTACAAACCAAAACTTAATACGATTGTTGCATCATCAATGCATGTTTTGTTGCTAACACTATTTCCACTAGCAAATGTGATTGAAAAACCCAATACCATTATGCAAAAAGAAGCTAAGTAGAAGGAAGGCATTTTATTCCTAAATTTTTTATGGCAAGTTTTATATGATTGTTAAGTTAACAAGGTGATAGTGAAAGTTGAGGCCTTAAATAGAGAAATTGGTCACTGTTAGTAAGAGGGAAAAAGAGAGAGCAGTTGAGAAGAAGACATAGTCTTAAGTATAATGAGTCAAATAGAGAAATGAAGATTACATGCATGAGAGGTCCCATGGTTTATGACAACCCACCTAATACCAACTGATTTACGTGAGGTATGCATGGGGAGACTAATTCTCATTCAAGTTACCGTATGGACGTGGCTGGCTATAGCTATAGGATTTTCTTCATTAATCCCATGGATGCACTGCTTTTTGGGCAAACAAAATCACGGATGTGTGTGTTTCCTCATAAATTAAACCCTTAATCTGCTTTTTCAGTTGTTGGGTGCAACCAATGTTTTCTACTGTGGTCAAAGAAACCAGTTATATCCTTGTTTGGTCTTTCTCTTTTGGAGTCTGAGAATTTGCAGAAGGTTTTGTCACAAAAGATACTCATATGGTTTCCTAATGCTTGTGCTCTTCCTATGCGTAGGGAAATTTCCGTTCTTAAAACTAACACAGGCTAAAGTAATATATAAGAGTTTTTGACTTAAATTGTCCCTTGCCTATGGGAATATGTCTATTTTTGTGTTCAAATATAACTCAGAGTACGGTTGTCAAATTTGGCCCAAGCCCAAATGATCCGCCCAACCCGCCTAAGGTTCGATTGGTTATTGACCCGCCCATTTATGAACCTAACCTATTTTGACCCAACTCATTTCAACCCATTTAAAGTTAGACTAATTTTTAGCCCAAATTGATCCATGAATAAGTTTGTCAAAATATCTTCGAAATAACTTTATTTTTTGTTTAATATTTTAAATATGTCCATAACAAAAGCAAAAAAATTTTATTTATTAATTATACAATTTATTAAAAAAATAACACATATTAATTAAACTTTCATAAGTTGGTCATCCTCAACTTGTGGCTTTTTAGCTTATAAGCAATTTCAAAGGCGGATCCAGGATTTGAAGGTTGCAGGTGCCATTATATACGCACATACCCAGTGGCGAAGCCAGAAATATTTACAAGGGTGTTCAAAGTTGAAAAAACCAAAAAAAAAAAATATTTCGACAAAGGATATTCAATATATATTTTATACATCTAAAATTAACATAATTTTTCAGGGTGGTCAACTGATCTAACATTTCTAATAGGTGGCTTCGCCGCTGCACATACCTCCCACTAGCCAAAAAGACTAAATAGGAAGAATGGATGATTCAGTTAATTTTTAATTAATCTAATTAGGTCTTTTATTTAAAAGAGGAAAATAAGTTCGATTTTAGTCAATATTATTACGCTTGATTTAATAATTTCTAGATAAAAGTACAAAAAAAAATATTTCATGAAAGTATGCCTGCAATTAGAAAATTTTCTTAAAGAGTAACTTAATTACTATATAATTTTTGTTTGATTTGATTAATGATCATTATTCTTGGGTTAATTATTCCAATTTAATTGATGCGTTATATGATAATTATTTCCAAAGCCAAAATTTTAAAGTTATCAATCTATGAGAACCAACTTAAAACCTCAATTAATCAAGATACTTTTTTCAAAAGCCAACAAATGATACTGCTCAAATTATATTCCAATCTATAAATTTATGTTGTATCACTAGAAAGAGAGAGAAACTGTATACTACTCAGAATTTTAAAATTACGCATTAAAGAAATTTCTTATTGTTATAAACTAAAGCAAAAGACAAGAACAATAGAACAAGAACAATAGCAATAGAGAGAAGAGTAGAGAGAGTTCTTCTTATTGAGTTGAGAGAGGTGAATTACAATGGTAGAGAGCACCTCTATTTATAGGGAGGAGAAAGATCTTGCTACCAATAATAGGACTCTAAAATCTCTCTAATTAAGTACATTAAAGACATTCACCTTAAATAGAAGTGTAAGAATCTTCTATTTCATAACACTCCCCCTTGAATGTCTATTCAATGATGTGCCTCATAAAACCTTAAAACCAAAACCCAATGGGAAAAAATTAAAGTAAGGAAAAAGAGTACACATGTTTGAATATGCGCCTATTGGTTGCCTCGTTAAAAACCTTCCAAGGAAAACCCAGTGGGACAAAACCTTGTAAGGGAAAAAGAGTGCAACGCGCATTGACTCCCCCTAATGAGTACATCAATTTATATCCTTGAGCATTTGCATTCCAATCTTGTGCATCATCTTCAAAACGATCTTTGGTAGAGATTTGACAAATCAACCATATTGACTTGAATAAATATTCCGTACCTTGAAATCATCATTCTTGATAGATATGAACATCTTCATATATTGTCGTGGAATAACTCTTCAATATCTCCATAGATGCATTCTCAATTCCATCATGCTTATAGTTATGGCAAGATTCATATGTACACAAATTGTACTTAGGATGCAGTACTTCAGGACCAAGAATTGCATATGCTTCAAGCAACTTAAATCTTTCAAGTTAAGTCATATAAGCCATATAATAAACTTTAGCTGCATATCAAGTTTTCATGTCATGCTAAACAAATAAGATATCGAAAACTGACTATACATACCTTTGACTTTTATCTTTCAAGCATTTGAACTATAGGTTCAAAACTACATGTCTTTCATATGGAATCAATTCTTCTTGAATTGTATCTCTTCCATTTAGTTGCTTTCTTTGAGTCAGCAAATGCGTATAGCATGCTTTGCAATATGTTGCAATTGCATTTCCTTTTTATGAACTACAGGTTCATATCATGATATTCGGGGATATACATATACAAATGAAAATTCATCCCATGTAACACTTTCTCAAATGTTTATCATGTCTCCCCCTCATGTTAGTAAAGCTAACATGTTTCCTCAACTTTGGAAAATCATCTTTGTGCATTATGTCAATATACACAGCACCTTAATAATAAGATGAAATTATTTGGTTCCTGACCCTGAACCACTTGTGAGGGGAGAATATACTCTCGTATACAACTTATATCAAACTGATATATATATAACTTAGTTCTCATTAGAAACAGTTTAGCTATTAAGTGGAAGCACTCAATAATTATCTTGCTAAACCAACTTTAATATAAACCAACTTATCAAGATGAACTGTCTTGAGTAGAGAATCTGGAAACTATGCTCGAAGTTAGATTACTGAGCGATTTACCTCGCAAGCACTGCCAGGCTGCGGGTTAATAACAATGGCGCATGTAACCATATCATAGATGCATCATATGTGGTATACATGGCAGGTGAATGGGCCCATATTCACCTTTGATATTTCCAGAATTTAGGGGCTTCAACCCGAACTCTTTAGTTGGTCAGTTCATTAATGAGAACAAGTGATACAAGAGTATTCGTAAAGAACTTTCTAGTTCTTTAATATTCACCTATGTGAATTTGCACATCATACTTAAAATGAGATGGCTAACACGAATGTCAACTGACTAAATTATCAATATTGGTAAACTTCAAATTTACACCATGACATGTGCACTTATCAATAAACTTCGGGTTTATTATGACATGGGTTTTATACCAATAGATATCCACTTTATTGTGGCATTCTTTCTTTTGTGTAGTACAAACTGGAGAACAAAGCGGGTAGCTTTTCATATACAAATTACCCCGCTACAAGTTGTAGTAATAGGAGAATCAAAGCCTTCCTTTATTTATAGTCTCAATATCATCAATCGCCTTCGCGTGTACTTTTGGAAACTGGATAAGTTTCTTTGAGACTTACTACAGCACAATACTCAATTGTGTTTCTCCAACATAGTAATAATTGGCTCTTCGAGAGCTCTCAATTAACTTTGTACTACCACAGGTTCATCAACATCCGTGTGGTGAATATCTTTCTTAAAGAGAAAGTTATACCATTATGGTCATGTCAAACTTATATGCAAGATATGTTTCTTGCATTATCGTTGTCCTTTAATGGTCATATTTCCAAAATACTTTGGCGTACAATAGGTACGCGACCAACGATCATTCATGCCATATATCATCTCAAACCTCCTTCTAGGGGTGAGGGTGGTATCATCTCAAGCCTCCTTCTAGGAGTGAGTGTGGTATATTCAATACCAATTTCATGTTCATATTCTTCCAACATTGAATATGTATTTGTGAATCACATTCACTTCGAGGATATGTGATTTTGTTATCCTTTTCAAATCTATAAATGCTTCAGGCATTTGATTTGCTATTCTTTGCAAATGGATAATCTTTTGTGCCTCTTTCTTTCAAATAGAGGTATGTGGATCAAGATGAGATAATGATGCATTTTTCCACAAAATTTCCCGTTTGGTTTCACCAACTTCTCCCCCTAATTTTGGGAAAAGTGTCTCATCAAATTGACAGTCTGCAAATAGTGCAGTGAACAAATCTCCTGTCAATGTTTCGAGGTAGCGAATAATGGAGGACGCGTCAAACTCAACATATATTCCTAACCTCCTTTGCAAACCCATTTTGGTGCGGGATGGCGGTGCTACAGGCACCTATACTGCGCATCCAAAGCTTCTTAAATGGGATATATTGGGTTCATGACCCAAAACCAATTGCAATAGGGAATATTTGTGTCAATTTGTCAGTCAGAGACGAACTAGCATTGCTGCATGCAACATGGCGTGACCCCAAACCGAAGTGGGCAGCCGACGAACTAGCATTGCTTCATGCAAAATGGCGTGTCCCCAAACCGAAGGGGGCAGCCGACAAACTAGTATTGTTGCATGCAAAATGGCGTGAACCCAAATCGAAATGGGCAGCCTCGTTTTCATGAAGAATTCAAGATTATTCTCATCTATTGTCTCAATATGATATCCATTTTGAATGATATCTTTAAAACTCAACAAGTTCCTTTTAGACTTGGAGGAGAACACTTTGATTGATATCATTAAAACTCAACAAGTCCTTCTTAGACTTGGAGGAGAACATTGCATTCTCTATGATTAACGTCATGTCTTTGGGCAGAGTTACAATTGCTCTTCCGGAGCCTTCAATCAATTTACTACTTCCATAGATTGTAGTAATGTTTGCCTTACACAATTACTCTTCTTTTCTTTGAGTATTGTATGTGTAGTACATGAATCAACTAGGCAAATACTTTTACAATTGGACGTTGGTCCAAGTTCGCTTTGTGAGATATCCATATTTGCTATCCCATAGTTTAACATACAAAAGAAATACACGAACATAGGAATAAACAAGTTCAATTCTTTTGTGTCACATAATATCTTCAAAATCTGCTACTAACAGTTGGCTAACAAAATCAGATATGTTATCCATAATCAATTCCTTTGCAGTTTGAAAATTTCAGCGTTTTTCATAAGACAATCGATTATTAAATACACACAATCGATTGTTTGAACATAAACAATCGATTGTTAGACATACACAATCGATTATTTGTTATTTTTGAAAAACTTCAGATCACACTGTTTAAGACAATCGATTGTTAAACATAGACAATCGATTGTGGATGATTTTTGAAAAATTCCAGATTACACTGCCTAACGACAATCGATTGTTAGATATAGACAATCGATTGTGGGTGATTTTTGAAAAATTCCAGACCTCACTGTTTCAAGACAATCGATTGTTAGACAAAGACAATCGATTGTTGGCTATTTTTGAAAAATTCCAGAACACACTGTTTCAAGACAATCGATTGTTGGCTATTTTTGAAAAATTCCAGAACACACTGTTTCAAGACAATCGATTGTTAGCCAAAGACAATCGATTGTTGATCAATTGTTTTTCAACTTTAATGCGAAAATAGTTGATAATCGACTAGTTTTTCAGGCTAGTCGATTACCCCCACTGGAAAATAAAAGTTTTATTGATATTTGAGCATATTGAAGATATTCTAAAGAACTACTGCTAACATTGCATCATGAACTAGCTAATACGAGCTAATACTAATGACTATTAGATTATTCACTAACTAATACAAATAAGTAGAACAAAATCAAATAACTCCATCTTCTTTCATCATGGTCCCATCGCCGATTAGGTGGTCTATTTTCCCCTCGGGTTGCTCAAAGAAGTCTGCCACATCCAGGTGGGTGTTGTCCTCATTGTCGTCATAGACAAAGTTTGTTTCAGGGCCTTTTCTCTTTCGAGATGCTTGATAAAGGTCAACCAAGTGTCTTGGTATACGGCAAATCTTTGACCAGTGCCCTTTCCCACCGCAACGATAACATATAGTTTCTGAACTATTTGCCTTAGGATCTTCGGAATCCCGTTTCTGCTTTCGGTGGTTATCTCTCTTTGGGGGGTGACGGACTTCTTTGGAATTTCTTCCTTGTCCACGTCCTTGGCTTTGACCCCGTTTATGACCGTGATCATGGTCCCTTTTATGTTTGGCATAATGCGAGTGCACCATATCTGCTTCAGGCAGTGGTGTAGACCTAGTTGGTCTATTTTCGTGATTTCTCATGAGCAGGTCATTATTTCGCTCAGCCACTAGTAAGAGAGAAATCAGTTCAGAGTACTTCGTAAAGCCTTTCTCTCGGTACTGTTGCTGCAGTACCATATTGGAGGCATGAAACGTTGTAAACATTTTCTCAAGCATATCGTAATCGGAGATGTTATCTCCACATAGCTTCAGTTTAGAAGTAATTCTGAACATAGCAGAATTATATTCAGAAACGGACTTAAAGTCCTGTAGCCTCAGATGGGCCCAATCATATCGTGCTTGTGGCAGAGTGACCAACTTCAGGTTGTCATATCTCTCCTTTAAGCTGTTCCACAAAACGAGTGGATCCTTGACGGTGAGATATTCAATCTTCAAACCTTCGTCAAGGTGGTGGCGCAAGAAAATCAAGGCCTTCGCACAATCTTGGGTGGATGCTTTTTCTTTATCTTTGAGGGTGTCTCCGAGACCCATAGCATCTAGGTGGATTTCAGCATCCAACACCCGTGTCATATAGTTCTTGCCCGAAATTTCAAGGGCAACGAACTTTCTTTTCATAATGTCAGACATACTCGAAAATTAAATTAGGAAGAGGGAAAATACCTTGGATTTTCGAGAATGATACTTGAGACGGTAGAGTCTCGTGCTGATAACGTGTTATAAACTAAAGCAAAAGACAAGAACAATAGAACAAGAACAATAGCAATAGAGAGAAGAGTAGAGAGAGTTCTTCTTATTGAGTTGAGAGGGGTGAATTACAATGGTAGAGAGCACCTTTATTTATAGGGAGGAGAAAGATCTTGCTACCAATAATAGGACTCTAAAATCTCTCTAATTAAGTACATTAAAGACATTCACCTTAAATAGAAGTGTAAGAATCTTCTATTTCATAACACTTATGAAATAAGATATAATTGTAGGCTAATATAATGAAATTTAAAAAGAGAAAGAAGATAGAGGGATTTAGTAGCAAATAACATGAAGAAAAAATAAGTGGGAAAAATGAGGAAAAGAAAAGGAAGAAGAAATGAGGACCCAAGGCCCAACAGAGAATAAAAGAAATGGGGGTATTTGTATCTACACCTGATTTTTGTATCACGTTTTAACTTGAGCCCGCTTTGCAAAAAAAAAAATAGCAAGCGTATTTTCTTTTTCGTATAACTTCAGCATACATGGTTAAAGTAGCAAAGGCAATCACGCAAAGTTTCAGCATTTCTGGTAGCCGGGCCTGAAATTCAGCTCTAGAGTTGAAGTTTTTATTTTGTAACTGTCGCACTTCAGCTCTAGGGCTGAAGTTTATGTTTGTGACCGGCGAACTTCAGCTCTAGAGCTAAAGTTTTTGTTTGTAAGCTTCAGCTCTAGAGTTGAAGTTCTGTTTGTAACTGGCAAACTTCAGCTCTAGAGCTGAAGTTTTTCTGGAAAAATCATCTTTTTATGTTATCGTCCGCTTTAAATGCAGCAAACGCATTTCGTCTAACTCATACTCAGCTTTGCTCAACCATTTTTATTGCTAAGCAACTGATATTCGAAAATACATTATACAGTTCTATTGTACATTCAGACAACACAGATTTTTCTTTTTCTAAACACAAAAACATCTAATTCACATATACAAGTGAGGCTTGCTCAGTTGGTAAAGCACCTTCACCTACGACTGTTAGATCCTGGGTTCGAGTCACCACGGAGGGGGAGTGCGGAAGCACTATAGATCCTCCTAATTTGGGTGGAAAAAAAGGTTAGCTTTCTACTTGCTTCAATTATGCTTCTGGCTATAACAATAAGTTTCTCAACAAATTATGTTGGAAAAATCCCAAGTACTAGAGGCTCTTTCTAAAAATGATTACTAATTTCTTGAAAATGAAATTCTAGATAAAAACGTTGTGTGAATACAGGTTATATACATAGCCATAACAGATTTATTGCAGAAAAGGGAGAAGGAGAAGTTTGAGAAAGAAGATGCAGATATAACTTTGGGGAGGAGAAGGAGGAGGAGGAGAAATAGCGCTGAATTTGTTTAAAAAGCGGTTTAAGTTACAAGATTTTAAAAAAAAAATAGGTATAGGTTAAATGGGGACAACCAAATAGGACGCCCCATGCGATTTTTACAAGGAAATCTAGGGCTAATTGTTTAACCAAAAATTAGATTTTTAGTCAAAGCTAGAATTTAGAAGAGTACGCGTTACTGATAATCATAAAAGTATATAAAGAAAGAAAGTTGAGAATAATATGATCAGAAAGCAAGTAAATTAGAGTGTATTCCAATAATATTTCGTGTCCCTACAATTGTTTTTTCTTACCCCTTTTATAGCTATTTTTGGGTATATGAGCCTTGCCTTTGTTATAACGAGGCTATAATGAGCAATTAATGACTTTAAATGCTACGTTACACAATTATATATATTAAATACATATTCTCTAACGACTTTGGTATTTAATACTCATTAAATGCTATATTTGGACCCTCATATAATGTTAGATTCATTCCCTTGATTCTCCACGATCTCTAAGTTTTAAATGACTTGAATAGGTATGGGTGCTGAGTCACTTGAATAACCACTCGTGCCTCTTCTGTTACTTTTGCTCATTTCTGTTGTTGCCCGCGTCTCTTAACTAATTATAACTCTTTGACTGGTCTACGTGTCATGATACGTCATCGTTAATATACAAACTCAATTTTTCTCAATATAGATAGTCCCCCTACTTTCCATTTATTCTTCAGTTGAATATTTGGGAAGTTGATTTCATTAAAGTAGAATTTTTGTCACCTTTATTCTATGACAAGATTGACGCTTCAGTGGTCACTTATATTTAATGCTCTTCACACGTGTCAACTTTTTGTCGATTCTACAATTTGCACCCCTTTTCAAGGCTGTAACGACCTGACCGGTTGTTTTAAGCTTTTGCACTTTGGTTGCAAGATCTCGGGCATGACTTGCCCCGTGTTATGCATTATGACTTATGTAAATCGTTGATTTTGGTTTTCAGGAAAAATCGGAATAAATTTGAAAGAATAATTCAGTTGGAAGCTTTGAATTTGAAAGATTTGACCAAGAGTTGACTTATGTGCATATGAGCTCGGATCCAAATTTTTATGATTTGGCTAGGTCCGTTAAGTGATTTATGACTTAGGAGTACGATCGAAATGCATTTCGGAAGTCCGTGGGAGAATTTGGCTTGAATTGGCGACGCTAGTATTTTGGGAATTTCGGTTGATAGGTGAGAGTTTGATCCGAGGCTCGGAATGGTATCCCGAGAGTTGTTGTAGCTAACGTTATGTGATTTTAGATGTGTGTGTAAAATTTTAGTTAAATCAGAAGTGTTTTGATTGGGTTTTTGATCGAATGCGAGTTTCGGAAGATTTGGTTGAACGTAGGCTTGAATTTGATGATTTTTATATTAACTGTGGTATTTTCATGATTGGAGCAAGTTTGAATGATGTTTTAGGATGGGTTGACACTTTTGGTTGAGGTCCCGGGGGTCTCGGTGTGATTTTGGATGGACAACGGGGTGAAACTAGGACTTGTGCATTTCAGAAATTTCTGATATCTGCTATTTCCGCATCACAGAAAATGGGGCCGCAGATGCGGTAAGGGTGGTCATAGGTGCGGACATGACCAGTTGGGGGAATCTCGTAGAAGAGATCCTGTGTAATTGTGAAGAGTCCGCAAAAGCGATAACCGCAAATGTAGTATCTTAGTCATAGAAACGGAAATAGGTCTGGGCAGAAGGGCTTTAAAATAATATTTCATCCGCGAGCTGAGGGTATTTTCCACCATTTTTGAACAACCTTGAGTGCTTTTTGACGAGGATTAAAGAGGTTTTCGATTGGGATTGATTGGAGGTGATTCTTATGACCTAGAAACATCATTTAATTGAAGAATCAACACTTAAATTCATGGAAATTTGATTAAAAAGGGAAGAATTAGGGCCTGACTTTTTGAATGGAAAATTGGGGTATGAGGGAGCATCTGAGCTCGGATTTCGGAGTTTTTGATATGTGTGGACTCATGGCGAGATAATGAGTCCATTGATGTATAAATCTTTGAGTTTCGAGAAGTGGGTCTGGGCTCGGGTTTTGCAGATTTCATAAATTTCAATATTTTTCGAGTCTTTTCAATTGGATTATGTTCCCTTAGCCTACAATAATGTATTCATTACGGTTTTGGCCAGATTCGATGCGTGAGGAGGTCGATTCGAGAGGAAATGGCATAATGAGCTAGACTTTTGGCTGGCTAGAGGTCAGTAATGATTGTAAATAATATCGTGAGGGTTTGAAACCTCGGATTACACAACGTAGTGCTATTTTGATATCAGATATGCACTTAATGACGAGCATGAGGTCATTTACTATTGGGTATTGTGACTTTGGTCCATCCCGGTTGATACTTTACTGCGTATTTCACTATGAGTTGTTGTTTCCACAATACTTGGGCTTTTTGCTGACTATTTGAAATCCTTTGTGAATTATCATCACTGTTTCCTCACTATTTGGAGTATTACTTGAACTCAGTCAAATTAAATAATAATGTTTCTTGAACTTAGCCGTTTCTACTCAACTTGAGATTTAAATGATATTTGAACTAGTATTTGAGCTGAGCATCATTGTTTTACTGATGCCCGAGGGGCTTATGATTGTTTTTGGACTGATTGAGGCCGATGGCCATATATGAGGATATATTGAGAGATGTGAGGAGGCTTTCAGGCCTCGAGTGTTATGTGAGGAGGCTTTCAGGCCTCGAGTGACATGTGATGAGGCTTCGGTCCTCGAGTGTGATGTGAGAAGGCTTTCAGGCCTTATGTTGATATGAACAAGCTTTCAGGCCTTATGATAATATAGCGCCTGGGCTGTAGGAGCCCCTCCAGAGTCTGCATACCCACAGTGAGAGTGGGTACCCATCTAAAGAGGATAAATTGTAGATAGTGGTAATAATGACACTCTATGATGCATTTGGTCAGGTAACAATGACTTACCAGGAATAACGCCATGCGGTCAGGTAACAATGGTTGACTAGGAACAAAAATATGCCCGATGGGCTGGTACTATTCTGTGATTGCTCGAGGGGCTAGTTTTATGTGCTCATTTTGCATACTTATTTATCTTTTACTTGTTATACTGTGGTATTTGTGCTCGAGGGCGGATTTCTATACATAACGGCACTAATTGTTTTGAATTTTTTTTCACAATTGTTGAAAAGATTATTTTCAAAAGAGGTTTAAAACTGAGCCCAGATATTTCTAAAGATTTCACAGTTTCATTGATTTTCTCAAAGCGTTTTACACTACTTTTATACAGCATGATGATCTGTTATACATGATTTCTTACTGCTCAATTATTATTTACCTTTATTACTCACTCAGTTGGAGTACTCATTTTACTCTCTGCACGTTGTGTGCAGATGCAAGTATTTGTTCACCTGGTAGTGGATTTTGAACTGATTAGAGATTTTGCTATCGTAGCTGAGCAAGGTGACCATCGTCGTTCACGGCATCGGGTTTCTTCCTTTTGAGTCCAAATTTTATTCTGTATATTACTAGTCTTGTAGTTGTGTTTAGACTCTTCTAGATGTTCGTGACTTATGACACCCCGATTTGGGCTGTGTTTGAGTCGTACTTCTGCTAAGTAATACTATTGAACCATCAGATAAAATTGTATGCTCGTGTTTATTTAATTTCAAAAAGGCAAATTGGGTTGGTTGGATGCTTTATCATCATAAGAGGCGCCATCACGACCAGAGCGGGATTTGGGTCGTGACAAGTTGCTATCCGCGCTTAGGTTACATATGTCTCACGAGCCATGAGCAGGTTTAGTAAAGTCTCATGGATCTGTACAAAGACATCTGTATTTATCCTCGAGAGGCTGTTGAACCTTTAGGAAAACTTCACATTCTTGAATTCTTATAATGCGTCCTTGATTCAGCTTGAAAAGTAACTCTTAAAATTCCTTCCACGCGTTCGCATGCACGCATGAGCGTGCAGTATCAGATGCCTCGATGGATTGGGATTCAGTGATTGAGGGGCGAGACGTAATCTCTGTGAGTTGATATTGGGCCAATCTAAAGGAATTGAGGCCGGAACTTTTCCTATGTCTTGAGTACCGAGGTACTTATTGTGTGAGTAAGTGATTTGAAACTATGCATTAAGTATTGTCCCTAATAGTGGGAATGACGACTGTATAGCTTGTGATGAGCATGTTAGTATTGCGTGATGTTTCTATATGACTTGGAAGTGTCGATGAAGATCTGCTGGATAATAGGTGAACTACTAAGTGTATGATTTCCCTTGTGAGTGGAAGTGTAGTTCCGAGATTATGGGTGTGCGAAGAATCTTCTCAAGTCTCCTAGCTAAGAGTGAAGTAAATTGCATGTTGCGGTATGAGTTCAGACTCAGAAAGAATAAGTGATTGTGTAATATGTATGACAATGGAAGGTATATAGAAATGGTATATTAAGGCGAATCAGGCAGGTTATCTCAAGTGGAATTGTTCTGAAGTGGTGTGATCCTTATGGGTATGTTGGAAGATATCATGGGTAAGTGAAAAGTGTGTGTTGAAATTTAGGATTTTGGGTCGCCTAATAAAGTGGGCTTAATTGTTACGGGAATAAATGCGAGATTTGCAGAAGATTTACAGTATTGGATGGTCTTTGTTTTCATAGACTTATAAATGATTTGAGTATAATCTCACTATGGTGTTGTGGAATCAATAAAGTAAAATTGTTATGAGTTATTGAGTGTATCTTGATTTATGGCTTCGAGCCAAGTAGGGGAGTCTTCTGTGAGTAGTTGATTGCACGGTTAGGTGCTATATTGGTTCTAGTTGGGGGCTTGCGAGTGAATTAGCTAAGGATAGAGTAAAGGAAAAGTTTACCAGAGTTATATATTATGCTTCATAGGGTATGAGAGTCACAGAATGTCTAAAGTGTTGTTGGTAAAGAATGCTTGGCACATAAATCAAGAAGCTACTTGGTTATATTGGGATGAGGATTTCATTCCGTAGTGTCGGAGTGCCAATGAGGCACGGGTGGCTCTGTTCGTTGGGTTAGGTAAATTATTATTTGAATAAGAGTGAATTACTCTCTCGAATAGTTCTAATGTGTTCAAGATTCTACAAAGAGCAATTGGGCATCTTAAAGTTGAGTATGTCGTTAGAAACTGTGTTTTCATTGGAAGTGGTCTAGATTTATGGTATTTCTATGTTAATTGTGAGATTCTAAATATCAATGTCAGGAAAGTAAAGGTAACAGATTTAGATTCGCAGGAAATTTTTACAGTAAAGTATTCTGAAATATGGTATTTTTTGGGAATAATTGAGAGAGTATTCAACGACTTATGGGTCTTAGAAGGTGTGGTTTTATTCTTGGGTCTCGTATGGTAAGCCTGGGTCGAGGAATTGCGGTGCTACAACATGAGGAAATATCAATTGAAAATGAACCAGAAGGAAATTTAGATAGATGGAGTAGTTTGATAGTAGACCGTATCGACATGATAAGGATATGATTAATTCTTTGTATGTGTTAGAGGTAAAGTGTTTGTACAAGTATTTTGCAGCAATGCTCTTGGGTTTCGACGGCTTGCTTTAGCTTAGTCTAGTTAGAAGGATTCAGTCCTGGAAGTTTAGTTGGTGAAAACGGAACTGGAAGAGTTCTTGATGGGTTTTACCGTGGTTTGGAGATGTATATTTTATGGTCATGCGGAGCATGGGATGTATAGTGGTTTTTGTTCTAGATGGGACCAATGGAAAGATCTTGACTAGTGGAGTGCATAGATGTCCGTGGCTCGGAAGGGAGGTAAAGTTTTCATGTATCCTCGGATGGTATGTTATATGAGGTATGTTGTGGAGGACCGAGACTTGCATGTGTTAGGTTACAGTTCAGTTCAGGAAGAAGTCATAAAACACTTAGGCAGTTGGTAGCCTCAGATAATCAAGGAAAATGATACTGCTATTTGAAAGTGATTCGACTAGAGTGTATGTTTCAGGAAAAAGGGCAACTGATAAAATGGATGGCACTTTGGTGGTATTTTGGCACTTTCTTGTTATATCGCCTGGTGATATTCAGGTTGTCTTGGTGGTACATGGAAATTTAAGATCTATCTTGGGATTATTGGGTATTAAGGTATGGTATGCTTTCGGACGGCGAAATTATGATATCATGTGGTGATTCACGTGCCGCATGGATTTGGAGACGAAAGTTCTCATATTCAGGCTATGTTGTAATAGTGGATCATATGTATCGGCACCGTGTAATGGCCATCGAGATTTTGAGGCCCGAGTTGACCTTTCTTTGTCCGGTATATCAACTTTTGGATATGATATTGGGATTTAGACTGGTTTTCTCAATGTTGGATTATTTTAAATTATTGCACTATGGGCTATGCCAAAAATGCGTCGGAGTATGTTCCGGGAGAGTGGTTTATGTTTCGAAGAACCATCGGACGGCTGGGAAGGGTTGCTTTTCTTATTTGGGCCTTAGTGATGGATGTCAGTACAGAGGTTGCTATCATTGATTCAGTTCTGGTGTTGAAGGACTTTTTGAATTTGTTTCTTGTGGTCGGGCATGTCTTCAGGCAATGTTGTGGATTTTGGTATTAATTTGGTGCCAGGCACCGTATCGTATGACTCCGAAAGGAGTTATGGTAGTGGAAGGATCAGCTTCAGTCTTCCTCGGTAAGGAGTTTGTTGGCGGGCTAATATGGATGCGTGTTCTAGTTTGAGTCAGCTGGGTTGGCTCCCAATTGTATTGTCAAGAGTTAGGTTGATTAGACCGTTATTTAGCTTATTAGTGATCGCTAGGTCTATGAGTTGCCTTCTGGTTGCGAGACGTTATGATTTGTTGGTTATGGGCACATATGGTGCGGTTCTATTGGGGTTCATAGTGGGAGTCGAGCGGAAGAGTAATTGGGTATTGCTCAGTGAATGGCGTATCGGTTACGTCCTATCGGGTTTGCATAGTATATGTTACTTTTTTCACCACGGGTGTAATGATTTTCTTTGGTTCAGGCATCAAAATTGTGCGTGATTGTCAATTTCGAGCATAGTGACTTGAGGTGTCTCATGTGGGATAGTGTTGGATCGGATCGCGCAATACAGCGAAGCTATGTGAAGATATGACCTTGCAGGTTAGATTCTATGTTATGTTATATGATGTGAGATGAATTCTCAACCTTGTGTTGAGGTAGTTCTGGTGGGCTTAAGGTACAACTCTTTCAATTGAGTCATTTTCATGATTGAGTATGTTCGAATTGTTGGTTATTGGTGCGCGTAGTTATGCAAGTTGTGGCTAAGGCCCGTATTGATGTGTCATGTTACTAGGATGGCGTGTTTGGTCAGAAGGGATCATTGGCATCATCAATGAATGCAAATGAATTTTATTTCAGCATGTTTGATGAGTAAATATCGAGGTTTGGTTCAAACATTTGCTATGGTAATTTCCAGAGGAGAAATAGCTTCATGAATGACTAATATGAGAAATGGTTATGGTTCATTACGTGTTTCGTTTATCTTGGCAGTATTGGAAGGTGTTGGAATGAGACTATAGTTGATAAGAGGTTTTCTATCAATATTAGGTTGCATGGGCAGCTGCTGTGAAAGGAAGTTATCACTACATAAGTTTGAGTTATAAGAAATTTGCATATGTGATTGAATATATAAATAAGTCATGATTTTAATTTACACACAAGTTTATATGTATTTTTTTACATTTTCAATGGCTCATACCCCACTTTGTGTGACTATACCGGATAGTAGTTGCTGTTGCATATTCAATGAAATTTGCTAATTTTGTGAGTTTTTATTTTTATAGTTTGATATTAAATATTGCTTTCTTATGTTAGTTTGTGCAACTTTTACGCTTAATAGATAACAGAAAATGATTTTTTCTTCTTGGAAGATTTTCAATTCAAACGGCTAAGTCATTATGAGAGAGCTATGATCAAATTATGTCCATGCTGCCAAGATAAAAAAATTTATTTGGAAGTTAGTGCATGTTTAGTAATATAATGTGTCATCCAGTTTATTATGACTATTAGCAATAGTTTTCGCATGCCTACTGATACATTAATATGTTGTGGGTTTTTGCAAACAAAATAATTCATGATCTTTATATCACATGACATCCTACTAACTTAAATTTCTTTTTGTTTTAGAGAGATCGACAACTGTTGGATGGTCCGTTATACGTATCTTTAAAACAAAAATATAAGAGATGACATTTATGAAGAATTTTGTAGTTTGACCAAATGATATGAAATTTAAGGTCAATAAGCATAAATTGAAACTAATGTTTTCTCATAGGAGAAGAATGTTGAAATTAACTTTCTGCAGTTTATTTTGAATATCTTCAACTTTAAACTTTACAAGTATTTGATAAATCAACTTGATGTTGATAAAATGAACTGTTCAGTAATTGTTTTATCTTTCATTATTTCTTCTACAAAGTATTGATCTCATAAATGGCAGATGGACCAGAATCGAAAATGAAGAAAATCAATCCTACTTTGCATGATATAATGAATGGTTAGTTCCAAACAGATAATCTTTTTTCACTATAGTTGTGCATATATAACTTACCTAAAGTGATTATTGTTCATATACAAGTCTTTAAGTATTGGTGTCAATGAAATGAGAAAACAAAAAATATGATAAGCTCAAACATGTTAATTAATACAACTGCATTGACAACATAGCGACTATAAAATGAGGAAGGTTGATCCATATTGCAAAGTGAATTTGCTCTCATTGATATGTATTTTAAATGTCAATAATTGAACGAAGCTGAAATTTATCTCAATAACTCCATGAGAATAGTAACATACTGGCATTTAGATAATTACTCATATATCTCGAATGCTTATGAGAATTGAGAATTTCCTTTTACAATATTTCATACGTTTTAAATCTTTTTTCACTTTTTTGCCTCCTAGGTGTGTATATATACTAGATAATGAGCATACAATAATGAACCAAAATTTAAAGTATAGTATATTAAGTAATAAACTTAAAGTCCAACATGTGCTAAAAAAATATACTAACATATTTAAGAAAATTGATCAAGGGCATGTAGAAGATAAAAACTTGTTTGACATGTTGCTCACAGGCTTCATATCAAGCAAATTTTATAGCATCATTATTTATTATGAAATATTTATATCAAGAAAATTGTATAATATTATTATTTTTTATGGAATATCTATTAGGACTGCAGAGTAAAAGTTTTACTGGAGCCTCAAAATATATTTAATGTTGTAAAGATGACATCAACACTAACAAATTAAAATATAGACCAAAGTTGTTCAAAAATATATTTAAGGGACTACTTCGCAACCTAGCTCAACATGAGATTATATTTGTCAATGCGGTAGCCCTATTTAGCTTTGGCATCAAAGTTTCGGGGACTGTAGCCGGGTGTTCATTCAAATCAGTTCGACTTGAATCGTGCACTGCCTTCGCCTCCAACTCCGTCGCCGTCGCAGCCATCGTCGAGCTCAGTGATACAGAACGTGCCGTTGTCAATAGCAGAGGAAACGGAGTCCCCGCCTCAAAAGAAACATAAGATCGAGGAAGGAATTGAGAAGATCGATAGCATGCGTTTCACTGATGAAGAGGAGGTTGATGATGATACGTCCAGTCCGCTAAAGTCGCCGCTTAAAACGCTTATTTATAGTGGCTATGATTCAGAGGAAGATTATTGCCCAGAGGGCACAAATAAGATGGATAAAGCCCTTTGGGAAAGGTACTACAAACAGATCAAGGAGAGCGAGGTAACCTTATTACCGTTTCGTTGTAATTATTCTTTATCATTTAGATTATCATTTGATTTAGTGTGTGTGTGTGTATATATATATATATATATATATATATGACAATTTATTATTTAATTTCATATATAGCATTAAATATATCCTTAAATTAAGCATTTGGTATAGTTGGCCGTGATCGTGTAGTGATTCTATCCCTCCCCTACGTTTTTTTTCCTTCCACCCCAAAAGCGAAAGGCGGGAATTAATTACTAGTTAACAAAGTCAACCCTAAATAGTTTGGCATATATATATATATATAAGCAACCTCCACTTCCCTTGTGAGTTCGAGTCAGTGGCGAAGCCAGAAATTTTATTTAGGGTGTTTAAACTTGAAATAAGTAAAAAAAAGATCCAGACAAAGGGTGTTCAATATATAGACAAAGGGTGTTCAACATATGTTATATACCATTAAAATCTAATATTTTGCCTATATATAGTATCATTTTTCGACTAAGGGTGGTTGACCACGCTTAGCTCTATGTACCTTCGCCACTGGTTCGAGTCTCCCAAGGCAGTAAGTTCTTGGAAGTAAGGATTCCGAGGGTCTATTTGGAAACAGTCTCTCTACTCCACCCAGGGTAGAGCTCTCTACTCTAGAGTAGAGCTCTCTACCACAGGGTAGGGGTAAGGTCTGCGTACACACTAACCTCCCCAGACCCCATTAAGTGTGATTATACTGGTTTGTTGTTGTATATTGTTAGAAATCTGGAAGAAAACTAGACAAACACAAAGCAATTTTTGGGAGATAAAATTACTGCAATAAAATTCAACAACGAACAAGCCTTTTATAAAGGCAATATAGTTCCTACATTGAGGACAAGAGGGGTTGCTCTGATGGTAAGCAACCCCCACTTCCAACCGAGAGGTTGTGAGTTCGAGTCACCCCAAGAGTAAGGTGGGAAGTTGTTGGAGGGAAGGATGCCGGGGGTCTATTTGGAAACAGCTTCTCTACCCAAGGGTAGGGGTAAGGTCTATGTACACACTACCCTCCCCAGACCCCACTAAGTGGGATTATAGTGGATTGTTGTTGTTGTTGTTGTATAGTTCCTACATTATCTAAAGCACTAAGCCATAAAGGAAGTTAAATCAAACTCACTTAGTCCACTAAGTACACAACTCCCACATATACCCATAAGACTAGGAAAGCAGAAACTAACTAATTAAAGTATCTAACTCACCCTCCCTTAAACTGATAAGTCTATGACTTTCAGCTTAATCACATCAAATACAAGAGCCCTTCCCTAACTTGCAAACTCCAAGTAGTTTAATTTTCTGAAAGTTGCTAGCTTGAGGGGTTTGGTCACTATCTGTAAAGCCAATTAACTCTCACTTTCCTTCTTTCTTGTACAAAATACCATAATCAATGGTACCTTGCAAATACTTGAAAATTCTTTCAAAAGAATACATTATGTCAGGTCTGGTGACTGTTGCATACATTAAACATCCCACGACCTGCTTATAAAAAGTGTTGTCGATTTGCTTTCCAATAAAATTCTTCTCCAATTTCAGTCCCAATTCTACTGGCGTAGTGACAGAATTGCAACCTTGCAATCTGAACCTCTCTAAAGTTTCTTGGACATATTTCTTTTGTGAAATAAAATTCTACTGGCAGATTGCTTAACTTCATTACTGAGAAAATAGTGCATCAAGCCATGATCAGACATATCAAACTCAGTCATCATTGATTTCTTAAACTTTTAAAGTAATGCAACATCATTCCTGGTATAAATCAAATCATCTACATATAAACATACAATAACAAACTTTTCATCTTCAATTTTTGTATAAAGTGTATGCTCATAGTCATATGGACATTTAATAAAACTTTTCATATTGAAATAAGCGTCAATGCGGCTGTACCAAGCTTGCGGAGCTTGTTTTAGCCCATATAATGCTTTTCTCAATCTATAAACCTTATGTTCACTTCCATGCTTCACATACCAGGAGGTTGATCAACATATACCTATTCTTGTAACTCTCCACGTAGAAATGCTGATTTCACATCCAGTTGATAAATTGGCCATTTGTTTTGAGCTACCAATGCCAACACCAATCTTATGGTATCAAGTCGGACTACTGGAGCAAAGACCTCCTTATAATCCACACCATACTCTTGCTTGTATCCTTTGGCCACCAAGCGAGCCTTATACTTGTCAACTTCACCATTCTCATTGAGTTTGGTTTTATAAACCCATTTGACTCCAATCGACTTTTGCCCTTTTGGAAGATCAATAAGCCTCCAAGTACTATTCTTTTCTATTGATGCAATTTCAACATCCATTGCTTTCTGCCACTTCAAATCTTTATAGGCATCATCAAATCTTACTTGATCACAATCTGAACATAAAGCTACATAGGAAAGAGAATCTTCATTTTCAGATTGATGAATTCCACTAACCTCATTATCCGCCATCCATGCTGGTGTTCTTCGATCTCGTTGAGGTTGAGAATTGATGCCTTCTTGATTTACCAAGGTAGAAGAACCTTCATTTTCAGTCACTGGTTGCTCTTGCTCCCTGACCCCGTCATCAAGATCTAAAGAAAGTTGTTGGTTACTTGGATTTTCTTCCCAGGGCCAGAAATTATCTTCATCAAACACCATATCACGACTTATAATTATCTTCTTGCTAACTGGATTGTACAACTTGTAGGCTTTTGACTCCTTGCTAAGACCAAGGAAAACACACTTGATTGCTTTGTCATTTAGCTTTGTTCTTTTCTGATCTAAAACATGAGCAAATGCAACACAACCAAACACTTTAAAGTGTTTAACATTTGGTTGCTGTCCACTCCAGGCTTCTTCTGGGTCATGCTTTGAATAGCAGGAGGACTTCTATTCAAAACATAGACATTCCAGCAAACAGCTTCAGGCCAAAAAACTCTAGGAATATGACTCTTTCGCAACAGGCTCTGCACAACATTCATGGTTGTCCGATTCTTCCTCTCACATACTCCATTTTGTTGAGTAGTATAAGTTGGTGTAAGTTGCCGACGTATCCCATGAGATTCACAAAATCTTATAAATTCTTGTGAAAGATACTCCCCTCCACGGTCCGTGCGAAAGATCTTTATGGAACATCCTGTCTCTTTTTCAACAAGAGCTCTGAAGCTTTTAAAAGCTATAAAAGCTTTAGATTTTTCTTGCAAAAAATGAACCCATGTCTTCCTGCTAAAATCATCAATAAACTTTATAAAATAACGCTTTCCTCCATTGGAAATTGGATTTACTGGTCTACAAATGTCTAAGTGAACTAGTTCCAACTGCCTTTTAACTCTCCACGCTTTTCCTTTTGGAAAGCTATCCCGAGATTGCTTTCCAACGGCACAATCTTCACAAATATATGGTGGAATATCAAAATTAGGAAGACCAGTAACCATCTTCTTCTGCTGCAACAGTTTTAGTCCTCCAAAATTTAGATGTCCATATTTGTAATGCCAGAGCCATGCTTGACTATCCAACTTCGTTGAAAAACAAAAATTGGTAGAGCCGATATCTTGCACATAAAGTGGGAAAAGTTTATTTGCAGTCATCTTAGCTTCGCCAATCAGCTCAAGTTAGAATCTAGGATTCTGCAAATTCCATGCTTGATAGACACTTCATAGCCGTTCTCTTGAAGTTGACCCACACTAATAAGATTTTTCGTTAAGTCCGGTACAAAGAGCAGTTCAGAAATGATATGCACAGATGAAGATTTTGTTTGAACTTTTACCTTCCCTTTTCCTTTGGCAACAAGTCAGGAATTGTCGCCTAACTTGACTGTTGTGCGAAAAGCTTCATCCAATTCAGAAAATACAGATTTTTCTCCACATATATGGTTGCTACAACCTGTATCTAAATACCATAAATCCGTGTGTTCTTCTGTGGATTGAGACACCATCAACAAAGAAACGTCCTCCGTCTTATTTACTTCTGTAAAATTAGAGTTTTCTCCACGTACATTTTTCAAAGTTGTACGACATTCAAAATGATAATGGCCATACATGTGACACCTATGACACTCAATGTGGGACTTATCTGCAGACCTTGGCTTCCCATTTGACGAGTGTTGTTGATCATAACCATGTTGATCATTCTGTTTGTGAGTTCTTTCTTCAGCTTTGTCTGAGTTTCTTCCCTTCCACTTGTTCCTTCGACACATAGAATCTTTGGAGGTTATGACTGCTTTGCAAGGGTTGCTCCTCCGTATCTTGCTTAACAATTTTATGCTCATGAACCATCAAAGAATTTTGTAGTTCATCAAGTGAAAGAGTATCAAGATCTTTCGATTCTTCAATGGAGCAGATAACAAAATTAAATTTAGGCAACATGGACCGCATGATCTTCTCGACGATGGTAAGATCTGCAAGCCTCTCTCCATGAATTCACATCTTGTTTGTAATTGCCATTGTGCGTGAGAGGTACAACAACACCGACTTTCCCGATTTCATACACAGGGTTTCAAACTCACCGCGTAGAGTTTGAAGTTGTGCTCACTTTGCCCTTGCATTCCCATGGTATTTCTTCTTTATAAGTCCCGGATTTGCTTTGACGTATCCTTGCAAAGAATTGTTTCCAATATCGAACGATCAATGGCTTGGAAAAGATTGTTCTTTGCCTTCAAGTCTCTCAACTTTTGTGCTTCATCTGTCTTTTGAGCATTTGTTAGAACAACATCTGCTCCAGGTTCTTGAATCCCACCATCAACGACTGCCCAAAACTCTTTGGACCTCAAAAAGTTTTCCATGAGCATGCTCCGGTGGTCATAATGGCCATCAAAACGAGGAATAACTGCTTGCACAAAGTTGTTCTCTGAAGTCATACATGAACAAAGTTCTGGGTAAACTCTCTAGCTATTGATACAACTGTTAGAAATTTGGAAGAAAACTAGACAAACACAGAGCAATTTTTGGGAGATAAAATAAAATTCAACAATGAACAAGCCTTTTATAAAGGCAATACAGTTCCTAAGCACTAAGCCATAAAGGAAGTTAAATCAAATGCACTTAGTCTAGGAAAGCAGAAACTAACTAAATAAAGTATTTAACACATATATATGTGTGTGTGTTGGGGGGGGGGGTGATTGCCGGTAATATATTCCTCATGTATAGCAGCATGTAAGTAACAAGGGGCCTGATTTATATGTACATTTATATATACATATACATATAAATCAGGCCCCTTGTTACTTCCTTGTTACTTACATGCTATACAAGTTGCCTAACGGCCTCAGCCTGTTTACTCCATTTATTTCCGATTCAACATTTAACAAAATGCATAAATCAGGCCTCGAATCCTTTTCAGTTAACACGTAAACTGATTTGTTTAAATATTGTAGTGTATATGATAGGTTATCGTAGGCTTGTGCCTAGGACATTGCTGTCTGAGTTAAGAAATATATTTTGCTTCGAGGTCGTGAGTTCTCATATTGAGCCAGATAGATGGTCCTGTATAGCAGCATGTCAGTAACGCAAGGATATTTTGGGATATCTGTCTGAAGTTTCAGGCATATTATTTTTTTCTCCTTGTTTCGTTTTGTAATATAGATGGCTTACCACAAAATCGAATTTAGTTGAGTTTGAGCGGCATATTCCTCCTATGTGAATTGAGCATGCTGTATTAAGATGTTAGTCTTCGTCTTCCGTGAGAGATCTATGACTAAAATGCTTCTCTTCATTTCTTATCTTCCATCTTTTTGTCTAATTTCCTTTGGACATGAGTAGATAACTTTTAAATACAGTCTGTGATGACACTAATTTGCGCCATGACTTGAGTTTGATTTATAGCTTTGAATCCTTATAAAGGGCCATCAAGCTATTCAAAACAAAGAAAAGAGGTGACATGAGATGAAGAGTAAAATGATAGGCAGAATTTAAAGTTGTTGTTTTCTTATTCTTGCTATTCTTTAATAGATAGTATGACTGGTACTGCATAGCAATATTAAAGTATGGGGTAAAATATGTTTATCATTTTGTTGGAGTGCTAAATAGAAATAACTACATGAAAACATCCTACCTAATACTAATTGAAAGTACTTTAATTTTCTTTAAAAAGTTGTTATTTTCTTAGGCACTCGGAAATTGTATTTGAGACTTGGAAGTTTGCTTTGCTGAATTTTTAAAAATTTAATCGAAATTAAACCCTTAAGGAATGTAAAATCATCTGAGATTCTAAATAATGTCTAGAATTAGCATTTGATTATTCATTTTCTCAGAAAATTTGTGGAAAAACGAAAGGGTTTAAATTTTGGAATAACAAAGGCATCTACTTTGAGAAGTGGATCATGGTCAGATGCTCCCTACATTCTGGTGAGTAAGAGATTATGCATCCGAGATTATAATGTAAAAATTCTACCTTGTTAAGTGAGTGCAAAACAAAGTAAAAGAAAAAGTGATGGCTGGATACTTTTGGAGGAACAACTGATTTCATTTTTCTCTTTCTCATTCCTCATCTATTTATGTTCCATGTAAGCTCGAAGGTTCAGGCTCATAGTTCCTATGGCTTTTATTTACCTCTCAAACTACATTCCTTGAATGGCTTGAAATAATTGGAAGTGTCTTAAGCTGATTTTGTATCTTTTAATCACTTCGCCTATTATTTTTTATGTCTACGATTGAGAATACTCTACCAACTGATAAGATTGTGTTCACTGAATGCCAAGACTAACTACTAATCTCTTTCATAATTTTTAAGAGAAAACAATGGAATTTTTATGTTCAACTCTCAATTATTAAGCTCATCATGTTAAGAACTTCTATAGATTGGCTTCAATATGATGAGCAAGATGTACAGTCACAAGTTCACAAGTTGGGAGTATACTAAATAAAGAGCATGTGATATTGGTTTATCTTATGTGTAACCCAAAGAATTAGATTCGAGTTTTTATTAAAACAGAACGATCATCAATAGGTTACAAACCCAATTAAATATGATGTGACAAGGAGCCATATATATTCATCTCCCTATAATCTCACAATCACCATGAACAAAGAGAAATTATACAGATGAGTATCTAGTAGAAGGAAGAAAAGAAAAACGACACGAGGGATTTGGTCACAAGGAAATGCGGAGTGAAGTGAGAAACAGCAGAAGAGGGAGCTGGACTACTTTCTCTATCGCCACAATTTGAAGGGGGACAGGAGAAGGCGAGGGTAATCTGTTTGGCCTTTAGAAATCCACATCAATGCTACTGCTACTGAAAACATTATTACAACAATAAGTAACTTAGTCAATGGCCGTCCACTTGCCATTTCCAGCAAGCTGTAGGCGTGTAATGCGTGTAATATGCTATATGTAATTATATGCCAAATAGTAGTTTGCAAGTCCCTGACTTTATAGAAGTGCTCCACTTGTATTCTTTGGTAAGAGAACTTGAAAAAAAGAAACTGATTGTATATTTCTTAAATATTTTCCTAAGAAAAAAGTGCCAAAGATCTTTCTTAGGGTTATACAGATTAGGGGTGTGCATTCGGATCGGTTTATCGATAAATCGAATCGATTATTTGTTATCGAAATCGAAATCGAAAAAATCGAAACCTTATTGAAACGATAACGATAAGCATATGTACAAATCGATAATCGATAAGTAATTATCGATAAGGGTCAAAATCGAATGCACACCCCTAAACCGATGAAACTTGTAAAATGAGTAATTACCTATGTGTGTAGATTAATATAACATACAGAATGTATCAATACTCCGCTACTATTTTGAAAGTAGTTATGCAATGTCATTTTCCCTAATATATACCCTTTCCTTTACCGTAAGTCCCTTACCCTATTATTTCCTCTATCTCATTTAAGAAATGATCATATTTAAAGATCAAGAGAAGGAAGTTCAAATTAATAGAAAACAGAATTAGTCGTGATGATGTATTTTGTTTTGTTTTTTTTTTATACCGTTGGAGTGTTGGTGGCATACATTTGATTCCTTACTTTAGTTTTCTTGCATGTGCTTGCTGACATAATTTTTATGTTATAAATGGTGTTCGTCTTATTTTAGCTTCTTTTTGTCCATATTAGTTAGGCGTAGCGATATACTTCTCGTGGAATCCCGTTAATTTTCTTATTGGTGTAATCGATAACCTAATTGATAAGCCCCCAAAATTGATAAATCGAAACCTTATTGAAATGATAACGATAAGCATATGTACAAATCGATAATCGATAAGTAATTATCGATAAGGGTCAAAATCGAATCGATAAATTAAATGCACACCCCTAATACAAATGGCATTAATATAGTTTGATGTTTGAAACCCTCAGGGGTTGGCCTGGTGGCAATTGACTTGAGCCTTGGGGTTTGCTCCCTTTCAAGGTCTCAAGTTCGAAACCCACTGGGTGCAAACAATTTCTGAGAGCCATCGGACTGGGTAAAATCTGAATTAACCGTGGTGCACTTGCGAGAAATTCCTTGCCGAGGGCCTGTGCACCCCCGGGATTAGTCGGGGCTCGAAGAGACTCGGACACCCGGTGCAAAATAATATATATATATATATATATATATATATATATATATATTTATATATAGTTTGATGTTTGATCTGGTCAGATTTAGGTTGCGACAAATTGCAAATTTATAAATAGTGCAGTATATCTGATTCAAAGTTTCATTTATTAGTACCCTCTTGATGTCATTGAGTGTTAAGAGGCAAAAACGGATCCAGGATTTAAACGTGATTGGTTCAACCGTTGAAGTTTTTAGCACTGAATTTATTGTGCATTTGAAATTATGTGTCGCAAAACTCCTAAACAGGCTTCACATCCATCCTTTCCCCCTTTTTAGTTAGTTTGTCTGGCAGTTGGTGCATGTCTAGTTTGTCTCTGTAAACTGTTTTTCTTAAACATTGTAGAGTTTATGATACATAATCGTGGGGAAACAGGGCTGCCCATGTATCCTAATCGCGCAGATCCTTCAACTAGAAATTTAAAGGGGTAAAATCCTAGGCTCAGGAAGTGCAGCAAAGCTTTTTTTTTTTGGGGGGGGGGGGGGGGTAGCATTGTTAGACCTTTGTGTTAAGTTTAAGAGCGGACCTGACTAAATTGCTTATTCATGTTTCATTTCTAAAACAAAAATAAATGATTTTAGTAATGGAGTATGTCTTTTGCATATCTATACCTCAGCCAAGTAAAGTACACAATACATTACTATTTTTAATATGTTTCATTGCGCTTTAGCTAATTGTAATCCCACCGTGCATGTCTAACTTTGCATAAATTAGGTTACGATTTATTGGTGCTAGTTAATTCATGAGAGGAATTTTGTTACATAGTCTTTGCTTACTGAGTTCAGAACTACTGATGAACTTTTCATACCAATGGCAGAATCATGGGCCAGAATGGACTCTGTGCACGCTCTTTGGCTATTTCGGTCTCTTATTAAGGAAAATAGGGTTAAAGAGTTACTTGCCCAAAAAAGGAATAAGAAAATTGTTTGTAGCTTTTACTTGGTTTTAAGTGCCTGCACTATGTATTTTTGGATACTTGTGTGATATAGGTTATGTAGCAAATTGGATGCAACATGTGATGTTTATCTCTTTATTGGTTTGTTTATACTTTGGCAGGGGTTTGATATCACAGATTATCCTGGAGGGTGCTGGATGACGACCGTCTTCCCCATGCCAAACTACTTGAACAATCCTAAGAATGTTGACAAGTTGAAGGGCTATGCCGGAAAGGCTCTTAAGCAGTACAACAATTCTAATGTATACTTTAGATGCACTTTCCATGTCTTGCCAGTTTGTCCATTTTCTTTTACTAATGAAGAAAGTTACTTCTACTGATGTTTTCAGACCACCAATTATGAGGTCGAGAACGTTTTGAAGGTGAACGGCGGTGGTTGTCGTGACTTTATTTACTATCTTACCTTTTCTGTCAAGAATGGCGAGCATGACATTTTTCAAGCAAAGGTGGTGCAAGATTTAGACTATAATTTGGAGTTTCCTATCATCAGGCCGAAGGTTAAGGATGTTAATGAGTAAAGGTTGCTATCAGAACTGTTAGGCTTTCATTGGTATTTCTTATGATGTTTTTAGCTGTCGATATTTCTACTGATGTTTTCAGTATGTTAAGGAGTCATCACGTTTTAAACTTTCAATTTAACAGTTTAATGATCAAGAAATCACTATACAATTGGACTTTAATGATCAAGAAATCACTATACAATTGGACTTTAATGTTCTTCCTTTTGAGCCATGCTTCATGCGTGCATATTAAATAAGAGTTTAAGTTCTTTTGGAAGATGGAGTACATCAGATAATTGAAAAGGTTGATAGACAACTCTACTTAATAATATTGATGGATTTTCTAGATAAATGAAACCTACTATACAAGTAAAATTTTACTGATCGCGTAAAATATTTTTTTTATTACACTATTGAGTATACATATAACAACAATGTTTTAGAAAGCATTTTTCGGGCGAGTCTCGGGGCGAGGCGTATCAAAAATGCCTCAAGGCGATGGTGAAGGGCGAAAGTGTCAAGAGACGTGCGCCAGCAATTCGGGGTGTACGCTCAAGCGTTGAGGCGAGTTTTTTAAGTGAGCGTAAGCACAAGAGTCTTTTTCAAATTAAAACATATTTACTGAAAAAATCCTTATTATGAAACCCAAATTCTCACAAGTCAACTTGTAGTTACTAAAAAGTTTTAAAAAGGAACCGCAACATTAAATTTAAAAGTCAAGACCTTTTTTTATTGCTAGACGCTATAATTTATAGTCTTTCCCAGTTATTTATCTCGTCCACTAGTCTGTTACTATCTCCAAAAGCAATGAACAATTATTATTATTATTATTATTATTATTATTATTATTATTATTATTATTATTATTATTATAAAGAAAACTCAATCTACTCTATAGCACCAAGTTCAAAGTTCAAATTGCAGGTTACTCATCCTTTTTGTTTCTCCAAGTGAATAACTTTATTCTTTTCAACTTAAGTTATTTGTGCTTGTAAGCACCATATATTAGATTGTTTTGACTTATTTTGTATGGGGATGGGGCACATCTAAATATGTTTTTCACTTATTTATAGTTTTTTTAAATATTTATATAATTTTACCTATTTAAAAATATTTACTGTAATTATATTATTTTATTAAATATTAATAATTAAACATTCATAGGGCTTACGCCCCGTATTTCCAAGCTTACGTCTCGCTGAGACATGTAAAATGTCTCGCCTTACCTCACACCTTTTAAAATACTGTATACCATCTATAAATCCCTTTGATAAAGTACAAGTGGAAACTTTGTACGTCCAATTTTCCTTTTTTGTTAGTATTTATAAGTTTTGATGATTAAAGGCTCATGATAACACAAGACTAAAATTGCCGATGTGTGAATGTATATGCACATTCATTTGCTCCCCAGTTCCAAGGCCAAATCAAGTTGGTTGGTGGGATAAGATGCAAAATCATCCCACTCTTTAGATGTCCCTCATCAAGTGATTGCTTTATTTTCATTATTTCTTCAATCTTGGATTCAATTAGAAGTCAAACGAAAAAAATGATAAATTGCAATATATATATATATATATATATATATATATATATATATATATATATAAAGAAATACAGACTGTGGATAAGCAAAGACTTACGAATATTATTTAACCACGTTAGAAAAGCCTATAAGGCACATCTTTTGGGTGCATGAAGTTCTTTGTGATAACCCAAGGAGGCTAATATGGTGGATAAGATTTACTTGATTCTTTTTAATTCTATTTCTATTTTTATGCTAGCATTTGACTTGTCTTCCCTCCTCAGTCGAAACACTCGACGCAAGCTGCGCCTTTAACTAGCGTTTACCCATAGATTTTCAAATTTGGTTTGAAAATGAAAATGTGTTTGGACATATATTTTCAAAATATATTTCGCAAATTTATTTTGAAAAAACATGTGTATTATTAGGATGTTTGCAATAAATTATTTGTGATACAAAAATAAATTGCAACCACAGTATAAATATGAAAAAATATAGTTTTATTGATAAAATGACGCAGGTACAATTCTGTTTGTTCCCTTGATTCTTCTCTCCTGATTATCTCTGTGATTCGAGGGCTAGAACAACGTATTCCTCGAACGCAGGATATTGCAGGCTTTCATGGATTTATTTGATATCCATGAAGTATGTTGTGGATCTTTTGACGTATTTGATTCTCAAGAATTATCCTACCAATTCGTGATCTCTTTGTGAATATCCCACGAGTTTATGAGATTTTTTAGATGATCTATATTTTTGAGATGTTTAATGGTACAACCCTTCGTGATGACAGGTCGAGGGGCTTCCAGGTGGAGGGTTCCAGTTCCCGCCTTTAGACAGATCGTTGCTACTGCGGATACATAGTTTATCTTGATTGAGTCTGTTCGGGAGGATCGTCCTCAACCTATTCAGTTGTGAGATCCATCTCGAGTTGTGTCCATGAGGGAAGAGGCTTCTTCGACACCGGCTTCACGTATGTTGGATGAATCTTCTGAAGGGTACGAGTCGTTGGAGAGAAAAAGGAGAAAGCTGGAGCTAGCGAAGGGCGTGGCTACAGACGCTGACGGTAGTAGGGCATCCCGAACAGCCCCACTACCTGTGTTCATGGCCGATACCATTTTGTCAAGGAGATCCCCCCAAGTGGAAGGAGTTGGCCCAGGGGTCGGTTCAGTGCGCACCGTTAAGGGCGGGGCATCATCTAACATTGGAGGGCACCGTGTTGAGTGTGATGACTCGGGTTCTGATATCGACCCCAAGGATGTTAACAAATTTATGGGTCGTCATGCCCACATGGAGGTTAGGATGGAGGGATCCAACCGTTATGTGGTAATTTCGGGGAGCTACAACTTGCTGCTGAATAGCGAGCAGGTGGACTCGGCCCTGGCCCCTCTGTGTGCTGCTCTTGAAAGCAAGATGCTTGGGACTATGAGCGACGTGGAGTTATCTTAGAATGTCGCTGGTATGGCCCTGCAGGTAGGCACCTTTCCTTCTCTTCCCTTTTTTTTTGGTCGTTGGATTAGTGCGGTAATCGTTGTTCTGTATTTTGTTTCTAACTTTTGCCCTTCTCTTTCGTCAAACCCTCGTCTTAAAGGCGGAAATAGAGCATCAAGAGAGCAGAAGGATGGGTATTTATAAGTAGATGTCGTCCAAGTATGAGCAGTATGGTGCTAAGCATCAGGCAATGTCTAACATTTATTGTCAGGAACCTGAGTTTCAAGTATTTTGTGAGGGGATCAAGCAACGGGAGGACCAATTGGAGCGTAATATAGAGGAGTTGAGGGAGAGGGACGAGGAGTTTGTGAAGGCTGTCGCCCGCAACAACGAACTCGAGGCCTCTCTTAAGGCAAATGAGGATGAGCTGGAATTGAGCAAGAGGGTAACAACTGAGAATACCGAATTTCAAGAAAAGGTGGCCGACTTGACCGCTAAGTTGAATACCAGGATAGCGGAGGTAGAGGGGCTTAAGGGCGAGCTAGATGTTAGCACCAATAAGCTGGCGGCAACCATTTCTGAATCGATGTCATTGGAAGATGCCCTCCATATTTTTAGGTCAGAACTGACTGGGAGAGGAAAGCCTGTGGCCGTCAGGTAACATGGCTCAAATGGCGTATCAGAGTGTTTGGAGGTAGAGCTGGCTGCACTAGCCAATCAAATGGCCTCACTGAGGGAGGAGGATGCGAGTCGACGCTCTCAGCCTTCTACGTCTAATCCTTCAGCCAATCTGACCCTGCCTCTTCATTTGTATGAGTTATGGGTTCATGCTAAGGCTCGGCTAAGTGTGTATAGGTATTTTCTCACCGAGGGAAGGGTGACTGAAGTGGAGCTTTAGGCTGTTCATACAGCAGCTTGTGCAGCTCGTGAGGCCTGCGGGTATAACCCTCATACTCCTGGCGGGGGTGATATCAACTTTGATGATGCGGGTCGTCTGGCTTTTGATTCATGGTATGAGGATGTTCCTCCCGCCGGGATGATGTGTAGACTTAGTTTTTATTTGCTTTTGTTTAGGGAATTTTGCACGGGTCGCATTGGGCCTATTTGTAGGGGCAAATGTAAGTATTTTTTGCTGTATGTTAAAATTTACTTTTGTTGGCTCATTTTTTCCTACATTTATCGCACACATGATATTGTTGACGCCTTTGGCTATTGGGATGTTACTTCGAATTTTCATCGAAGTAGAATCTCATCTTAGTTCAAACGAGGTCGAACTTATATTATCGTCTATGGCCTTGGCCATTGGGATGTTGCTTCGAACTGTCACCGAAGTAGAATTCCGTCGTAGTTCGAAAAAGGTCAAACTTATATTGTCGTCGATGGCCTTGGCCATTGGGATGAACTGTTGTCAAAGTAGAATCCCATCGTAGTTCGAACGAGGTCGAAATTATGTTGCCTTCTATGGCCTTGGCCATTGGGATGTTGCTTCGAACTTTCGTCGAAGTAGAATCCCATCGTAGTTTGAATGAGGTCGAACGTATGTTGTCGTCAATGGCCTTGGCCATTGGTATGTTTCTTTGAACTGTCATCGAAGTAGAATCTCGTTGCAGTTCGAACGAGGTCAAACTTATGTTGTCATCGATGGCCTTGGCCATTGGGATGTTGCTTCGAACTGTCGTCGAAGTAGAATCCTGTCGTAGTTCGAACGAGGTCAAACTTATGTTATCATCGATGGCCTTGGCCATTGAGATGTTGCTTCGAACTTTCGTCGAAGTAGAATCCCATCATAGTTCGAACGAGGTCAAACTTATGTTATCGTCGACGGCCTTGACCATTGGGAAGTTGCTTTGAACTGTTGTTGAAGTAGAATCATGTCGTAGTTCAAACGAGGTCAAACTTATGTTGTCGTCAATGGCCTTGGCCATTATGATGTTGCTTCGAATTGTCATCAAAGTAGAATGCTGGCGTAGTTCGAACAAGGTCGAACTTATGTTGTCGTCGATGGCCTTCGCCGTTGGGATGTTGCTTCAAAATATCGTCGAAGTAGAATACCATCGTACCTCGAACGAGTTCGAACTTATATTGTCGTCGATGGCCTTGGCCATTGAGATATTGCTTTGAATTGTCGTCAAAGTAGAATCCCGTCGTAGTTCGAACGAGGTCAAACTTATATTGTCGTTGATGGCCTTAGCCATTCTCCGTTGGAGATTCGGTCGTGTTCGCGTAGGAATACATAACTTTGCTTATGCAATAGAGATATGGATCATATGTTGATTATGTACATATAATGGAGATTCGATTAAGTTTTTGTGAGAATCACATGTCGATTCCGCACGTTCAATGATGACCCACTTATGTATATCCACTCCTTTCATTACTTCATTCCGGAGAACCCGTCGACAGGTCGAAGTGATGAATGATAACTAGGGATTTTTTCATGTTTTATGCTCCTTCTTGCTTACACTTTGGTTATAAATTATTATAAAATAGTCCCAAAAGGCTCATAAGTGTGCTTGTTTGCAGTTTTGGATGACAAAGTGACAAAATGTCAAAGATCGACTCAAAAGCAATGAAACCTACTCAAGAATAAAAGACAAGGCAATCTTAGGGAAAACATGCCTAGTGCGGACCACACAAAGTCGAATGCGACCGCACTAGGTGGTTCAGAGAGATGGCTAAAAGAGTCTTCAGGCAATGCAGCTGCGGTACACATTTCGCGGTCTGCGGTGAAGGTTCCGCGGTCGCACTACCATTTGGTGCAGTCCGAAGAAGAGAGATTCAAAGGAGTGAAAATTTGCCAAGATTCAAGCCATGCGGTCCGCGGTCATGATCATGCGGACCGCGCTAGTTGCCTCCACGGCCGCGGTACATTCTATGCTGTCCGCGGTACCCAAGCTCTGAGAGCCAAGAATTGAAGCCTAAGAGCCTAGTGCGGCCGCGATCCATTTTGTGCGGCCCGCAGTGACCCCCTAGGGGTATTTTTATCCAGTTTTTCAAGCTTAGTATTAATATAACCTTTCACCATTTTAAGGTCATCTGTTAATTCCAGAACGTAGGCTGTTATCTCCATTTTTGGCATCTTAGCTTCAAATTGCCGATATATTCTTGTATTTTAATTTAGCATTTGATTGATATGGCTTGTTCTTCATCTATTTCTTCATTTTCTTCTTCAAGCATGAGTAGCTAAACCTATTAGCTAGGGTTGAGTGGGTAATAGATAGGTGTTGCCATCTAGGGTTAGATTGACTATGGGTGTTTGCTATTTGGGTTGATTTTGTCACGCCCCAAAAACCATAGGAAGCGACCGGTGCTCAACCGAGTAAACCCGATTGAGCAAGCCTTATCAACTACTGTCTACCCAACTCAATAGGAATGAGGAAGTCATGCTTACCTTTATTTAGACTAGGATAAGTAGTACAGTTAAAGTCTTACTTCATTAGATAATACAACATTAAAACATGGTAAAGTTCCCATGATTCCATACAAGTTATAGCTTAGAAGAAAGAAGTGAGAGTAAAAGATGACAAAATGGTCCATTGACATATCCCATACCCATACAAAACCCACACAAACGTCTACGGAGCCTTTAAGGATACAAAAGATAAGTATACCAATGGCGGCAACAAGGCTCCGGCTATACCTCAAAAGTGGAAGCCCGTAATAGCAGAATATACACAATATAAACCCCTGAAGGAGAAAGGGGCTCACCAAGACACTGTGAAGAAGGATGCTCTGCTACACATATCGACACAATCCGCTATGGAGCCACCTACATTCATTTAAAAATGTAGCTGCCCTGGAAAAAAGGGATGTTAGTACCATAGAATAGTACTGGTATGTATAACTAAACACCATCTAATTAGAAAGAACTATCAAATAAGAATAAATAAATCATTAACAATTGTCAAACAAGAATAAAGAGATCATAAAAGTAAATCAAAAGCTTTAACAATCACCACATCAACAAATAAAAGGGATCACATAACTTTCACATAATTTCCATACCTCTAAGTTACGTTCCATAGCCTGTCATAGGGTTCACATATCATATTATACACCTATGCATTTCATAGCCCGTCTATAGGGTTCACATACTACATTATACACCTATCTGTTTCATAGCCCGTCCATAGGTTCACATATTATATTATATACCTATGGGTTACAAAGCCCGTCCATAGGTTCCACATTTTATATTATACCGCTATGTGTTTCATAGCCCGTCCATAGGGTCAACATATTATATTATACACATATGCGTTTCACAGCCCATCCATAGGTTCCACATATCAATTAATCGGCACATGGGGCCACACTCTATTTTCTAAATTTATTTGATTACTTTAAATATCTGTACACGTAGAGGATTTCACATAGTTTGGCATAATAAATGCAAATCAATCTCATTTTAAGTTCTTAGCATTTCAATATGCCATTCATATACCTTGCACCCTTTTTAAGTTATCAACAATAGCACCTTGATCATATTGGAATGCATATTTACAATTATAGGGTCACAACACCAATTCATGTAAATTACCAATCACAGCAAGAATCTAAATGTCACGACCCAAATTCTATACCCGGTCGTGATAGCGCCTCTCGTAAAGACAAGGCCAGCCAACAACCCAAAACTCCTCTTTATGCAGTTAAACATTTATATAGCATATCTAATCTATTTGTGACATTAATTAATATTAAAATCAATATAGCCCGACCAGGGTGTCACAAGTCACGAGCATCTAATAAGTAGGGACACTACTACTGGTCCAATAATATATATATATATATATATATATATATATATATATATATATATATATATATATATATATATATATAAGATAAAACCGAAATACAAAGATGGAGGGCGGTGCCGCGAACGATGGCGGTCACCTTGTTCAATTACCAGAGTGTGGCCTTCGATCCTGCTAATAACCCACTATCGGGTGAACAGTACCTGCAACTGCACGCAAGGTGCAGGGAGTAAAGTGAGTACTTCCAACTTAGTGGTAATAAAAGAGAATAGTATCCAAGCGATAAGAAAACACATAGGAGCACACCAAACTGCTATAAAAAACAGAACAACCCTTTTTGAGAAAAATCGAAATACTATGAAAATCCCTTTAGAAAATCCCAAGTTCGGTTAAAAAATCTCTTTTGAAAATATGCTTTTTAAACAATTGCAAAGATAATTTCAACAAGTAAGAAATAATCGGAAACATGCCCCTCGGGCTCAATATCAACTCACAATGTCCAACATCAGCCTCTCGGGCTCAGCACTCCTTAATTTATAACACTAGGGCATCTGGTCAACAAGGCAAGTAATAGTATGTATGCCAATGATATATGAGTGCTAAATGTCATGCCACGTAGTACAAACAGTAGTAAATGCATGAATGTAATGCAATGCATATGATCACTGCAGAACATGCAACCCGATCCATTTGGGTACCCGGGCTCACTGTGGGGGTTCAGACTCCGGAGGGGCTCCTACAGCCCAAGCGCAATATCAATATCACACTGCTGCGGCGTGCAACCTGATCCATGCAATGTATATGCACATGTAAACATAACACTCGAGGCCTGAAGCCTCCTTACATCAACCTCATGTCCTCACATATGGCCTCAACCACCGTCAGTTCAAAATAATCAAAAGCCCCTCGGGCATCAGTAAAACAATTATACTCAACTCAAATGATAGTTCAAATATCAGTTAAAACTCCAAGTTTGAGTAAAAATATAATTGAGTTCATGAAACAGTGTAAACCACATGGACTAAGTTCAAATAATATTTCAAATAGTAAGGAAACAATGATGATAGCTCACAAGGAGATCAAATAATCGCCAATAAGCCCCAAGTATGGCAATGAGCCCAAGTTATAATGATAACAACAAAACATTTACAATTTAGCGGTAAGAAAAACCAACATCGAGGATGGACCAAGTCACAATCCCCAATGGTGCTCTACCCCACGCTCAGTTCTAGCGTGCAAGTTACCACAGTATAACACTAAGATGTGCAAATCTGGGGTTTCAAACCCTCAGGATATCATTCCCAAGTATTACTCTCCTCGAACCGGCGAAATCCCTCGCTCGCGACGCCTTTGCCCCTTATATTGGCCTCTACCGCATCAAATCTAACCAAAATCAGTACAATTATATTATAATATGCTAATGGGACAATACCCAATCGAAAACAATCGAGAAATAGCAAGAATCTCGAAACTAGCGAAACTCGAGCCTCGAGCTTGCTTCTCGAAAAATTACGAAACTTACATTTTTGAAATCCTCGTCTTGCCACGAGTTCATACATACCAAGAAATCCCAAATCCGAGCTCAAATGACCTATCAAATCCCAATTTGAAATATCAAAAACTCAAGCCCTAGCTTCTTCAATTTATACCCAAATTCAGAGAATTAATGGATGATTCTTTGATTAAATGATGTTTCTAGACCAAGAGACTTACCTCCAGTCACTTCCCGTTGAAACCCTCTTCAAAATCTACGAACAAGCTCTGAAGGTGATGCAAACAATGGTGGAAAATAAACCCAAGTCGCGAATGTAATGGTTTAAAAACAATCTGCCCAGGTCAAAAATCCTTCATCGTGTTCGCGACCTCTCCCTCGCAAACGCGAAGACAAAATATTTTTAACAGCCCAAGTACCCTATGTGAACGCGTTTCTGGCCACGCGGACGCGATGCACATCATCTCTACTCTATGCAAACGCGACCTCTTCTCCCGTGAACGCGTTGGCCAGACTTCCAGGCCTACGTGAATGCGACGTATTTCATGCGAACGCGATGACAAAAATCCCAGGTCCTCAAATTATTCTACGTGTTCGCGTCCATCACCACGCGAACGCGATGAACAAAAGTCTGCAATTCTTATAGCAGAAAAACTTATCTCAATAAAAACCAAAATGGGTCCGTTTGACCACCCGAATTCATCCCGAGTCCCCCGGGACCTCAACCAGAGACACCAACATACCCTGAAACATCATACAAACTTGTTCCAATCATAGAAACATGTCCTTTAACACAAAAATCATCAAATCACGACGAATTAAAGCTTAAATTTTCTTAAATCTTCCGAAACTTACATTCGATAAAAAACCTGACTAAACAACGTCCGAATGACCTGAAAATTTGCATACATATCCAAAACCTAACAAAGCTACTGAACCTCAGATCAAAATCTCGCTTATAAATCGGAATTTGCCAAAATTCAACTTTAGCCAATTCAAGCCTAATTCTTCACCGGACCTCCAAATTAAATTTTGATTTCACTCCCAACTCATAAATCACCATTCAAAACTAGTAGAATAATTAGAAATCCATTCCGAGCCCTATACCTCATAAGTCAATATCCGGTTGACTTTTTCAATTTAAGATTTCCTTAAAAAGACTATTGGTCTCATTTCTATCAAAATTCTATCCGAAACTCTTCAAATTCATCAACCACATATAATGAAACTCGAGGAAGCATAAAACAGGGAATTTGGGGCAAAAATACAAGAGACGACGGGTCGGGTCATCATATTACAGTTCAATCTTACCACATATACACAGTCACTTACTTCACTTCAAAACACCTTTGTACATTACCAACAACTAGACACAATCAATCAAATACATTTGGTACACATAAGAGGAATTTGGAGGATCAACCATAACGAGTTTTTTCACACAATTTGACATCAAAATCTCAGTTTAAACTTGACGTGAAGTCTAGGTATTTTAGCACATAGTTCCTATTTTTCACATATCCTCATTTACCAAGAATAACATACTAAACACATTGAGGCACATCTTTCACATATATTCTTGCAACACCCAAACCCTTTGAAATAATGAATACCATATAAATCAAATTCTGGACTTACTACATATGGTAGCAACACGATAGGGGGTTCAAGAATTACTAAACAAAAACAAGAAAATCAAGATACGTGCGAAAGCTAAAAGAAAATAAAGAAATAAAAAAAGATGGAAAATTAAAGTTAGATTGAATTTAAGAAAGAGTTTCTTGAATTCAAGAAGTCTATTCTTGAAATTGAATCCTAACAGCAACAATTAGCTAACGAAGAACTAAACGCCTTTGGTAGAGAATTAGAACAAGAAATAGATTGTGAAACCCGACCATTTAGAATAATAAGAACAACAATAAGCCTAAACCTATCACCTTTCTTGAATACCTAGAAGCGATCTAAGATTTTGAAAAAGGTTTAATCTTACCACCTTAAGTTGAGTCTTGAAGGTTGAAGAATAAATCCAAGAGTAGCCACACACAAGTGTGCAAGAAAAATCTCACAATTTTTATTGATAATTTGAATAATCTAAAAGCAAAGAAAATGCCCCTTTATATAGGGAAGGGGTCACAAAATTCTACCTAAAAAATTAAGGAAATAAAGTCCCAAACTACTTTGGACAACAAGTCCAACTACCTTAGGAAAATGTAAAACTCTATGAAATAAAAACTAAGTCAATCTTGGAAAGTAATTCCAATAAATTTAGGAAAAGGAAAAAATAACCTTATCTAACTAGGAAATTAATAAATATAGTCTCATAATATATGGAAATAAGTCCCAAACAAATCTTGAAAATCTTGGAAATCTTGAAGGAAATTTGCAAGCAACTTGGCACTAACTTGCACTCAACATCTAGCATGCCTATTGTACCCTTCTTGGACATCAAGAACGTCCTTTTTATGCTATTAAAACGTGGCTTAATGTAGGACTTTATGGGCTGCAGATTTTGACACATTATAGATGCCAAATTGGTCCAACAATAGCATGATTTGGTCCAACAGTGGCCTGATTTGGACTCTTCTTGAACATTAATTTCTCTTTGAGATTCCAAAGCTTCAGACTTGTACTTGAATAGATTTGAGCTTCCTAGGATTCTATCATTCCCCTCTTCTTGAAGAAAATTCGTCCTCGAATTTCGACATTGCAAGTAAACAAAGACATGCACTGGTAAATGGTATCTACTAATCTAAAAAAATGGTAAGAATAAAACAAGATAGTGACCATGTGTCCACTCAACCCAATTAAGCTTAATAGGTGTAAATACTCCTTTATTAAGCATATGCATATCATCATCCCAATAAAATTTATGCATACTTAGATTTGTCCCATAAAACTTCTCTTAAGGTAGTCAAAATATATGTATGACAAAGAAATTGCATAAGATTCATCATGCATCTATTTAAAACAAGTATATCTAATACAAGTATCAAATAAGACACTTTTATGATATAGCCAAGTATAAATTATAAATCTCATGGATTCCTTTTCATATAAGCTATTCAAAGAATCCCATAAATTCACAAGAAGGTTAGAAGAGCCCATAATTTCCAATATAAAAGTTTCACTACATTCAAGCTGATGAATATGACTCTCCCCAATAATATCCCCAACATCGTTGATTCTAAGCAATTGTTCGAACTATAGCAGAAAGAGTCATAGATAGGTTCATGGAAATGTATTTGATCACTAGTGTCACAACAATCATGCATATTCTCATTACTAGTACAAAACACATTTAGAAGCTCACAATCACTTGGCTTAAAGAATGACTCTCCATTACACAACAAAAATCATGTTCTATCAATTTATGATATGAAAGCTCACTAGACACTTGAATAAGAGAAGAAGGAATATTTAAATCATTTGCAAGACTCTTCTCATAAATTTCATGCCTCTTTCTACCAAGTTGGAATTCATAATCATCTGTGTCGTACTCAATTTCAAAAGGAAGAAAGTTACTCTTGCACTTGAACTTAGATATTACAGTTAATGTCTTGATATGCATCAAAATTTCATCATAAAATGTATAAAGTCATCAACATAAGAAATTAAAGTATAGTTCATTACCTCCAAAAATACCTTAGGTGTCCTACAAAGGCAAGGAATTCGAATAAACCAATTATACATACCATACTTGGACTTATTTACAAGTAGAACATCATCAACTTGTATTCTTTTATGCAATCGCTTCAACTTAGCAATATTTTTAGGCAACTCCATGTCATAAACCTGTAAATAAGGATCAAAATAGTCAAAGGTTCAAGAACAAGTAATTAATCAATATTTTATCTTCCACCATCCAACAAGAATTGATTTCTCCTAATTCATGTTGGAATACAATGGTATGCTTTAGCACCAACTCTTGCGCCTCACTTATCCTTTTTGAAGGTCTTTCAACATGTGGCTGCACAAAAATACAAGAACTAAACAAGAAAGAGTTAAGGGGTTAGGAAGTAAAGAACATCTTTTCTTACTTACACTCTCTTTGGCTTTAATCTCAAGATTAAATTTTTCCTCACCCTTAGCCTATTTTCTCTCACTAAAGTTTTCTTCTTTTTCTTCACTTAAACCCTCATGTTTTTCTCTTTCTACCTCACATACTTTTGTTGTATTTCCTCTTCTCTTTTTCCTCAAGCTCACTTTTTTTCTCACTTGGCATCCCATTCTTTTCACTCAACACAACCTTTCCTTTTTCCTCTCTTGGGATGTCTACATGCACTCCCTTACTCCTTTCATTCTTTTCTCTATCATATTTTTTAATATTCTCTTTAACAATCCTTTCATCTTCGCAAATTTGTGAGGGAGTCAAAGGTCCAAGAATGAGTTTCCTCCCGTTAACCTCAAGAGAGTATCTATTTTTTCCATGTTATATGAAGCTCTTGTATAGTCATACCATGGCTTTCCCAACAACAACAACAACAACAACAACCCAGTATATTCCCACAAGCGGGGTTTGGAGAGGGTAATATGTACGCATACCTTGCCCCAACCCCAAGGGGAAGAGAAGCTTTCCCAACAAGATATGATAATTATTCATGGGAATCACATCACACCAGATCGCATCCTTATACCTTCCAATAGAGAATAGTAATAACACTCTTTTATCTACCTTTACTCCCCCAAACATGTAGGGTTCAATATGCTCAACATAAGGCAAATTCAATTTCTCAACCATACAAGTGCTTATTGAGTTATAGCCAAAATCTTTGTCAATTCTAAGGGCACAAATCGCTGACATCACTGTAGCTCTTATTTGAAAAATAAATTTGCAATTGTCTTCCTTCCATTCAGTATACTGTAAGTTTGACTTTTCAAGTTCTTGAGTCATAGCTCGCTTCCTTTCTTTAAAACAACATGTTTGAAATATCATGAACAAAGATTAGAATAAATATGTATATCTAATTTTTGGCTTTTTCCTTCTAATGTTTTTACCTCTCTTGCCTTTTTCCACTCAAAGTAACTCTTGGTTTATAATCTTTAGATTTATTAATAAACCTAACAAGTCACAACCCATAGTGATAAGAATAAGGAGTTAGAAAAAGAAAAGAGAAGTAGACGATCAAACCTTAATCTTCAAGAACTAGGATCCCCTCTTCTTGTTTCCTTTCTTGATTTGGAAACCAAATAACACTTTAATTTTGATATAGTAATGAGCAATACCACTTTTTTCTTTTGGCTGATTTTTTTTTGTTTTTTGTTTTTTTCAAGGACCTCCCAAGATTATCAAGATTAAAATCTTGATTAGCATATGCTCTGATACCACTTGATAGCAACACGATAGGAGATTCAAGAATTACTAAAGAAAAACAAAAAAATTAAGAAACGTGCGGAAGCTAAAAGAAAATAAATAAACGAAAAAAGACGGCAAATTAAAGTTAGATTGAATTCAAGAAAGAGTTCCTGAATTCAAGAAGTCTATTCTTGAGGTTGAATCCTAACAACAACAATTAGCTAACGAAGAACTAATCGCCTTTGGTAGAGAATTAAAACAAGAGATAGATTGTGTAACCTGACCCTTTAGAATAACAAGAACAACAATAAGCCTAAACCTATCACCTTTCTTGAATACCTAGAATAATCTAAGATTTCGAAAAAATGTTTAATCTTACCACCTTAAGTTGAGCCTTGAAGGTTGAAGAATATATCCAAGAATAGCCACACACAAGTGTGCAAGAAAAATCTCACAATTTTTATTAATAATCTGAATAATCTAAAAGCAAAGAAAATACTCCTTTATATAGTGAAAGGGTCACGAAATTATACCAAAAACATAAGGAAATAAAGTCCTAAACTACTTTGGACAACAAGCCCAACTACCTTAGGAAAAGGTAAAACTCTATGAAACAAAAACCAAGTCAATCTTGGAAAGTAATTCCAATAAATTTAGGAAAAGGAAAACATAACCTTATCTAAATAGGAAAGCAATAAATGTAGTCCCATAATATATGGAAATAAGTCCCAAACAAATCTTGGACACAATCTTGAAAATCTTGAAGGAAATTTGCAAGTAACTTGGCACCAACTTGCACTCAACATCTAGCACACATATTGTACCCTTCTTGGACATCAAGAACGTCCTTTTTTATGCTATTAAAACGTGACTTAATGTAGGACTTTATGGTCTGCAAGTTTGGACACATTATAGATGCCAAATTGGTCCAATAATGGTCTGATTTGGTCCAATAATGGCCTGATTTGGACTCTTCTTGAATATTAATTCCTCTTTGAGATTCCTAAGCTTCAAACTTGTACTTGAATAGATTTAAGTTTCCTAGGATACAATTAACATATGCAGGGACACCATGGAAGCTCGATTTCTAAGAAGAGGGATTTTTAGCCATACATACCGCGATTTAGCTTTCCTTAAGTTACTACGACGTTTTGAAAATTCTAGCAATCCCAATCTACTTAAGACATAACAAAATTAACACAAATTAGGAAGATATTCATGGTTTCAGCTCATTTAACTATTTTATCAAACACTAGTTGAGCATATTGATTTTTAACTCTTTTTTACAAGATTTCCTTCATTCCCCAACCCAATCTTTACCTATTTATGTTCATCAATATTCCCACAAACCTAATTTGCACATGCATGTATACATAAGACTATTATCCCACGAATCATACCTCAATAACCCATCTCACATTCTCTACAATACCAACACAACCTAGGTTAGGCACCTATGGATTCCAATCCCCATCCCATGAGTTACAATTCTTAATCCATACTCATATTTCCATAATAACTCCATATATGTAGGACTAAGGTGTAGGATTACCTCTTGTAATAAGAATATTGAGAATTCCCACTTGTGGTATTCTTGATAAATTCAAGGATTTGAAGGAAGATCTAACGATTTTCAAGATTAATCCTTGTTATTATAAGTGTTTAGGAGTAGTAATTAACTCAAAATACTCCAAAAACCTTACCTTGGATATCGGAGGAGTTGAAGGTCTTGAGAAAGTGGAAGAAAACCCTCAAAGTTCGTCCAAAATAAAATGGGAAAATGAATCCCGAAATTAAGGATATAAGGCTGTCTCGGGTGCTATAGGTGGCACTAATTGCAGTAGCTCAAAAATTCCCGGCGCTACCTAGGGCGTTGGCAATGGAAGGGACATAAAAATGGTCATAACTTTCTGTATACACCTCCAAATGTCAAACGGTTTTGTTGCATTGGAAACTAGACTCAAAGAGATTTAATTTTATAGCTTGTGCATCACACAAATACTTACATAACTGAAGATACGATCGTTCAAATTGAGGTCTTGTGCGCACTCATTTGAAATCGTAACTTACTGCAATATTTCCCAATTTGAGTTGGACTTAAACCCTTCCTTGGACCCAAAATTACTTACCACAAAAATTGTACTCTTATTTACCAAGTCCAATAGATGTCCATCATGTTAGTAGCACATAAATATTATAATTAACCTATGTATCACCACGAAAGCATAATTTACTTAGTGAAATTTTTCGGGGCCTTACATTCCCCCCCTTAGGATCATTCGTCCTCGAATGAGGAGTTGAGTCCGGCGTAACCACTTAACGTAATAAATTTCTTTTTAACCTACCTCAAGTCCCTAAACTTTGACTAACTCCCAAATATTTTAGAAAATTTTGACAGAGTTTCTTTTGTAATTAGGCCTATTTACCTGTCAGAGAACCACAAAAATTATCCTAAAACTACATCCACAACTCAACAAATTACCATTATGCATACATCAATAACAAGAACCTCAGTATTATAAGAACCACGTTATCACGATGATATATGGACATGGACTGTACATTTTTAAATCACAACACCTATAATGTACCTTTCAAATCAAACCAATTGTTTTACGATCAAGCAAAAATATTTTCTTTCCACGACACCTTCGACCTTCAAGGTGGCCTTATCAACTTAGAAGCTTTGCCATAACACATTTACGTAAACAATCCCAACCTATAAACTTATCTAACAAGGATGACATCTAGATGCCTCGCATAAGCTAACTATCCATTAACTTTACCTTTAATAACGGAATGGTAAATAATTTGTATCTACCTACCTTCTTAGACATAGGCATATGAAAATACAAATTCACGAGGAATAACTATGGGGAAAAATTATACTCCTATTGAGTGACAAAGTGCATAGAATATTACCCATATCTCTCGTCTTCAGCTGTCTGGATGCGTAGGCGATCACCCTACCGTATTACATCGATACCGTGCCGAGCTTAATACGCGAAGTACCACTATAATTAGTATAAAAACATCCTTTCTAAGAACTTAATTCGCGTTGTAAGCATGTGTAAATACCTCAAATCCCATTCCCATCTCACATGATCATTTCTACATGAGTTAAACTTACCAAATTTGGAGGTCTAAACATGTAAGAAAGAATCACCCCATGGTCAGTCTTCCATGGAACGAAATTAAATGGTCATACCTATTCATACGGGTCATAGAACAAAAAGGGTTAAGGGACTTACTTGTTGCTCCTCGGTTGTTGGGGCAGTGTCTTAGCTGGTGTCCCTTAACTCCGCACCTGAAACACTTGTCAGTGCCCTTACGACACACCCCCAAGATAATGCCTCCTACACTTAGGGCAATGGGGTTGCTGCTGCCTCTGATGGCCCCCACTTGACTGGACATGTTTGTTAGATTTTATGTTGCCTTGGTCTTGCATATTAGCGTTCTAGCTGAGGTCTGCAGAATTGACTGTGTTGGTCTTAATGACACTCTTGTTGGAAACACGTTCTCAATGCAATATACTAAAACGTGTGTTCTTTTGTATAGGTTTTGATGAATGACAAACGAAGCGAAAATTGATATATGACGAAGTTCAAGAAATAAGCGCACAATTGATATACATCGAGATTCAAGCTCAAGACAAAGTTTTATAGTTTAATTGAGTCATTCTTAATTGTGATCTTGATCCTACAACTTGACTCGTAACATGGCTTCTCTCATAAAACTATTTTCCAAAATCATGCATATTTAATTTAATGCTAAATGATTTTAAATCATGCATATTTTCATTAGTCAAAATGATTTTTAAATGCCTCTGAAAACTGGACTAAGATAATCGACTATGTACTAATGATAATCGATTATGCTGAGCCAAGACTGCATGACAATCGATTGTGAACTAATGACAACCGATTGTGTTAAGGCAGTGAACATCAGGTTTCTTCAAACCTGCATGACAATCGATTGTGAACCTTATGACAATCGATTGTGATGAGGCAGTGTCCTTCAAAAATTTTCAAATCTCAGAATAATCGATTGTGAAGCTAATGACAATCGATTGTGAAGAGACAGTGTCCTTCAGTTTTTTCAAAGTCACAAAATAATCGATTGTGAACTAATGACAATCGATTGTGTTGAGGCAGTGACTTCCAGTGATTTTCAAATTTATTAAATAATCGATTGTGAGTATATAAAAATCGATTGTCAAGAGGCAGTGTCTAAAATGTTTTTCAAAAACTGATAAGTAATCGATTGTTAACTTTGTGCAATCGATTGTGAAGCTGACCGTTATCGTAAAGTTTTTAAATACCGTCAGGTAATCGATTATTGATTCTGTATAATCGATTGTTTTGATTAAAATCCGGAAAAGATTTTTTGAACGTTATTGGGTAATCGATTATTGATTTTGTATAATCGATTGTTTTGATTAAAATCCGGAAAAGATTTTTTGAACGTTGCTGAGTAATCGATTGTTGATTCTGGACAATCGATTGTTTGTGGTAAAATCTGGAAAGGATTTTTTGAACGTTGCCAGTAATCGATTATGGATTGTAAGTAATCGATTATCAAGCGTAATATCTGGGATTGAATTTTGATCTGACTGGCAGACAATCGATTGTTGGGGTTTGACAATCGATTGTCAGTGAGTAAAATCAGCAACTCTTAATTGGCAATTAGGCAACGGTAATGCCAAGTTTTTCAACTATAAATACAGCTTCATTTCAGTGTTTTAAACACAACAACATACTACAACTGATCATTACATTGCTATAAGCTTGCATACTTTTGTTTATAATTTTATATTCAATTTCATAAAGCTTTTGAGAGCCATATTCTTATCCAAAGTTGTTGTGATCCAGAGCTTACTTCTTTTACTCATATCTACTCATTAAGGAGTATTTTGTTTGAGTGTTTTAGTGTTGTATACACTAAGAGAATTGTAATTCTCTTGTTGTAAGGAACTTGTGTTTCCTTGGTTGAAGTCTTGGAGTGTTGTAACTCCGAGCAAAGGTGTTGAGGCTTGCATCCTCAAGTTGTAAAGGTTTGTTAAGCACCCGGAAGCTTGACACGTTAGTGGAAAATCTCGAGAGAGTCTCTCGGGGACTGGACTAGCCACACGTTGTGGTGAACCAGGATATATCTGTGTGTAAGTTATTATTTATCGCACTTATTTACTTCCTGCAAATTTTAATTTCCGCAAGTTTACGCTAAATTTTATTATAACGCTATTCACCCCCCCTCTAGCGTTAAGCGTATTATCTAACAATTGGTATCAGAGCCCAACTCTCTGAAAACTTAACAGTTTGAGAGAACCATCCATGGCTTCTACTCGTGATTCTTTTGCAGGAATTGATGAAGGACAGTGCTCCACACGACCACCTCTATTCAACGGTACAAATTACACGTACTGGAAGGAGAGGATGAAGATCTTCATTCAGTCCAACAGCTTTCACCTTTGGAAGGTGATAATGAAGGGAAACCAAATTCCAACAAAGAAGGTGGAAAGCGAATGGGTTCCTAAGTCCGAGGATGAGTATGACGCGGATGACATCCGAAAGGTTCAAAATAATGCTAAAGCAGTTAATATATTATACTGTGCTGTTAATGCTGACGATTACAGGAAAATATCGTGTTCACAACGGCAAAGGAGATGTGGGAGAAGCTAGAGGTTACGTACGAAGGTACGGACCAGGTAAGGGAAGCAAAAATTGATTTCCTAACCCATTCTTATGAATTATTTCACATGAAGGAAGGTGAAAAGGTGGACGAAATGTTTGAGCGATTTTCAATAATCGTAAATGACTTACATGCTCTCAAGAAAACATTCACGGATAGAGAGCTCGTTCGAATAATTCTTAGAAGTCTCACACCGGCATCGAGATCAAAGGCCGATGCAATTCAAGAATCCATTGGCGTTTCAAACGTCACCATCGACGCACTAAGAGGTAACCTTAAAACCTATGAATCTACTATTCTTAACCCTTTTGTTGATGATCAAAGGAGGCAAAGAATAGCTCTAAAGGCAAGCACAAGCCAACCGCAAATTGATGAGGAAGGAGATAACGAGTTTGGACTCGTTATAAAAAGATTTCAAAGGTTCATGCGGCAAGGAGTATGAACGCAAGGGAAAAAAGCAAGGCGAACAAATCAAGTGCTATGAATGTGGTGAAGCCGGGCACATCAAATCAAATTGCCCAAACATCAAAAAGGAGAAGAAACCTTTTAAAAAGCAACGTGCATACATTTCTTGGGGAGGTGACTCCGGAGATGAGTCAAGCGAAGGAGAAGAAGATGAAGCAGCAAATCTTTGCCTTATGGCACAAGAAGACAACAAAGATGAGGTATGTCAAATTTCGTCTAAAAACTTCTTTACTCTTGAAGAAATGCAAACTGCTTTTGATGAATTATATGCTGAGTTTATTAAGGCTTCAAAAACTGTTAAGGGCATAAAAGAAAATGCTTCATTAAAAGAAAAGGATTTTCAAAAACAGCTTTCTTTGAAAGAAAAGGATTTAGAAAAACTGGTTTTAGAAAATGAGAAGCTGAAAGAGGAAAACAAGTATTTTGGAAAAAGAAGTTCCGATAAGCCCGAAAGCTCTACTAGAAATTGCACTTCTTGTTTGCTTCTTAAGAATGAAGTAAGTAGGCTTAAAGGCACATTAGATAAGTTTAATTCTTCGCACAAAAACTTGAATGATGTTCTTGTTAACTTGAAATCAACCAAGCATGGAATAGGCTTTAAGAATGAAGAAAAGGTTGACGCTAAACCCCAACAACCTAAAGCTCAACCTAGGATTAACAACAGAAATGCTTATCCTGGAAACAACAACTCTAGAGCCAATATGCATGCTAGACAAAATGCTGAACTTTTTAGAAGACCTAGGAATGACTTACCACCTAGAAATAGTCACCCTAGAAATGATGCATATTTTAGGCCAAATTTTGAACCCCTTAGAAGACCTATCAATGGCCCTCAACCGAGAAACAATCACTCTAGAAATGCTGCCCATCCTAGAGCTCATAGTAGGAGAAATAATTCTCATGAAATGCGACATAGTCATAGTGTTCAAAATAGAGTAAGAAATTTTCATCCGTCTAGTTACTATGAACCTAGAAGGATGCATAACCCAAATGTGACTTGTCATTATTGTAGACGTATTGGTCATATTGCTCCTGCATTCTTTACACGTCATAGACATGTTACTCAATCGCATCATTATAATATGCCTAACCCCCAAGGACCCAAGATGGCATGGGTACCTAAAGAACATTAATTTGTTTTGTAGGTGTGCTTGAAGGGATCAAGTGTACTATGGGTACCTTGATAGTGGGTGCTCCAAGCATATGACGGGAGATGAATCCAAATTCCTTCAATTAGAGCACAAAGGAGGAAGTGTTATCTTCGGTGATAACAATAAAGGTAAGATCATCGGCATCGGCTCGGTCGGTAAGGATGAAAATTCCTCTATTAAGCATATATTACTTGTGAAAGGTTTGAAGCATAATCTCTTGAGCATAAGTCAATTATGTGACAAGGGAAATCTTGCTCTATTTGATTCGGAAGAATGCCTAGTATTTAGACGTAGTGATTTCAAAATCATACTTCGTGGTTTTAGAGTTGATAATATTTATATGGTTGATCTTGCTAATTCCTCACCCGAATATGTTGATTGTCTAATGAGTAAAGAGGATGATACTTGGCTATGGCATCGTAGAGTAGCACATATCAATATGCATCTTTTGAACAAATTGATTTCTCAAAACTTAGTTGTTGGTCTTCCCAATTTAAAATTTGAAAATGACTCTATTTGTGACTCGTGTCAAAAGGGGAAGCAAACAAAAGCATCTTTCAAATCTAAAAACTTTGTTTCAACTTCTAGACCATTGCAATTGCTTCATATGGATTTATTTGGTCCCTCTCGCATTGAAAGTTTAGGAAGAAATAAATATGCTTTTGTGATTGTTGATGATTACTCGAGATTTACTTGGACTTTATTTCTTGCCAATAAAAGTGATGTTTTTCAAAATTTTAAATATTTTCTTAAGCGTGTTCAAAATGAGAAAGAAACAACCGTCACTTCAATTAGGAGTGATCATGGGGGAGAGTTTGATCACAATCTCTTTGCGGACTTTTGTGACGAACTCGGAATCGAGCATACCTTTTCCGCTCCACGTACACCACAACAAAATGGGGTGGTGGAAAGGAAAAATAGGTGTCTTGAAGAGATGGCTAGAACCATGCTCTACGAAGCTAAGATACCCAAACATTTTTGGGCGGACGCCGTGAATACCGCTTGCTATGTTCTAAATAGAGTAGTAATTCGGCCGATACTCATGAAAACCCCCTATGAACTTTATAAGGGTAGAAAACCAAATATTTCCCATTTTTGAGTTTTTGGTTGCAAATGTTTTGTTCATAACAATGGCAAAGACCAATTGGGTAAATTTTATGCTAAGTCGGATGAAGGTATTTTCATTGGATATTCCTCACGTAGTAAAGCATATAGGGTCTTTAATAAAAGAACCCAAATTGTGGAGGAATCCCCTCATGTTGCATTTTCCGAAAATAATGCTCGCTTGGCGAGAAAGGATTCCGGTTTTGATCTTACAGGTATCTTAGATAGCTTGAAAGACAAAATACAAGAGGAACCACCCAAGGAAAATAAGGATGAAACTGAGGAACAACCAACGGAAGAAGCGCCACAATTGGAAAAAGAAATGAATATGCCTAACGAGTTGAGGACAATCAAAGATCACCCTCTCGAACAGGTAATTGGCAACGTCGGAGGAAAGGTAAGTACCCGAAACTCTCTTAAGAACACTTTAGGACACACTTCTTAAGAGCTCACGTTCTCACTTGGCAACACTAGTTTAAGTTATTACTTCTTTACAAATTACTGACTTGAGCGTCGGAGACGTTTAATTCTATTTTGCAGGTATCGCCCTAAAAGATAGGGGGAATTATAAAGTTTTGGCACAAAACAATCGATTGTTCCAAGCAAATAATCGATTATTTTACTGTGCTGAAAATCGATTAGCAGTATCACTAATCGATTGTTTATGGTTTATGTTTATTATGCAGTTTCGTTAAATAATCGATTCTTTAAACTGCAAAATCGATTTCCGGCTCAATCATTCAGCAAGGCTTTTCCAAAACAATCGATTGTTTCAAAATATAATCGATTATTTTCAAAATCAGAAAATCTGTGCTCACTGTAACATAACAATCGATTACCATATTTTGACAATCGATTATTTCATGTCAGAAATTTAATTTCTTGTTACCGTTTGGCTCCTTAATCGATTTGTGTCAGTTCCAAGTCAGGTCATAACTCTTCAACAATCGATTATTGCATCTCAACAATCGATTGTCTAACGGTCAGTGAATTTATTTTACCGTTTCTGACTGATTTGGCTTTAAATTCTCAGCAGATTTCTTCCATAAATGATAAGCCACTCTCCCCTCTATAAATAGGCTTCATATATGTTCATATTCATTCATTCAAGCATCAATTCTAGCTTTCAAAATATCAAATTCTCTCTAATTCTTTGCAAAATCCAGCAGCTTTCATTAAAAATGTCGGGCCATCACTCAAAACGTTCCCGTTCTGCTAGGCAGGACGCATCCACCTCGGCTGCCCTCCTCGTCCGAACTATCCCTATCAAGATGGTTCCGTTCTATATTTCAATTCCGACATCGAGCTTACTCGATTCCTAACCAAATTTGAAAAGCGCGACATTCTTCCATCCCGCTTTTCAACCCACAAGTATCTTGAATCATTTGGGCCTGCTGTAAATATGCTCAAAAATTCTCAACTTCTTGACTTTTTACTCCTTACTCACCCTTACATCAATACTACATTGGTTCAAGCATTTTATTCCAACCTCCATGAGGATGATGATGGTGAGCTTGTCACCAACATTAATGGTGTTCAAATTCTTCTTTCCGATGAAAATCTTCATACCATTGCCCGTCTTCCTCATAACGGTGAAGACATTTTTCGATACACCGGAGAGGCCGGAGCCCTTTTTGATGAAACAGCCCTCTTACACCAAATCGGTCTTACTTCTTATGATCCAAATATCTCCTCCCGTCGTCCTATAATTACGGGAATGGATCCAAATTACCGATTAATTTTCTATTTCATCACCCGAGTCCTCAAGCCTCGTAAGCACAACCATACCACCATTTCCCAAGAGGACACCAAGCTCATGCATGCCATAGTTACCGGAGCTAACATCAATTGGTGTCGGCTTATCAAAATTCATATGCGTGACGCTATCGGAGATGATAGGCCTCTTCCTTATGCTCTCCTCATAAGGAAGAGTACCAAAAAGTGGGAAATTTCGGAATCCTCCTTTCATCATGACGGTGATCATGTAGCGCCTGCTCCTCCGCCTCAAGAGCCTTCCCTCCAATTCATTTCCGACCAAATTGCTTCATTGACCTCTTCTTTCGGTCAATTAACTCACGAGATCCATGGATATTTTGACCACATTCATTATCCATATGCGGGTCTTGTTCCATATGAAGCAGCGCCGGATGATGAGGTGGAAAATGATGAATGAATAATTGTAGTTTTTTTTTGTTTGTTTTTACATGTTGTATTGTCTTCCCTGTTCCTGTAATTTTTTTATTAAATAAACAAGGTTTATTTCATCTTTGGCATCTTATTATGTTATTTTTGCTAATGGCAAAAGGGGGAAGATAACGGGTGCAACTCTCAATATTTATAAGCTTAAATTGAGGGGGAATTCATATACTGAGGGGGAACAAATTGCATACTTGTTGCATGAATATACTTGTCTTGAATCGTCAATATAAATTGCTTGTCTTGCATATCCCGCTTAATGTTTGCCATTATCAAAAAGGGGGAAATTGTTGGAAACACGTTCTTAATGCAATATACTAAAACGTGTGTTCTTTTGTATAGGTTTTGATGAATGACAAACGAAGCGAAAATTGATATATGACGAAGTTCAAGAAACAAGTGCACAATTGATATACATCGAGATTCAAGCTCAAGACAAAGTTTTATAGTTTAATTGAGTCATTCTTAATTGTGATCTTGATCCTTCAACTTGACTCGTAACATGGCTTCTCTCATAAAACTATTTTCCAAAATCATGCATATTTAATTTAATGCTAAATGATTTTAAATCATGCATATTTTCATTAGTCAAAATGATTTTTAAATGCCTCTGAAAACCGGACTAAGATAATCGACTATGTACTAATGATAATCGATTATGCTGAGCCAAGACTGCATGACAATCGATTGTGAACTAATGACAATCGATTGTGTTAAGGCAGTGAACATCAGGTTTCTTCAAACCTGCATGACAATCGATTGTGATGAGGCAGTGTCCATCAAAGTTTTTCAAAACTCAGAATAATCGATTGTGAAGCTAATGACAATCGATTGTGAAGAGACAGTGTCCTTCAGTTTTTTCAAAGTCACAAAATAATCGATTGTGAACTAATGACAATCGATTGTGTTGAGGCAGTGACTTCCAGTGATTTTCAAATTTATTAAATAATTGATTGTGAGTATATAACAATCGATTGTCAAGAGGCAGTGTCTAAAATGTTTTTCAAAAACTGATAAGTAATCGATTGTTGACTTTGTGCAATCGATTGTGAAGCTGACCGTTGTCGTAAAGTTTTTAGATACCGTCAGGTAATCGATTATTGATTCTGTATAATCGATTGTTTTGATTAAAATCCGGAAAAGATTTTTTGAACGTTATTGGGTAATCGATTATTGATTTTGTATAATCGATTGTTTTGATTAAAATCCGGAAAAGATTTTTTGAACGTTGCTGAGTAATCGATTGTTGATTTTGGACAATCGATTGTTTGTGGTAAAATCTGGAAAGGATTTTTTGAACGTTGCCAGTAATCGATTATGGATTGTAAGTAATCGATTATCAAGCGTAAAATCTGGGATTGAATTTTGATCTGACTGGCAGACAATCGATTGTTGGGGTTTGACAATCGATTGTCAGTGAGTAAAATCAGCAACTCTTAATTGGCAATTAGGCAACGGTAATGCCAAGTTTTTCAACTATAAATACAGCTTCATTTCAGTGTTTTAAACACAACAACATACTACAACTGATCATTACATTGCTATAAGCTTGCATACTTTTGTTTATCATTTTATATTCAATTTCATAAAGCTTTTGAGAGCCATATTCTTGTCCAAAGTTGTTGTGATCCAGAGCTTACTTCTTTTACTCATATCTACTCATTAAGGAGTATTTTGTTTGAGTGTTTTAGTGTTGTATACACTTGTAAGAGAATTGTAATTCTCTTGTTGTAAGGAACTTGTGTTTCCTTGGTTGAAGTCTTGGAGTGTTGTAACTCCGAGCAAAGGTGTTGAGGCTTGCGTCCTCAAGTTGTAAAGGTTTGTTAAGCACCCGGAAGCTTGACACGTTAGTGGAAAATCTCGAGAGAGTCTCTCGGGGACTGGACTAGCCACACGTTGTGGTGAACCAGGATATATCTGTGTGTAAGTTATTATTTATCGCACTTATTTACTTCCTGCAAATTTTAATTTCCGCAAGTTTACGCTAAATTTTATTATAACGCTATTCACCCCCTTTCTAGCGTTAAGTGTATTATCTAACAACTCTCCTGTATGATTCTTTCCCACCATTACCCCTACTGTAGGAGCCATATAAATTGCTTGCAGATCGGGCCTTTTTGTTGTTATCTTACTCTATCTTTATTTTTAACTTTTGTTCCTCTGTAGCTTGAGAGAAATACACAATCTTCCCATAATTCTTATCAGAATTCAAGGCAGATGTAGCCGCCTCATTAATAACCAAAGGGCTAAGACCCTGCACAAATCAGTGCACTCTAGCCTCCATAGCAAGCAGCATGTGAATATCATACTTCGACAAGCGAGCAAACTCCATGTGGTACTCCCACACACTTTTGTTACCTTGCCTCAGATTTTCAAACTCTGCTGCCCGAGCTACCCTTGTCTCAGGGGCAGGAAATGATACATGAAAGCATCCGCAAACTCGCTCCCCTTCGATAGAGGGCGCCCCTCCTCTCGGGAATCTTCCCATAACTCAGACCATGAATAGGCCACCCCATTCAGTTGGTAGGCAGCCAAACTCTGTTAGATAATACGCTTAACGCTAGAGGGGGGGTGAATAGCGTTATAATAAAAATAAGCGTAAACTTGTGGAATTTGAAATTTGCAGGAAATAAATAAGTGCGTTAAGTAAACAAAAAGGAAAGAACGCACCAATGTATTCTGGTTCACCACAACAAGTGGCTAGTCCAGTCCCCGAGAGACTCTCTCGAGATTTTCCACTAACTTGTCAAGCTTACGGGTGCTCAACAAACCTTTACAACTTAAGGACACAAGCCTTAACACCTTTGCTCGGAGATACAACGCTCCAAGACTTCACTGTTAAGCTTACAGGTGCCTAACCAACCTTTACAACTTAAGGACACAAGCCTTAACACCTTTGCTCGGAGATACAACACTCCAAGACTTCATTGTTAAGCTTACGGGTGCCTAACCAACCTTTACAATCTGAGGACACAAGCCTCAACAATCTTTCTCGGAGATACAACACTCCAAGACTTCGATCAAGGAAACACAAGTTCCTTACAACAAGAGAATCACAATTCTCTTCAAGTGTACAAAACACTAAACACTCAAACAATACACTCCTTTATGAGTAGATATGAGTAAAAGAAGTAAGCTCAAGATCAATACAACTATGGACAAGACTTTGGCTCTCAAAAGCTTTATGAAATGAATATAAAATGATAAACAATAGTATGCAAGCTTATAGCAATAGAATGATCAGTTGTTGTGTGTTGTTGTGTTCAAAACACTGAAATGAAGCTGTATTAATAGTTGAAAAACTTGGCATTACCGTTGTCTAATTGTCAATTAAGAGTTGCTGATTTTACTGAGTGACAATCGATTGTCAAGAAGCCACAATCGATTGTTTGCCAATCATTCCAGAAATCAATCCCAGATTTTACGCTTAACAATCGATTGTCCAAGATCAACAATCGATTATTGGTAACGTTCAAAAAATCATTTCCAGATTTTACGTAAAACAATCGATTATACCAAATCAATAATCGATTATTCAGCAACGTTCAAAAAATCCTTTCCAGATTTTAATTTCAACAATCGATTGTACAAAATCAACAATCGATTACCTGACGGTATTCAAAAACTTTACGACAACGGTCAGCTTCACAATCGATTGTGCAATGTTAACAATCGATTATTTATCAGACTTTGAAAATCATTTTAGACACTGCCTCGTGACAATCGATTGTTATATACTCACAATCGATTATTTAATAACTTTGAAAGAGTCTGGAAGACACTGCCTCAACACAATCGATTGTCATATGTTCACAATCGATTATTTTGTGACTTTGAAAAATCTGATGGACACTGTCTCTTCACAATCGATTGTCATTAGCTTCACGATCGATTATTCTGAGTTTTGAAAAACTTTGATGTACACTGCCTCATCACAATCGATTGTCATGCAGGTTTGAAAAACCTGATGCTCACTGCCTTAACACAATCGATTGTCATTAGTTCACAATCGATTGTCATGCAGTCTTGGCTTAACATAATCGATTATCATAAGTACATAATCGATTATCTTAGTCCAAATTTTAGAGGCATGTTTAAAAATCATTTTGACTGAAGAAAATATGCATGATTTAAAATCATTTAGCATTAAATTAAATATGCATGATTTTGGAAAAAATAGTTTTACGAGAGAAGCCATATCATGAGTCAAGTTGTAGAATCAAGAGCACAATTAAGAATGACTCATTTAAACTATAAAACTTTGTCTTGTGCTTGAATCTCGTTATGCATCAATTATGCGCTTGTACTTGAGCTTCGTCATATATCAATTTGCACTTCGTTTGTCATTCATCAAAACCTACACATGAGAACACACGTTTTAGTATAAAGCCTCGAGAACGTGTTTCCAACAATTTCCCCCTTTTTGATAATGGCAAACTTTAAGCGGGTTATGCAAATTAAACAATTTATAATGACGATTCAAGACAAGTATATATATGCAATAAGTATGCGATTAGTTCCCCCTCAATATATGAATTCCCCCTCAATTTAAGCTTATAAATATTGAGAGTGCATACCCGTTTTCTTTCCCCTTTTGCCATTAGCAAAAATAATATAAGAAGATGCCAAAGATGTAAATAAAACTTGTTTATTTATTGGAAAGAAAAAACGTGATTACTTAAAGAGAGAACAATAAAACATATCACAATAGAACAAAAAAAAACAAAGAAATCATTCATCATCATTTCCCGCCTCATCGTCCGGCACTGCTTTAGAGGGAACAAGACCGGCATATGGATAATGAACATGGTCAAAATATTCATGGATCTCATTTGTCAATTGACCAACAGAGGTGGTCAAGGAAGCAATTTGGTCGGAAATGGATTGGAGAGTGGGCTCTTGAGGCGGACGAGTTCGACGGGTTGGGGGAGGAGCAGGCGCTGCATGATCACCGTCATGATGAAAGGAGGATTCTGAAATTTCCCACTTCTTGGTACTCTTTTTGAGAGGACCGTTGGAAGTGATGAATCCGGAGGCTTCAAGAAAATTCATGATGAGGAGAGCATAAGGAAGAGGCCTATCATCTCCGATAGCGTCACGCATGTGAATCTTGACAAACCGACACCAATTGATGTTAGCTCCGGTTATTATGGCATGCATGAGCTTGGTGTCCTCTTGGGAAATGGTAGTATGGTTATGCTTACGAGGCTTGAGGACTTGGGTGATGAAACAGAAAATCAACTGATAATTGGGATCCATTCCCGTAATTGTAGGACGACGGGAAGAAAGATTTGGATCATAAGAAGTAAGACCGGTTTGGTGTAGGAGGGCTGTTTCATCAAAAAGGGCTCCGGCCTCTCCGATGTACCGAAAAATGTCTTCACCATTATGAGGAAGACGGGCAATGGTATGAAGGTTTTCATCGGAAAGAAGAATTTGAACACCATTTATATTTGTCACAAGCTCACCGTCATCATCCTCATGAAGGTTGGAGTAAAATGCTTGAATCAATGTAGTATTGATGTAAGGATGGGTAAGAAGTAAGAAGTCAAGAAGTTGACAATTTTTGAGCATACTTGCAGCAGGGCCATAAGATTCAAGATACTTGTTGGTTGAAAAGCGTGGAGGAAGAATGTCGCGCTTTTCAAATTTTGTTAAAAATCGAGTAAGCTCGATGTCAGAATTAAAATAAAGAACGGAACCATCTTGGTAAGGATAGTTTGGAGCAGCATAGGAGGATGCACCATGCCTAGCAGAACGGGAACGTTTGGAGTGACGGCCCGACATTTTCACTGAGTATTGCTGGAATTTGCAAGAGACTTGAAAGAGTTTTGATAGTTTGAGAGCTAAAGTTGATGCTTGAGTGAATAAAAATGAACATATATGGAGCCTATTTATAGAGGGGAGAAAGGCATTTCATTAATGGAAGAAATCTGCAGAAAATTGAAAGCTGAAACAGTCAGAAACGGTAAAAATAAATCTTACTGACCGTTGGACAATCGATTGTTGGGATGAGATAATCGATTGTCATTAAGATTTGACTGAATCTCGGAATTGACACAAATCGATTGTAGAACCAAACGGTAACAATTTTGAATTACTGACATGAAATAATCGATTGTCAAAATATGGTAATCGATTGCTATGTTACAGTGAGCACAGTGATTTTCTGACTCGGAAAATAATCGATTATATATATGGGACAATCGATTGTTGTAGAAAAGCAGTACTGAATGGCTGAGACGGTAATCGATTAAACAGCTAAAAAATCGATTGTTAAACAAAACTTCATAATAAGCATAAACTATAAATGATCGATTAGTGATACTTGCTAATCGATTTTCTGCACAGTAAAATAATCGATTATTTGCTGAACAATCGATTGTTCTGTGCCAAAACTTAATAATTCCCCCTACCTTTAGGGTGGTACCTGCAAAATAGAATTAAACGTCTCTGACGCTCAAGTCAGTAACCAAAATATAAATGCAACCTAAAATGTATGCATTGAGATTAACGTTTACCCGTATTCAATACTTCATTTGGACATGATTTATATTTAGCACAACATTAAACGCTAAATATTTTATCAAGTCTACTAGCAATAAGGTAAGGTGAGGAACGATCATACCTGTGTAGTTCTTGGTGTTGCTCGTCTTACCTTTCACATTTTTGTCAAGATGGTCATCTAAATTCATTGAAGTGACCATTGGTTTGGTGTTGCTCTTTTCGAATTGATTTGGCAACTCCTTGAAACATTTAGATGGACAAATGAAAGTTCCCTCTTTCACTTGCTTAATTTGCAGCTCCAAGAAGAAATTAAGCATGTCTATCAATGATATCCTCAATTGCGATTTACAGATTCCTTGCATGACACTTATTAGTTGCTCCAAAGTAATACAAATATTTTCTAAGATATCATTTTCCACAAGATTTGGAATGCAAGATATTAGTGGCATGAGAGTTTAAAGAAAAAAACATTGCCAATATAGAGAGTTGTTTTGAAATTCTGTCATCAAAAAGATAGTAAACTTCATGCAATCTATTTCCCCTTAATCAGAAATTTATCAAGACATACCAACAAGACATAGATATACCAATTGTTATCAAACAATGATAAACCTATTTGTTGGATGCCATAATAAGTGTACCAAAAGTTATTTTATTAACAGTGATACAAATTGTTATTTTTAGTAAAGCATATTACAAACGAGTGTTTACTGTTAACAGATCAACCATACATCGAATTTTGAAAAACATACCAACCATTATCCAGACCAAAGGATGTGTTCATCAAGAGACGATTTTTAACAGAAGGATTTTTGTCAATTGTTAGAAATATGAGACATCTCAATTATTTTTCAAAGCTGATGATAGCATTCATCAAAAACGTGAGTGAAAACTTTTTGAAGAATATGCTAACAGATAATACACACCACACAGTATACTAACAGTTATTTAAACCACAGATAGCAATTATCAAATCATGAATGAAATGATTTTGTCAAGCTAACTGTTAATACATATCAACAGTTTTGATCTCTTAAAAGCAGATAACTAACAAGTAAACTAATTGACACCAATTGTCATTTAACAAAACGTTTTCAACATATGAATCAACAAAGCTAATTGATATTGATTGTTGACAAGGATATCTCAATTGTTAACGCATATCAACTATTACGACTAAGCTTATCAAAGATTCAACAATAAGGGAACCAAATTAACAACAAGTAAGTTAATATTGGTTGCTAGCACATACCAACAATTCAGTTTTTGTCAAAAAAGGATAACTAACCGAAATTTCCTCTTGATGCAATGAGGTGTCGTGCTCGGTGCATCTACTACAATACTGTAGCCTTTCAAGCACACCTGCAAAACAGATTAATGATCTTTTGGTACCCATGCCATTTTGGGTCCTTGGGGGTTAGGCATATCATAATGATGCGATTGAGTGATATGTCTATGTAGTGTAAAACATGCAGGAGCGATATGACCAATACGTCTACAATAATGACAAGTCACGTTGGGGTTATGCATCCTTCTAGGTTCGTAGTAACTTGACGGACGAAAATGGTTTACTCTATTTTCAGCATTATGACTATTGCGCGCTTTATGAACATCATTTCTCCTACTATGATCAGCATTTCTAGAATAATTATTTCTATGTTGGAAATCATTTCTAGGTGCTCTAAAGGGTTCAAAAATCCTTCTAGTATTTGGCCTATAATATGCATCATTTCTAGGGTAGTTATTTCTAGGTGGTAAGTCATTGCTAGGTCTTCTAAAATGTTCAACATTTAGTCTAGCATGCAAATTGGTTCTAGGATTGCTATTTCTAGGATAAGCATTTTTATTATTAGTCCTAGGTTGAGCCTTAGGTTGTTGGGGTTTAGCTTCAACCTTTTCTTTAGGCTCATTCGTAAACCCTATGCCATGCTTGGTTGACTTCAAATTATCAAGAACATCATTCAAATTTTTGTGCGAAGAATTAAACTTATCTAATGTGCCTTTAAGCCTTTCTACTTCATTTTTGAGATGCAAGCAAGAAGTACATTTTCTAATAGAGCTTTCGGGCTTATCGGCGCTTCTTTTTCCGAAAAACTTGTTTTCCTCTTTCAACTTCTCATTTTCTAAAACCAGTTTTTCAAAATCTTTTTCTTTTAGAGAGAGTTGTTTTTGAAAATCTTTTTCTTGCAGCGACAGAGTTTTCTTTAAATCTTTAATGGTCTTGGAAGCATCAACAAACTCACTATGTAAGTTATTATAAGCATTTTGCATTTCTTCAAGCGAGTGAGAGTTGGACGTACTTACCTCTTCTTCTTCGTTTGCCATGAGACATTGGCCAGTTGATTCATTATATGAGCTGTTCGCTTTTTGAGGCATGCTTTCATACATTTCCTCCAGCTTATCCCACATCTCTTTGGCGGTTTTGTAGTGGGAAATTTTCTGATAGTCTTCCTGATTCAAGGCGCTATACAACATATTTATTGCATTAGTGTTGTATTCACTTACCTTGGCTTTCCCAACTTTTGTTGTCATTTGATCACCATGCTTGATGATTTGCCATAGATAAAAGTTGTTGGCTGTGATGAAAATTCTCATCCGATCTTTCCAATATAAGTAATTATTTCCATCAAATATTGGGGGCAACATGTTAAAATCACCTTCACCTATTCCTGCAAAAGAGTCACGAGTAGAAGCCATGGATGGTTCTCTCAAACTGTTAAGTCTTCAGAGAGTTGGGCTCTGATACCAATTGTTAGATAATACGCTTAACGCTAGAGGGGGGGGGGGGGTGAATAGCGTTATAATAAAATTAAGCGTAAACTTGCGGAATTTGAAATTTGCAGGAAATAAATAAGTGCGTTAAGTAAACAAAAAGGAAAGAACGCACCAATGTATTCTGGTTCACCACAACAAGTGGCTAGTCCAGTCCCCGAGAGACTCTCTCGAGATTTTCCACTAACTTGTCAAGCTTACGGGTGCTCAACAAACCTTTACAACTTAAGGACACAAGCCTTAACACCTTTGCTCGGAGATACAACACTCCAAGACTTCACTGTTAAGCTTACGGGTGCCTAACCAACCTTTACAACTTAAGGACACAAGCCTTAACACCTTTGCTCGGAGATACAACACTCCAAGACTTCACTGTTAAGCTTATGGGTGCCTAACCAACCTTTACAATCTGAGGACACAAGCCTCAACAATCTTGCTCGGAGATACAACACTCCAAGACTTCGATCAAGGAAACACAAGTTCCTTACAACAAGAGAATCACAATTCTCTTCAAGTGTACAAAACACTAAACACTCAAACAATACACTCCTTTATGAGTAGATATGAGTAAAAGAAGTAAGCTCAAGATCACAACAACTATGGACAAGACTTTGGCTCTCAAAAGCTTTATGAAATGAATATAAAATGATAAACAATAGTATGCAAGCTTATAGCAATAGAATGATCAGTTGTTGTGTGTTGTTATGTTTAAAACACTGAAATGAAGCTGTATTTATAGTTGAAAAACTTGGCATTACCGTTGTCTAATTGTCAATTAAGAGTTGCTGATTTTACTGAGTGACAATCGATTGTCAAGAAGCCACAATCGATTGTTTGCCAATCGTTCCAGAAATCAATCCCAGATTTTACGCTTAACAATCGATTGTCCAAGATCAACAATCGATTATTGGTAACGTTCAAAAAATCATTTCCAGATTTTACGTAAAACAATCGATTATACCAAATCAATAATCGATTATTCAGCAACGTTCAAAAATCCTTTCCAGATTTTAATTTCAACAATCGATTGTACAAAATCAACAATCGATTACCTGACGGTATTTGAAAACTTTACGACAACGGTCAGCTTCACAATCGATTGTGCAATGTTAACAATCGATTATTTATCAGAAATTGAAAATCATTTTAGACACTGCCTCGTGACAATCGATTGTTATATACTCACAATCGATTATTAAATAACTTTGAAAGAGTCTGGAAGACACTGCCTCAACACAATCGATTGTCATATGTTCACAATCGATTATTTTGTGACTTTGAAAAATCTGATGGACACTGTCTCTTCACAATCGATTGTCATTAGCTTCACAATCGATTATTCTGAGTTTTGAAAAACTTTGATGTACACTGCCTCATCACAATCGATTGTCATAAGGTTCACAATCGATTGTCATGCAGGTTTGAAAAACCTGATGCTCACTGCCTTAACACAATCGATTGTCATTAGTTCACAATCGATTGTCATGCAGTCTTGGCTTAACATAATCGATTATCATAAGTACATAATCGATTATCTTAGTCCAGATTTTAGAGGCATGTTTAAAAATCATTTTGACTGAAGAAAATATGCATGATTTAAAATCATTTAGCATTAAATTAAATATGCATGATTTTGGAAAAAATAGTTTTACGAGAGAAGCCATATCATGAGTCAAGTTGTAGAATCAAGAGCACAATTAAGAACAACTCATTTAAACTATAAAACTTTGTCTTGTGCTTGAATCTCGTTATGCATCAATTATGCGCTTGTACTTGAGCTTCGTCATATATCAATTTGCGCTTCGTTTGTCATTCATCAAAACCTACACATAAGAACACACGTTTTAGTATAAAGCCTTGAGAACGTGTTTCCAACAAACTCTACTCCCTCTGTCTCAGTTGCACGCATCACCCTAAGGGTCTTGTGAATCTCATCAATAAAGTCCTGAGGGTCTTCTTCTGGACTAGCACTTGTGAATACCGGAGGGTCTAATTGAAGGAATCAATTTACCCTGAAACTAGTAGAATTCCTTGGCTGGCTGGATGAACTGGGCGCAACATTAGACCTTTGGGCCTGAGAGGCCGCCAATTGAGTCAACATCTGAATAGCCCCCTAAGATCCCCATCAAAAACACCAGGACCGAAAGCTGGGGCTAGAGGCTGGACATGAGTATCAATGGGAGGGATAATGGTATCCTCCGTATGTGTAGGAGCTGAGGTAGTCTACTCTAGAATAGAAGGATCTGGCAGAGTAATAGCAGGGCGACTACCATCACATGTGACATCGAGTAGTGAATCATCAGCCACTCATAGGGTGACATTGGCTTCTTGGCCAGTTTTCGCTTTCTTCTTAGGTATCATTTACTGAAAGATAGAACATTGCACTGATTAGGAAGGAAACAGTTTCACTGCACGATCCTGAATATCAAAGAAGGGTGTTATTCCTAAATGCCCAAGTAGCCTCCAACTTATAGATGTGGTCGACTACACATGGATAAGAAGGACTCTGCCAGACACGGCTCCGAGACATCCTAGACACTTCAATACCTTAGACTCTGATACCAAGTTTGTCATGCCCCAAAATCATAGGATGTGACCGGTGCTCAACCGAGTAAACCCGATTGAGCAAGCCTTATCAACTACTATCTACCCAACTCAATAGGAATGAGGAAGTCATGCTTACCTTTATTTAGACTAGGATAAGTAGTACAGTTAATGTCTTAGTTCTTTTTATAATACAGTATTAAAACGTGGTTAAGTTCCCATGATTCCATACAAGTTATAGCTTAGAAGAAAGAAACGAGAGTACAAGATCACAACATGGTACATTGACATATCCCATACCCATACATAACCTACAAAAACGTCTACGAAGCCTCTAAGGATACAAAAGATAAGTATAACAATACCGGCAATAAGGACCCGACTATACCTCAAAAGTGGAAGCTCGTAATAATAGAATATACACAATATAACCCCTTGAAGGAGAAAGGGGCTTACCAAGACTCTGTGAAAAAGGTGCTCCACAACACACGATCGGCACTATCCACTATGGAACCACCTAGATTTATTTAAAAATGTAGCGCCCCCGGAAAAAGGGACATTAGTACCATGGAATAGTACTAGTATGTAAAACTAAACACCATCTAATTAGAAAGAACTATCAAACAAGAATAAATAAATCATTAAAAGTTTTCATTAGAAATAAATGTCAAGCAAGAATAAAAAAATCATAAAAGTAAATCAAAAGCTTTAACAATCACCTCATCAACAAATAAAAGGGATCACACAACTTTCACATAATTTCCATACCTCTATGTTGCGTTCCATAGCCTGTCATAGTGTTTACATATCATATTATACACCTAAGCATTTCATAGTCTGTCCATAGGGTTCACATACCACATTATACACCTATGTGTTTCATAGCCCATCCATACGGTTCACATACTACATTATACACTTATGTGTTTCATAGCCCGTCCATAGGGTTCACATACTACATTATACACCTATGTGTTTCATAGCGCGTCCATAGGTTCACATATTATATTATACACCTATGTGTTACAAAGCCCGTCCATAGGTTCCACATTTTATGTTTTACCACTATGTGTTTCATAGCCCGTCCATAGGGTCAGCATATTATATTATACACCTATGCGTTTCATAGCCCGTCCATAGGTTCCACATATCAATTAATCGACACATGGGGACACACTCTATTTCCTAATTTCATTTTATTACTTTAAACATCTATACACGTAGAGGATTTCACATAGTTTGGCATAAGATATGCAATTCAATCTCAATTTAAGGTCTTAGCATTTCAATACATGATTCATATTCGTTGCACCCTTTTAATGTTATCAACAATAGCACCTTGATCATATTGGAATGTATATTTACAATTATAGGGTCACAACACCAATTCATGTGAAGTACCAATCACAAAAAGAATCTAAAGTTCAATCTTACCAGATTTACGCAGTCACTTACTTCACTTCCAAACACCTTTGTACATTACCAACAACTAGACACAGTCAATCAAATATATTTGGTAAACATAAGAGAAATTTTGAGGATCAACCATAACGAGTTTACTTACACAATTTGGCATCAAAATCTCAGTTTAAACTTGACTTGAAGTCTAGGCATTTTAGCACATAGTTCCTATTTTTCACATATCCTCATTTACCAAGAATAACATACTAAACACATTGAGGTACATCTTTCACATATATTCTTGCAACACCCAAATCTTTTAAAATAATGAATACCACATAAATCAAATTCCAAACTTACTACATATGCATGGACATCATGGGAGCTGAAATTTCGAAGAAGAGGGAGTTTTAGCCATGCATACCTCGATTTAGCTTTCCTTGAGTTACTACGACCTTTCGAAAATTCTAGAAATCCTAGTCTACTTAAGACATAACAAAATTAACACAAATTAGGAAGATATTCATGGCTTCAGATCATTTGAGCATTTTATCAAACAGTAGTTGAGGATATTGATTTTTAACTCTCTTTTACAAAATTTCCTTCATTCCCGAACCCAATCTTTACCTATTTATGTTCATCAATCTTTCCACAAACCTAATTTGCATAGGCATGTATACATATTACTATTACCCCATGAATCATACCTCGATAACCTATCTCACATTCTCTACAATACAAACACAACCTAGGTTAGGCACCTATGGATTCCAATCCCAATCCCATGAGTTACAATTCTTAATCAATACTCATATTTCCATAATAACTCCATATATGTAAGACTAAGGTGTAGGATTACCTCTTGTAATAAGAATCTTGAGAATTCCTAATTGTGACGTTCTTGATAAATTCAAGGATTTGAAGGAATATCTAAGGATTTTCAAGATTAATCCTTGTGAATAGAAGTGTTTAGGAGTAGTAATCAACTCAAAATACTCCAAAAACCTTACCTTCGATATGGGAGGAGTTGAAGGTCTTGAGAGAGTGAAAGAAAAACCCTCAAAGTTCGTCTAAAATAAAATGGGGAAATGAATCCCGAAATTGAGGATATAAGGTTGTTTCGGGCTTCCAGGTGGCATTGGGCGCTGCCTGTGGCACTGATTCTAGTAGCTCAAAATTCCTTACGCTACCCAGGGCACTAGCGACGGAAGGGACACGAAAATGGTCATAACTTTCTGTATACACCTCCAAATGATGAACAGTTCATTGCGTTAGAAATTAGACTCAAAGAGATTTAATTTGATAGGTTTTGAATCACACAAATCCTTCTATAACGGAGATATTATCGTTCAAAGTTAGGTCTTGTGCGCACTCATTTGAAATCTTAGCCTATTGCAATACTTCCCAATTTGACTTGGACTTAAGCCCTTCCTTAAACCCAAAATTACTTACCACAAGACTTGTACACTTTTTCCAAGTCCAATAGATTTCCACCATGTTAGTAGCATATAAATATTATAATTAACCTACGTATCACCACGAAAGCATAGTTTATTTCGCAAAAATTTCCGGGGCCTTACAGATTTTATGTTTTAATCTATGAATTGGTGGTTGCAAATGTGAACACCTAATTTTTGGCCACACTCAAATTCTATTCTACTTTAATGTAAATATTTCTTTAAGGTCTAATCTTGATACTTTAAATTTTTATCTCATTTTTTTCATTGATTTTAGTTGAGAAAATTAAAAAAATAATATTCGCATGCTTTTATTATTAATTTTGTTCCTATTTATAAAAAGAAAAGAAGATTTACAAAATTTTCACGTAAAACATTGTGATGAGTTTTTAAGAATCAGACGGTTTATACAGATCAGACATCCAGTCCAAAAGGCATGTCATGTTCATTGAAGTCTGCATGTACTCCTAGATAAGTCCGTATTTATATTCCTCGAAAGGGACACCTCTTGTTTTAAACTCATTCTCTATTCCATTATTTTTTTTGAATCCCTTTCGGTGTAACTTTGTTCCAAAAATACGGCGAAGAAAATATGGCAAGACCGATCTATAGGGTTCTCGTTTGAAGCGAGCTGATATATTCAGAGGTGCCCAACCTCGACAAGGGAATCAAGTCAACCCCAACTGGTCATGATTGGCCAATGTTTTGATATGGAAAATAATGAAAGAAGTCAAAATCTAAATGCTCACAAAGGAAACATAAAGTTGAAAAAGGTTAAGTACTTTCATGGAAAAGCTTGGAAAAGCTAAAGGTTCTCCAGAGTGAGAAATGCAGTTAGTATTCAGGAACTAATCAGTTGCAGTTGAAATCATTAAGAAGATGAGCTGAGATCAAGAGAGTGAAATAATCAAGACCACAAACTGACCGCCATTTTAAAACTAATGAATCTTTCTTTGTTCAAAAAAGGGAAAAAATAATAATTTTAGGAAGCCGTTCATGAAAAGGGTACTACATCCCCTGGCTACATAGGGTAAAACATCCCTAGTAGCATTTCAAAGGATTACGAGCCTCATTTTGTTGCCAACACAGGGTACTACATCCCCTGGTTGCATTATTTTCTGCCAACACAGGGTACAATATCTCCGCACGACTTTTACAAGCTCACACTCACACAAAACTCTTCTTCTCTTATCTACTTCTTGTTCTACCGCTTGGGTTTAGCCGGCTGAAAGCCAAGGCTAAACTATAAGGTCCTACCTGCCTTACCTGTTTTACCATTTAAGTTTGCAACTTGTAGGTCCATGATTTAGATACAATCTCCAAAAACTATATGTTTACCTATCTCTTTCGTATGTATCACATGCATGTCTGTACTTGACTTTCTTATGTTATGCAATTAAACTTTAGCATGTAAACCCTTACCCCATATAGTTATGTCTTTGATACTGTATGATTGTATGAGTACTTTCTTGTACATCCATTCCCCCAAGTGCCTTTAGCTTAATTCTGTTTGTGACAAATGCTTTCATGTAATCCCCCATCCCTTTAATTTCCCTTTGTATGTGAGTATTTTTTTAGACTAGGGTGGAACTCTATTGCCACCCCTAGTTTGGAACCAGGTTGTTCTAAACCTATACTCAAATTAGTCTCATTCCCTTAACCCCTATTGTGTGTTGAACTTGACTCAAGTTTGGTGGTGTCCTAATCACCATACAGGTCTAAGTCTGACTTTCTGAAGTCTGCTCTTATTTGTTCAAGCCATGTAATGGGTCAGGGCTGTGCCAATCCCATTTATGGCTAGGTATAACCACCATTTGCCTTGGTCTCCCCCTAATTCCCTCACTTTTGCACTTACTCTTAGTTCTTTAAGTCCTAACCCCCCCTATGGTAAGCCATGCTTAGGAATGGGTGGGGGTTTTTATAGTTGAAAGTAAGCAGCAGAGAAGGCAAGAAAATAACTCAGTACCAAATCATAATCAATTAGGAGAAAAGACTCCCTTTAATTAAGGAGTCGGACTTGAGGTAAATAAACATAGTTCCAATTATTGAAAGAGAATCAAGAATAAGTTGCAAAATAGAGGGTAAATACATATAAAGTTTTGAAAGATACACGATTTTAAGCAAATAAGTCAAGAATAGAATCCCCAATCACATAGTAGATTAAGGAAACATGGATTCAAATTGATATTGAATTTAGTCAGAAAGTAGGACCCAATTAGTCAAAGGGAGAATCGAAATAGTTTCTTAGAAAATTAATCTCCCAAAATTAGGATTATTTTGAAAAGGGGAAGTCTGACTATAAAAAGATGCACAAGTTCAACATGCGAGGCTAAAACTAGTAAGATAGTCATGTAATCAGAGAGTAAAAAACGTAGGCATGAAAATGGAATTAGAAGTTCTCGTAGAGCTTAGCAAGAAATCATAAGCACAAAATGAGTTAAGACAGTCAGGGTTTTGAAATTATAGGCAGCAGACAATCACACAAAAACTCAGAAAAACCCCACAAAGTCTAGGCTTTTCATCACATTTTTAATGTAGAGAAGAAAGCATTCGGAGAGAACATAAACATTCATGAAAAGCATAGTGAGAGCAAAGAACACTGTAAAGAAAATACTTGAAAACCCTAGAAACAACATAGCAAAGAAAATACATAGGAAGCATAGTAGAAAATCTCAGTAGAGCAAATAAAACAAAGAAATCGGGAAACCCTAAGTTTTAAGGAGAGGGACAGTTTGAAAACAAAATCGGTAAAGAAAAATGCGGAAATCACTTTGAAACCTTAAAGAATAACGTAGATCTGAAGTATATCTGAAAGAGAAACAAAGAAGAAAACTTTGGAGTCTTAGGGTTTCAGAGAAAACCCTAGAGAACGCGAAAGCCTGGAACAGACTGGTCTTGAGTCGAAAATGGACTCACAAGGCTAAGACTCGCCGGAGAGTGACCGTACATGGCCATAGAACTCAAGCCAGAGGACCTCTGAGTCAGTGGTCTTCAAGATAGGGCTTCAATCTTTGAACAAAGGGGGTCATAGAAGGGAGTGGGGGTGAGTATAGGTTGTACGAAGCTGGGGAGGCCATGGTTTCCAGTGAAACAAGGTTGGAAAATGGTAGGAAAAAGGGCTAGCAATTCAAGTGGTTTAGAGCATTTGGGAACTAGGGGGATGCAAGGGTAGTGACCTGTGAGAAGTGATTAGGGTTAGGGGGTCTTTAGTTTATTTAAGGGAAGGGCGGCGTGGATCGTTGATCTAAAAGATCAACGACCACAATTTAAAACGGGGATCCGAGCGGGTTTATTCAATTGGATCTGGATAGGGTTATTTAGGAAATTGGGTAATGTAATTGGGGGTTGGATAATGGCATAAATTAGGCTACAATTGAAACTAAAAGGGGCTATAATTTAAATACCCAATTTTCCCAATTTTAATTTTATAAAATAGTAAATGATGTTCAAAAATCAAATTGAAAATACTAAGAAATGCATAAGTATTAATTAAAAAATATTAGAAATGATTTTGTGATTACAAATGCTATTAAATTGAGAAATAGGCTAAAATTGACATTTCATGCAATTTTAGTTTAATAATACCAAATGGACTTGTAAAATTATCTAAAAATCATATAAGCTATATTTTTATGTAAATGTGAGAATAAAATAAATTATTCATCATAATGACAAATTTTGGTAATAAGTATTGGATTTTATAATGAAAATAGGCCATAAATTGATTTTAAAAATGTAAAAAAAATATCGAAACCTTTGTGGATGTTTATATATGCATATGCATGCTTTTTTGAAAGTATTTTGAGTATAAAATTTTTTAGGGAAAATTGGGTATCAACAGCTGCCCCTCTCTACCCTAGGAGGATGAAAGAGTTGTTGGGTAAAGATAAGATGGCCAATTTTGACCGGAGAGAAGGATATTGACCGCACAGTCGTTTCTGGGCTGCCTACATATCCCTAGTTTTACAGGAATCATGCCATATATAGTTCAAGAACCATTGACAGAACATGCCGATGGGAATTTAGAAAAACAGATGCGATGATTAGATCTGAGAGAGTGCTTGGAATCGGACAAACCATGAAGAACTAGAGCGGGATCGCTCCTGCTGAGAAGGTCGTGAGCTAGCCGGAGCACCTATATACTATATATATATATATATATATATTTGCGTAATTTAAACGTGATGCAAGTTCCAATTAGACCATTTGTACTTGGAAGGTTAGGATGACGTCCTCAGTCTATGATGTCTTGGGCCATGAAAAGCATAAAAATAAGGGTTCGCAGGCCATGAAATATGTTCTTGGGATGTGCAGATGGTGCCTTTGAACTATAACGTCTTTGAACGAGTTGGCAATCTTTCAGCCCATGAAAGGGTGGCAGTCTTTCAGCCAATGAATGCAAAGGCGGAGATCTTTCAGCTAGCGCAAGAATTTAAAAATAGGTGGCGATATTTCAGCCGGATGAGAATTTAAAATGCAAGTGGCGATGTTCTCACCAGTTGAAAAATAGAGCGACGGTATTTCAACCATGCAGCGCGGAGACAGTACTTAGTCTCGAAAGGCAGAAAAGAGCCTTATGCACTATGGAGGTAGCGCTTAACCCCGGAAGGTAGAGAGTAGCCTTATGCAAAAATGCAGATGGAGACAGATCTTAGTCTCGAAAGGCAGATGATAGCCTTATGCAGGATGGAGGTAGAGCTTAACCTCAGAAGGTAGAGACTAGCCTTATGCAAAAATGCAGATGGAGACAGAGCTTAGTCTCGAAAGGCAGATAGTAGCCTTATGCAATGTCGAGGTAGAGCTTAACCTCGAAAGGCAGAGAGTAGCCTTATGTAAAATGTGGATAGAGACACAGCTTAGTCTCGAAAGGCAGATAGAAGCCATATGCCGGATGGAGGTAGAGCTTAACCTCGGAAGGTAGAGAGTAGCCTTATGCAAAAATGCAGAAGGAGACAGAGCTTAGTCTCGAAAGGCAGATAGAAGCCTTATGCAGGATGGAGGTAAAGCTTAACCTCGGAAGGCAGAGAGAAGCCTTATGCAAAAATGCAGATGGAGACAGAGCTTAGTCTCGAAAGGTAGATGGTAGCCTTATGCAATGTAGGAACGTAAAAGAGCAAATAGTAGTCGGTTTCTTAGCTGATAGGAAATTTGCGAGATTAGGACTACTGAGGAGTGCAGATAGTGGCCCTATGAGGGTTTCGATCCTGAAAAGCAAATGTGCTTTGATCCGTAACCTGAATTCCTGCATCCAAAGAAAAATCATTAATTCTGTAGGGGAAGGTTAGTTCGTATCCTCCAGCTTTTCTCATCGTCTATCATGAGGGTAGCGTTGCTAAACGATGGTGGTGCAAATGATGTTTATGCATGACTTAGTAAATATAATGCAAGTACGTATATATAAAAATGATTTTATTTTGGATGAAGTGACAACTATAACATGGTTCAAGACATGACAACCTCGCTTGTTCTGGAATTTTGAGGGTCCTTCTCAAAATTCTACCCTGGTTTACTGGGCTGGTGCTGCTGGCGGATGTGCTGAATAACTGAACGTGGAACAATTCCAGAATTTTAAGGGTCCTCCTCAAAATTCTACCCCAATTTACTGGGTCGGCGCTGATGAAGCGACTGAAAACTTACTTTAGAATACCCTCAAAATTCTGCCCCAATTCCAATTGTGGGGGAAAATGGAATTTTTATTAAAATGTGACCAAACCCATATGGCTGCCTACGTATCCCCTCTTAAATGGGAATCAGGTCAGGCATAGTTCAAATTACATCACAAAAGAAAAGTATGTGATCAAATGTAGTATTTATTCATTGCGTCTCAGTTGATAGGCTTTGGCCAGACTTCTCCATCCATTTCTGTAATAATAAGGGCTCCTCCAGTTAGAACCTGATGGACAATGTACAGACCCTGCCTATTGGGAGAGAATTTCCCTTTGGCTTCGTCTTGTTACGGAAATATTTTCTTTAATACTAACTGTCCTGGGGTGAATTTCCTTGGCTTGAATCTCTTGTTTAAGGCTCTGGACATTCTGTTTTGATGTAATTGGTCGTGACAGGCGGCATTCATCCTCTTCCCATCTATGAGGGCTAACTGCTCGTAGCGACTTTTGACCCATTATGTGTCATCTAACTTTGCTTCTTGTCTGACCCTTAAGGAGGGGATTTCTACTTCGGTGGGAATGACTGCTTCTATACCATAAACCAATATGTGGGGAGTGGCCCCGGTTGATGTGAAGACCGTGGTATAGTAACCCAATAAGGCAAACGACAATTTCTCATGCCACTGCTTGTGCTTTTCGATCATCTTCCTTAATATCTTCCTGATGTTCTTATTGGCTGCCTCTACAATGCCATTCATTTGAAGTCTGTAAGCCACAAAGTTCTTATGTCTAATCTTGAATGTTTCACACATCGCCTTCATCAGGTCGTTGTTGAGATTAGAACCGTTGTCGGTGAAGATTGATTTGGTACCCCCGAATCGATGAACCATACGATCTAAGACAAAATTTGCTACTACTTTCTTGGTGACTGCCTTTTTATGATGTTGCTTCAACCCATTTGGTAAAGTAATCAGTTGCCACTAGGATGTACCTGTGCCAATTTGACGTGCCTGGTTCGATTGGTCCAATAACATCCATTCCCCAAGTGATGAACGACCATGGTGAGCTTATTGCAGTAAGCTCGTTTGGAGGCATCTTTATCATATCTGCATGTATTTGAAAATGCTGGCATTTCCAGATGTATTTGATGCAGGCTGTATCCATAGTCATCAAAAAGTACCATGCTTGGAGTACCTTCCTTGCCAAAACGAAACCATTCATATGCGGTCCACAAGTCCCTGCGTACACTTCCTCCAATAGTCTGGTTGCTTCTTTTGCCTCGACACATCTTATAAATCCCAAATTAGGAGTCCTCTTATACAGGATTCCTCCACCGTGAAAGAAATTGTTGGACAATCTCTAAAGTGTTCATTTCTGAGTTGCATTGGCAAGCTCTGGGTACTCTCCTGTTATCAAGTATTCTCTGATATCGTGGAACCAAGGTTTCCCGTCAACTTCTTCCTTGACGTGAGCACAGTAGGCTTGTTGGTCGTGGATCTTGACCTGGATGGGATATGAAGTTTGTATCTGGATGTTGGATCATAGATGATAAAGTGGGTAAGGCATCGGCAAACTCATTCTGTGTCATGGGAACATGCTGAAATTCCGTCTTTCTAAATCTTTTCCTCAACTCCTATACATGGTGCAGGTAGGGGAGTATCTTGGAATTCTTGGTTGCCCATTCTTCTCAGACTTTATGTATCAGTAGGTCCAAGTCTCCGATCACTAATAGTTCCTAAATGTTCATGTCGATGGCCAGCTTGAGCCCTAAAATGCAGGCTTCGTAGTCGGCCATATTGTTGGTGAAGGGTAATCTGAGCTTAGCGGATACTGACTAATGCTGACCAGTTTCTGATACTAGAACCGCTCCTATACCAACTCCTTTGAAGTTTGCGGACCCGTCGAAAAACATTCCGCATCCATCATAGGATTCTGCAATGTCTTCTCCTATGAAGGCTATCTCTTCATCAGGGAAATACGTTTTTAAAGGATCGTATTCTCCTCCTATAGGATTCTCAGTGAGGCTATCTTCCAAGGCTTGTCCTTTAACCGCCTTCTGGGTAACATAAACAATGTCGAATTCACTTAACAGTATCTTCCACTTGGCGAGCTTGCCTGTAGGCATGGGCTTCTGAAAGATATACTACAACGGGTTCATCCAGGATATGAGATGAGTGGTGTAAGTGCAGAAATAGTGCCTAAATTTCTGAGCTACCCAGGTTAAAGCATAACAAGCGCGTTGTAACAAGGAATACCGAGCCTCATACAGGGTAAACTTCTTTTTGAGGTAGTAGATGGCCTACACCTTCCTTCATGTTTCATCATGTTGTCCCAAAACAAAACCAAATGCCCCATCCAATTCTGCAAGATAAAGCAATAGAGGTCTCCCTGGCTCAGGTGGAACCAAGACTGGCGGCGTTGACAAATATTCCTTAATTCTATCGAAGGCATTCTGGCAGTCATCAGTCCACTTAGTGGCGGCGTCTTTCTTTAGAATCTTGAGGATGGGTTCACAAATAACAGTGGACTGAGCTATGAATCGGCTGATATAGTTGAGCCTCCCTAGAAAACACATTACATCTTTCTTGTTCTTTGGTGGTGGCAACTCTTGAATGGACTTTACCTTTGACAAGTCCAACTCTATCCCCCGACGACTCACAATAAAACCCAATAACGTTCCAGCTGGGACCCCTAATGCACACTTGGCGGGGTTCAGTTTCAAGTTGTATCTCCACAGTCTGTTGAAGAATTTTCTCAAATCTCCCATGTGGTCTGCAGCTTTCCTGGATTTAATGATGATGTCGTCCACATACACCTCGATCTTTTTGTGTATCATATCATGAAAGATTGTGGTCGTGGCTCTCATATAGCTAGCACCAACATTCTTCAAACCGAATGGCATCATTCTGCAACAGTACATTCCTCACGACGTGATGAATGCCGTTTTCTCGGCATCTTCTTCATCCATCCATATCTGGTGGTATCCAGCAAAATAATCGATGAAGGATTGGAGCTCATGTTTGGCGCAGTTATCAATCACTATGTGTATATTTGGCAAAGGGAAATCATCCTTAGGACTGGCCCGGTTGAAATCCTGGTAGTCGACACAGACTCTAACCTTCCCATCCTTCTTTGGTACCGGCACAACTTTTGCTAACCATGTTGGATACTCTACCACTCTAAGAACCCTAGCATTGACTTGCTTGGTAACCTCTTCTTTGATTTTCAAACACATGTCTGGCTTGAATTTTCTGAGTTTTTATTTGACCGGTGGGCATGTCGGATCTGTTGGCAGCTTGTGAGCCACAATGGACGTGTTGAGGCCAGTCATATCATCATATGACCAAGCGAATACATGTTTTCTTGACATTTTCTGCGTCTCCCAAATCAATGACCTCAGTTTCGTCTAAGTTGGAATTAGGCCTGTTCTCAAAATTCTCAACCTCTCTAACAATCTCTTCTGGTATTTCATCCTCTTCTAAATCTATGTCCGTTTGTCGCATTGTCTCATTGCAAGTTGCAGTCGTCGGTTCATCATCGAGATATGTAATAGTAATAATGTGTAAAATAAAGTAAATGGTAGAGAAAATAAATGAGAGCGAAATATAAAGATAAACTTGGGAAATGCTTTTGATTAAATTCATAATTGTCTAATACATCATAGCTCTTTTCAAAAGCAAAGACAATGCTGAAAGGTAGAATCAACTAAAAGTAAAGTGCGATGCAAATGCATCGTTTAGTCTTGCTACCTCGAGGCTCTCCGGGCACTGGTGGTCCTGAATGACCAATTAGTGAGGTGTTCTCCCCAGTTCACAACTTGAATGGAATGGCCTTCCTCCTCTTCCTCCACGAAGATAACACATCAATCCATATCATTAGAAACATGTTCTTCATTGCTGCCAGAATCTCATCTTCCTCGGATCCATATATGATATCAGCGGGCTGAAAGATCTGCTCTAACTGAGGTAGAGGGTGATCCAGTGGGTAGTAGAGACCGATCCATGGTGGCAACCAGTGATTGAACTCCTCCCAAGTTATTCATAACCCAGGCTAAAAGTAGTCCCATGCTTCTTCAACTAGATCGGTTTTGTAATACCCTGGAGATTCTTGTCGAGCCCCTTGCCGGGCTCGTATCCACTCCAAATTCATAATGCTCTCAATTTTGTTATCCCACCACTTGTATTTGTCTATGTCGTTGACTCGCTCGATGTGATGGTATGTTTCTCAACCGATTTTCCTTCTGCCTCCGATCATCGGGATGGCTTGGCGACTATATATGGGGTTGCTTCCATCGCCATGGATGATTACTTCCTGATGATTCCATTAAAATTTTACAGCCTGATGCAACGTTGATGCCGCAACCCCAATGTCGTGGATCCAGGGTCATCATAGCAACAAATTGTAGGATGCTAGCACGTTGATGACTTGGAACTCAACATCGAACCAAGTGGATCCCATCTGTAGGCATAAGCTAATTTCTCCAATGGTGGACCTCAGAGATCCATCAAAAGCTTTGACACTGATAGCCCCGTCCTTGATCTTGTGCAATCCTTTGCCCAGTATCCTGAGTGTTACCAAAGGGAAAATGTTGAGGCTGGATCCCCCGTCGACCAAAATCCTGGTGATAAAGTGATCCTTGCATTGTGCAGTGATGTGTAATGCTTTGTTGTGACCAAGCCCTTCCTGTGGTAGTTCATCTTCATGGAAGGTGATCTTATGGCTTTGTAGTACCTGTCCCACCATGTTTGTCATTTCGCCTCCCATTGCTTGCTGGGAACATCAGCTTCACTCAGTATTTTCATTAAGGCATTTTTATGCACCTTAGAGCTTTGTAGAAGTGCCAGAATAGAGATTTGTGCTGGCGTTTTCTTCAATTGCTAGACGACCGAGTACTCTTTAGCCTATACCTTTCTCCAGAGGTCGTCGGGTCCAGGTTTAACAGCCCGCTCGAGGCCTGCTTGCTAGACTCAGCCAAATGCTCCGGGGTGTATACCATGCTTGTCATGGTCATGCCCTATGCGGCAATTGCTTCTACAATATATGTCTTTCCTTTCCTTCTAGCCTCAGCAGTGTAATCCAAGGGTATAGCATTTGTTTGGAACGTGGTCACGTCTATCATGGAGACTGGAATTGGTGTCTTGGAAGGCAGCACAGTAACTTCAAACGGTGTAGGCATCTTTGGAAACCCGAACTCAACCTCAATTAGTTTTGGTGCCTCTGTAGGAGGTTCTTCAAACTCGAGTGGCATGGATACATTTACCACATCGCCCTCAGAGGGCTGAATTTGGACAATAATGGGATTGAGAGTAACTGTTTGCTTTTTAGGCTCGTCTCGCTTAGCTATCAAACTGATTGGCACCTTGGGGTCCCAATCATCTTTGATCTCGATCTTGTGGATGCCTCCACCCTTGTCGTTAGGCAGAGGGTTGTTGCGGGACATTAGTAGCGGGATCCTTTGCTATAATGATCTTGTTATCAATTTGATTTGGAATCTTGTCTTTTAATTAGCAACACTCATCAATGGTATGGCCCTTCATCGCGGAATGGTATGCGCAAGTTTTGTTTGAGTTGATCCATTGGGAAGGGTTTTCTGGAGTTACGGCTGGGATTGGGTAATGTAAAAGGCTGCCTTGAGTTTCTCATACAATTGGTCAATTGGCTCGGCTATGGGGGTATACTATCTGGGAGGTTTATGGTTGAAATTCAGTCTAGGCAGAGGGAAATTTTGGCGGGTAGGAGGTGACGGGTAGTGAGAAAGTTGGGAGTTATATACTTGGTATACCGGTGCAAGTTGGGAATATCTAGGTGAAGTGGGTTGATACGTAGGTGGTGGAGGTGATTGGTAAGCAGGTGTGGAATTTTGTAAGTGGGTGATGGTGCTTGGTAATATAGGGTAGGCTAATATCTGAGTGGAGCTGAGGGATAGGTCTGGTATTTCATGGGGGAGTTGTTTCTTTTAACATCCAATATGGAATTTACATCCTTTTTCTTTGACAACCAGACTGTAAACCCTTATTGGTAGCCTGTAATGCCTCGAGGTTAGTGACCATACCATTTTTAATGCCTTCTTCGATCCTTTCTCCCAATTTGATGATGTCGGAGAACTTTTGACCCTCAATTAGTTCAGTCTCTCATAGTACTGTGGATCTTGAGCACGTAGAAAGAACCTGTTCATTTGCTCTTCCTCCAAAGCCGTTCTAACCTTAGCAACTTCTGAACTCCAACATAGCATACTCGCGAAGGTCTCTGTAGGCTTCTTCTTGAGATTTTGGATATAGAACACATCTAGTGCATTCTAAGTTTTGAACCTAAACCGATCCACAAAGTTAGACGCCATGTTTACGCAACTAGTCAATTTAATCGCATCCTGGATAATATACCAGGATAAAGCATCACCCTTCAAGCTCCTCATGAACAGCTTCATGCGGATTTTCTCGTCCGTTCCGACTCCTGCTAACTTGTCACAATACATTCTCAAGTGGACCCTGAGGTCACTGTGCCATCGAATAGTTCGAACTTGGGAGGTTTGTACACCTCCGGGAGCTCAACATCTGGTTGAACACAGAGTTCTTCGTAATTTAGCCCTTCAACACCTTTGTTACCTTCAAAACCTGGACCCGGCTAGCCAACTTCTTGATCTCAGTGGCCAAATTCTGAATAAGGGAGCTCTTGTCCTCTGCCTCGACTGCACTGGTGACAGGCTGACTGTAATGTGGCATAGTGTCCACAAAGATTGGAGAATTATGGTCTTTTGTGGGGTTTTGTGGTTCAGGAATGCACAATGGAGTGTTATGAATGGGTTGTATTGGATGTTGTGGGTTGTTTTGTGGTGGTGCGGGGTTCTGGGTGTTAGCATCGCATGCGGCAAAAGTGATTGACAGTCTTACCAGGTTTCTAACTTGGTCCAATTCCTCTCGGAACCTCAACAAAGTTTTCTGCAGATGAGCATCAGTTTCTTTGGTGATTGCAGCATTCTGAGAAGCTTCTTCAAGTTCCTTTCTTGAGCTTGTATCTCGCATCTTGCCTTTGTTCCTATTTTTGGTAGGACTAGGAGAAGGAGGAGGTGGAGGACCCTTTAATCTTGTGGAGTACACTGATGGTGCCAGATGCATGAACTAACCATTGGGGATGGGAATAAAATAAAAGAAAAATAAAAAAGGTAAAAAGTTAGTGCGGGTTCTAATCAATAATATTGCAATATTTAAACACATTGTGCGGGAATATAAATCGCTTTCTAATTTGGGTTCCTGATTGTGCCCGAGGTAAACCTAGCGACAAATAAATTTTGGAGAACTTATAACGCTAAATGCCTCATTTTATTGATGAAAACAAAATGAGTCTAAAACAACTAAATGATAAAGACGTTACTAATGTCCAGCGGCCTTATTACAAAAAGAAAAGAAGAGTAAAAGTCTTTACTACTTTGTCTCAGAAGGACCTTCCCCAGATTCGATATTCTTGCCTCCCTCGTACAGCTGCATCAACTCGCACATCCCTAGCAGTAGATAGGATCGATCCAGCTTCCTTTTTAAGAGCTTCACTTCCAACTCCACTAGACCTCGCTCCAGATATCCCAAACGGTTGTTGGCATTGACAGCCATATCCTTCCACTCGTTGATTAGCTTCTCGTGGGCTTCTTGTATTTACGATGCTCGTTCTCACATTCTCTCATCCTCTTGAGCAATTGATTGTATTTGACTTATCCTTCAGTTTTCTTTTCAATAATACCGTGATCGTGGATGAACCCTGGACGACCCAAACCAATGTGATCATCTTCCAACCAACCTATGTAGTGCCGCACATACCCGGCATGATACCTATCTGGTTCAATAGACTCCTTCCTTAGAATGAGCTTGCAGTGCCACATATGCTGAGCATGACACCTGTGTGGGCTATCATCATTTTGAAAGTCAGCCCTGAAATGACTCATTTTCTCTATCCTAGGTATGATTTGTTTCTTTCCGGCTTGCATCATGACTAGTAGGGGGACGTAAGGATGAGTTCCCCTCAGGCAAATGAGTATGAGGAATGGTGCATCTCGAGAGCGGATAATGAACTTCCCGGTTGGGAACTACTTGAACATCCATTGAATTTGCTCCTCTTTTAGATTCTCGAACAACTCTACCCATCCACTGGCATCTTCTGGTTGAGCGAACATGTTGGACATGAAGTTCATTCGCTTTGGGTGATGAAAAGAGATATGGTCATCCCAATTCCTGGATATGATCTCCTGTCTATAGTCGCCTTTCTGAAGGTGCTCTATGAGCCATAGTTGAAGTAGTAAATTACAAGCCTCAAAATATGGAGCCCCTTGTTGACACTTTCCCAAGGCCCGATAGATTTTAACGAGGATTATATGCATTATGCTAAAGGACTGCCCATCGATCCCTTCCATTAAAGTCTTAGTAACCATGGATAGTCTTGTGTGGATTATAGCCTTCTTCATAGGAAACATTACCATGCCCAAGAAGCAAAACATGAACATAAACACTCTTCTATGTATGTGTCCCAAAAAGGTGAGGGCGAATTCATCCATGTAGGTGCGATAGGACTCATTGTGGCCATATCTCTCGTATATGAAGTCGAATGCTATGTAGGAATCCTTCAAGCAAGAAAGGTCGGGATTTTTCATAAGTCCCATCATTTAAAGAAAGCCTCTACTTTTGCGATTGTCCAGCATAAGCAAACCTGGAGTCTCCCAAGGGATGACAGCTAGGCCCCCTATTTCTTCTAGCAAAATGGATCATTTCCAAACACCCGAAATGGAACAAAGATCGATCACCATCCCAAAAAAAGTGGCAGCTTCAATGATTTTGTTGTTGGGTTGGATTTCCAAGAAGTGAGGACAAATTCCTTAAGTATTTGCGAACGAGGGTTTGATCACTGCTATGAAGATCTTCCAACCAACTCAGCAGCCTTGGGTGGATGTTAGATGCCATAACGAATATGGGGACCTCGTGCCTCTTTTTCTGCAAAACAAAGTGTAAGGCCCTTAACCCCACCAGACTAGACTATTCAAATCAATAACTAGCAAAAGGCATTTAGTTCTCAAATTAATGCACATAACGTGAATGTGTCTGTTTGGGTTTTAGGAAACCCGATGGACTTTTGTTTAGGCTATCTTAATGAGTCATTACTGACTCGACTAGGCTGACCATGATGCATGAACAGTTTAAAAGAATAAGGTTTATACTTTTGAAGAGCTAGGCAAGGTACCCTTGAGCGGACAACTCAAAAGGGCAAGGCGCAGAACTATCGACTACACTGTTAATCAACTGGTTTTACCGCAAATATGCCTTTGCCAAATTTAGGGGTTGATAATATTAGAAGGGCACAACCATTCATTATAAGTGTTGCTATAGGATTTGCTTTGGCACGAGTGGAATATTATGTTGAGAGATGCAATTACAATAATGAAACAGATTACATGTATTTTCACGTTCATAAGATAAATGATTACAATGATTGCTCGGAATTACAGCAGTATAACAAAGCAGTGAAGAAAGTAATTAAAGGAAAAAAAAGACATGAAGAGCCAAGTTAGTAGTTGTGATGAAATAATAAAAGCTCCCCTTTTTCCCTCCCGAGGGAGAGGAATCGGGTTTGCGACATTATGGGTGGGATGACTCTTTTATCCCCTTTTGGGGAAATTTGGGCTATAGAGTTTGAAGAGTCGCCACCTAATGATTACAGTGCATTAGGACACTTTTTAAGAAAGGAAGAAGGATTCAAAGGAAAACCAGAGTTTGGGTAGGGGCTTGAAATTATCTCGAGGGGAAGGTGTTAGGAACCCCTCAATATCCACTAGTGTGGTTCCCGACCTTGCTTGATGTAAACAAGCAAAGTTTGCATATAAGAAATACAATCAAGTCGACAATTTTGAAAGAAAGATGGCACAAGCAAAGAGAATTTTAGTTTAAAGAAATCATTTAAATAAAGAAAAAGTAAGGAGAGTCATAAATTTAACTATAATATGGATCATTCGATGCAATATTCCGCACATATTCCCAAAGAGGGGTCACCTTATGATATTAGCGCATCGTCGTCATCTCCATATTCTACCATTACCACCCAGTTAAGGTATTTAAGCGCATGTAGTCTCGTTTACTTATTGCATGCTAATACCCGTCCCAACCTATTAGTCTCGGGGTATTTGGACTTCTAATTCTAAAAGGGGAGAAAGGGGATGAGGGCATAAATGGAGTTTAAAGGTAAAAATGCTAAGGTATCAATCAAAACAAATAGCATATAAGGGGAGTAAACAAACATACAAAGGCTGCACATAAACCCCTTAAACCATACAACAACTAGTTTAGCATGACTTGCAATTACTGATTTGGTCTTAAGCTTAAAACTGATAGTGGATCGATTAGTCTAACACATAAAGTTGGATAATAAGTCTGCTTTGAATCCCAAGGGTTCGGTTATTTAGAACTTAAAGTATTTTAAAACCAGTAATTTCAGAAAGCGCTAACAAGGATCTACAAAGAAGAGTTTTGGAGACAGGGAATTGAAATTTGCAGAAGTTCAGAAATAGCTTGCAAAATAGCCAAACTGCTTAAGTAAAATCACACAAGAAGAAGTTTTTTTTGTCGAAAAGCATTGAAGTGCGAATTTACGCAGAAGAACAAAGAGTTAGTTCTAGAATAAAATGCATGTTTGGAATTTTAAAAGACTCTATAGATTCAAAATAGTGTAAAAGACAGACTTGGCCAGAATTTAAAAATAAACAACATTGGACAAATTTAATTGAAAGTTTTTAACAAATTAAGCTAGTTTGAACCCTATAGGCATGATATCTACATATTGATTTGTTGCTGCTTTTAGAACATTTAAGGGACCTACTGTTTGCCTGGCATTTTTATGCAGTTCCTATAGATATGATTTCTATTATGCTTGCAATACAAAAATCATATAGGCATGATTTCTAGATGCAATGTTAAAATCCTACAGGCATGGTTTCTAAGTGATTTACAATATTGAAATCCTATATACATGACTTCTAGATGGGATGCAATATTGAAATCCTATAGGCATAATTTCTACCCATTGATTGATGCAACAATATAAAACCTCACCCACACCCTTTTACTATATTCCCCAAATCTTTAACAAAGCTGTTACAAGAGTGGAAGGGAAAGACTAAAAAAAATACATCAATACTAAACGGACCTGAGGAAGGCCAAAGCAACCTTAATGTCCAACATATGTATTCTACCAAATCGGGGCTCCAGATTCCAAGGCCTTCTCATAGAAGGCAGATAAGACCTTATAGTTTTACCTTGACTTTCAGTCAGCTAAACCCAAGCAGCAGAACAAGTAGCAGAGAAGAGAAGAAAACGTTTTGTGTGAGTATGAACTTGTAAAAATCGTGTGTTTGAAGTAAAATGGGTGGGTTTTTTATAGCTTGAAAGTTAGCAGCAAATAAGGCAAGAAAATAAATTCAGTACCAAATCATAATAAATTAGGAGAATAAACTCCCCTTAATTAAGGAGTCGGGCTTGAGGTAAATAAACATAGTTCCAATTATGGAAAGAGAATCAAGAATAAGTATCAAAATAGATGGTAAATACATATAGAGTTTTGAAAGATACACGATTTTAAGAAAATAAGGCAAGAATAGAATTCCCAATCACATAGTATATTAAGGAAACAGGGATCGAAAAGCAAATAAGGCAAGAATAGAATCCCCAATCACATAGTATATTAAGGAAACAGGGATTTCAATTGATATTGAATTTAGTCAGAAACAAGGTCCCAATCAGTCAAAGGGACGAAATAGGTTCATAGGAAATCAATCTCCCAAAATTAGAGTTATTTTGAAAAGGGAAAGTCTGACTATAAAAAGATGCACAAGTTCAACATGTGAGGCTAAAACTAGCAAGATAGTCATGTAATAAGATAGTAGAAAACGTAGGCATGAAAATGGAATTAGAAGTTCTCGACAGAGCTTACCAAGAAATCAAAAGCAGAAAAATGAGTTTAGACAGTCAGGGTTTTAAAATTAAACAGGCAGCAGACAATCACACAAAAACTCGGAAAACCACCACAAAATCTGGGGTTTTCATCACATTTAAAATTTAGAGAAGAAAGCATTCGGAGAAAACATAAACATTCATGAAAAACATAGTGAGAGCAAAAAACACAGTAAAGAAAATACTCGGAAACCCTATAAACAACATAGTAAAGAAAATACATAGGAACTATAGTAGAAAATACTCAGGAATTATAGTAAGAGTAAAGGAAATCACAGTAGAGCAAATAAAACAGAAATATCGGGAAACCCTAAGTTTCAAGGAGAGAGACAGTTTGAAAACAAAATCGATAAAGAAAAATGTGGAAAACACTTTGAAACCTTAGAAAATAACGTAGATCTAAAGTAGATCTTAAAGAGAAACAAAGAAGAAAACCTTGGAGAATTAGAGTTTCAGAGAAAACCCTAGAGAACGAGAAAGCCTGGAACGGACTGCTCTTGAGTCGAAAATGGACTCACAACGCTAAGACTCGCCGGAGAGTGACCGGACATGACCATAGAACTCAAGTTGGAGGACCTCAGAGTCGGTGTTATTCAAGATAGGCTTCGATTTTTTAACAAAGGGGGGCATACAAGGGAGTGGGGGTGAGTATAGGTAGTATGAAGCCCGGGAGGCCATGGTTTCCGGTGAAACAAGGTCAGAAAATGGTCGGAAAAAGGGGCTAGGGTTTCAGGGGGTTGAGAGCATTTGGGAAAGAGGGGGATACAAGAGCGGCGACCTGTGAGAAGTGATTAGGGTTAGGGGGTCTTTGTTTTATTTAAGGGAAGGGCGACGTGGACCATTGATCTAAATGATCAACGATCACGATTTAAAACGGGGATCCGGCAGGTTTATTCAATTGGGTCTGGGTCGGGTTATTTAGGAAATTGGGTAATGTAATTGGGGTTGGATTAGGGTGGAAATTAGGCTAGAATTGAAATTAAAAGGGGCTATAATTTAAATAGCTAATTTCCACAATTTAAATTCTATAAAATAGTAAATAATGTTCAAAAATCAAATTAAAAATTTTAAGTTAATAATCAATGCATAAGTATGAATTAAAAATATTAGAAATGGTTTTGTGATTACAAATGCTATTAAATCGAAAAATAGGCTAACATTGCAATTTCATGAAATTTTAGTTTAAAATGCCAGACGAGCTTGTAAAATTATGTAAAAATCATGTAAGTTATATCAAAATGACAGATTTTGGGAATAATTATTGAATTTTATAGTGAAAAATAGGCCATAAATTGATTTTAAAAGTTCTTACAAAATGTAAAAAAAAAACAAAACCTTTTTGGATGTTTATATATGCATATGCATGCTAATTTTGAAAGTATTTTGAGTATAAAAATACATAGTGAAAAATTAGCTATCAACATGTGCCTAAGAAAGATGGCAAGACCAAGGTCTGTGTCGATTATCGGGATCTTAACAAGGCGAGTCCAAAAGACAATTTTCCATTGCCAAACATCCACATATTGATTGAAAATTATGCCAAACATGACATTGGTTCTTTTGTGGATTGCTACGAGGGTTATTATCAGATTCTAATGGATGAGGAAGATGAGGAAAAGACGGCATTCATCACGCCGTGGGGAACGTACTGTTATCGGGTCATGCCATTCGGTTTGAAAAATGCTGGGGAAAACTATATGAGGGACATGACAACAATAATCCATGATATGATACATAAGGAAATCGAGGTGTACGTGGATGATGTGATCGTGAAGTCTAGACAGCAGTCCGACCATGTCAGAGATTTGAGAAAGTTCTTTCAAAGGCTTTGTAGGTACAATCTTCAGCTAAATCATGCAAAATGTGCTTTCGGGGTGTCGTCTGTGAAGTTGTTGGGGTTCATAGTCAATCGTCAGGGTATTGAACTAGACCCGTCGAAGATCAAAGCTATTCAGGAATTGCCGCCTCCACGAAACAAAACTGCAGTGATGAGTTTGTTGGGAAGATTGAATTATATCGTAGGTTCATTGATCAGCTCATTACCACTTGTGAGCCGATTTTCAAATTATTAAAGAAAGACGCTGAAGTCAAATGGACAGATGAATGTCAAGATTCTTTTGATAAGATAAAGGAGCATTTGTCGAACCCACCCATGTTGGTCCTACCAGAACCGGAGAGGCTTTTGATCCTGTATCTAATGGTTTTGGATAATTCATTCGGCTGCGTACTGGGGCAGCATGATGTTACGGGCAGGAATGAGCAAGCTATATATTATCTTAGCAAGAAGTTCACATTTTACAAGGTTAAGTATACTTAGCTGGAGAGGACATGTTGCGCTCTAACTTGGGTGGCACAAAAGTTGAAACATTATTTGTCGTCCTACACAACTTACCTCATATCTCACTTGGACCATTGAAGTATATTTTTCAAAATCCTATGCCCACAGGGAAGCTTGTAAAGTGGCAGATCCTGCTTACAAAGTTTGACATTATCTATGTGACACGGACTGCAATGGAAGCACAGGCATTAGCCGATTATTTGGCTGAAAATCCAGTCGATGAAGATTAAGAACCTTTTAAAACTTATTTCCCTGATGAAGATGTGATGGACATTGAAGAATTGGAGCAAATTGAGAAGCCAGGATGGAAGCTCTTCTTTGATGGGGCTGCAAATATGAAAGGCGTGGGAATAGGAGCGGTAATCATTTCTGAAATAGGTCAGCACTACCATGTTACAACCAAGCTTCGTTTCTATTGCACGAACAACATGGCAGAATATGAGGCGTGTATCTTGGAACTGAGATTAGCTGTAGATATGGGTATCAGGGAAGTCTTGGTCATGGTTGACTCGGACCTACTGGTGCACCAAATTCAAGGAGAATGGGAAATGGAGGATTTAAAGCTTATAACGTACCGACAATGTTTGCATGGACTTTGTCAACGGTTCCAGTATGTAGAGTTTAGGAACATTCCAAGGATTCATAATGAGTTTTCCGATGCTTTGACTACTCTGGCATCAATGTTACATCATCCGGACAAGGCTCATGTGGACCCATTGCAGATTCAGGTCCGCAATCAGCATGCTTATCGTAATATGGTAGAAGAGGAACTCTACGGTGAGTCGTTGTTTCAAAAAATCATGGAATATATTAGAATGGGAGCATACCCAATACAGGCCACTGGTGATCCGAGAAGAGCGATTCGGCGATTGGCAAGCGGGTTTTTCCTTAGTGGAGGAGCATTAAATAAAATAATACCAAATCTTGGGCTATTGAGGTACATGGATGCAAGGCAAGCCACCTCTATCATGACTGAGGTAGATTGGGGTATCTGTGGACAACATATGAGCGGATATGTTTTGGCGAAGAAGATCTTATGGGCAGGTTATTATTGGCTTACTATGGAGCAGAATTGTATCGGTTTTGTTCGTAAATGCCATCAGTGCCAAGTGCATGGAGATTTGATTCATTCTCCGCCATCAGATTTACATACAATGTCCCACCATGGCCTTTTGTTGCATGGGGCATGGACGTTATTGGGCCCATCAAACCGGCAGTGTCAAATGGGCACAAGTTCATTTTCATAGCTATAGACTATTTTACCAAGTGGGTAGAGGCTAAGACATTCAAGTCTGTAACCATGAAAGCTGTGGTGGATTTTGTGCATTCGAACATTATCTGTCGATTTGGGCTACCGAAAGTGATCATTACAGACAATGGGGAAAACCTCAATAGTCATTTGATGAAGTAAATATGTGAGCAGTTCAAGATCACCCATAATCATTCTACTCCATATCGCCCTAAAGAAAATGGTGCGGTTGAGGCAAATAATAAGAATATAAAGAAAATATTGCGGATGATATTGGAAGGATCAAGACAGTGGCATGAAAAGTTTCCTTTTGTAAGGGTATCGCACCACCGCTTGTACTTCGGTGGTAGGGACTCCTTATTCATTGGTGTATGGAACCGAGGCAGTAATACCCGCATAAGTGGAAATCCTATCTTTGCGAATTGTTGCAGAGGATGAGATCGATGATGACGAATGGGTGAAAAGTCACCTTGAGCAGTTAAGCTTGATTGATGAGAAGAGATTGGCATTAGTGTGTCATGGTCAACCGTACCACTGAATAATGGCAAGGGCATACAACAAGAAAGTGCGCCGAGGAAATTCAAAGTCGGGCAGTTAGTACTGAGGCAAATTTTGCCTCATTCGGCTGAAGCAAAAGGAAAATTCGCCCCGACTTGGCAGGAGTCATTTGTAGTAACCAGAGTGTTGTCTAATGGTGCACTGTATTTGAAAGACGTAGAAGGAAAATGTGTATAAATGGCCATCAATGCCGATGCGGTCAAGAGATATTATGTATGATTTCCTTGTTTCTGAATGTATATGTTTGTATTTGGCATATTTTAAAGATTGAAATGACGAAGGTATTTTGTTCTGTTATCCAAACACTTTTATCCATTGTCACCCCTTTTGAGTGGTACTTATTATCTTTTGTACCCCTCTTTCGGAATCAACAATAGCGCAATTAAGAAATACAAGTGCCGCAAATAAATAAAAGGAAAGAAGAAAATAAAGGAAGGGAAAAGAAAAGAAAAAGAAAAAAAAATAAAGAACATAAAAGAAAAGAAAGAAAAATAAAGAAAAATGAAGAAGGAAAAATAAAGAAAAACAGAAGAAAAAGAGAACAAAATTCACAACAAAAATATTTCTATGAAGTGAACTACGTTTGATTTGATCCTGAAAGGGTACGTAGGCGGCCTATCTGAGGTTCAGTCACACCAAAATAAAAATCAAAAGGTCCCCAAGCAAGAAACTGGGGCAAAAGTTTATGGTTTGTTGTGAAAAATTGGATTCTAAAAGTTGTAGTTTTAACCCATTTTGAAATTGGTTTGAGCCTTTCATATCTTTCTTGCTAACCCATCCAAAATCCTACGCTACGGTCCAAAGAAAGACCTTCTAATCAATTTTTGAGAAATGCCAAGTCGACCAGGTAGCGGTAATTCGTGGCAATGGAAACACTCTGGTTCAAAAGAACAAAAGATAAAAATAAGAGAGTCTTATTGGTGAAAACCCTCATGGGCACTGTAAGGCGACGAGAGCTGAGAGAAAATAAAATGAGAGAGTCTTAGTGGTGAAAACCTTCACTGGCACCTTGAGGCAAACGTTAGACAAGAAATGGCAAACTGTGAAAGGTCTATGGGTGAAAATGGTTTCAAGGAAATGTAAGATAAAAAGGGGTAAGGTTTGGTTGAAGTAAACAGGTGATGGAAGTTCAGGGCAACAAGGTATGGCAACTACGAGCTGGTTAGTTGGATCAGTTGGGCCGGTTAGTCCAAAATGCATGTCATGATCATTGGTGCCAGCTGTTCCGGTCAGATAAGTTTCTTTTCTTTTTTTCCTTTTTAACAGTTATCTGGTTTTGGATTCTTCTTATTCTTAGCTCATAAAATCATTTCTACAAGCACGAGGGGTGATTCCATGCATTGTGTATTGAGAGTAAAAGAACGAAGGGCGTTGCTGTGCATTATATTTGACAGTTCTGGTGAGAAATACAAGTAAAAGCACGAAGGGTAGTGCCGTGCAGTTGTTGATTCACTGGCTTTCTTTTATTAAGGTTATATATTCAATTCCATTTCTTGTTCGTTGGACTTATAATTGAACTGTTACACCCCCAGCATGTCCCCTCCCCATTATCTATTTAAATATTTGTTACCTTTCCGTTATTGCTCATATATTTGTACAGGTTGATTGTGGTAGGTCCGGTTTAGCCTCGTCACTACCTCACCGGGGTTAGGCAGGGCACTTACCAGCACATGGGATCGGTTGTGCTGATACTACACTTCTGTGCTTTTTTGTGCAAGGTCAGGACATAGCGTATGGACCGCAGCAGTAGCTAGGGAGCGATCCTTCTGTCCAGAGACTCCGAGGTAGTTCGCTGGCGTTCGCAGGCCCTGAGTCTCATCTATCTCTTTCTATTTGTTTTACTGTATCAAAACAGACCTGTTATACATTTCATTCAGACTGATATTTGTAGAACTCTGTTAGTAGTCCGTGAGTAGTGACACCAGGTGCTGGGTAGTGCTATGTCATTGTCTTCCGCACTTCGTTAATAACTATGTTCAAAAGTCTTCCGCACATTTTATTTAATTATTTCGATTATTATAATTGGTTAGATTAAAGTTATATGGAATATTTTAAATGGGTTGGCTTGCCTAGCTCTTATAGTAGGCGCCATCACGACTCCAGATGGTGGGAAAAATCTGGGTCGTGACATAAAAAATTGTAGATGGCCTTGGGTGAAAAGTTTATCAAACGCCCACGGATTAGCACCAATTCTTTAGTGTCCTTTGGATCAAACCCTGCATAGAATTCCCTTACTGAGGTTGATGTCCCCTGTGTTCTTAAAAACATAGCTTAACCCCACATCCTGGATGCCTTTCCAAATAGCTAGGTACTTCGTTTTCACCCTACATTTCTGGATAGCTCCCTCCGGATGGATATTCTTAGGCCTACATCGCTTGTACCAATCCCTTGTATGCGGAGGTATATTGTTTATTCCAAACATCCATTGGCCTGGGGTTGTGGACGCATGGCAGCTATAGCTGCCACCGCTTGGACACCAGTCATACTTGAGGCAGCTTCTCCCCCCTTTCTTTTCTTTGAGGAGGTGCGGAGGTTGACTTTGCCTGTATCCTTTGAGGCAGCTTTGATTGTTGAAGCAGCCTTTCCCTTGCCTGTATCCTTTTTGGGCGGAATCTTCGTTCCTACACAAATGAACAGTATTTAGATAATGCGACATTACACGCTATGCACATAATCTTCCCAAACTTGCCGAGGTTACTCAGAATTCACCTTGTATTTTCTAAACATTAGAATAAAAAACAACACATTGGCTACCCGTGAGCCACCCCACACTTAAATTTCATTCTTTTGGCGGGTTTGTTTGTCTAAAATGTTTTGATGTCAGTTTTGTTCAATGCAAAGGACAAAGGATTTCAAAGCCCACTACCAGCTTCCAAAAGTGGTAAAACGTAATGTGGTCAAAGCATGTTAACAATGTGATAGGGAAATTCGTCGGAAGTTTCATCGGCAAAGTATTTGGGAAATGTGGAGGTTCCAGTAAAAAGGGCTAGAAAGGTGAAATAATATTATGGATACAAAAGCATTCAGTTTGTTAGAAATTGGGAAATGTGGAATTCGGTCAGAGAGTCCGGCAATTCAGAGGAAGTCAGGCAACACAAACCAGGGCAATGAAAGGACGATGCAGCAAGAATGCCATCAACTAACCACCTTTTTAAACTAACAAAATTTTAGGTTGTGCTTCATTATGGGTGGTTGTTGTTCATGGTCTTAGGGTGTTGTTGTGCCCCAATCCCATAAACCCCTTAGAATGGTGCTGTGATTGTGAAAACATGTGGTAGTAAGAAACACCCAAGCCGATTTGGGAGGATGAGGAAATCCCTCAAGTCCATAAGAACTCCCACGGCACTAATGCATGTCAAGTGTTTAATGAAATGCCTCAATGTAATTCCTAGTCCCCTTTGGAACCCGAGTCTCCGGGATTGGTAAATATAGTATTATGTAATCATGCACCACATCATAGTGCACGGCATCACCCTTCGTTCTTTTACTCTCAATACATCGTGCACGGCATCACTCTTCGGGCTTTCCGCACATAAATCTCACATCAAGGCACGGAATGAACCTTCATGATCAAATAATCAAGAAACATGGCACGGAAAGACCCTTCGTGCTAAATCTCTCTTCCTCACCCAATCAATGGTCACAACCAAACGGAAAGGAATATACAACAAGATAGAATATCCCGACAAGGGAGTCTACAACAAGTCCCGGCAAGGGAGAATAATTAAACAATAAGTCCAGGCAAGGGAAAATAACTCAACAATAAGTCCCGGCAAGGGAAAACAGCCCAAGAATATGTTCCGGCAAGGGAAAATACCAACATTCCTTCTTTAGCTCATTTACTTCTCAACTATCACTTCATGGTGCATTTAACAGCAATGTTTTACTTTTTTCGTAATTTTAATAACAATATTGACTCACGCTCATGCTAGACTCGGGCGCAAAGGTAACCGTCACCGTACCTATACACCGACTCCACATAGCACATAGAAAATATTATCCTAATCCTATTCCCTCAAGACAAAGTTAGAACAATACCTCGAATCCGCAAATAGCAACTCAAAGCTCAACAATCGTCTTTCCTCTAGAATTCAACCCCGAACCAGCGATATCTAACATAAATCGATTCCATATTATCAATAATAGCACAAGGATACAATTTCCTAGCTTAGAAATGCATTTCTTATTTTTCTTCCAAAAATACCAAAATCTGACACCGGGCCCACATGGTCCAAACTCTCGGACCAAATTCCGATTACCCATAACCCCGCGAGTCCAAATATATAATTTATTTTAAGATTCGGCCCCAAATAGAGGTTGAATCGCCCAAAATTTTAAAAAACATAACTTTAATCAAAAGCCCTAATTTCTACCATGATTTCATGTTTAAGGATTAGAAAATTGATGGTTAGATGAAGGAAGCAAGAAAAAATGAAGTGAAGAACACTTACCCAAAGAGTTATGGAGAAGGGAGAGCTTGAGTCTCGGAAATGGAGGAATTTAGGAGGAGCTCGTGTGAGAATTTGAATGAAATCCCGTAATGAAACAGTGCTGGAATTAAATATTTCACTGGAGAATTTTGGCCGATTCGATCGGAGGAATTGGATTGCGATCGCATAGAGATGGGAGGCTAAGCATCGCGATCGCAGGAGTGGAGCTGCGTTCGCGTAGAAGAAAGATGGGTCCTGGCCGGATTGGGTCTAAAAGCTATGCGATCGCGATAAGAAGAGTGCGATCGCACTGTAATGACTGGCAAACGTACGTGATCGTAGGTAGGACTATGCGATCGCATAGAGGAAATTCAAGTCACCTGAGGACAGCCTAATGCGATCGCGATAAGAAGAGTGGAATCACATAGAACAAGGCATCTGTGCAAAAATTGCAGAAAATCTGCTAAGTTCAAAAAGCCAAAAACATCTCGAACCACCCCTGAAAACACTCCCGAGCCCTCGGGCCTCCCAACAAACCACACACACTAACTCAATATCATCCTACAAACTTGCTCAAGCGATCAAATCGCCAAAATGACATACAAATCAAAGAATCAACCTCTTAAATTCATGCTATGCGGATTAGAGCATCCTGGAGATCTGGGGAAAACATCACCCCTCCTGGGACCTGAGTTGGGCCCACTGGAGCTTAGAACCTCCTCATCAAATTCAATCTGAGGCTCCACCTCTGGAACTGCTGCCTGGGGCTGAGCTCTGCCCCTCCTATGGCCTCTGGCGCAGGCTCGGCCCATTCCCCTTATGGGAGCTGTTGCTGGGGGCTCATGCTACTGCGCGGAAGAAGAAGACGCATGTGTTCTCACCATTTGCGAAAGAACAACGTAGAATGACAATCAATATTTGAGAAATAGAATTGCACGACAAGAATGAACAAAGTGAAACTTTTCCTAACTCTGTAGCCTCCGAGGGATAAATACAGACGTCTCCATACCGATCCTTCAGACTCTACCGAGCTTGTCTGTTAGTTTTGAAACCCAAGTAACCTAGTGCTCTGATAACAACTTGTCACGACCCGGAATTTTTCCACCATTGGAAGTCATAATGGTGCCTACTGTAGGAGCTAGGCAAGCCAACCCTTTTAAAATATTCCATAAAACTTTAATCTAACCAATTTTTATAATCAAAATAATTAAATAAAATGCGCGGAAGACTTTTAAACAAAATTATTAACGAAGTGCGGAAGACTATGACATAGCACTACCCAGCATTTGGTGTCACTACTCACGGACTACTAACAGAGTTCTAAAAATATCAGTCTGAAAGAAATGTATAATAGGTCTGTTTTGATACAATAAAACAAACAGAAAGAGATAGATAAGATTCAGGGCCCGCGAATGCCAGTAAACTACCTCAGAGTCTCTAGACTGAAGGATCGTTCCCTAGCTATTGGTGCAGTCTGTACACTATGTACTGACCTGTGCACAAGAAGGCACAGAAGTGTAGTATCAGCACAACCGACCCCAAGTGTTGGTAAGTGCCCGGCCTAACCCCGGCGAGGTAGTGACGAGGCTAAACCGGACCTACCACAATCAACCTGTACAAATATATGAGCAATAACGGAAAGGTAACAAAAATTTAAACAGATAATGGGGAGGGGACATGCTGGCGGTGTAACAGTTCAATTATAAGTCCAAAGAACAAGAAATGGAACTGAATATATAACATTAATAAAAGAAAGCCAGTGAATCAACAACTGCACGGTACCACCCTTCCTGCTTTTACTCTCATTTCTCACCAGAACTGTCAAATGTAATGCACAGCATCACCCTTTATGCTTTTAATCTCAATACACAGTGCACGACATCACCCTTCGTGCTTGTACTCTCAATACATAGTGCACGACATCACCCTTCATGCATTTACTCTCAATACATAGTGCACGGCATCACCCTTGGGGCTTTCCTCACATAACTCTCACATCAAGGCACGGAATGAACCTTCGTGCTTGAATAATCAAGAAACATGGCACGGAAAGACCCTTCGTGCAAAATCTCTCTGTTCCTCACCCATTCAATGGATAACCAAACGGGAAAGGAATATACAACAAGATAGAATATCTCGACAAGGGAGAACAACTCTACTACAAGTCCCGTCAAGGGAGAACAACTCTACTACAAGTCCCGGCAAGGGAGAACAATTCACCAATAAGTCCCGACAAGGGAAAACAGCTCAACAATAAGTCCTGGCAAGGGAAAAATACCAAAGTTCCTTCTTTAGCTCATTCACTTTTCAACTATCACTTCATAGTGCATTTAATAAGTAATTATCACAATTGTTCGCTTCTTTCTAAAGCTTAATAGCAATTATGACTCATGGTCATGCTAGACTCGGGCGCATAGGTAACCGTCACCGTACCTGTACACTGACTCCACATAGCACATAGCAAATATTATCCTAATCATATTCCCTCAAGCCAAAGTTAGAACAAACACTTACCTCGAATTCGAGAATAGCAACTCAAAGCATAACAATCACCTTTCCTCTAGAATTCAACCCAAACCAACGATATATAACATTAATCGATTCCATATTATCAATAATAGCACAAGGATACAATTTCCTAGCTTAGAAATGCATTTCTATTTTTTCTTCCAAAATACCAAAATTTGACACCGGGCCCACATGGTCCAAACTCGAGGCTCGGACCAAATTTTGATTACTCATGACCCCACGAGTCCAAATATATAATTAGTTTTAATATTCGACCCCAAATTGAGATTGAATACCCCAAAATATCCAAAAACCTAACTCTACTCAAAAGCTCTAATTTCTACCACGATTTCATGTTTTAGGGTTAGAAAATTGATGTTTAGATGAAGGAAGCAAGAAGAAATAAAGTGAAAAACACATACCCAAAGAGTTATTGAGAAGGGAGAGGTTTAGTCTCGGAAATTGAGGAATTTAGGAGGAGCTCGTGTGAGAATTTGAATGAATTCCCGTAATGAAACAGTGCTAGAATTAAATATTTCACTAGAGCATTTTGGCCAATGCGATCGCAGGAATTGGATTGCGATTGCATAGCGATGGGGAGGCTAAGAATCGCGATCGCAGGAGTGGAGATGCGTTCATGTAGAAGAAAGATGGGTCCTGTCCGGGTTAGGTCTGAAAGCTATAAGATCACGATAAGAAGAGTGCAATCACACTGAAATGACTGGCAAACCTATGCGACCGCATAGAGGAAATTCAAGTCACCTGAGGATAGCCTTATGTGATCGCAGTAAGAAGAGTGTGATCGCATAGAACAAGGCATCTGTGCAAAAACTATAGAAAATCTGCTAAATTCAAAAAGCCAAAAACATCCCGAACCACCCCCGAAAATACTCTCGAGCCCTCAGGGCTCCCAACCAACCACACACACTAACTCAATATCATGCTATGAACTTGCTCAAGCGATCAAATCACCAAAATAACATAAAAATAAAAGAATCAACCTCAAAAACTCATGTTTCATTTCAAAGTTCAAAACTCTCAAATTTTCAATTTTTAGTCTGAAACACGTCAAATGAAATCTGATTTCAACCAAACTTTACAAATAGCGCTTAACGCTCATTTACGACTTATACCGGGCATCAGAACCAAAATACGAGCCTGATACCATTATTTTTGATCAATTTTCATTTTCATTTTTCCTTAAGCAGTTCGAGAAAACAATATCACGGAAAAGTTTCGTACTCGGGCCTGGGACCTCGGATTTCAATTTCGGGAATACGCATAGGTACTAAATTTCCTTACGGACCCTCCGGGACCGTCACATCATGGGTCCAGGTCCGTTTGCCTAAAATGTTGACCAATGTCAACTATAGCAATATTATTATCAAAATTCATAGTTTTTAACACAGAATTCAATATTTCCTCATAAAAAAATTTCGGCTTCACACCCGGACTGCGCATGTAAATCGAGGCAACCAAATAAAGGTTTTTTTTCCAAGCCTCAGAAGTGCAAAGAAAGGGAGAATTACGGTGATGACCCTTTAGGTCGTCACATTTTAGGTGCTCCCAATGTTTATGTGCAGCCATTGTTAGAGTAAGAGAATTGTGAATAAAGCATAATATATGTGAGTCGATTATTGAGGCGAGGATGTCACACCTTTGTGTTTGAACTATTTTAAAGATTATTGGTATAATAAGTTAAGGAATTGCTTAATATGTTGTGCCCATAAGTGTAGCTAATTGCTCGAGGACGAGCAAATATTTAATAGTGATGTGTGGCTATAATTCATAATTTTTCCACATTATATGCTTTGCGTTTTACATGCTTTAATGTTAAATTACACTTTGTTTGAGCGTAATAAGTCTATTTTATGTGTAGGTATATCGAAAATAAAAGTAGAGCTAAAAGGATGCTTAAACGTTGAAAATATGCTCGAAAACGGTGAAAAGGAGAAGCCGGACGAAAGCTAGCCCGACCAGGCTTTAGCCTGACAAGGACAACTTAAAGCTAGGCCCAACCAACCGTTAGCCTGGCGACGCCAGCTTAAAGCCAGGCTGAGGCTGGCGTTATCTAGGAGACCTCATGCCTAAGGCCATGCCCAGTCCGAGATTTGAAAGTTTTAATTGTTTTCTAGCTTGACTAGGAGTTGACCTACACGTTTAGAGCTTGTCCCAAACATATAAATAGACCCAAAAATGCCACTTTGAAGGTTTTTTTCAACCGGAGGCAAGAATAGCTTGTGGATTACTACTTGGGAGTTGTATTCATTGATTTCTACATTTATTTATCCTTACACTATAATTTAATTATGCAATTTACTTTCGATATTTGTACTATGAGTATGGTCTTGCTTGTGTTTCTAATTTTACCTTTGTTTCTTAATGCAGCTTTCCCTTTTTTATCCTATACGCCGAGGGTCGACTGAAAACAGCCTCTCTGCCCTTTCGGGCAGGGGTAAGGCTTATCTACATATTACCCTCCCCAGACCCCACCTGGTGGGAATATACTGGGTAGTTGTTGTTGTTGTTGTTGTTGTTGTACTATGAGTATGAGTAGCTAAACTCATAATTTAGGGTTTTGATGGAGCCTGTTAAGGATGATTTTCTCGTTATGTTAATATACATTTTCCATAGTATTATCTTTTTTTTTGAGTATAACTGTTATATTTCATTAATATCAAAGGAATGTACAAGGTAAAGTTCTATAGTAGTAGCTTGGACTAGCTTCTACTCATTTACAGACAATCGTCCATACTAAGAAAACTACCAATAAGCACTAATGACAACTCAGTATAGGGATATCTAATTAGACTATAGCTACGGAAAACTATTAAGTTGCCGCAAGCCATTTTGCCATTGACTACTGTTCCTGCCACGAATATGAATAAGTAGTGCAATTTCTCTGCATATCTGATCTTCCACTTATACTTTCCCGTCAAATCTGATGTTATTCCTCTCCTCCGGATAAGTGCAATAATATTGACAAACACAGAGGCTGTTATAGCATTGTGCCCCATTCTGCTCCTTGCTTTGCTGCAAATCCATTGCAGCTCTATTTCCCAATTACCAACAGATCTGTGGTACCCCAGCCAAACATAGAGTCTGGACCACAGACTTCTAGTGATAGAGCACTCAAAGAACAAATGATTAAACACTTCAGCATTCTGATTACAGAACACATAAGTTACAAGAAATTGTATGCCAAATTTCTGCAATCTGTCTAGTGTTGGAAGCCTTTGTTGTGCAGCTAACCACACAGTGAATTTATGACGAGGTTGAACATTTGCAGTCATCATCAGATTCTTCCATTCAACTTTGCTGAAGCTGGGAATCATTGTGAGATATAGTTGCTGAATCTGGAATTTATCCAGTTTGCATACTCCTTTTAATCTGCTAAGAAGATCCCCCTGGAACATCTGATTCCCCGTGATAGCAGCTCCGTTGTCCAGTATTTTCCTAACAACCCAAGAAGCTGACTTAGGAATGGTCATTGTTACAACGTCATCCTGCTTGATGTAGTAATAGTGCACCCATTTTATCCAAAGGCAGCCTTACTTTCTGGCTAAATCCCAGAGATGCTTAGTAATAGCTGCTTTATTCCACATAGTCATATCTAATATGTTGAGCCCTCCAGCTGTAAGTGGTCTGCAAACCCTTTCCCAAGCAACTAGAGCTCTTTTAGAGAGATTAGCAGTTCCAGCCCACAAAAAGGTTATGCGGATTGCTTCAATGGCTTTCAACACTTTTTTTGGCAGAATGAAAACTTCAGCCCAGTATGTTTGAATACCAAAAATGACAGCTTTGATCAGTTGGCATCTCCCTGCATAAGAGAGCAATTTAGCTGACCAGCATGTAATCTTAGTTGTAATCTTTTCTATTAAAGGCAAGTAGTGATGGGTGGCAAGTTTTTTGGAATCAAGGGGTATCCCCAAGTATTTGAATGGAAGCTAGCCCTCAGTGAACCCCAATGCCTCAATGATTTCTTCTCTGGTACTCTGCTTCACTCCAGCCAAGTAAATTGCACTTTTGCTAATATTAGCTTGAAATCCAAAAGCTTCATAGAACTTAAGGAAAGCCTCCTATAAAATCTGGATGGAATCAAGATCAGCTTGACAGAACATAAGGAGATCATCGGCAAAACAGACATGAGTACAGTTAAGCTTTCTCCATTTGAGGTGGAAATTGAAGTCCCCATTCTTGTGCAACTGTCCCAGTATCCTATTCAGGTATTCCATAGCCAGCACAAATAGATATGGTGATAGAGGATCACCCTATCTAATACCTCTCTTGGCAGTGAAGGGCTTTGTTAATTCACCATTCAGGACTAGGGAGTAAGAAACAGAAGTGACACATGACATTATCCAGTGAATAAATTTAGCAGGGAACCCTAGGTCAATAAGAATCTGTTTAAGAACAACTCCATCCAGAGTATCATAAGCCTTCCTCAAATCCACCTTCAAGACACATCTGGGGGAAACTCCTTTCCTTGAATACCCTTTGAAGATTTCATGATTAAGCAGAATGTTATCAACAATGCTTCTCTCTTCAATAAAAGCTAACTGAGCTTGCCCAACTAATTCACCAATCACAGCTTTCATTCTCCTACTAATAACTTTGGAGGTGATTTTATACACACTAGTACAGCAAGCTATAGGTCTATAGTCTTTAGCAGTTATAGGAGCTCTGACTTTAGGAACAAGTGCAATAGCAGTGGTATTGATCATGTGAGGGATTTTGCATGTGGAGAAGAAGTCCTTTGTAGCAGCTAGTATATCATCCTTTACTATCTCCCAGTTTCTAGTATAGAATTTCACACGGAATCCATCCACACCTGCTGTTTTGTCCTTTGGCATCTATTTTAGTGCTTCTGTAATTTCTTCCAAAGTAACCTCCTGAATTAGCATTCTTTGATGTGATAAAGTTAGACATTTTCCTTCTTTAATAACAGCAGTGTTGATACAAGGCAGCTCACCAGCATAGTCCCCCATCAATGATTGGAAAACCTTTATAAACTCCTGCTCCACAGATAAGGGATCTGTGAGTTTCAGACCTGCATCAGTGTAAATAGAAGTAATGATATTCTGGCATGTTCTGATCTTCCACTGGGCATGGAAATATTTTGTATTGGCATCACCACAATCAATCCAGCAAGCCTTGGATTTCTGTCTCATAATTTGTTCCTCCACACAACTCCGTTTCTCAATTTCTTCTAATGCTGCTTTTTCCTCCACTGAGTCTGGATAATACCCAGAGTCTCCCTAGCCTGGACAATTTTCTGCTTGTATGAAGCCGTATGAATATTTGTCTCCTTTAATTTTTGTTTCATGGTCTTCAATTTACTCCATATCTGCTGCATAGGTGTTCCTTCACATTCCTATCTCCAGACCTGTTGTAGTATGGTTTGAAACTGAGGACTCTCCATAATAGTAAGATAAAGTCTGAAAGGCTTAGGATGCAGAAGTTTCTGATCTCCAAATTTGATAAGAACAGGAGAGTGATCAGAAACTGATGGATTCATGAAGTCAGCTTCTAGATGTCCATATTGTTGTATCCACTAGAAGTTGCCCAATGCCCAATCAGTCTTGCTATAGACCCTAGTGGTAGTACTCTGCTTGTTAGTCCAAGTGTAATGCCACCCTTTAACTCTAAGAGGAGTGAGTTGAAGGTCAACAATGACATCTTTAAAGCCTTTAACTTCAATATCACTAACAGGAGATCCAATTCTATCTTCAGAGCATAAGACAGAGTTAAAATCCCCACTCAACAACCAAGAGTCTTGACTGGGTACATATACTTTCCTCAGATCACTCCACAGCTGGTCTCTTAGGCTTGCAGTATTATGAGCATAGATGACACTTAAATGAGTTTTGATTTGAATTTTAGGGTCTTCTAAGAAACACTGAATAAACTGGTCAGTCACACAGGAAATTTGAACCTGGATGTGAGGTTTCCAGAGTAGCCATATCCTCCCATTTACAGCCTTAGAATAGTTGCACTGGACCTTCCATCCCTTTGAAATCTTATCTTGAATATTCTTTGCTTTATGTTCCTTCACTCTAGTCTCAAGACATCCCATAACATCTACTTTATTTACAGCAAGAAAGGTTTTCAACTCTTTCTGCTTATGGGCTTCGTTTAGCCCCCTAATGTTCCAAGTGACATTAATCATAGAACATTAGGAAATATGTTCTGAGAAGGCCCAGGATCAATCTGTTGGCCCCTTCTACCAGCATCTAATACATCAATAATAGCCTTACCCTTATTGCATTTGTCTACCATAACTTCACTATTGCCAATGGGTTCCTTGATTACTATCTCATTCCTTTCATGAATGTCGGGGCCTTGTTATGCATTCTGTTGAGTAATAACCATACAAGCAGTGTTATTCCCCAACCTCTCATTCTCCTTGTTAAGTTCTGGTTGCACTGGCAAGTTTTCCTGTGAATCTGTACTAGCTAGAGGTTGTTTAACAAGCCACTCTTGCTTAGTAACTTTTGCTTGTTTTTTCAATCTGGTCCTCTGTCTCCTTTTCTTACCCTCTTCCCCCATTTCCTGTTGTACACCATTGTTAGCATTATACCAACAATCAATAGAATCATGTCCAAATTTCAGGCAGTGATTGCAGAAACTAGGCTTCCAATCATATTCAATGAACTGAATCTTAGTACCAAATGGAGTCTCAATCTCTAGCTGATCAGGGAGAGGATGGGAAGCATCAACCTCCACTAGAACACGAGCAAAAGAAATTTTCTCATAGTGAGTTGTGAACTTGTTTGTGTACAATGGTTTACCCACTGCACTAGCCATTTTACTCAATGCTTCAATAGGCCAATAGCCCATCGGTAGTCCAGGAAATTGAATCCACACAGGGATAGTACTCAGTATATCATTCTGAAAGGAGAAGTCAATTTCCCAAGGCTTAATACCATAGGTTTATTCCTGTATGAATAAGGTCCAAACTGAATGACTAGGTCTCTGTCCTCTATACTATTGAATCGGAAGATGCAATAGCCCTCAGAATGAATCAAAATCTGGGGTTTAGAAACAAAGTTCCACACATGCAACACAAAATTTTCCATAGCTTTCTCATAGGGATTATCTCCAATTATGTAACCAATTAAGGAAGTATTCCAATAATCCACCTGAGATTTCAAATCAACTTCACTAATTTTGACAACCTTCTTACCATCTCTGTCAGTAGGAGGCACAAACGAGAGTGGTTTACCCATTTGAGCAGTGTGATTACCTCGCACAACCTCAGCAGCAGTCGGAATTGATTTCTCAGACCCACTAGCATCTGAGAACTGTAAGCAACTCACATCGAGACTAGTAGGCACTTCAATGTTGCTCATCGGAGGAAGTAATACATTCGCAGCACCATCTTCATGCATCGTCTCATTTGATTGGAACTTCTGAGGGAGGAAATTACCAATCGTCAGCGGTTCTAACTCCTTTGTAACACTATGAGCTGGGGTAACAATCTGAGCAGTAGTGACAGCCACATTCTACCGGCGACGAGCCATTTTCCGGGCACAATGCGGTCTTGCTATCATGTGCCGAGAGGTTTTTTAGTAATGTGCGCCGAGTCTAGTGAAGCTTTTTTCCATAGTATTATCTCTATTTGTTCAACTATATGCTTATTGATGTTGATTGAAGAACCCTCAATTAGTTGTTCGAATTTAGTGTGCATTACTAGGGAGAGATTCATATTTAGATAGTTGTTGAACATCATCACTCCTAACGTATATGAGGGATCAATACGAAGGATTTAAAGGTAGGATTAGAGATAATGAAACCTTGGGTGCGATCTAAGTGAGTTTTACTTAAAGTTAGCTAGCGTAATTCGTGAGAATATGTCTAGTATAATGGTGTAATTACTCGAGAGAGAGTTGCGACAATCAGAGTGTTCATCATCGATAGAAAAGACTTAGGGAAATTTATAGCAAACATGGCGGAAAGGATTCCAACATTAGGGGAAATCAGAACTTTAGATCATTCTCATTCTTGCTTACAAACTATTTATAGTTAGTTCTTAACTACTGCATTTTCATTACGTAGTATTTAATTAGTAAACATCCATCGTATTACTTAAATATATCTGAAGATTGAATACATGAATGTGTGTAAGTCCAATTCCCTGTGGGTTTCGGCTACGGACTTGTTCACCGAAATATATTTACAGCAATCGCTTTGTCCTTTTTATAATGCATAATTGGGCGTGATAAAATATTTTAAAGATGTTGACTAATTTGGGGGCTACTCGGTCTAACACTATGGATATTCATCTAGTCAAAATCCTTCACCTATGAATTGGTAATAATAATATTTTTTACGAATTCAGGGAGCTAGAGAATTTTTTATCGATAAATTGCAGAAATATCTTGCAAAAGATAGTAGCTAATTAGGAAGACAATAAGTTCAAGATTTGGTTTTACTTTGAATGGTTTGAAATTTCGTACTGTTGACAGTGATTTGGAACTATTACGACATATGTATTAACTTTACTTTGCGTATATATTGGGACCATATCTGGGGAACGTTAACTAATAAAATAGCAGTTCAATATGTTTAAAATGTTAATAACATAATACGAGTAGGTCATTCTGATACGTACATTAGTCTAATATTAATAGATTGTTACAAAAAGATTAAAGAGCCTTTAAACTAATTAAATCATATACAATTGCACATGATTGTTGCAAAAGATTAATTAACAAATTAAAAGAAAATTCTAACTAAGTATGTAAAACAATTTTGGCAAAACGCATCACCAAATGATAAGCTTATGTCACAATAAATTATTTTCTCTAGTCGTCAAATGTTCAATGTCTAAACACTTACATACTAAAACACACATTGTATTCTTTGCTAAAATCTAGTCACAATTGGGGTATTCCACTACCATGGAATCTAATAATCATTGCTGGAGATGAAAATAAGCTTCTTCACTTGAGTTATTTTCTTGTTCCCGTCAATCGAGCTTTCTTTAGAGGGGCATAGGCTTTTGGTAAAGGGTTTATTTGGGAAAAATCACGAATGGATTTGGGGGAATCAGGAATGGAGTTAGAGTCCATTGGAATTAGCTGATTGTAAATAGCTGATAAGCTTGAAGTGATGAAAATCATTTTTAAGTGCTGAAGTTCATTTTTCAAATAAGCATTTATGTGTTTGGAACTTTGGATAGACGTGCTGAAACTCATAATAAGTAATTGATGTGTTTGGTAGAAAAGTGCTGATGAGTTATTCTTTTATTAAAATAACTAAGACATCCTTAAAACTTTACAAAAAATTATAAATTAAAAAGTTTCTTTGTAAAGAAAAAGATGAAAAACGAATATGAAATGAAAAGAAATTTAAAAAATTTATTTTGGGAAAAATATTTTATGAATTAGAAAATATTATTAAGGATAAACTAGTAAAAGTTTTGGTCAAACTAAAAGTGTTCAGGAACAGATCTACCTTGTTGAATCGGGGTGGCACACCACCCGCAAGCTTCGGCAAAATAACTATGTTGATAAATAACATGAGTTATATATATAAAGTGGCACTCGGTTTGCACAAATGGCATGTTGGTGCCATGGTTCAAACGTTGTTGTTGAAGTCTCTAATGTACTGCACAGATTGAGGTTCAGTACCCTACAGCAGCGTTTTACCATTTCTTTTGCTTTAAATTCTTTTTCTTACATATTAGTATATTGATAAAAATTAAGTTTGTATATTAATGATTACATGTTGTGACACGTAGAAGAGGCACGATTGGTTATTCAAGTGACTTAGCATTTAAAGTTTAGAGATCGTGGAGAATCAATGGGAAGAATCTGACAGCATATGAGGATCCAAATACAGTATTTAACGAGTATTAAATACCAAAGACATTAGAGAATATATAATTGTGTAAGGTAACATTTAAAGTCATTAATTACTCAGTATAGCCTCATTATAACAAAAGCAAGGCTCATATAGCCAAAAATAGCTATACACTATGATTTACTTGCTTTCTGATCATATTATTCTCAAATTTTTTTCTTTATATACTTTTGTGATTATCAGTAACTCGTATTCTTCTAAATTCTAGCTTTAGCTAAAAATCTAATTTTTAGTTAAACAAGTTGGTTCCGTTACTGGGAATTTGATAATCTATTTCTATCAACTATGGCAAACAACAATAATAGCACTCAAGAAAACCAGGCAAATCAAATCCAACAGGTTCAGGGGGATCTATAAAATATTAACCTGGTTCCTTCACCACATGATTCTCATGCAGATGGAAGGATTAGTCAGAAAAAGTTGAAGGTATGGATGAAGCTTTAGAAAAAGAAATTGTTTCGCATGTCAATAAAGTCGTTTAGACTCTAGTTAATCAGTTACCTGTTGCACCACACACCTACATCTAATAACAACATATTAGAGAATCCTCGTTCCGAGCTTGTTAATTCAGGAAATGGTGGAACTCCCAGTAAATCACAGACGGAAGAACCAGGTAATTCAATTAATTCTCATTTGCAAAATTTAATACTAACCCTGCAGAAAGAGCTAAAGGAGCAGAATGATCGCATAGAGCAAATACCCGGAGTTCCACCTATAATCAGAGGGGTGGATATGGATAAGTACTCACAACAACCCTGGAAGCCAAGTGCCGCTCCACTTCCGATTCCAAAAAAGTTCAGAATGCCTGGCATCCCAAAATATGATGGAATGACGGACTCACGAGACCACGTGATTGCATTCACAACGGGTGTAAAAGGCAATGATTTGACCAAACATGAGATCGAATCGGTATTAGTCAAAAATTTTGGTGAAACACTCCCTAAATGTGCGCTAACATGGTATTCTCTTTTACCCAAAAACTCTATAAACTCTTTTGTTGAGCATGTAGATTCTTTCATCAAAGTACACTCGGGAGCTCAAAAGGTAGAAAAAAGAATGGATGATATATTCAAAATCAAGCAGGGGATTCAAAATTACTTTGAGATTTTGTTGATAGATTTCAACGTGAAAGAATGACTTTTCCACGTGTACCTGATAATTGGTGGTCATTGCCTTCACAAGTATTTTGAATGAAAAAAGCTAGAAAGCTACGAGAAGACTTAAGGAAAGCCTTCGTGAATTCCCAACTACAACATGGAATGATATGTATAACAGGTACAGTACGAAGCTGCAAATTAAGGAAGATATTTTTCCAACAATGCAAAAAGAGGAAAAAGTAGGCTCGAGACGCACAGAAACCGAAAGGGAGGTCCGACAAAAATAGATACAAGCCTTACATGGGACCTACGGGAAAGGATTCATGGCCAAGGAAAGATAATCAAAGGTACGATCACAAATCTAGAAATAGGGAATCAGGTTCCTCATCAAGGTTTAGGAACGAATGAAACAATTATGAGTCACGAGATGGTGACGGTAGTTTGAAGGCAAGGTTCGGCGGTTACATTTTCAACGTCAGAACCTCCGAGCTCGTAGTTATTTTGAGAAGCATGGGAGATAAGGTCCGCTGGTCAAAAGAAATGGGGTCCAATCCAAACAGGTATAATCCAAATCATTGGTGCGAGTTTCATAATGACCACGGCCATAAAACCGTTGATTGTAGATTTTCACAGAGTGAAATTGATCATTTATTGAAACAGTATCTTACTAAGTTGTTCAGTGAGAAAGGCAAGGAAGCTTACATGAAAAATTGGCATGTGCGCCCAAAAAAGATTGGCATGTGCGATATACACAACATCCAATAAAGTCTCTAAGGTCACTATTACCCATGGGAAGCCGGTACGACTAGTCTTGGAGGAAGAAAGTATTACCTTTGATGATGCAGATGCAGATGGTGTATTATCTCCATATAACGACGCACTGGTAATATCTTTACTTGTACATGATACAATTGTGAAATGAGTTTTTATTGATCTAGGAAGTTCTATGAATATTATCCTTCTAAAGGTATTGCGAGAAATGCAAGCTGAAGATAAAATGAAACCAAAGGCGCATACCCTGTCTAGATTTGATAATTTCATTGTTGTAACAAAAGGAGAGGTAACACTAATGAATTTTGCATAAGGTGTTATTAAAGATATTAAATTTCAAGTAGTAGATATGGAGATGACTTACGATATGATCCTGGGGAGACCATGGATCCACAAAATGGATGTTGTTCTATCAACCCTACATCAAGTTATTAAATTCCCATCACCTTGGGGAATTTGCCAAATTCACGGGGATCAGCATGTAGCCAGGAAAATTAGATACGAGGACGATAAATGAAGAGAAATAGCAATCGTAGAAAGCAGTTGAGGATATCACAACACAAACCTCAACTGAATTGGGACAGACAGATATGGACTCAAGGCCTGATGCAATTTAAGACCCAAAAGAAAATGTAAACATCAAAACAACAATTGAAGAATTAAAAGCTCTAATATTATTTGAATCAATGGCCGGAGCGGAAGGTTTATGTGGGAGCAAATCTGAACCCAGATATGAGAGGTATGATAATTGAATTCTTAAAAGCTAATGTGGACTGTTTTACTTGGTCACATGCTGATATGACAGGTATACCACCGGAGATAATGACTCACAAGTTAAATTAAGACCCACCGTACACACCGATCAAACAAACGAAGAGAAAGCAATGAGCTTTCAAGAATCAAGTGATTCAAGATGAGGGTACAAAATTTATTAAAAATTGGGTCTATCCGCGAGATAAAATATCCTAACTGGTTAGCTAATATTGTGGTGGTGCCTTAAAAGAATGGTAAGTGGCGAGTCTGTGTAGATTACATAGACCTTAATAAAGCATGTCCAAAAGATTCTTTTCCTTTACCGCACATAGATCAACTTATTGATGCTACTGCAGGACATGAGCTATTAAGTTTTTTAGATGCATATTCAGGTTATAATCAAATTAAAATAGATCCTGAAGATGAGGAAAAGACTTCTTTCATAACAGACAGGGGGACTTACTGTTATAAGGTAATGCCCTTTGGTCTCAAGAATGCTGGAGAAACTTGTCGAAGGTTGGTCACAAAAATGTTCCAAGAGAATTTGGGAAAAACCATGGATGTGTATATAGATGATATGCTCGTGAAAATTCAGCATTCTAGGGATCATATATCCCATTTATCTGATACATTTCAAATTCTTCGAAAATGTAACATGAAGTTGAACCCCAAAAAATGCGCGTTTGGAGTTGCATCAGGTAAGTTTTTGGCTTTCTTGTTTCTAACTGTGGAATTGAAGTAAATCCTGCACATATTAAAGCAATAGAGGAAATCCCTGATGTGCTGACAAGTAAAAAAAGAAGTCCAACGACTAACGGGGAGAATTGCAGCCTTGGGAAGATTCATTTCCAAATCATCAAAGAAGTGTTTCAAATTCTTCTCGGCTATTAAGAAGTAAGATCATTTTTAGTGGAATGAAGAATGTCAACAAGAACGTAGGAATTTGACAACATATTTGTCAAATCCACCATTACTCGCAAAACCAAAGGCAGGGGAAAGGTTACTCATTTACTTGTTGTTTCAGAAGTGGCGGTAAGTGTTGTTTTAGCCCGAGAGGACTAAGGTAAACAATCCCCTATCTAATATGTTAGTAAATCTTTGTTAGATGTAGAGACACAGTATCTATAATTGGAAAAACTAGCATTTGCTTTAATCATGGCGTCAAAAAAATTTAAGACCATATTTTCAGTGTCATCACATTACTGTAGTAACTGCTTACCCATTGCGTAATATATTACATAAGCATGAATTATCAGGAAGGTTAGCTAAGTGGGAGTTGAGTGAATATGATATCACTTCGTGGCTTATTTTAGCCAAGGAATGCAATTGGAAGCAAAAAAGGAATTGCATGTGTTCAATAAAGCTAACCCAGGAACTTGGATCTTATACACTGACGGTTCATCTAACGTAAAAGGTGAAGGTTTAGGGATTGTTTTGGTACCACCTGCGGGAAAAACAATTAGACAAGCTGTTAAAATGTCACTCCATAACTAACAATGAAGCGGAGTATGAAGCTATGATTGCAGGTTTAGAATTGACACGAGAACTTGGTATAATTCAAGTCATAATCAAAAGTGATTTGTAACTTGTGGTTGATCAAATGTTGGGGACTTACACAGCCAAGAAACAAGGATGCAACAGTACTTGGAAAAGGTATGGGAACTGATAAAGCAATTTCAAACTTGGAAGGTCATACAAATACCAAGAGATGAAAATGTTGAAGCAGATGCCTTAGCTAATCTCGCATCCGCAGCTGATGTAGCAAATGATCCAAGCGCTTAAGTTACACATTTATTTCACTCAGTTCTAGAACCTGATAAAAATGAGGTAAATTTTAATAATTTAACTTAGGATTGGAGGAATGAAATTGTTGCTTTTTTGCAGTATGGCACCGTTCCTGATGATAAGAGGAAAGCAAATGCACTTAAAAAGGCCTCTCAGTATTGTTTAAAACAAGGGAATATTTACCATAAAATGTTCAGTGGTCCCGTAGCAAGATGCCTCGAACCTTCTCAAATAGAGTACATAATAAGAGAAATACATGAGGGGCATTGTGGAAATCACGCTGGAGGAAGATCATTAGTGAGGACATTAATTAGGGCAGGTTATTACTGGCATAAAATGGAGGAGGAAGTAGAGACTTTCATAGCTAAATGTGAAAAATGCCAAAGGTACGGTAACAACATGCATAGACCAGCAGAGTTATTGCATCAATCATAGCACCATGGCTATGGATGAAATGGGGAATGGATATCGTGGGTCCATTACCACAAGCTAAAGGACAGGTAAAGTTTCTGCTCGTACTCACTGATTATTTCACTAAATGGGTAGAGGTAGGAGCATTTAAACAGGTACGAGAGAAAGAAGTTAAGGACTTCATTTGGCTGAACATCATATGTCGATTCGGAGTATCAGAGGAGATCGTATGTGATAATGGCCCTCAATTTATAGGAGCTCAAATCACGAAAATTTTTAAAAGTTGGCAAATCAAAAGGACCACGTCCACACCTTATCATCCCGTAGGTAACGGACAAGCAGAATTGACAAATAAGTTCATTATCAATAATTTGAAGTGGTTACAAGAATCAAAAGCTAACTAGCCTGAGGGGTTACCTGGGGTTTTATGAGCTTATCATACAACTACCAAAACGAGAACATGAGAAACAACATTTTCATTAGTTTCTGGAGCTGATGCTTTGATTCCAGTTGAAATAGGAGAACCAAGTACACTGTTCACATAGGCGACGAAGGAATCAAATAATGAAGATATGCGGGTCAACCTTGATTTACTCGAGGGTAGGAGAGAAGCTGCACTAATAAGAATGGCTGCACAAAAACAAGTCATATAACGATATTACAACAGGAAAGCATGCCTCAGATTCTTCAAAATTGGGGACTTCATGCTCAAAAAGGTTTTTCAATCTACAAAAGCGGCTAACACGAGGAAATTAAGTCCAACATGGGAAGGACCCTATAGAGTTCGTGATATTGCAAGAAAATGAGCATATGAATTGGAGACAATGGACGGGAAAGTACCTTAGCACTGGAATGTTGTTCACTTGGAGAGATACTACTTCTAAGAAAATACCCACGGTCAGGTATCACCATGTTAAACTTTATTTTTGAACTTTTAACATTTTACTAATGATTTTAGATGATAGGATAAATGAAAATCCATACTAAATGATAAGTCACGACCTTTAAGGCAAAATGGAATAAACCAAAATTCCTGGCACGGGGTTATATTTATTTTGATAGAAATACAAACAGGTTAAGCAGTCTTCATCTATAATCGCATCTTCGAGTCCCGATGTTTTTACTTTTCAAGAAAAGGACCAAGTGAGAGAAACTATCAAGTGCTCGAGGCTTCATACTTCAACACTCAAACACTTGGGAGACTACATAGTATACACGGGCATGTGTATAATGAAGGCATAAATATTGAGGAAAACTTCCAGCATAGAAGAGTCAAGTGCGGAGTAAAAGTTACGAAATCAAAGCACTCATCATAATGTTCTTTCCCATAAGAACAATGGAGTCATCTCTCAAACCCTTACTAATGATTAGGAGCTAAGGGGATCTAATGTACCTCAAAAATAGTTAGGGTAAAGACTATGTACTAAAACGGGTTATAAGAAAAAACCTTGTATCTATTGTTCTTCTTTTGTAAAAATTTATTACAAAAAAACCAGTTACGAGAAAGTTAAAGATGTAATTCAAATACATGTAAAGTATTATTCAAAAAATGTCAAGATTCAAAAATAAAACTTGTCAAATTTATTTCAAAGAAACATGTGTGTTCCTATTTCTTTATGATAATACCATTATGAAGTTGAGACGTCTTCTTCATTAAGTATCGAAATATAAAAGGGCCATCTTTTATAGAACTCATGTTATTTAATCATGCGATTAACAAAAACATTTCCAGAGAACAAAAATGCAAACTATTCTCTATGTCCTTGAAAATAAAAGGCAAGAATAGAACAAACGGAAGTTTAATGATAATAAAAACTTCTTAGAATTTAAAAGTAAAGATTAAGTACAAACTTAGTCATCAAATTGTTTATACCAAATGACCTATAACAAGGCTTGGGGACTTGTACTTCTAAATAACCCTTAAAAGAAACTAAGGGTTTGACTACCAAAAGAGAAAAAAAAAACCTGGTCAGTGAGAAGGAAAATTGATCACTGAAAAGATTGAGGAAGTGAAATAGGAACATTAGGAGCAACGGTTCCAATTTGAACAGGAGCATCTACAGACACGGCTTCAGCTTGTCTTGAAACAATGAGCTCATTGGGGTTAGGAAAAGTCATGACACTCGCACAAGCTTCAACATTAACTAGAACTTCAGCTTCGGGAGATTCAATCACAGCAGCTTCAGCTTCAGGAGCTTCATCCTCGGGAGCCTCGATCGCGGGAGAATGGAAGTCCAGTGGTTGTTTAAATTTTTCAATAGTTTGCATATCTTTGGCTAACTCAGATGCCAAGTTGAAGTTCTCTTGGCTAGCCTCAACTAAGTCATCATGACGAGAATTCAGAAAATCCCAACTTACCTCAACATCATGTTTATCTTCAATGAGCTCATAATCTCTTTCCTAAGTGGCAATCTCTCTCTTGAGTTCTTCATTTTCAGCCAAGACTAAGCTATAAGAGGCTTGAAGAGAGGTATGAGAGTTTTCTAAGGCATGCACCTTGTCAGTAAAAGTTCGTAGATCTTTTTGTGTCCGAGTCAGAGTTTGCACTAGATCTCCAGCATAAACTTCTTTTTCATTTAAAAGAACTGTCAACTCTCTGATCTCCTCATTTTCCCTAGACAATTTCTATGAGAAAGAAGACTCGAGACGCTCTTTGTTTTTCTCCGCCTGACTTGAGGAAGCTTTGGAAATTGTTAACTCTGAAGTTAATACTCGTACCTGCTGCTCCAAGTTATTCCTATTCTCTTGTAAATCTTCTATAGTAATTTGTATACTATCAAACTGTTACTTCCAATTGGCTGCTTCCAACTGAGAATCATGAGCTACCTTACTTGAATCAAGAACCTTCTCAGAGTCACGTTCCACCTTCTCCAATAGAAAAACTCTATTCATTTGCTCTGTGCCAATAAGATTGGCCTGAAAATTATAAAGGAGGAAAATAAGATTTCTGGATAATGAAACTTTTGCAAAAGTGAAAAAAAAGGAAAATACCTTCAAGGTAGCATGAACTATGTCGTTCATCAAAGTCAGACAGCTATGGCTATTCATTTTTTCTTTCTCAATTAGGTCGATAAAAGGTTCAAGAAAACATCTGCCTGGCCAGATTTCCTCAAAAGGTTGTTGTTAGTAGGAACTTCGATAGTCACGCTCCTCATATCAACACTTCTACTCGTAGAACCCACTTCTGCATGATGGACAATATAAGGGGGAATTGCTAAAGGAGGAGCAGTAGAAGAAGTAAAAACAACAGAGGGATGAATAGAAACAAATGCAACATGTTAGGAAGGGATCAAAGGCACAGTAGGAGAAGGCAGAGAAGGAATTGCAGATATATGAATTGAAGAGGAAGACAAAGGAAGTTCATCCAAAACAGGCCCTAACTCAGCACTCTCAAAACCACTAACAAAAATCTGGTTAATAGAGTTAAGAGTGTCACGAGGGGTAACAACGTCATCATCAAAAAGTATCACGTGGTGTCAACAGGCTTGGTAGGAGAAGGACGAGGTGAAACTTTAGCATCTTCATCAGAGACGATATGTCTCATAACTCTTGGCCTTGTCACCTAGGAACCACCTTCATCTTCTTCATGGATTCATCCTCTTCAATGGCTTTTCTTTTCATAAGTATATTCTGAGCCCTTTCTAAGGAAATTTGAGTTCCTTAAGAGGAATGAGAGGCCACAACTACTTCAACGGTTATGCCTCGAATAGCAAATCCAGACAAAAAGAAAGGCAAAAGGATATGTATAAACAAATGAAAACTCAATCATAAAAGAAGTGATTCTTTGATTTGGATTGGGTATTACGATGGGAAAATCACTACTCCAATGGCAATCTTTGCGGACTATGGGAGCTAAAACTTTTGTAATCAGAGTAGGGTAAGCATCAGCACGATCTAAACTAGCAACTTGGCCATACAGTGATTGTCTATCATGATGAAAAGATAAATCATTGGGAACTATCTTTTCCACCAAAGAATCCTGCAAAGGTTCAGAGGTCTCCTTACCCTTAAAAGAAGACCTTTGAGCAAAAGAACCTCTAGTTCTGGAAGAAGGACCAGAACTAGGAGAAGGTACAGAAGAACCACCACCATGGGTAGATCCTAAACTACGAAGCCTTCCACCCCTTTTATGTCTAATAGGGGCATTGGGAAAGTTGTATAAGATGGGGACTCTCCTAGGGTTAGGGTTCGAAGAAGACATGATGAGGAAGAAGAAGAAGTGAACAGAGATTTGAACAGTTCAAATGTTCGAAGAAAGTTTTCTGTGGTAAAAAGTAAAAGGTAAAATAAGATTTATACTTATAGGGAACCATCAAAAGTTAAAACTTATTAATGGAAGAATCATAATGGTAAGTGGTACATCGTGAATAGTGGAGCTGTAAAAATGCCTTTGTCATAACCAAAACTCGATCCGGTCGTGATGGAGCCTCTCCTGATGACAAGGCCAGCCAACCAACCCTATTTGCCTTTTTGAAATTAAATAAACAAGAGTATACAATTTTATCGGATGGTTCAATAATATTACTTAGCGGAAGTACGACCCAAACACAACCCAAATCGGGGTGTCACAAGTCACGAACATCTAGAAGAGTCTAAACAAAAATATAAGGCCAATAATATACAAAATAAAATTTAGACTCAATAGGAAGAAATTCGGTGCCGCGAACGCTAGCGGTCACCTTGCTCAGCCACGATAGCAAATTCTCCAATCTGCTCAAAACCCGCTACCGGGTGAACAAATTCCTGCATCTGCACACGAGGTACAGGGAGTAAAGTGAGTACTCCAACTCAGTGAGGAATAAAGGTAAATAATAACTGAACAGTAAAAAATCATGTATAACAGATCATCATGTTGAATAGAAGTAGTGTAAAACTCTTTGAGAAAACCATTGAAACTATGAAATCTTTAGAAATATCTTGGCTCAGTTTAAAACCTCTTTTTAAAATGATCTTTTTAACAGTTGCGAAAATAATTTCAAAATAATTAGTGCCGCTATGCACAAAAATCTGCCCCTCGGGCACAAATACCACAGTATAACAAGTAAAAGATAAATAAGTATGCAAATTAGCACATAAAACTCGCCCCTCGGGCTATCACATAGAATAGTACCAACCCATCGGCCAATATTTTTGTTCCTAGTCAGCCATTTTACCTGCCGCACGGTGTTATTCCTGGTCAGTCATTGTTACCTGACCAAATGCATCATACAGTTTCATTATTACCACTGTCTAAAATTTATCCTCTTTAGGTGGGTACCCATGCTCAATGTGGATGTGCAGACTCCGGAAGGGCTCCTACAGCCCAAGCTCTATATCATCATAAGGCGTGAAAGACTGTTCATATCAACATAAGACCTGAAAGCCTTCTCACATCACACTCGAGGCCTGAAAGCCTCATCACATGTCAATCGAGGCCTGAAAGCCTCCTCACATAACACTCGAGGCCTGAAAGCCTCCTCACATCATTCAAGATATCCTCGCATATGGCTCTCGGCCTCAATAAATCCAAAAAAATCATAAGCCCCTCGGGCATCAGTAAAACAATGATGCTCAGTTCAAACATTGGTTCAAATATCATTGAAATCTCAAGTTTAGTAGAAATAGTTGAAATCATGAAACAATGTAATTTAGTTTCATTGAGTTCAAGTAATATTTCAAATAGTGAGGAATTAGTGATGATAATTTCAAATAGTCGTCAAAAAGCCCAAGTATGGTGAAAACAACAAGTCATAGTCAAATACACAACAAAGTATCAACCGGGATGGACCAAGTCACAATCCCCAATAGTAAATGACCTCGCGCTCGTCATTGAGCGCGTGTCTCATCTCAACATAGCACTACATTGTGCAATATGTGGTTTCAAATCCTCAGGATATCATTTACAATCATTACTTTCCTCTAGCCTGCCAAAATTCTAGCTCGCTATGCCCTTTTCTCTTGAATTGACCTCCTGCCGTAGCGAATCTGGCAAAAACCACAACGAATATGTTGCAATAGGCTAAAGGAACATAACCCAATCGAAAAGACTCAAAAATATCGAAATTCATAAATTTGCAAACTCGAGCCTCGGTCCCACTTCTCGAAATTCAAAATTTTATACATCAATGGACTCATTATCTCGCCACGAGTCTGCACATATCAAAAACTCCAAAATCCGAGCTCAGATGCTCCCTCAAATCCCAATTTTCCATTCAAGAAGTCAAGCCCTAATTCTTCTCTTTTTAATCAAATTTCCATGAATTTAAGTGTTGATTGTTCAGTTAAATGATGTTTCTAGGTCATATGACTCACCTCCAATCAATCCCAGTCGAAAACACTTTAATCCTCGTCAAAAAGCTCTCAAGGTTGTCCAAAAATGGTGGAAAATACCATTAGCTCGCGGATGAAATATTATTTTAAAACCCTTCTGTCGAGGCCTATTTCCGCTTCTTCCACTAAGATACAGTATTTGCGGTTACCGCATATGCAGATATTCCCCCGCTTCTATGGACTCTTCACAATTACACAGGACCGCTTCTGCGGTCCTTTTCCGCTCATACAGACATCACATCTGCAAAATAAATCCGCTTCAGCGAGATTCCCCAACTGGTCAAATCCGCACATGCGACATCCCTTACCGCATCCGCGGCCCCATTTTTTGCAGATGCGGAAATACCAGTTACCAGAAATTTCTAGAATGCACAAGTCCGAATTTCACCCGTTGGCAATCCGAAATCACCTAGAGCCCCCCGACACCTAAACAAAAAGTGCCAACCCATCCTAAAACATCATTCAAACCTTCTCCAATCATCAAAATGCCACAGTTAACACAAAAATCATCAAATTCAAGCCTAAGTTCATACAAATATTCCGAAACTCGCATTATCAATAACCCAACCAAAACACTTCCGATTCAATTGAAATTTTACACACACGTATCAAATCACATAATGAAGTTGCATCAACTCTCAAAATTCAATTCCGACCATCGGATAAAAATCTCACCTATCAACCGAAATTTGTAAAATTACTAGCTTCGTCAATTCAAGCCAAATTCTCCCACAGACTTCCGAAATGCATTCTGATGGCACTCCCAAGTCATAAACTACCCAACGGATCTAGCCAAGCATAAAAATTCCGAGCTCATAGACACATAAGTCAGCTCTTGGTCAAATCTTTCAAATTCAAAGCTTCCAATTAAACTATTCTTTCAAATTCATTCTAATTTTTCCTAAAAATTAAAACCAACGATCCACATCATTCATACTGCGTAACACGGAGCAAGTCATGCCCGAGAACCGGTGATCAAAGTGCAAAAGCTCAAAATCACAGGTCGGGTCGTTACATCCTCCCCCACGTAAACACATGCTCGTCCTCGAACGTACCTAGAGTTGTTCTAGAAGCCAACCAATAGTTGTATAACCTTACCAAGCATACACCCGGGGTATCCCACATTACCTTATCTCACATAGGTCTGATAGTACATTGCAACTGAAATTACACAATCCAGTCTGGCCCATAAGCCATAGAATTTACATCTTTCAATTATGAAATCATCAATACGATCCAAACCTCACACTGGTACTCTGAATAGACCCGAACTGATTGTATTAACCCATGCCTATCATAAAGGAAAATAAATTATCAATAACAAATTTGTATTGCCTAACACCAGTTCAAATTGTAAATAAAATCGTAATAAATCTCTATCTAGACTCTAACAAACCCGTTATTAAAGTGAATTAAACATACTCATAAGTTGAAAAAAAACAAAACAACTGAAATATTCACATTAACTGGTAATGAAAAAGATTAATAGCACATAAAAATGTATGCACCTTTTCATCATGAATAAGTAATTCAAGGGGCGACTAATTTATCAAGATTTGGTACGTGCCGTATTTAACAACTCCACCCCATTTCTATACAACCATATTTTGTAGTTTTTAATTGATTGCAGGTTTGTTTATAATAAACTGTACGTAAAGTATTTTGTAGTAGGTCATATGATTAATATATTAAAAACTATAAGCAGCAAAACCCTAATTAAAAGAGATTCTTAATATAGTATTCCTTAAATAGATCAGTGCCAACTCTAATATGCAATATATAAAAAATCAATTATTAAGTAGATTTACAATTTTGGAGGATTTTCAAAAGGAAAATAATATTTAATATTAATTTCATATTTAAATAAGTGACATCTCTAATACGCAATTTATTAAAAAAATCAATTATTAAGTAGACACACAAATCTAGAGAATGTTCAAAAGGAAAAGGTATTAATATTATTTCCTTAAATAATTAGTCATAGTTCTAATATACCTCTTATAAAAAAGTATTCAATTATTAATATGGAAAAAATTCAAGAGAATGTAATACTTTCTTATTTTAATCGATGACAACACTTTATGCAGTTTATAAATTTTGTTTTAATTATTAATTAGATTAGATTAGATACACAACTTTGGAGAATGTTAAAAAGGAAAATATATTTAATATTATTTCCTCATATAACTCGGTGACAGCTCTAGTAATTCTTTAACAAATAAATTAATTAGTAATTAGATACAAAATGCTAGAGAATGTTTCTTGAACAGGAAAAGCTATTTAGTACTATTGTGTTATACAATTCAATGACAACTTTATGCAATTCAAAAAATCCAATTATTACTTAGATACAAAAGAATATCAATTAATAACTGTTATTAATGTTATATAAATAGAATCAAACAAATTATAGAAATATTATTTCAACTTAAAATCAATGTGCAAGATACGAAATTAAAATTTAATTGATTCTTTCTCAAAAAAGAATACTTATCATAACTGAATTATACACAAAGTTTAATTAAGCATACTTATAGTAATGTATATTGTACATAAATAAAGTGAGTTATAAAGTTAGTACTAAACAAAGAATTATTATTTAAACTTAAAAATATTATGTAAGATACAAAACAAAAATTTGATTGATTTTCCTAAAAAAGGGATACCGGTCATAACTGAATTATACACAAAAATTTAATTAAAGATGCATACATAATATATATTGTACCCAAATAAGGTCAGATACAAAACCCGATCAATTAAAGAATACTTCATCAATCTTTAATTATTTCCATAACAGACGTTCCTACCATAATTAGACGTTCCTACCACGATTATACAAAAAAAGGTGAACAGAATTATACTTCTCTATATTATTTATTTTCCAAACTAAAATTTAAATCTAATAATACGCCATCAATCTGAAGAGTCAACATACGTTAAATATATTTTCTATCATAATTAAATAATAATGTTTATTGAACTACTACTTCTAATAATTATGTTTCCATTTATAGTTCAAATTTTTTAATGTTAAGTGCCAAGTGGCTTCATTTTAATTTGCCACTTGGCCTAACCTCATGCTTCACTACCCTACTTTTAATATAATATAGATTCAAAATTTTTAATGTTGTCTTAAAAGTGCCAAGTGGCTTCATTTTAATTTGCCACTTGGCCTAACCTCATGCTTCACTGCCCTCCTTTTAATATAATATAGATTTATCTAATATAAATGCCATTTAAAAAATTATATTCTATAAATACCTTCTAATATTTATAGCAAAATATTTAATTTTCGTTACCTCCTAGCCCTAAGCCACTAAATACGCTATTCAGTTACACTATTTTCTTTCTCTTTCTACTTTGATACATCTCATCTTCTTTCCCAATTCCTCTCACCCACACTATTTTCTTTTCATTCCAATCTACATAAAATCTCAATCAAGCTTTTCATTCCAACGTGGCAGCGCGTGTAATTTTTTGCAGATGCCACGTCGGAACGGGAAGCTCTACCGCCGCTATTCAAGCAGAAATCATGGTCTCGTGATATGATTCGAGAAGATACCTGGCTCAAGCGAAAAGGAAATTAGCTACTGGAAAGTAAGAAAATCTGAACTTGGATCAGTTATTCTTGGATAATTACAAATAAAGAGAGTATGATCCAAGATTTTTATCATGGCTTCGTACCTGAGTATCCTTGGATAAATACATATGAAAATCTGAGCTTGGATTAGTGAGTTTGATCATCGCTTCGTACCTGGGAGTTGCGAGGAGTGGTAGAAAAGCTACGATGGTATTGATGTGTCAAAAGTAATGTACAGGATACGTGCGAACTGTGAGATTCAGGATTTTCGCTCGACAACGGATTCGTCGACGATAGATTTTGGGGTTGAGCAACTTGTTTTTCTGTTAATATATCTCAATGTATTTTCAATGTATCATGTTGTATTTTTATGTATTTTATTGTATTTATTGTGTTTTTTTCATTGTAATTCAATGTATTTTGTTGTATTCCATGTATTTCATTGAATTTACTGTCTTTTTTTATTGTATTTCAATATATCCCGTTGTATTCTATGCATTCATTTTCTCGCTATATGCTATGAATGTATTCATTTTTTAATTAATATTTATGTATTCAGATGTATTATATAATTTCTCTGAAGATTGCTATGTTTTTGGTGTATTTGTTGGTTGAGAGTCTTTTTTTTATAATTGAAAATACAAAATTTGTGTGTTATAATTGAGTTTGTTGAGCTATCTTAGGAGTCTATTATGTTAATTGATTCACTTTCCGTTTTAATAGCAGTGTAATCCCCTATTTCACATCGTGAATACAGTCGAATATAATTATCTGTCCAACTGAAATCCACGTTTCACTCCACGAATACAATCGAATACAATAATCTCTCCAACTGTAATCCCACGTACCACTCCATGAATACAATCGAATACACACGAATACAACAACTGATTAGTTGGACTTCCCTGATTCATGCCAATTGTTTCTACTGTATTTATGAATACAATAGCTTAAACATCAAATACATCTTATTACCATAAAAATTGAATCTATAATCCGTAATATAGCTATATATATATATATATATATATATATATAGAGAGAGAGAGAGAGAGAGAGAGAGAGAGCTAATTACTACTAAAAGATAGAGCTTTATGAAAATTTCTCAAAAAAATATTTAACAAATGTTGTAGTAGATTTAACGAAAACTCTGAAAATAAAAGATTTAACCAAACACTAACAAATCCTTAAGACAACAATAGAAAAAATACATTAGATACCAAAAAATGGATCTAAAATAGCAAAATTTGTACTTCATATTAATAGACCAAAAATAGTAGAAATTGTAAAAACCTATTGTATACGGTCAAAACCGGGTTTGTCTATTGTGTGTCCAATCGAGACTGAAATGTGACGGGTTAAAGTTCGATTTTAGGTTATTTTGAACTGAGGTACGAAGTTACAATGTCGAGCTCGTGATCTCGAGATCGAACAAGGTTGAGACCAAACAAGATCGAGAGAAATCTGTCATGCCGAATACTTGAAGGCCAGGATATCCGTGATTAGTTGAAGGTCATATAAAAGGGGTGTCTAATCATTTGTAGCACACATTGTAATGCAAAACACAAAGCAATATAGTACTATCATTTTGAGCTCTTATCATCTTATTATTCTATTCTAACATCAACTAAAGCATTTCTTTGTTCGAAGGTCATCGTACTAGAAGGCCAATGATGTTCAATTTGCGTGGTTTGCATTTATTCTCTTATCGTCAATTTCAATATTAATGTGTTTGCTTAATTTTTACCAAGTTATATCACGTATCCTTAAAACCGTGTATAAATTCAATTGTTATCCATTTTTTAGGGTAAACAATTTGGCGTCCACCGTGGAGATAAGAATAATAGTGGTTGCTCGGTACAAACTTTCATAACACACTATTTTTCACTTGCTCTTTAAAGTATCTTTAATTCCACGATCGATGTCGAACTCTCAGTCAACACCCCCATGTTGACAATGATTTTGTCCACCACTGTGAGAATGATAACATAGCACCACGGAACGGTGTAACCCCGGTCGATTGGAGTTCTGATCGAGCCCAAGCCATCACAGAAAGTTGGACATATGGTCGAATCGATTTCGAGGAAATTGAACGAGAAAGAACCAGGGCGCGATCCTGCAATCATGAAGACACTCAAAGAACTCACAAAACAAATTGAGTTGGGGGCAAAGAAGATTTAGGCAAATGACAACAAGGTGGAAACTTACAACTCCAAGATCGATCAAATCTTAGGGGCACCATCGATATTGAAGGGTCAGTGAGCACGTGATTTTTTCCCTATATGAATTATTCCCATATATTGAAGGAAATAATTTTTTTTCCATTATTTGCAATTTTGCAGATCTTTGTAGCATTTTTGTTAATTGTTTGCATTTGTATGGGAATATTTATTTTATTTAATTCATGAAAAATACAAAAAAAAATACATTGCATTTTTATTTAGGATTTAATTTTGCATTTTTAAATTAATTAGTAATTTAGTTGTTATACAAAAATAGAAATCACAAAAAAAACTCATTTTGCATTTTTAACTTTTAATCTTAAACTTGGTAGTTTTTCTTTTAATGTGGGAATTAATTATTTGTTGTAAATACTATGTTGGGTAATTAATATACTTTGGTAGGTTAACTTAGTTTTAAAAATTAATTTAGGGGTTTATTTTTAATTTGAAAAGAAAAGGAAAAGAAGTTGAAAGAGAGGCATTGGTTTTGGGTTCAATTCCAAGCCCAAACCCACACCCCAACTAGGTCCAACCCCACTTGACCAAACGACCTCGTTTTACCCTACCCTCTCTCAACCGTTGGATCACATTGATCCAATGGACCGGAAATCGACCTTCCCAAGGTATATAGCTGTCTGAACGACCCCCCATTCCATTTCCCCTCATTCTGTCTTCCTCAAACCCTAGAGATGTCGCCCTCAAACCCCCGCCGTCTCCGCCTTACTTTGCCCACCGAAAATTGCCTTGCGGCGGTTCAGGTGGCCCAATCATCTCTAAATTGATACCATATAATCCCATTACCTTCCTTTGTCTAAATCTCCACTCCATTTTCCTCGAATACCCCTCAAAGTCCTCTTATTTCATATCTGAATCCAACACCTAAAAAATCTAAAATCCCCAAGTCTACCAAGGTTTACACCATGCGACCCCTTACCTCTTTCCCTCTCCAAATACGTTCTTGTTTCCCATCGAATTAGCCTGTCAATGTTGGAGCAAGGTTCTGGAAAGCCCTAGGTCTCACCCTATGTTCTTTTCTGGGTCAGTAAGGTTGAGTGAACCCAAACCATCATTAATCGTTTATTTTTCGTTAAGGACAATCAATTAATGACAGTCAAAGGTTCATTTTCTTCTGCAAGAGGGCTATTCAAGTAGTTTCGGGGTAATTTTCTTTTACTTTGTGTCAATTGGTATCCCTCTGATATTCTCATTTTTTTCTTCAGTTTCTTTCTTCGTATGTTTTGGTTCTTGTTTGATTGCATAAATTATGTTTCTGGCTTGAAATTCATTAGTTAGTTTATATGCCTAATTGTTAATAACAATCGGTTTTATAGGGGGTTAGTTTAATTTGGTTTCAATTCATCAGGTTTTAATTATTTTTGCTCTTTTAATTTATGCTGGTCAACCAATAGTTTTATGTTTCATTTTATATTTGTTAATTAATTCAAGAACTGAAGCATTAAGGCTAGTCAAGTGTAGTTCATCGCTTTGTATTAATTCTAGTTCCAATGGTATTTTCTGAGTCTATGCTTGTGTGAGAATGACTTAGGTGTAATTCAAGATTGGTTGATTTGAGCGTGTTTTAGAAATCAATAGTTCTCTAGCATTTTTGGAAACTCCATTTAAAGTTCTTGTAGTAGACCCATTCTTCATGAATTAATGAGATTCACCAGTTGTTGGATACATTCTTAGATTTGAAGTTCATTCATTTTTAATCCATCTATGACAACATAATTTTGACCTCATTCGAACTGCAACGAGATTCTACTTTGATGACAGTTCAAAGCAACATACCAATGGCCAAGGCCATTGACGACAACATACATTCGACCTCATTCAAACTATGATGGGATTCTACTTCTACGACAGTTCGAAGCAACATCCCAATGTCCAAGGCCATTGAAGGCAACATAAGTTTGACCTCGTCCGAACTACGATGGGATTCTACTTTGACGACAGTTCGAAGCAACATCCCAATGGCCAAGGCCATTGACGACAACATAAGTTTGACCTTTTTCGAACTACGACGGAATTCTACTTCGGTGACAGTTCGAAGCAACATCCCAATGGCCAAGGCCATAGACGATAATATAAGTTTGACCTCGTTCAAACTACAATGAGATTCTACTTCGACGACAATTCAAAGTAACATCCCAATAGCCAATGGCGTCAACAATACGTGTGCGATAAATGTAGGAAAAAATGAGCCCACAAAAGTAAATTTTTACATACAGCAAAAAATATTTACATTTGCCCCTACAAATAGGCCCAAGTACGACCCGTGCAAAATTCCCTAAACAAAAGAAAATAAAAACTAAGTCTACACATCATCCCCGGCGGGAGAAACATCCTCGTACCATGAATCAAAAGCCAGACGACCCACATCATCAATGTTGATATCACCCCCGCCAGGAGTATTAGGGTTATACCCGCAGGCCTCACGAGCTGCACAAGATGCTGTATGAACAACCTACAGCTCCACTTCAGTCAACCTTCCCTCGGCGAGAAAATACCTATACACATTTAGCCGAGCCTTAGCATGAACCCATAACTCATACAAATGACGAGGCAGGGACGGATCGGCTGAAGGATTAGACGTAGAAGGCTGAGAGCGTCGACTTGCATCCTCTTCCCTCAGCGAGGCAATTTGATTGGCTAGTGCAGCCAGCTCTGCCTCCAAACACTCTGATACGCCCTTTGAGCCCTGCTACCTGACGGCCAGAGGCTTTCCTCTCCCTGTCAGTTCTGACCTAAAAATACGGAGGACATATTCCAAAGACACCGATTCAGAAATGGTTACCGCCAGCTTATTGGTGCTAACATCTAGCTCGCCCTTAAGCCCCTCTATCTCCGCTATCCTGGTATTCAACTTAGCGGTCAAGTCGGCCACCTTTGCTTGAAAGTCGGCATTCTCAGCTGTTACCCTCTTGCTCAATTCCAGCTCATCCTCCTTTGCCTTAAGAGAGGCCTCTAGTTCGTGTTGCGGGCGACAGCCTTCACAAACTCCTCGTCCCTCTCACTCAACTCCTCTATCTTACGCTCCAATTGGTCCTCCCGTTGCTTGATCCCCTCACAAAATACTTGAAACTCAGGGTCTTGATGATAAATGTCAGACATTGCCGATGCTTAGCACCATACTGCTCATACTTGGACGACATCTACTTATAAATACCCATCCTTATGCTCTCTTGATGCTCTCTTTCCGCCTTCAAGACGAGGGTTTGACGAAAGAGATGGGAAGAAGTTAGAAACAAAATACAGAACAACGATTACTGCAATAATCCAACGACCAAAAAAAGGGAAGAGAAGGAAAGGTGCCTACCTGCAGGGCCATACCAGCAACATTCTAAGATATCTCCACATCGCTCATAGACCCAAGCATCTTGCTTTCAAGAGCGACACACAGAGGAGCCAGGGCCGACTCCACCTGCTCGCTATTCAGCAGCAAGTTGTAGCTCCCCGAAATTACCACATAACGGTCGGATCCCTCCATCCTAACCTCCATGTGGATATGACGACCCATAAATTCGTTAACATCCTTGGGGTCGATATCAGAACCAGAGTCATCACACTCAACACGGTGCCCTCCAATGTTAGATGATGCCCCACCCTTAACGGTGCGCACTGAACCGACCCCTGGGCCAACTCCTTCCACTTGGAAGGATCTCCTTGACAAAATGGCATCGGCGATGAACACGGGTAGTGGGGCTGTTCGAGATGCCCTACTACCGTCAGCGTCTGTAGCCACACCCTTCCCTAGCTCCAGCCTTCTCCTTTTTCTCCCCAACGACTCGTCCCCGTCAGAAGATTCATCCAACATACGTGAAGCCGGTGTCGAAGAAGCCTCTTCCCTCATGGACACAACTCGAGATGGATCTCCCAACTGAATAGGTTGAGGACGATCCTCCCGAACAGACTCAATCAAGATAAACTACGTATCCGCAGTAGCAACGATCTGTCTAAAGGCGGGAATTGGAACCCTCCACCTGGAAGCCCCTCGACCTGTCATCACGAAGGGTTGTACCATTAAACATCTCAAAAATATAGATCATCTAAAAAATCTCATAAACTCGTGGGATATTCACAAAGAGATCACGAATTGGTAGGATAATTCTTGAGAATCAAATACGCCAAGAAGATCCACAACATACTTCATGGATATCAAATAAATCCATGAAAGCCTGCAATATCCTGCGTTCGAGGAATACGCTGTTCTAGCCCTCAAATCACAGAGATAATCCGGAGAGAAGAATCAAAGGAACAAACATAATTGTACCTGCGTCATTTTATCAATAAAACTATATTTCTTCATATTTATATTGTGGTTGCAATTTATTTTTGTATCACAAATAATTTATTACAAACACCCTAATAATACACATGTTTTTTCAAAATAAATTTGCGAAATATATTTTGAAAATGTATGTCCAATCACATTTTCATTTTCAAACCAAATTTGAAATCTATAGGTAAACGCTAGTTAAAGCGCAGCTTGCGTCGAGTGTTTCGACTGAGGAGGGAAGACAACTCAAATGCTAGCATAAAAATAGAAATAGAATTTGAAAGAGTCGAGTAAACCTTATCCACCATATTGGCCTCCTTGGGTTTTCACAAAGAACTTCTTGCATCCAAAAGTTGTGCCATGTAGGCTTTTCTAGCGTGGTTAAATAATATTCATAAGTCTTTGCTTATCCATAGTCTGTATTTCTTTTTTTATTATATATATAATTGCAATTTATCATTTTTTCGTTTGACTTCTAATTGAATTCAAGATTGAAGAAATAATGAAAATAAAGCAATCACTTGATGAGGGGCATCTAAAGAGTGGGATGATTTCGAATCTTATCCCACCAACCAACTTGATTTGGCCTTGGAACTGGGGAGCAAATGAAGGTGCATATACATTCACACATCGGCAATTTCAGTCTTGTGTTATCATGAGCCTTTAATCATCAAAACTTATAAATACTAATAAAAAAGGAAAATTGGACGTACAAAGTTTCCACTTGTACTTTATCAAGGGGATTTATAGATGGTATACAGTATTTTAAAAGGTGTGAGGTAAGGCGAGACATTTTACATGTCTCAGCGAGACGTAAGCATGGAAATACGGGGCGTAAGCCCTATGAATGTTTAATTATTAATATTTAATAAAATAATATAATTACAGTAAATATTTTTAAATAGGTAAAATTATATAAATATTAAATAAAACTATAAATAAGTGAAAAACATATTTAGATGTGTCCCATCCCCATACATTATAGCGTCTAGCAATAAAAAAAGGTCTTGACTTTTAAATTTAATGTTGCGGGTTCCTTTTTAAAACTTTTTAGTAACTACAAGTTGACTTATGAGAATTTGGGTTTCATAATAAGGATATTTTTCAGTAAATATGTTTTAATTTGAAAAAGTCTCTTGTGCTTACGCTCACTTAAAAAACTTGCCTCAACGCTTGAGCGTACACCCCGAATTGCTGGCGCACGTCCCTTGACACTTTCGCCCTTCACCATCGCCTTGGGGAATTTTTGATACGCCTAGCCCCAAGACTCACCCGAAAAATGCTTTTTAAAACACTGTTGTTATATGTATACTCAATAGTGCAATAAAAAAAATATTTTACGCGATCAGTAAAATTTTGCTTGTAATCCAAGATAGACTCGAAGAAAGCCTACGACTCAGTGGAGTGAATTTATCTTAAGCAAGTTATTGTGGGTCTGTGAATTACTCTATAATCATCAATGGTGAATCATCAGCTCCATTTAATGCTGCTAAAGGGCTTCAGTAAGGTGATCCAATATCTCCTTTCTTATTTGATATACCTATGAAGTACCTAAGTAGGAACCTCAATGCTCTAAAGGAGATGGAGTTCAAGTATCACTCGAGATGTGCTAAACTAGGAATTACTCATCTAAGCGTTGATGCTGCTTCTCCTTGTTAGAGGCGATTTCCCCTGTGTCATATGATTTTATAAGTTCTCTACTGTATTGGTCAAAGTCTGACCACTCTTGTCGAACCAAATGTAATCTCAAATTCGTGTTGCACGACCCGGAAAGGCCAAAAAAAAGGGCAGCCCGGTGCACTAAGCTCCCGCTATGCACGGGATCCAAAAAGGGTAGGACCACAAGAGTCTACCGTATGCATCCTTACCCTTCATTTATGCAAGAGGCTGTTTCCACGGCTCCAATCTGTGACCTTCTAATCACATGACATCAACTTTACCAGTTACGCCAAGGCTCCCTTTCAAAATGAACCTGAAAGTCATGGCAAAGTAATAGTATTGTACCTTAAGATAATCAGCTTTAGAGATATACTGCTAACTCACAAATCATACATGGCAGTCTAATATTCGAGGAATCTTAGAATTGGGCAAGATGAAATACTCCGAAATGAACCGAAATTTTGGAAAATTTTGTGAATGTACTAATTGTAGAAGATAAACTTTTACCTAGATAAATAATACCTTACAGCAGCCTCATAACTTGTAGAACACAAGGTTCTACCAAGACTCCAGATAGAAATATTAACATACTGAAAACATCAGTAGAAATATCGACAGCTAAAAACATCATAAGAAACACCAATGAAAGCCTAACAGTTCTGATAGCAACCTTTACTCATTAACATCCTTAACGTTCGGCCTGATGATAGGAAACTCCAAATTATATTCTAAATCTTGCACCACCTTTGCTTGAAAAATGTCATGCTCGCCATTCTTGACAGAAAAGGTAAGATAGTAAATAAAGTCACGACAACCACCGCCGTTCACCTTCAAAACGTTCTCGACCTCATAATTGGTGGTCTGAAAACATCAGTAGAAGTAACTTTCTTTATTAGTAAAAGAAAATGAAAGGAAATGGACAAACTGGCAAGACATGGAAAGTGCATCTAAAGTATACATTAGAATTGTTGTACTGCTTAAGCGCCTTTCCGGCATAGCCCTTCAACTTGTCAACATTCTTAGGATTGTTCAAGTAGTTTGGCATGGGGAAGACGGTCGTCATCCAGCACCCTCCAGGATAATCTGTGATATCAAACCCCTATCAAAGTATAAACAAACCAATAAAGAGATAAACATCACATGTTGCATCCAATTTGCTACATAACCTATATCACACAAGTATCCAAAAATACATAGTGCAGGAACTTAAAACCAAGTAAAAGCTACAAACAATTTTCTTATTCCTTTTTTGGGAAAGTAACTCTTTAACCCTATTTTCCTTAATAAGAGACCGAAATAGCCAAAGAGCGTGCACAGAACTGAGATGAACTTAAATGCAGCTCTTGGTGATCAATAAAAGCATTTTAAATGTTACCAAAAAAAAAAAAAAAGCAGCGAGATAACCTGAGATTTAACATAAACTCTACAGCTTACTTAACCAAGAAATGTAAGAGTGTAAGTCAGGGTCGTTAATATTACAATATTTTTGTGTAATTGTCTTTATTTCCTTTAAATATAATGAAACGATGTTACCTATATGTAGGACCACAATACTTTACAGGGACGATGGTTCGTTATTTTCATACTCTAACTACCCATGATTCTGCCATTGGTATGAAAAGTTCATCAGTAGTTCTGAACTCAGTAAGCAAAGACTATGTAACAAAATTCCTCTCATGAATTAACTAGCACCAATAAATCGTAACCTAATTTATGCAAAGTTAGACATTCATGGTGGGATTACAATTAGCTAAAGCGCAATGAAACATATTAAAAATAGTAATGTATTGTGTACTTTACTTGGCTGAGGTATAGATATGCAAAAGACATAGTCCATTACTAAAGCAATTTAGGTAGGTCCGCTCTTAATCTTAACACAAAGATCTAACAATGCTACCCCCCCCCCCAACAAAATAAGCTTTGCTGCACTTCCTGAGCCTAGGATTTTACCCCTTTAAATTCATAGTTGAAGGATCTGCGCGATTAGGATACATGGGCAGCCCTGTTTCCCCACGATTATGTATCATAAACTCTACAATGTTTTAAGAAAAACAGTTTACAGAGACAAACTAGACATGCACCAATTGCCAGACAAACTAACTAAAAAGGGGGAAAGGATGGATGTGAAGCCTGTTTAGGAGTTTTGCTACACATAATTTCAAATGCACAATAAATTCCGTGCTAAAAACTTCAATGGTTGAACCAATCATGTTTAAATCCTGGATCCGTTTTTGCCTCTTAACACTCAATGACATCAAGAGGGTACTAATAAATGAAACTTTGAATCAGATATACTGCAGTATTTATAAATTTGCAATTTGTCGCAACCTAAATCTGACCAGATCAAACATCAAACTATATATATATATATATATATATATATATATATATTATTTTGCACCGGGTGTCCGAGTCTCTTTGAGCCCCGACTAATCCCGGGGGTGCACAAGCCCTCGGCAAGGAATTTCAAGCAAGTGCACCACGGTTAATTCAGATTTTACCCAGTCCGATGGCTCTCAGAAATTGTTTGCACTCGAACTTGAGACCTTGAAAGGGAGCAAACCCCAAGGCTCAAGTCAATTGCCACCAGGCCAACCCTTGAGGGTTTCAAACATCAAACTATATTAATGTCATTTGTATTAGGGTGTGCATTTGATTTATCGATTCGATTTTGACCCTTATCGATAATACTTATCGATTATCGATTTGTACATATGCTTATCGTTATCGTTTCAATAAGGTTTCGATTTATCAATTTTGGGGGCTTATCAATTCGGTTATTGATTACACCAATAAGAAAATTTGCGGGATTCCACGAAAAGTATATCGCTATAAACGCGCCTAACTAATATGGACAAAAAGAAGCTAAAATAAGACGAACACCATTTATAACATAAAAATTATGTCAGCAAGCACATGCAGCAGAACTAAAGTAAGGGATCAAATGTATGTCACTAACACTCAAACGGTATAAAAAAACAAAACAAAATACATCATCACGACTAATTATGTTTTTCTATTAATTTGAACTTCCTTCCCTTGATCTTTAAATATGATCATTTTTTAAATGTGATAGAGGAAATAATAGGGTAAGGGATTTAGGGTAAAGGAAAGGGTATAGATTAGGGAAAATGACATTGCATAACTGCTTTCAAAATATTAGCGGAATATAGATACATTCTGTATGTTGTATTAATCTACACAAATAGGTAATTACTTATTTTACAAGTGTCTTCGGTTTAGGGGTGTGCATTCGGATTTGACCCTTATCGATAATTACTTATCGATTATCGATTTGTACATATGTTTATCGTTATCGTTTCAATAAGGTTTCGATTTTTTCGATTTCGATTTCAATAACAAATAATCGATTCGATTTATTGATAAACCGATCCGAATGCACACCCCTAATCTGTATAACTCTAAGAAAGATCTTTTGGCACTTTTTTCTTAGGAAAATATTTAAGAAATATACAATCAGTTTCTTTGTTTCAAGTTCCTTACCAAAGAATACAAGTGGAGCACTTCTATAAAGCCAGGGACTTGCAAACTACAATTTGGCATATAATTACATGTCATATAATTACATATAGCATACTACACGCATTACACGCCTACAGCTTGCTGGAAATGGCAAGTGGACGGCCATTGACTAAGTTACTTATTGTTGTAATAATGTTTTCAGTCGCAGTTGCATTGATGGGGTTTTCTAAAGGCCAAACAGATTACCCTCGCCTTCTCCTGTCCCCCTCCAAATTGTGGCGATAGAGAAAGTAGTCCAGCTCCCTCTTCTGCTGTTTCTCACTTCACTCCGCATTTCCTTGTGACCAAATCCCTCGTGTCGTTTTTCTTTTCTTCCTTCTACTAGATACTCATCTGTATAATTTCTCTTTGTTCATGGTGATTGTGAGATTATAGGGAGATGAATATATATGGCTCCTTGTCACATCATATTTAATTGGGTTTGTAACCTATTGATGATTGTTCTGTTTTAATAAAAACTCGAATCTATTTCTTTGGGTTACACATAAGATAAACCAATATCACATGCTCTTTATTTAGTATACTCCCAACTTGTGAACTTGTGATTGTACATTTTGCTCATCAGATTGAAGCCAATCTGTAGAAGTTCTTAACATGATGAGCTTAATAATTGAGAGTTGAACATAAAAACTCCATTGTTTTCTCTTAAAAATTATGAAGGAGATTAGTAGTTAGTCTTGGAATTCAGGGAACACAATCTTATCAGTTGGTAGAGTATTCTCAGTCGTAGACATAAAAAATAATAGGCGAAGTGATTAAAAGATTCAAAATCAGCTTAAGACACTTCCAATTATTTCAAGCCATTCAAGGAATGTAGTTTGAGAGGTAAATAAAAGCCATAGGAACTATGAGCCTGAACCTTCGAGCTTACATGGAACATAAATTGATGGGGAATGAGAAAGAGAAAAGTGAAATCAGTTGTTCCTCCAAAAGTATCCAGCCATCACTTTTTCTTTTACTTTGTTTTGCACTCACTTAACAAGGTAGTATTTTTACATTATAATCTCGGATGCATAATCTCTTACTCACCAGAATGTAGGGAGCATCTGACCATGATCCACTTCTCAAAGTAGATGCCTTTGTTATTCCAAAATTTAAACCCTTTCATTTTTCCACTAATTTTCTGAGAAAATGAATAATCAAATGCTAATTCTAGACATTATTTTGAATCTCAGATGATTTTACATTCCTTAAGGGTTTAATTTTGATTAAATTTTTTAAAAATCAGCAAAGCAAACTTCCAAGTCTCAAATACAGTTTCCGAGTGCCTAAGAAAATAACAACTTTTGAAAGAAAATTAAAGTACTTTCAATTAGTATTAGGTAGGATGTTTTCATGTAGTTATTTCTATTTAGCACTCCAACAAAATGATAAATATACTTTACCCCATACTTTAATATTGCTATGCAGTACCAGTCATACTATCTATTAAAGAATAGCAAGAATAAAAAACAACTTTAAATTCTGCCTATCATTTTACTCTTCATCTCATGTCACCTCTTTTCTTTGTTTTGAATAGCTTGATGACCCTTTATAAGGATTCAAAGCTATAAATCAAACTCAAGTCATGGCGCAAATTAGTGTCATCATAGACTGTATTTAAAAGTTATCTAAACTCATGTCCAAAGGAAATTAGACAAAAAGATGGAAGATAAGAAATGAAGAGAAGAATTTTAGTCCTAGATCTCTCACGGAAGACGAAGACTAACATCTTAATACAGCATGCTCAATTCACATAGGAGGAATATGCGTCTCAAACTCAACTAAATTCGATTTTCTGGTAAGCCGTCTATATTAAACGAAAACAAGAAGGACAAAAAAATAATATGCCTGAAACTTCAGAAAGATATCCCAAATATCCTTATGTTACTGACATGCTGCTATACAGGACCATCTATCTGGCTCAATATGAGAACTCACGACCTCGAAGCAAAATATATTTCTTAACTCAGACGGCAATGTCCTAGGCACAAGCCTACGATAATCTGTCATATACTCTACAATATTTAAGCAAATCAGTTTACGCGTTAACTGAAAAGGATTTGAGGCCTGATTTATGCATTTTGTTAAGTGTAGAATCGGAAATAAATGGAGTAAACAGGTTGAGGCCGTTAGGCAACTTGTATAGCATGTAAGTAACAAGGAAGTAACAAGGGGCCTGATTTATATGTATATGTATATATAAATATACATATAAATCAGGCCCCTTGTTACTTACATGCTGCTATACAGGAGGAATATATTACCGGTAATCAACCCCACCCCCCCCCCCCAAACACACACACATATATATGTGTTAAATACTTTATTTAGTTAGTTTCTGCTTTCCTAGTCTTATGGGTATATGGGGGAGTTGTGTACTAAGTGCATTTGTTTTAACTTTCTTTATGGCTTAATGCTTTAGAAAATGTAGGAACAATATTGCCTTTAAATAAGGCTTGTTCGCTGTTGAATTTTATTGCAGTAATTTTATCTCCCAAAAATTGCTTTGTGTTTGTCTAGTTTTCTTCCAAATTTCTAACAGTTGTATCAATAGCTAGAGAGTTTACCCAGAACTTTGTTCATCTATGACTTCAGAGAACAACTTTGTGCAAGCAGTTATTCCTCGGTTTGATGGCCATTATTGACCACCGGAGCATGCTCATGGAAAACTTTTTGAGGTCCAAAGAGTTTTGGGCAGTCGTTGATGGTGGGATTCAAGAACCTGGAGCAGATGTTGTTCTAACAAATGCTCAAAAGACAGATGAAGCACAAAAGTTGAGAGACTTAAAGGCAAAGAACTATCTTTTCCAAGCCATTGATCGTTCGATATTGGAAACAATTCTTTGCAAGGATACGTCAAAGCAAATTCGGGACTCTATGAAGAAGAAATACCAAGGGAATACAAGGGCAAAGTGAGCACAACTTCAAACTCTACGCGGTGAGTTTGAAACCCTGTGTATGAAATCGGGAAAGTCGGTGTTGTTGTACTTCTCACGCACAATGGCAACTACAAACAAGATGTGAATTCATGGAGAGAGGCTTGCAGATCTTACCATCGTCGAGAAGATCATGCGGTCCATGTTGCCTAAATTTAATTTTGTTATCTGCTCCATAGAAGAATCGAAAGATCTTGATACTCTTTCACTTGATGAATTACAAAATTCTTTGATGGTTCATGAGCATAAAATTGTTAAGCAAGATACGGAGGAGCAAGCCTTGCAAAGCTGTCACAACCTCCAAAGATTCTATTTGTCGAAGGAACAAGTGGAATGGAAGAAACTCAGACAAAGCTGAAGAAAGAACTCACAAACAGAATGATCAACATGGTTATGATCAACAACACTCGCCAAATGGGAAGCCAAGGTCTGCAGATAAGTCCCACATTGAGTGTTATAGGTGTCACTGGTATGGCCATTATCGTTTTGAATGTCGTACAACTTTGAAAAATGTACGTGGAGAAAACTCTAATTTTACAGAAGTAAATGAGACGGAGGAGGTTTCTTTGTTGATGGTGTCTCAATCCACAGAAGAACACACGGATTTATGGTATTTAGATACAGGTTGTAGCAACCATATATGTGGAGAAAAATCTGTATTTTCGGAATTGTATGAAGCTTTTCGCACAACAATCAAGTTAGGCGACAATTACTAAATTGTTGCCAAAGGAAAAGGGAAGGTAAAAGTTCAAACAAAATCTCCATCTGTGCATATTATTTCTGAACTGTTCTTTGTACTGGATTTAAAGAAAAATCTTATTAGTGTGGGTCAACTTCAAGAGAACGGCTATGAAGTGTCTATCAAGCATAGAATTTGCAGAATCCTAGATTCAAACTTGGGCTGATTGCCGAAGCTAAGATGACTGCAAATAAACTTTTCCCACTTTATGTGCAAGATATTGGCTCTACCAATTTTTGTTTTTCAACGAAGTTGGATAGTCAAGCATGTCTCTGCCATTACAAATATGGACATCTAAATTTTGGAGGACTAAACCTGTTGCAGCAGAAGAAGATGGTTACTGGTCTTCCTAATTTTGATATTCCACCATATATTTGTGAAGATTGTGCCGTTGGAAAGCAATCTCGCGATAGCTTTCCAAAAGGAAAAGTGTGGAGAGTTAAAAGGCAGTTGGAACTAGTTCACTCAAACATTTGTAGACCAATAAATCCAATTTCCAACGGAGGAAAGCGTTATTTTATAAAGTTTATTGATGATTTTAGCAGGAAGACATGGGTTCATTTTTTGCAATAAATATTTAAAGCTTTTATAGCTTTTAAAAGCTTCAGAGCTCTTGTTGAAAAAGAGACAGGATGTTCCATAAAGATCTTTCGCACGGACCGTGGAGGGGAGTATCTTTCACAAGAATTTATAAGATTTTGTGAATCTCATGGGATACGTCGGCAACTTACACAAACTTATACTACTCAACAAAATGGAGTATGTGAGAGGAAGAATCGGACAACCATGAATGTTGTGCGAAGCCTGTTGCGAAAGAGTCATATTCCTAGAGTTTTTTGGCCTGATGCTATTTGCTGGAATTTCTATGTTTTGAATAGAAGTCCTACTATTTAAAACATTACCTAAAGAAGCTTGGAGTGGACAACAACAAAATGTTGAACATTTTAAAGTGTTTGGTTGTGTTGCATTTGCTCATGTTTTAGATCAAAAAACAACAAAGCTAAATGACAAAGCCATCAAGTGTGTTTTCCTTGGTCTTAGCAGGAGTCAAAAACCTACAAGTTGTACAATCCAGTTAGCAAGAAGAAAATTATAAGTCGTGATGTGGTGTTTGACGAAGATAATTTCTGGCCCTGGGAAGAAAATCCAAGTAACCAACAACTTTCTTTAGATCTTGATGACGGATTCAGGGAGCAAGAGCAACCAGTGACTGAAAATGAAGGTTCTTCTACCTTGGTAAATTAAGAAGGCATAAATTCTCGACCTCAACGAGATCGAAGAACACCAGCATGGATGGCGGATTATGAGGTTAGTGGAATTCATCAATCTGAAAATGAAGATTCTCTTACCTATGTAGCTTTATGTTCTGATTGTGATCAAGTAAGATTTGGTGATGCCTATAAAGATTTGAAGTGGCAGAAAGCAATGGATGTTGAAATTGCATCACTAGAAAAGAATAGTACTTGGGGGCTTATTGATCTTCCAAAAGGGCAAAAGTCGATTGGAGTCAAATGGGTTTATAAAACCAAACTCAATGAGAATGGTGAAGTTGACAAGTATTAGGCTCGCTTGGTGGCCAAAGGATACAAGCAAGAGTATGGTGTGGATTATAAGGAGGTGTTTGCTCCAGTAGTCCGACTTGATACCATAAGATTGGTGTTGGCATTGGTAGCTCAAAACAAATGGCCAATTTATCAACTGGATGTGAAATCAGCATTTCTACATGGAGAGTTACAAGAACAGGTATATGTTGATCAACCTCCTGGTTATGTGAAGCATGGAAGTGAACATAAGGTTTATAGATTGAGAAAAGCATTATATGGGCTAAAAGAAGCGCCGCAAGCTTGGTACAGCCGCATTGACGCTTATTTCAATATCAAAAGTTTTATTAAATGTCCATATGACTATCAGCATACACTTTATACAAAAATTGAAGATGAAAAGCTTGTTATTGTATGTTTATATGTAGATGATTTGATTTATAACGGGAATGATTCTGCATTACTTTAAAAGTTTAAGAAATCAATGATGACTGAGATTGGTATGTTTGATCTTGGCTTGATGCACTATTTTCTCAGTAATGAAGTTAAGCAATCTGCCAGTGGAATTTTATTTCACAAAAGAAATATGTCCAAGAAACTCTAGAGAGGTTCAGATTGCAAGGTTGCAATTCCGTCACTACATCAGTAGAATTGGGACTGAAATTGGAGAAGAATTTTATTGGAAAGCAAATCGACACCACTTTTTATAAGCAGATCGTGGGATGTTTAATGTATGCAACAGTCACCAGACCTGACATAATGTATTCTTTTGAAAGAATTTTCAGGTATTTGCAAGGTACCATTGATTATGGTATTTTGTACAAGAAAGAAGGAAAGTAAGAGTTAATTGGCTTTACAGATAGTGATTTTACTGGAGATAAAGAAGACATAAAAAGCACTTCGAGTTATATGTTTATTCTTGGATCAGGAGTTGCTTCATGGTGCTCCAAGAAGCAACCAATTGTTATGTTATCCATCACAGAAGCAGAGTTTGTTACTGCAACTGTATGTGCTACTCAAACAATTTGGTTGAAGAAGGTACTTGCTGAACTTCATTTCCCGCAGAAAGAACCAATTCCAATTTACTGTGACAATGGTTCGGCAATTAAACTTTCAAAGAATCCAGTATTGCATGGAAGGAGCAAACACATAGATGTCAAATTTCACTTTCTGAGATATCTCATGAAGGATAAAGTCATTGATGTTGTCTACTGTGGAAGTGAGGACCTAGCTGCTGATATCTTTACCAAACCCCTGAAGCTAGCAACTTTCTGAAAATTAAACTACTTGGAGTTTGCAAGTTAGGGGAGGGCTCTTGTAATTGATGTGATTAAGCTAAAGTCATAGACTTATCAGTAAAGGGAGGGTGAGTTAGATACTTTAATTAGTTAGTTTCTACTTTCCTAGTCTTATGGGTATATGGGGGGAGTTGTGTACTTAGTGGACTAAGTGAGTTTGATTTAACTTCTTTTACGGCTTAGTGCTTTAGATAATGTAGGAACTATACAACAACAACAACAATCCAGCATAATCCCACTTAGTGGGGTCTGGGGAGGATAGTGCATACGCAGACCTTACCCCTACCCTTAAGAAGCTGTTTCCAAATAGACCCCCGGCATCCTTCCCTCCAAGAACTTCCCACCTTACTCTTGGGGAGACTCGAACTCACAACCTCTCGGTTGGAAGTGGGGTTGCTTACCATCAGAGCAACCCCTCTTGTCCTCAATGTAGGAACTATATTGCCTTTATAAAAGGCTTGTTCGTTGTTGAATTTTATTGCAGTAATTTTATCTCCCAAAAATTGCTTTGTGTTTGTCTAGTTTTCTTCCAGATTTCTAATAATATACAACAACCACCCAGTATAATCACACTTAATGGGGTCTGGGGAGGTTAGTGTGTACGCAGACCTTATCCCTACCCTGTAGTAGAGAGCTCTACCCTGGAGTAGAGAGCCCTACCCTGGGTGGAGTAGAGAGACTGTTTCCAAATAGACCACATTACCTGGTAATGAAAAAGATTAATACCACTTAAAAATGTATGCACCTTTTCATCATGAATAAGTAATTCAAGGGGCGGCTAATTTATCACGATTTGGTACGTGTAGTATTTAACAACTCCACCCCATTTCTATACAACCATATTTTGTAGTTTCTAATTGATTGTAGGGTTTTTTATAATAAATTGTACGTAGAGTATTTTGTAATAGGTCATATGATTAATATATTAAAAACTATAAGCAACAAAACCCTAATTAAAAAAGAGTCTTAATATAGTATTCCTAAAATAGATCAGTGCCAGCTCTATATGCAATATATAAAAAATAAATTATTAAGTAGATTTACAATTTTGGAGGATTTTCAAAAGGAAAATAATATTTAATATTAATTTCATAGATAAATAAGAGACATCTCTAATACGCAATTTATTAAAAAAATCAATTATTAAGTAGACACACAAATCTAGAGAATGTTCAAAAGGAAAAGGTATTAATATTATTTCCTTAAATAATTAGTCATATTTCTAATTTACCTTTTATAAAAAAGTATTCAATTATTAATATGGAAAAAATTCAAGAGAATGTAATATTTTCTTATTTTAATCATTGACAACACTTTATGCAGTTTATAAATTTTGTTTTAATTATAATTAGATTAGATAAGATACACAATTTTGGAGAATGTTAAAAATAAATATAATTATATTATTTCCTCATATAACTCGGTGACAACTCTAGTAATTCTTTAACAAATAAATTAATTAGTAATTAGATACAAAATTCTAAAGAATGTTTCTTGAACAGGGAAAGGTATTTAGTACTATTTTGTTATACAATTCGATGACAACTTTATGCAATTCAAAAAATCCAATTATATTACTTAGATACAAAAGAATATCAATTAATAACTATTAATGTGATATAAATAGAATCCAACAAATTAAAGAAATATTATTTCAACTTAAAATCAATGTGCAAGATACAAAATTAAAATTTAATTGACTCTTTCTCAAAAAAAGATACTTACCATAACTGAATTATACACATAGTTTAATTAAATATACTTATAGTAATGTATATTGTACACAAATAAAGTGAGATACAAAGTTAGTACTAAACAAAGAATTATTATTTAAACTTTAAAATAATATGTAAGATACAAAACAAAAATTTAATTTATTTTCTTAAAAAAGGGATACCGGTCATAACTGAATTATACACAATAATTTAATTAAAGATGCATACAATAATATATATTGTACCCAAATAAGGTCAGATACAAAACCCGATCAATTAAAGAATACTTCATCAATCTTTAGTTATTTCCATAACAGAAGTTCCTACCATAATTAGACGTTCCTACCACAATTGTACAAAAAAAGGTGAACAAAATTATACTACTCTATATTATTTATTTTCCAAACTAAAATTTAAATTTAATAATACGTCATCAATCTGAAGAGTCAACATACGTTAAATATATTCCCTATCATAATTAAATAATAATGTTTCTTGAACTACTACTTCTATTAATTATGTTTCCATTTATAGTTTCAATTTTTTAATGTTGTCTTAAAAGTGCCAAGTGGCTTCATTTTAATTTGCCACTTGGCCTAACCTCATGCTTCACTACCCTACTTTTAATATAATATAGATTCAAAATTTTTAATATTGTCTTAAAAGTGCCAAGTGGCTTCATTTTAATTTGCCACTTGACCTAACCTCATGCTTCAGTGGCCTCCTTTTAATATAATATGGATTTATCTTAAATAAATACCATTTAAAAAATTATATTCTATAAATACTTTTTAATATTTACAGCAAAATATTTAATTTTTGTTACCTCCTAGCCCTAAGCAACTAAATACGCTATTCAGTTACACTATTTTCTTTTTCTTTTTACATTGATACATCTCGTTTTCTTTCCCAATTCCTCTCACCCACACTATTTTCTATTCATTCCAATCTACATAAAATCTCAATCAAGCTTTTCATTCCAACGTGGCATCGCGTGTAATTTTTTGCAGATGCCACGTCAGAACGGGAAGCTCTACCGCCGCTATTCAAGCAGAAATCATGGTCTCATGATATGATTCGAGAAGAAGCCTAGCTCAAGCGAAAAGGAAATTAGCTACTGGAAAGTAAGAAAGTCTGAAGTTGGATAAGTTATTCTTTGATAAATACAAATAAAGAGAGTTTGATCCAAGATTTTTATCATGGCTTCGTACCTGGGTATTCTTGGATAAATACATATGAAAATCTGAACTTGGATTGGTGAGTTTGATCACCGCTTTCGTACCTGGGAGTTGCGAGGAGTGGTAGAAAAGCTACGATGGGACTGATGTGTCAAAAGTAATGTACAGGATACGTGGGAACGATGAGATTCGAGATTTTCGCTCGACAGCGGATTCGTCGACGATATATTTGGGGTTGAGCAACTTGTTTTTATGTTAATATATTTCAACGTATTTTCAACGTATCATGTTGTATTTTTATGTATTTTATTGTATTTATTGTCTTTTTTTTCATTGTAATTCGATGTATTTCGTTTTATTCCATGTATTTAATTGAATTTACTGTCTTTTTTATTGTATTTCAATATATCCCGTTGTATTCTATGCATTTCATTGTATTCATTGTTTCGCTATATGCTATGAATTTTCATTTTTTAATTAATATTTATGTATTCAGGTGTATTATATAATTTCTCTGAATATTGCTATATTTTTGGTGTATTTTTTGGTTGAGAGTCTTTTTAATAATTGAAAATAAAAAATTTGTGTATTATAATTGAGTTTGTTGAGCTATCTTAGGAGTCTATTATGTCAATTGATTCACTTTCCGTTTTAAAAGCAGTGTAATCCCCTATTTCACGTCCTGAATACAGTCGAATATAATAATCTGTCCAACTGAAATCCAACGTTTCACTCCATGAATACAATTGAATACATTAATCTCTCCAATTTCACTTCATGAATACAGTCGAATACACACGAATACAACAACTGATTAGTTGGGCTTCCCTGATTTACGCCAATTTTTTCTACTGTATTTATGAATACAATAGCTTAAACATCAAATACATCGTATAACCATAAAAATTGTATTTATAATCCGTAATATAGCAAATGGTGTATATATATATATATGGGGCTAATTACTACTAAAAGGTAGAGTTTTATGAAAATTTCTCAAAAAAATATTTAACAAATGTTGTTGCATATTTAGCAAGAACTCTGAAAGATTTAACCAAACACTAACAAATCCTTAAAATAACAATAGAAAAAATATATTAGATACCAAAAAATAGATCTAAAGTAGCAAAAATTGTACTTCATATTAATAGACCAAAAATAGTAGAAATTGTAAAAACCTATTGTATACTGTCGAAACTGGGTTTGTCTATTGTGTGTCCAATTGAGACTGAAATGTGACATGTTAAAGTTCGATTTTAGGTTATTTTGAACTGAGGTACGAAGTTACAATGTCGAGCTCGTGATCTCGAGACCGAACAAGGTTGAGACCAAATAAGATTGAGAGAAATCTGTCATGCTGAATAATTGAAGGCCAATATATCCACGATTAGTTGAAGATCATATAAAAGGGGTGTCTAATCATTTGTAGCACACATTGTAATACAAAACACAAAGCAATATAGTACTATCATTTTGAGCATTTATCATCTTATTATTCTATTCTTACATCAACTGAAGCATTTCTTGGTTCGAAGGTCATCGTACTCAAAGGCCAATGATGTTCAATTTGTGTGGTTTGCATTTATTCTCTTATCGTCAATTTCAACATTAATGTGTCTGCTTAATTTTTACCAAATTATATCACGTATCCTTAAAACCGTGTATAAATTCAATTGTTATCCATTTTTTAGGGTAAACAATTTGGCGTCCACCGTGGAGATAAGAATAATAGTGATTACTCGGTACAAACTTTCATACCACACTATTTTTCACTTGCTCTTTAAAGTATCTTTAGTTCCACGATCGATGTCGAACGCTCAGTCAACACCCCCATGTTGACAATGATTTTGGCCACCACTATGAGAATGATAACATAGCACGACGGAACGGTGTAATCCCGGTCGATTTTGAGTTCTGATTGTAGATCCAATTGACATCATCTCGCATATGTATCTCCATGCAAATTTGGCTATTGATCTCGAGAGTAGCATCCGGATGGATGTTCGATTAGCTGATCAAAGCACATATGGCGACGAAGATAGCGAGATTAACTGTGGTGATCTTCAAAATGTTGCAGGTTCAATAGGCAGCAATAGCCCATCTCCAAAATAAGAATCACCCATCAAGCATGATCGAGCCCAAGCCATCACAGAAAGTTGGACATATGGTCGAATCAATTTCGAGGAAATTGAACGAGAAAGAACCAGGGCGCGATCCTGCAATCATAAAGACACTCAAAGAACTGACAAAACAAGTTGAGTTGGGGGCAAAGAATATTGAGGCAAATGACAACAAGGTGGAAACTTACAACTCCAAGATCGATCAAATCTTAGGGGCACCATCGATATTGAAGTGTCAGTGAGCACGTGATTTTTTCCCTGTATGAATTATTCCCATAAATTCAAGGAAATAATTATTTTCCATTATTTGCAATTTCATAGATCTTTGTAGCATTTTTGTTAATTATTTGCATTTGTATGTGCATATTTATTTTATTTAATTCATGAAAAATAAAAAAAATAATTGCATTTTTATTTAGGATTTAATTTTGCATTTTTGAACTATTAGTAATTTAGTTGTTTTACAAAAATAGAAATCACAAAAAAAACTCATTTTGCATTTTTAACTTTTAATCTTAAACTTGGTAGTTTTTCTATTAATGCGGGAATTAATAATTTGTTGTAAATACTATGTTGGGTAATTAATATACTTTGGTAGGTTAATTTAGTTTTAAAAATTAATTTAGGGGTTTAATTTTAATTTGAAAAGAAAAGGAAAAGAAGTTGAAAGAGAGGCATTGGTTTTGGGTTCAATTCTAAGCCCAAACCCTCGCCCCAACTCAGTCGAACCCCACCTGACCAAACGACCTCGTTTTACCCTACCCCCTCTCAACCGTTGGATCACATTGATCCAACGGACCGAAGATCGACCTTCCCAAGGTATATAGCTGTCTGAACGACCCCCCATTCCATTTCCCCTCATTCCGTCTTCCTCAAACCCTAGAGATGTCGCCTCAAATCCCCACAACCTCCGCCTTTCTTTGCCCACCGAAAATCTCCTTCCGCCGGTTCAGGTGGCCCAATTATCTCCAAATTGATACCATATAATCCCATTACCTTCCTTTGTCTAAATCTCCACTCCATTTTCCTTGGATACCCCTCAAAGTCCTCTGATTTCATATCTATATCCAACACATAAAAAACCTAAAATCCCCAAGTCTACCAAGGTTACACCATGCGACTCCATACCTCTTTCACTCTCCAAATACGTTCTTGTTTCCCATCGAATTAGCCCGTCAATGTTGGAGCAAGGTTCTGGAAAGCCCTAGTTCTCGCCCTATGTTCTTTTTTGGGTCAGTAAAGTGGAGTGAACCCAAACCATCATTAATCATTTGTTTTTTTAAGGACAATCAATGTTCATTTTCTTCTGCAAGAGGGCCATTCAAGTTCATATAGGGTTTTTCCTGAAGCAGTTTTGGCGTAATTTTCTTTTACTTTGTGTCCATTGGTATCCCTCTGATCTTCTCATTTTGTTCTTCCATTTCTTTCTTCATAAGTTTTGGTTCTTGTTTGATTGCATGAATTATGTTTCTGGCTTGAAATTCATTAGTTAGTTTATATGCCTAATTGTTAATAACAATTGGTTTTATAGGGGGTTAGTTTAATTTGGTTTCAATTCATCGGGTTTTCATTCTTTTAGCTTTTTTAATTTATGTTGGTCAATCAATAGTTTTAGGTTTCATTTTATATTTGTTAATTAATTCTGGAATTGAAGCATTAAAGGCTAGTAAAGTGTAGTTTATCGCTTTGTATTAATTCTTGTTCCAATGGTATTTTCTAAGTCTATGCTTGTGTGAGAATGACTTAGGTGTAATTCAAGATTGGTTGATTTGAACGTGTTTTAGAAATCAATAGTTTTCTAGCATTTTTGGAAACTCCATTTAAAGTTCTTGTAGTAGACCCATTCTTCATGAATTAATGAGATTCACCAGTTGTTAGATAGATTCTTAGCTTTGAAGTTCATTCATTTTTAATCCATCTAAAGGCATTAACTCGTTTGTTTTCTGTTTGTTATGTTTGTAAGTATGAAAAAGTGTCTGATATATCCTTTTGTACTATGGTAAATTATTTAAAATTATCCCCCGTTATACTATTGGGCCATAAAAGTTCCTACCGTTCAACTATTTGGAAATTTGCCCTTACTTTGACGGAACTGCCACATGGCATCCATCTTTGCCTCTTTTTAAATCTGAACACGTGGCACTTCTGTCAAAGTAAGGGCAGATTTGTTAGGATAGTTGGACGGTAGGGACTTTTATGGCCAAATAGTATAACGCGAGGCAATTTTAAATAATTTACCATAGTACAAGGATATATCAGACCCTTTTTCGTTGTAAGTATATAGAACTTTAGGGGGTAATTGAATCATTAGGAACTTTAGGGGGTAGTTTGGGGATTTTTTAACCTAGGGGAATCTTACCTAACTAATTAGGAAGCTTCTAGTAAGGTGGGGTTTGAAGTGCAATATTGAATAATGTAAAGGAAGGGTTTGAGTGAATTTAATAAAAAAATTAAGAAAGGGTATTTGTTAATAGAGAACTCATTTCTGCTGCCCTAAAAAGGTCCTATATATAAGCCCTATTTTCTGAGAATTAGGCAGAGATCAGACATTGGAAATTGAGAGGCTGAAAAATACTAAAAAAAGCTTTAGGAACAATTAAGCTTTCTCTAGACTAAAAAATACTGAAATTGGCTGAAGAATTGGTTGGTTTTTGTTTCTGAAGTTCCCTGTTAGTCAATTTTTTCAAAAGCTTTAAATGTGTATTGATGATAGTTTACTGTTGTCCCCTTTTTAATCTTGAGCTCATTTCCTTTTGTTGTTTTTGGTTGTTGATCAGATATTCACTGAACTTCATTGACATGTTGAAATGAAAGGGTTGAGGCTGTTTGATTGAGCTAAAAATCAATAATGTTTTGTTCCTTAGATGTTAGTTCTGCATTACATTGGTTTTGTAATGAATTATTTCTCCTCATGTGTATGTTTGTTCTTGTCTATTATATTTAGTGTTGGACAAATGTTTTCTTTCGTTTGTTTAGTTTGAACAAGTTGAAGTTTCTGTTCATATGTGTGGATGGTAGAGAATCAGTGTAGTTGAAATCTCAGCAGAATTAAACATGTTTCAGATATGTTGTAGCATGTCGAAATCAGTGTTTGTTGTGGGAATTTTTTTAAATTTGTTTAAGTTGATATGCATAGGTTTGAAACCAGAAATCTTCAGTTGGAATTTATCCTATTGTTGTATTCTGCTATTTGGAAAATCATGTAGTATTTTACTTCATGAAAATTATTAATTGAATGGCTTCTAAGTTAGTATTCGGTTTATAGTCATTTTCGATAAGTAGAAATGGTCTAGACTATTACATTAAGGGTCGATTATGTACAGAGTTACTCATGGTGTTCTTGTAAGCATGTTTAGTTTGAGGTCGATGTTTAGGTTCAGATATGTTTATTGGACAATCCCATAAGATTTTATTTGTTGTTATATGTATTGAACACATGTTTATTTAGGTTTGAAAATCTCGCAATTGTCTTTTGAAATTAGCTGAAGACAGATTTGAGTATTAATTTCAAAATGGTTGTGTATTGTTGAAAGCCTTATTGGGCTCATGTCGATACTCCTAATTTTTTATGCTTTTTGCGTGCCTTGAAAACTCAAACTCGAGTCCTGCACCAATTGATACTTAGTTCTCAAAAGATTTGCGCTCATGTTGGGCATCGACTTGAGGCCAGCCATAAACAAAAAAAAAATCCACATGTCCTTTGGTATTTGGGGCCAGCTGTTTGAGCCAACATTTCTTTTAATTGCTATTAATCTAAGCCTATTCATCCAATCACGTGTTTGCTTATAATGTTAGTCCATTAGTCTAAAATTAGTCCAAACATTTAGCTTAAAAAGTAATTAGAATTCCTTTAAACTTTCCTAAATTAACTAGGCTCTTAAATGGATTTGAGGCGTTCCGTAAAATCTCAAAACTCATGGTCCTCAGTTAATTAATCTTAATCCTTTAGCAATCGAGGTATTCCATTTAGTTGTATTTTCCATGGCCCTCACAAACTTGAAAGTGCGTAGTTGCTTTAGGCGCACTATTTAAAAAAACAATTCCTAAACTCGGGTGTGAATTTCATGTGACCCAAATCCAAATCTCAAAAATATTAGATAAAACGTGTCGTGGACTGCAGGTGCATTTCATGTGACGTGGTTCAAGACGTGTTTTAGATAATGTTGAATCTTCCTAAAAATAATTTAAAATGTGATTAACAAGTTAAAATATACCATAGGCTAAAACATGTATTAGAATTAGATAATAGGCCAATTGTAATAGTACCACGAAATCTCTGGATGATTAACACCTTCCCTCTAGTTAACGAAATTCTTTATTTAGAATTTCTGGTCGGCGGACTTCAAAAGGAAAGTCGAATTTCCTCAATTTAGCATTTTCAAAATAAACCTGTGACTTGGAACACCAAAATAAACCATTCCAAGTGGCGACTGTGAAAAATCAAATAAATAATATCACTTAATTTGAAAAAACTCCCTTATACCTTTCCGGGGTATAGGAAAAAGGAGGTGTGACAGTTGTGGCAACTCTGCTAGGGACAAGAACCCAAAACTTCTAGTTCAGGATTCAGAATTTGAGTTTGGAATATCTGTTGTAGTTGACTTTATTTATTATCTGATTTTATTACATGTTTGAGCCTAATGTGCAAAATGTTGTTTTTACTGTTTTGATATTGCTTGGACTGTATATAAACTGTTAGGAAAACTTTATCTCTCTGAGTCTTCAAATCATCTTGGAAGTGTGCACTTCCCGTGTCTCTTTTTCTGTTAGAGTCATATTCCAATTTTAGAATGAGGTTTGGAAAAGTTGCAAAGTTGGTGAAGCTTCTATATTCCTGATATGCTGCCCCCTCAGATCGAGCTATCTGCTAGGGTAAGCCAGGTCTAGAACAAATAAACCCAGGTTTTAAAACCTAGTATAGCATAGCCTCATGCTGGATCCGTAGTAGGAACACTTGTTTGCATCACGTGCATTTGACTTTAGGGACTCAACACATGGGTTGGGTCCGTCTAGGACAGTTGTGCCCAAAATCAGAACTATTCAAGTTTGATTCTCACTCGATGTGGGATACGTAGACAACCCTCATCGGGTCTAACTACTTTTGAAAAAAATAAAAAATATGAAGTGTTGTTATTTTGCCATAAATAAATTAGGTAGCGCCATTCTTGCCCAAAATAGCCAGAAGTGCCCCAAATGGCGCCGTTATGCTGTTTGTGCAAGAATAGCCACCTAAGGCCCCTTTTCAAATTTTGGATGATTAGCAAAAACAACCCTAAAATTATTTTTTAACTATCTTGATGTGCTGAAGGGTTGTATTCGCAAGAATGTTTTGTTCCAATTTTTGTGAAATAGGTGTTATTTTAGAGTCAAAGCAAATCACAGTCTTTTAATTAATCACCTTTAATAAATATGCAGTATGAGCACAATTGAAATGAACCTTTTACAATATGCGAGATCCCCTTAGAACTACATATGTGGTGGCATGATTTGGATAGGTTAACAGAAAAATTGTGATAAAAGCTTTTGGTGGTCTTGTTGGGCTTCTGAATATTAAGACGAGGAATGATATAATTGAGGCTTTGATACCTTTCTGGGACCTAGCATATAATGTGTTCCATTTTGCTGATTTTGAGATAACTCCTACGCTTGAGGAAATAGCATGCTACGTCGGCTTCAGTAGGAATCTCAAAAATCAATACCTGATGGCACCTAGAACATTGGCTCTCATAAGTTTATGGACCTGTTAAGCATCAGTCGGGAAGTTCAAGAGGGCTATTCAAGTTCATATAGGGTTTTTCCTGAAGTAGTTTCGGGGTAATTTTCTTTTACTTTGTGTCAATTGATATCCTTCTGATCTTCTCATTTTTTTCTTCAGTTTCTTTCTTCGTATGTTTTGGTTCTTGTTTGATTGCATGAATTATGTTTCTGGCTTGAAATTCATTAGTTAGTTTATATGCCTAATTGTTAATTACAATCGGTTTTATAGGGGGTTAGTTTAATTTGGTTTCAATTCATCAGGTTTTCATTATTTTTGCTCTTTTAATTTATGCTGGTCAATCAATAGTTTTAGGTTTCATTTTATATTTGATAATTAATTCTGGAACTGAAGCATTAAGGCTAGTCAAGTGTAGTTCATCGCTTTGTATTAATTCTTGTTCCAATGGTATTTTCTAAGTCTATGCTTGTGTGAGAATGACTTAGGTGTAATTCAAGATTGGTTGATTTGAGCGTGTTTTAGAAATCAATAGTTTTCTAGCATTTTTGGAAACTCCATTTAAAGTTCTTGTAGTAGACCCATTCTTCATGAATTAATGAGATTCACCATTTGTTAGATACATTCTTAGCTTTAAGTTCATTCATTTTTAATCCATCTAAAGGCATTAACTCGTTTGTTTTCTGTTTGTTATGTTTGTAAGTATGAAAAAGTGTCTGATATGTCCTTTTGTATTTATTTAAAATTATCCCCCGTTATACTATTGGGCCATCAAAGTTCCTACCGTCCAACTATCTATAAATTTGCCATTACTTTGACGGAAGTGCCACGTGGCATCCATCTTTGCCTCTTTTTAAATCTGGACACGTGGCACTTCCGTCAATGTAAGGGCAGATTTGTTAGGATTACGGTAGGGACTTTTATGGCCAAATAGTATAACGAGAGGCAATTTTAAATAATTTACCATAGTACAAGGATATATCAGACCCTTTTCCGTTGTAAGTATTTAGAACTTTAGGGGGTAATTGAATAATTAGGAACTTTAGGGGGTAGTTTGGGGATTGTTTAACCTAGGGGAATCTTACCTAACTAATTAGGAAGCTTCTAGGAAGGTGGGGTTTAAAGTGCAATATTGAATAATGTAAAGGAAGGGTCTGAGTGGATTTAATAAAAAATTTAAGAAAGGGTATTTGTTAATAGTGAACTCATTTCTGCTGCCCTAAAAAGGTCCTATATATAAGCCTTATTTTCTGAGAATTAGGCAGAGATCAGACCTTGGAAATTGAGAGGCTGAAAAATACTAAAAAAAGCTTTAGGAACAATTAAGCTTTCTCTAGACTAAAAAATACTGAAATTGGCTGAAGAATTGGTTGGTTTTTGTTTCTGAAGTTCCCTGTTAGTCAATTTTTTCAAAATCTTTAAAAGTGTATTGATGATACTTTACTGTTGTCCCCTTTTTAATCTTGAGCTCATTTCCTTTTGTTGTTTTTGGTTGTTGATCAGATATTCACTGAACTTCATTGACATGCTGAAATGAAAGGGTTGAGGCTGTTTGATTGAGCTAAAATTCAATAATGTTTTGTTCCTTAGATGTTAGTTCTGCATTACATTGGTTTTGTAATGAATTATTTCTCCTCATGTGTATGTTTATTCTTGTCTATTATATTTTTAATTTACGTTTATAGTGTTGGACAAATGTTTTCTTTCGTTTGTTTAGTTTGAACAAGTTGAAGTTTCTGTTCATATGTGTGGATGGTAGAGAATCAGTGTAGTAGAAATCTCAGCAGAATTAAACATGTTTCAGATATGTCGTAGCATGTCGAAATCAGTGTTTGTTGTGGGAATTTTTTTAATTTGGTTTAAGTTGATATGCATAGGTTTGAAACCAGAAATCTTCAGTTGGAATTTATCCTATTGTTGTATTCTGCTATTTGGAAAATCATGTAGTACTTTACTTCATGAAAATTATTAATTGAATGGCTTCTATGTTAGTATTCAGTTTATAGTCATTTTCGATAAGTAGAAATCGTCTAGGCTATTACTTTAAGGGTCGATTATGTACCGAGTTACTCATGGTGTTCTTGTAAGCATGTTTAGTTTGAGGTCGATGTTTAGGTTCAGATTTGTTTATTGGACAGTCCCATAAGATTTTATTTGTTGTTATATGTGTTGAACAGATGTTTAATTAGATTTGAAAATCTCGCAATTGTCTTTTGAAATTAGTTGAAGACTGATTTGAGTATTTATTTCCAAATAGTTGTGTATTGTTGAAAGCTCTATCGGGCTCATATCGATACTCCTAATTTTTGATGCTTTTTGCGTGCCATGGAAACTCGAACTCGAGTCCTGCACCCTTTGATACTTAGTTCTCAAAAGATTTGGGCTCATGTTGGGCATGGAATTGAGGCCAGCAATAAACAAAAAAATCCACATGTCCTTTGGTATTTGGGGCCAGTTGTTTGAGCCAACATTTCTTTTAATTGCTATTAATCTAGGCCTATTCATCCAATCACGTGTTTGCTTCTGATGTTAGTCCATTAGTCTAATATTAGTCCGAACATTTATCTTAAAAAGTAATTAGAATTCCTTTAAGCTTTCCATAATTAACTAGGCTCTTAAATGGATTTGAGGCGTTCCGTAAAATCTCAAAACTCATGGTCCTCACATAATTAATCTTAATCCTTTAGCAATCGAGGTATGCCATTTAGTTGAATTTTCCATGGCCCTCACAAACTTGAAAGTGCGTAGTTGCTTTAGGCGCACTATTTTTTTTAAAAAACAATTCCTAAACTCGGGTGTGAATTTCATGTGACCCAAATCAATATCTCAATAACATTAGATAAAACGTGTCATGGAATGCAGGTGCATTCAATATGACGTGGTTCAAGACGTGTTTTAGATAACGTTGAATCTTCCTAAAAATAATTTAAGATGTGATTAACAAGTTAAAATACACCATAGGATAATACATGTATTACAATTTGATAATAGGCCAATTATAATAGTTTAAGAGACCGTGCTAGTACCACGAAATCTGAGGATGATTAACACCTTCCCTCTGGTTAACGAAATTCTTTATTCAGAATTTCTGGTCTGCAGACTTCAAAAGGAAAGTCGAATTTCCTCAATTTGGGATTTTCAAAATAAACCTGTGACTTGGAATACCAAAATAAACAATTCCAAGTGGCGACTCTAAAAAAATCAATTAAATAATATCTCTTTAATTGAAAAAACTCCCTTATACCCTTCCAGGGTATAGGAAAAAGGATGTGTGACAGTTGTGGCAACTCTACTAGGGACAAGAACCCAAAACTTCTAGTTCAGGATTAATAATTCGAGTTTGGAATATCTGTTATAGTTGACTTTATTTATTATATGATTTTATTACATGTTTGAGCCTAATGTGCTAATAATCGTTTTTAACCATTTTGATATTGCTTGGACTGTATATAAACTGTTAGGAAAACCTTTTCTCTCTGAGTCTTCTAATCATCTTGGAAGTGTGCACTTCCCGTGTCTCTTTTTCTGTTATAGTCATATTCCAATTTTAGAATGGGGTTCCGACAAGTTGCAAAGTCGGTGAAGCTTCTGTATTCCCGATATGCTGCCCCCTCAGCTCGAGTTGTCTGTTAGGGTAAGCCAGGTCTAGAACAAATAAACCCAGGTTTTAAAACCTAGTATAGCATAGCCTCATGCTGGATCCATAGTAGGAACACTTGTTTGCATCACGTGCATTTGACTTTAGGGACTCAACACATGGGTTGGGTCCGTCTAGGACAGTTGTGCCCAAAATCAGAACTATACAAGTTTGATTCTCACTCGATGTGGGATACGTAGACAACCCTCATCGGGTCTAACTACTTTTGCAGAAAACAAAAAATATGAAATATTGTTATTTTGCCATAAATAAATTAGGTAGTGCCATTCTTGCCCAAAATAGCTAGAAGTGCCCCAAAAGGCCCCGTTATGCTGTTTGTGCAAGAATAGCCACCTAAGGCCCGTTTTCAAATTTTGGATGATTAGCAAAAACAACCCTAAAATTGTTTTTTTAACTATCTTGATGTGCTGAAGGGCTGTATTCGCAAGAATGTTTTTTTCCAATTTTTCTGAAATGGGTGTTATTTTAGAGTCAAAGCAAATCACAGTCTTTTAATTAATCACCTTTAATAAATACACAGTATGAGCACAATTGAAAATGAACCTTTTACAATCCGCGAGAACCCCTTAGAACTACATATGTGGTGGCATGATTTGGAGAGGTTAACAGAAAAATTGTGATAAAAGCTTTTGGTGGTCTTGTTGGGCTTCTTAATATTAAGACGAGGAAGGATATAATTGAGGCATTGATACCCTTCTGGGACCTAGCATATAATGTGTTCTTTTGCTGATTTTGAGATAACTCCTACGCTTGAGGAAATACCAGGCTACGTCGGCTTCAGTAGGAATCTCAAAAATCAATACATAATGGCACCTAGAACACCGGATCTCATAAGTTTTTGGACCTGTTAAGCATCAGTCGGGAAGTTCAAGACAGAAATTTGGCCAAAGTAAATCACCTTTAATAAATATACAGTATGAGCACAATTGAAAATGAACCTTTCGCAATCTGCAAGATCCCCTTAGAACTACATATGTGGTGGCATGATTTGGAGAGGTCAACAAAAAAATTGTGATAAAAGCTTTGGGTGGTCTTGTTGGGCTTCTGAATATTAAGACGAGGAAGGATATAATTGAGGCTTTGATACCCTTCTGGGACCTAGCATATAATGTGTTACATTTTGCTGATTTTGAGATAACTCCTATGCTTGAGGAAATAGCAGGCTACGTTGGCCTTAGTAGGAATCTCAAAAATCAATACCTGATGGCACCTAGAACACTGACTCTTATAAGTTTCTGGACCTGTTAAGCATCAGTCGGGAAGTTTAAGACGGAAATTTGGCCGAAGGGTTCTGTACATTCTATTTCTTGTACCGACGTTGCGGGAACTCCCGCGATTTTGAGATGCCAGATACCAGTCTTACTCACTCGGGAACAAAGATAAGTGGGAATCTCGGCGAGGATTAGCTTTTATTATGGTGTTCCTGGGGGTTCTGATTTTTCCAAGAAAAGAAAAGATGGAAACATATAATTAGTCTTTTGGGGATAGCCGACTTCATGACTAAAAAGGAAAATGACACCATTCTACCGATGATCTTGACATAGATTTACCGAGCTCTAATTGTCTACCAAGGAGGGGGAAAATTCTTTGAAGGATGCAATATGCTTCTGCAACTCTGGATGAACACCTTTGCCACGCCCAAGGTACGTGAACCGTGGCATGACCGATCTTGAATGCATTGAAAAACATGAACAACGGATGGAGGGCCATAAATTCCCGGAAGGTACAGAAGCATGGTTTTTTCACCTGAGCTCCTTGACTGCAAATAAGATTGAATGGGCATTCGAGTGGCTCTCGATCAGTGAAGTCATTTATATTTCGGCCAAGGTATGTTTTTGATATTGATGGGTCTCCGGAGCATTCAGCCTTATGTCCCTTACAAAGTTCTATGCCAGTTAGGCAAGTACCAGATGGTCCAACACGATGAGGATTTGAGTCGATAGGTTATCAAATTAGAACCAAAGACTGCTTTTCCAAAAGAAAGGGTGCGTTAGATTTGGCATCAATGTAGGTTCTTAAACCCAAATACGCAGGTACGAGATTTATCCAGAGGCGAGTTGGAGCCTAGTTACACAGCTTGGTATGGTAAAAGGTCCAAGTCCATCAAGAGCCCGAACGATCCACAAAAAGGCCCTGTCCAACGGTTCACTAATGGAGTACATGAGCAGTGGGATTGGTTGGCCAAAGAAAATGAGTATAGGAATACCATAGGCAAGCTGGAAAAGCAAGTCAAGGATCTTCGATTTGAAAATGGTCTACAAGCTGCCGCGGATTAGGGTGAGAAGAAAAATCTAGCCAAGGAAAATGATGCCCTTCGAGGCCAAATTCGGGAAATGAAAATAGCAGCCGAAAACCCCGTCAGAAGTGCAAAAGATGAAAAACTTACAAATGACCTCAGGCGAAAGGTGGGTTAATATTGTTTTGATCTGAACAAGGCAGAGGGTGAACTAGCAAAGGCGCGAACAAAATGGCTAAAAATACGTGGGAACGAGCGCGGTGGGATAAGCAGTTAAAAGAGAAATATGACAATGGGGTCATGGGGTTGAAGAAAAAGATCACTGTCCTTGAGAACAAAATGACTAAGCAGGCAAAAGATTTCAAAGAAGAAAGAGAACATTGCTGTGCCATGATGTCGCAGCTAGAAAAAGACATACAACGGCTTCAAGTGCAACACTATATGGCTAAAGTAGTTTTGGGAGCTAAGACTCAACAGATCAGGCGTTTGCTTCAAGAAAAAGATACCATCAGGGAGAGGGATCAAGCCATTGCTGATTACATCGTCATGAAGTGCCACAAATGTGAAGACATGACTAGAACCACCTTTTTTGCGACGGTAATGACCTTTGTTCGCCAAATAAAGAGTGACTTGGAGAGTCTTCAAGGGGATCTCGCGCATAGGCTCGTGACGAGACCGGCTAATGTCCCACGAGCCCCTAGAGCAATTGATGCATTGATGTATTCATTATTTTCATTTGAATCTATATTTTCTTTTTCTTTGATGGAATATGTCTTCGAGTATGTATTTTCATCTTTCTGTTGGAATATGTTAGTCCCCTCTTTTTTTCGAGTCTGTTATTTTGATGATTAAATTCTGTAGGATGATCCGTCATAATCAAAATGCTTTTATTGTATGAAAAATTTGAAAATCCCAATTGTTTTTATTTATACTCTAGAACTATGCTTGGTCTGATTAATGTGGCGTCATGATATGTAGGCAATCCCCATAGATTTGATCATAACCAAAAACTAAAAAAAATTTAAAAAAGAGAGAGAAAACAAGAAACTGTGATAATAAAACAATAGCAAAACAAGAGAGAAAAATGAGAGAATAAAGAACAACGAGAAACCAAGCAAAGAAATTAAAGAGCGAAAAAGAGATGTTGCAAAATGGAAACTAAGGAAAGCCGGAAAGACGCAAGCAACCGATCAAATGCATAATAAGAATGGTTAACTTCTTAGATGCATTGCATCCCTAACGTGCGATTGCCTATCTGTTAAACCCTACCCCTTTTTTCGTCCCACATTTTTCTCAATCCCAGGAACCTCCCACTGTTGATTAATATCCAGGTTTCCCCATTTACCACCACTACCATAGCACCACTTCTCAAACACCACAAGCTACAACACCCAACCAATTCTATATCTTCCTCCAACATCCACCCCTATTTTCATGGCACCCTCACTCGCTACACTCTACTGATCCTCTAGTGAGCTTCTATTCCAGGACCAAGATAACCAATACTATCCCCCGAAGCCTACTTTGAAAGCTCTAGAACCTTACGCTTTCACTCCCCGTTTCGACGTCCCTGTTGAGACTGAGAAACCACCTAAAAATCTAGAACATGAGGAAATGTTCAGGAAGGTTAAAAGCCTAGAACAGTCATTCAGAAACATGCAGAGATTGGGAGGCTAGGTGAGCATGGCCTACAAAGATTTGTATCTATTTCCTAATGTTCTGTTGCTGGAGGGATTAAAGATGCTAAAGTTTGATTTGTATGATGGGAATGGAGACCCAATGGCTCACTTGAGAGGATTTTGTAGTAAAATGAGAGGATCTAGTGGGAAAGATGAGTTATTGATGGCATACTTTAGCCAGAGTCTGAGTGGTTTGGCATTGGAGTTGTACGCTCGTTAGGATCATGGCAGATGATATACATGGGATGATTTGGCCCAAGCATTCGCTTGTCATTTCCAATACAATCTCGAGATTGTTCCAAATCATTTGTCTCTAACAAAGATCGAGAAGAAGCTTAGTGAACGTTTCAGGGAGTATGGTATTCATTAGAGAGAACAAGCAGCAAGAGTTGACCCTCCGATGAAGGAGAGCGAAATGGTGGATTATTTTCTGTAGGCTCTAGAGCCTACTTACTTTGGCCATCTAGTATCGGCCATAGGCAAGTCCTTCAACGAGGTAGTGAAGATGGGTGGCATGGTGGAAAAAGGGCTTAGATCAAATAAAATCATGAGTTACTCGGCTATTAAGGCAACTACCGAAGTCATCCAGAACGGTACTGGGGGAGTGATCGGTAAGAAGAAGAAAGAAGATGTGGCAACAATTGATTCAGGGTCATGGATTGGACCTAGGTGCCCGTCACACTGTTATATTCAGTCTCGACCCCACTACCAAAACAACATCCAAACCCCATATAATCCACCACAACATTACTACCCACCACCAGACCCTCAGATTTCTATCCACCATGCCCAATCATATACCCAACCTCCTCCCTATACACAATAACGAGCACTAGCCCCATGAAACACCTACCGAACTCCATACAATGTTTACCCACCCCATGAGCCTTCCAAAACCCCGCTGGCCCAGTTTGTTGTCCCAATCAAGCATTTAAAATGAGAGGTTGTAGCAAAAGAAGACCTTCACCCTATTGGGGGAGTCCTATACTAGTTTGTTCCACAGACTGAGATAATTGGATATGCTGAGTCCAATTGTGTCGATATTTCCAAACCCTCCTCCAAAGAATCTTGATTACTCTGTAAGTTGTGAATATTGTTCTGGCACTCCAGGGCATGATACAGAGAAGTGCCGGCACTTGAAAAATGCTATCCAGGAGCTCAATGACACAAATCGAATCGAAGTCCAAACTCTGGAGGAACCCAACATTAACCATGATTCATTACCAACCTACGATGAGATAAACATGATCGAGATAGTCCACAAAGGAGGGGAGCACAAGAAGCCCTTACAGTCCGTTATGATGATTCGGTCCAGTGAGGCCAAGTTAGTCAAAAAACTAATGTTTGAAGGATCAGTAAACAAGTTGAACATGACAAGAGGTGAGCCACCTATGGTAGTCAAGAAAGGATCCCCAAATGATGTTGCAGTAAAGAAAGATAAGTCAAAAGTGGTTGTTCCAGGGTTGGCAAACAAGCTCATCATAATTGTAGAGGATACCCGTGCAGACCCTTTCATCATCAAGCCTGTAACTCAGTTGTTAGTAATCAGCACCAAGGCAATCCCATGCAATTATAAATAGGTAATAGTGACATACAAGGGAAAGGAAGTAACAGAATAAGTCAATGAGTCCCAAGGACTAACTCGTTTGGGGAGATGATTTGCCCCAAAAGAACTGAAGAAAGCTAAGGCATCCAAAGACAACACGATTCTAGTAAAGAAAGCAGTTAATAAGGAAGAAGCGGAAGAATTTCTGAGAAAAATGAAAGTACAAGACTACTCCATTATGGATCAGCTGAGAAAGACACCCGCTCGGATTGTATTGCTTTCATTGCTGATTCATTCAGATGAGCATCGTCGGGCCTTAATGAAAATCTTGAATGAATCTCATGTCCCCCAAGAAATTTTAGTAAACTTTTTTGAAAATAATCCCAAAAAAATATTTGAGGCAAATATGGTCACTTTCTCTGACGACGAGTTGCCTGTGGAAGGTACTGAATGCAACATGGCTCTCTACCTGGCAGTGAAATATGAAGACTCTGTAGTCACTAGGGTTCTAGTTGATAATGGCTCTAGTGCGAACATTTTCCCTCTCTCTACTCATAACAAGCTAAAAGTTAATGATGAGAGGATTCACAAGACCATCATATGAGTCCGAGGTTTTGACGGTTGAGGGAAAGACTCGGTGGGTGATATAATGCTTGAATTGACAATAAGAATGGTAATTCACCATGGATTTCCAAGTATTGGATATAGCCATCTCTTACTATTTGCTGTTGGGACGGCCTTGGATACATGCCGCCAAAGTAGTCCTGTCCACTTTGCATCAGATGGTCAAGTTTGAGTGGGATAGACAAGAGATTATCATGCTTGGAAAAGAAAGCGTGCATTCTCGCAGTGATGCCTCCGTCCCATTTATCGAGGCCAAAGATGACAAGGGGCCATGGGTCTACGAAGTCTTTGAAACAGTACCAGTCGAGAAGGTTCCAGAAGGGAAACATGTTCTGAATCTAAGGATGGCCTCTGCATCCGTCATGGTGGCTTTTGAGATATTGAAAAACAATTTTGTACCAGGGAAAGGTCTAGGTGCATCTCTACAGGGTATCGTACAATTAGTGTCCCTCAAGCTTTGGGCATGTTTGGTCTTGGATTCAAACCTACAGTGGGAGATTTGAAAAGTGCTAAAAGGTTGAAATGGAAAGTGTAGGCACTTCTAAAGCCTATTCCCCATCTTTTTAGGTCATTTGTCAAGTCCAGTGCCAGAAAACGCCTAATGACAACAGTTCCAAGTTCTGTGGTTAACATCGATGAAGTGTTATATGAAAGGTTACGAAGGTTGTTTGATGATGAGAACATGGTAGAAGTTGGATTAGGTTCTAACAAAGCAGATGTGCAGTTTGTCAGGCCGAATGCAAAGCTTAACAATTGGAAGGCTACTCCTCTCCCTACACGGAAGGAGTTTTGGTAGTTTGCTTTGATTTTCTTTCATTTTATCTGGATTATTCGAGGCTTGTAATTCATATTTTATTTTTTTGTCCATTTGGATGTGCAAACCCTGTTATCCTTTACTTTCAATGAAATGCAATTTCCCCTTTCCATCAGTCATGACAGTTTTATTTTTTGTTTTGTTTTCTTTTATGTATAGTTATTTTTATGCTGGTTTTAATAACATTACATGCATGATGAATCTCCAGCCCGATAGTAAAAGTCAATCTAATTCTGAAATAATAATTCAAGAAATAAAGTGCGATGATGAATCAGAATATGATGAGGATGAGGCCTTTGAAGAGATTAGTAAGGAACTAAATCATTTTGAAAAAAACCCAATCCTAACCTGAATGATATGGAAGCAATCAATTTAGGGGACACAGATAATGTTATAGAAACTAAGATAAGTGTCCATCTTGAACCGCAGATCATAGAAGAAATAACAAATCACTATTTGAATATAAAGATATTTTTTCATGGTCATGTAATGACATGCCGGGTCTAAGCACTGATTTGATGGTCCACAAATTGCTCACTGACCCGACATTCCCTCCCATCAAGCAGAAGTTGTGAAAGTTCAAAACTGACATAAATATGAAGATTAAGGACGAAATCACCAAACAGTTAGACGTGAAGGTCATTCGAGTCATACGATATCCCACTTGGTTAGCTAATGTTGTGCTAGTACCAAAGAGGATGGCAAGACCAGAGTGTGTGTTGATTACCGCAACCTCAACAAAGCAAGTCCAAAGGATAATTTTCTAATGTCAAATATCCACATTTTGATTGATAATTGTGTCAAGCATGAGATTGGATCTTTTGTGGACTGCTATGTTGGGTATCATCAAATTATATTGGATGAGGAAGATGCGGAAAAGACATCTTTCATCACACCATGGGGAACTTGTTGCTACTAGGTAATGCCATTCTATTTGAAAAATGCTGGGGGAACTTACATGAGGGAAGTGACGACTATGTTTGATGACATAATACACAAAGAGGTTGAGGTTTATGTGGATGTTGTGATCATAAAGTCAAAGAAGCAGGCCGACCACGTCGGACATTTGAGGAAATTTTTCATATGCTTCACAAGTATAACCTTAAGCTCAACCTCGCCAAGTGCGCATTTGGTGTTCTATCCGAAAAACTGTTGGGATTCATAGTCATCCATTGAGTCATTGAGTTCGACCCATTAAATATCAAAGATATCCAAGAGTTTCCTCCTCCAAGGAACAAGACTAAGGTGATGAGTCTGTTAGGGAGGCTGAACTACATCAGCAGGTTTATTGCTCAGCTAACAAAATCCTGTGAGCCTATCTTCAAGTTCCTAAAGAAGGATGTTGCGGTCAAGTGGATTGATCAGTGTCAAGAAGCATTTGATAAGATAAAGGGGTACTTGTCAAACTCACCTATGTTGGTCCCATCGGAACTAGGGAGACCTCTAATTCTTTACTTGACAGTACTGCATAATTCATTTGTTGTGTTAGGTCAGTATGGCATTACTGGCAGGAAGGAGCAAGTCATCTACTTCTCAACAAGACGTTCACTTCCTATAAGTTTAAATTCACATACCTTGAAAGGACATGTTGCACCCGGACTTGGGTAGCACAGAAGTTGAAGCAATATTTGACATCCTACACTACTTACCTCATTTCTCGCTTGGATCTGTTAAAGTATATCTTTCAAAGGCTACACCCACAGGGAGATTTACAAGTGGCAGATTTTGCTCACGGAGTTGGACATTACCTATGTGACTCGGACCGCAATGAAAGCCCAATCACTGGACGATCATTTGGCCAAGAAACCGGTGATGAAAAATATGAGCCATTGAGAACTTATTTTCATGATGAAGAGGTGATGGATATTGATGAGTTAGAGTAGGGTTTAGTCATATTCCAAGGATCCATAATGAGGTTGACGATGCTTTTGCTACCTTGGTGTCAATGTTGCACCATCCGGACAAAGAATATGTCGATCATCTGCATATTCAAGTCCATGATCAACATGCTTGCTTTAACATGGTGGAAAAAGAACTTTATGGTGAACCGTGATTTCATGACATCAGGGAGTGCATCAGAATGGGGTATATCCTGTGCAAGCCACGTGGGATCAAAAGAGAACAATTCGATGGTTGGCAAGTGAATTTTTCTTAAGTGGAAGGGTTTTGTATAAAAGAACTCCAGATATTGGATTTAAGATGCATAGATACTAGACAACCACGACTATCATGACCGAAGTACATTCTGGAGTCTGCAGCCCGCATATGAGTGGGTATGTTCAGGCGAAAAAATCCTTTGAGCAGGTTAGTATTGGGTCACCATGGAGAGACATTGTATTAGTTTTGTGCGCAAGTGTCATCAATGCCATGTACAGAAAGATTTGATTCATTCTCTGACAACCGAATTGCACACAATGTCCGTACCATGGCATTTCGTTGCTTGGGGCGTGGATGCCATTGGACCAATTCAGACAGTAGCATATAATGGGCACATGTTCATTTTGGTGGACATTGGTTATTTCACAAAAGAGGTTGAAGCTAAAACTTTCAAGTATGTGACCAAGAAAGAAGTGGTCAATTTTGTTTAATCAAATATCATTTATTGGTTTGGGATCCCAAAGGTGATCATTACAGATAATAGTGCTAATCTCAACTGTTATTTGATGAAAGAGGTATGTCAATAGTTTAAGATTACGCATCACAATTCCACCCCATATTGCCCCAAGGAGAATGGAGTAGTCGAGGCAGCCAATAAGAATATAAAGAAGATACTTCAGAAAATGGTGGAAGGTTCCAGGAAATGGCATGAAAAGTTGCCCTTTGTGTTGTTGGGTTATCGTACCACTGTTTATACTTCAGCATGTGCAGCTCCTTATTTGTTGGTATATGGCACTGAAGCAGTGATACCTACAGAAGTTGAAATCCCATCCCTTCAGATTGTTGCTGAGGCCACAATTGCTGATGATGAGTCAGTCAAAACTCGTTTGGAGCAGTTGAGTTTGATTGATGAGAAAATATTGGCAGTAGTGCGTCATGGTCAGTTGTATCAAAAGGGAATGGCAAGAGCGTACAATAAAAAGGTACATCCCTGGAAGTTCAAAATGGTTCAGCAAGTATTGAAACGCATCCTTCAATACCAGGCCGAAGCAAGAGGAAAGTTCGCCCCAAATTGGCAGGGGCCGTTCATTATAACAAGAGTGTTGTCACATGGTGCTTTGTATTTGATAGATATAGAAGGAAAATGTGTAGATACGACTGTAAACTCTGATGTAGTCAAGAGATATTATGTATGATTTCTTTTGGTTTAAATTGTGTTCGCTTGTACTTGTCATGTTTTTGAAGATTGGGGTGACGAAGGTAATTTGTTCTGCTATCCAAACACTTTATGCTGTGTTACCCTTTTGAGCCTTATTTATTTTCTTTTATACCACTCTTTTAGAATTAGTAGCAAAGTTAAGAAACACAGACACAAAAGGTAAGAAAAGAAGAAAAGAGAGAAAGAGAAGAAAAGAAAGAAAAAAAGGGAAAAAGAAAGAAAGGGAGAAAGAGAAAAAGAAGAGAGAAAAATACAAAAGCAAAGCAATTGCTATGTCATGAACTACGTTCGACCTGATTGTTTTTGAGGATATGTTGGCAGCCTTATGGTTTGGCCCCATCAAAATAAAAATTTAAAGGCCCCCAAGCAAAGAACTGGAGCAGGAGTTGTGGATGTTGTAAGAAATCTAATTCTAAAAGTTATAATTTTGAACCCATTTGAATTGATCTGAGCCTTTTTGATATCATTTCTTTATAACCCTGTCCAAAGTCCACATTATGTCCAAAGAAAGACCTTCCGAATAGTCTTTGAGAGATACCAAGTCAAGCAAGTAAAGGTGATTCATATCAGGGGCAATACTCCAGTCTAAGCAGGAAAAAAATGAGAGTGTTTTATTGGTAAAAATCTTCAAGGGCACCATAAGGCGACGAAAGCTGAGAGAAATAAAAAATGAGAGAGTCTTATTGGTTAATACCCTCACGGGCACCGTAAGGCGACAGTGAGTTGAGAAATGAGCAAACTAGAGATGTTTGTTGGTGAAAGCCCTTCAAGGAACTGCAACCCGAACAATGTCTATGAGTTGGCAGAAAATAATTAGGTTATGGAGATCCTGGGGCACAAAGTATGACAACCGAAAGCTGATTGGTTGAATATACTGAGCTGATTAATCTGAAATGCATATCATGATCATTGGTTCCTGTTACTCCACTCGGATAAGTTTCTTTTCCTTTTCTCCCTCAAACAATTATCCAGATTTGGATTTTCTTCTTTATTCCTAACTCTCAAAGTCGTTGCATTTCATTTCTTTTGGTTTTATTTATCTATGGATTTTTCATGTTAGCTTTGTTTTAGAAAGTAAAGGAATTTCAAAGCTTACTACTAACTTGAAATTGCACAAGGTAAAACATGGCTAGAAATGCCAGAGATAGTATGAAGTAAAGTGGGACATAAAGTGTCAGCAAAAGTTCAATTGGTGGAATGGTTTAGTAATTTCATTAGAGATGTAGAGGCTCAGATAGAAAGGTCAGAAATATAAACCAACAGTTTGGTATAAATCACTCGGGTCATACAGGGTCCTGCGGTTGAGGATCAATCAAAAAGTCAAACAATTCTTGGCCAGTTCAAGGAAGCCAGTAAAAGCAAAGCACCAAGGGAAGAGCCACCTTCAACAAGAATGCCATAAACTAACCACCACATTTTAAACTGGCAAGTTTTTCCTTTGATTTGAAACATGAGCAGAAATTTCATTTGTTTCGGAGAAACCTTCCATAAGGGAAAAACAAGTACTAGATAGGTTTGACCGTAAATTCTCAGGACCCTCATGGGTAATGAGACTTAGTTAAAATTCAATACATTCACGAGTAACAAGATCTAGCATAAATCTTACCCCAAAGAAATGTAAGTTGGCCTTGAAGTTTTTATTTTTTGGATAAGATTCAATTCAAAATTTTCAGGACCCACCTGAAAAATGGGATCTAGCTTTAAGAATCCCATTAGATAACGATATTTAGCTTAAGTTCTGATGTAAGAAAGTATTATTTAGCCTTAAATTTGTTACACATAAGATAAGCCTGAATTTTGTTTTTCAGTACCCTCATGGATAATGGGATGTAGTATTAAGACTTTCTTAGATAACAAGATTTAACAGAAGTCATACCTTTAGAAGATATAGTTTAGCTTTAAAACTTTCATTTTACTAGAAGTTTTCAGGAACCTCTTGGATAATGGATCTAGCTTTCAGATTCTTAGAGATATTTTGTAGCATGATTCAATTAACAATCACAGATGTGCCCAACTACCAAATTGGGGTAGAATATTTTCTTTGTTCTATCTATTTTGCTGAAATCAGGCACTCACATGGAGAGCAAGGGAGAACAACACACGTTTTTAGGATAGAAAGCAGTTCAAGGTCAAGCAATCATGCACCCATTTGGGGAAACAAGGAAAGATAGTTCAAAGGAAAAGCAGTCGCAAGATGAAGTAGTTCAAGTTCAGCAATCAGGAGCTCACCTGAAGAATAAAGGGAAAGCAACAAGGTTCAAAGGAGTTCAACAATTAGGAACCCGCCTGAAGAATGAAGGGAAGCAGCAGTTCAAGTGTTGTTAATCAAGAGCCCAACTGGAGAACAAAGGAAAGTAGTTTAAGTGTTGATAATCAGGAGCCGGCCTAGATAACAAAGGGAAGAAGCAATTGAAGTTCGGCAATCAGGCACCCACCTGGAAAATACATGAAAAAAAAGTTAAGTTCTGGAGGAAAGGAAGATGACTCAAGTGTTGGAAATTAGGAGCCTACCAGGAGAACAAAGGGAAGCAACAATGTTCAAAGGAAGACAAAAATTAGGAGTCCACCCGGAGAACGAAGAGAAAAAATACTATTCAAAGGAAATTTGACAATCAATAGCTCACCCAGAGAACAATGCAATTTTCGGAGGAAAGGAAGATACGTTAAGTGTGGAAATAAGGATCCCACCTGGAGAACAAAGGGAAGACAACAATAGTCAAAGGAAAACGATTCAAGTTCAGCAATCAGGTGCCTACCTGGAGAAAAGGGAAAGCATCATAGATTATAATTCAAGTCAGCAGCAAAGGAATTTCACCTCGATAGTATGAGCCAACAGTTCAACAGGAACTGCAACATCAAATTTGAAGATACATGTAGGATTTTTGTAATGGATGGATCATAGTTTAGTCTAGTTTTTTTATTTTTGTCTTAGTGTAATAAGTAGTTCAGTAAGCAGTAGAAACAACAACAACAGTGAAATCACAGCTTCCTGGTAGTCTCAGCTATCGTAACTTCCCGAACTATACTGACCCAATTTCTTTATAGATAAGGATATGTAAGCAACCTCGCAAGCAGGGTGCGGTGAATTCTTTCAAAAATGCTTCCCATAGAGTATTCAGACGACCAAAAATTGCTTGTATCCACTCACTTTATCTTTGCATGAAAACTCTTCGTGTTTTCGAGAAAAGAGGGGCAGCTCTGAGCATGTGAATTTTGCCCTATATGAATTACTCCCATAAATTCAAGGAAATAAAATTTTCCCATTGTTTGCAATTTCATAGATTTGTAGTATTTTTTTGATAATTGATTGCATTTATCTGTGCACATTTATTTTATTTAATTCATGAGAAATATAAAAAAATACATTCCATTTTATTTTAGGATTTAATTTTGAATTTTTAAATTAATTAGTAATTTAATTGTTTTACAAAAATAGAAAAATCACAAAAATAACACATTTTGCGATTTTAACCTTTTAATCTTAAAACTTGGTAGTTTTTCTTTTAATGTGGGAATTAATTATTTGTTGTAAATACTCTGTTGGGTAATCAATATAATTTGGTAGGTTAATTTAGTTTTAAGAATTAATTTAGGGTTTTAGTTTTAATTTAAAAAGAAAAAGAAAGAAGTTGAAAGAGAGGCTTTGGTTACATTTCTTTATGTTATTTGTACCAATAACCGGTTTATGGATGAGTTGGCTTTGGGCCAAATTGTAACAACCCAATTAAAATCCCCAAAATCTATTCAATTCTAAGCCCAAACCCACGCCCCAACCCGGTCCAACCCCAACAGACCAAACAACCCTGTTTTACCCCTATCCCCTCTCAAGCGTTGGATCACATTGATCCCACAGATCGGAACTCGACCTTCCCAGAGTATATTACTATATGAGCGACCCCCATTCCATTTCCCCTCATTTTGTCTCTCTTAAACCCTAGAGATGTTGTCGTCAAATCCCTGCCGCCTTCGCCTTACTCTGCCCACCGGAAATCGCCTCGCGGCGATTCCTGTGGCCCAAATATATCAAAATTAATACCATATAATCCCCTTGCCTTCCTATTTCTAAATCTCTACTCCATTTTCCTTGAGTACCCCTCAAAGTTATTCGATTTCATATCTGAATCCAAGACCTAAAAAACCTAAACTCCCCAAGTCTACCCAAGTTTACACCATGCGACCCTCACCGCTTTACCACTCCAAATACGTTCTTGTTTACCAATGAATTAGGTCGTCAATGGTGGAGTAAGGGTCTGGAAAGCCTTAGGTCTCTCCCTATATTCTTTTCTGGGTCAACAAGGTCGAGTGAACCCAAACCATCATTAATCGTTTGTCGTTTATTAATGACAATCATTTGTTGACAGTCAAAGTTTCATTTTCTTCTGCAAATGTGCTATTCGATTCATATAGGGTTCTTCCTGAAGAAGTTTTGGGGTAATTTTGTTACTTTGTGTCGATTGGTTTCCCTCTGATCTTCTCCTTTTCTTCTTCTAGTTTCTTTCTTCATACGTTTTTATTGCACGAATTATGTTTTTGGCTTTACGTTCTTTAGTTAGTTTATATGCCTAATTGTTAATAACAATCGCATCTTAGTGCTCAGTTTAATTTGGTTTCAATTCATGAGGTTTTCATTCTTTTTGATCTTTTAATTTATGCTGGTCAATCAATAGTTTTAGGTTTCATTTTATGCTTGTTAATTGATTATGGAACTAAAGAATTAAGGCTAGTCAAGTGTTGTTCATCATTTGCATTAATTCTTATTCCAATGGTATTTTCTGAGTCTATTCTTGTATGAGAATGACTTAGGTGTATTTAAAGATTGATTGATTCGAGCATGTTTTAGAAATTAGTAGTTTTCTAGCATTTTTGGAAGCTCCATTTAGAGTTTTTGTAGTAGACCCATTCTTCATTAATTAATGAGATTCACCAGTTGTAAGATGCATTCTTAGCTTTGAAGTTCCTTCATTTTTAATCCATCTAAGCATTAGCTTGTTTGTTTTCTGTTTGTTATGTTTGTAAGTATTTAGAACTTTAGGGGGTAATTGAATAATTAGAAACTTTAGGGATTAGTTTGGGGATTGTTTAACCAAAGGGAATCTTACCCAACTAATTAGCAAAATTCTAGGAAGGTGGGGTTCGGAGTGCACTATTGAATAATGTAAAAAGAAGGGTCTGAGTGGAATTAATAAAAAATTGGGAAAAGGGTATTTGTTAATGGTGAACTCATTTCCGCTGCCCTAAAAAAGTCCTATATATAAGGCTTGTTTTCAAAAAATTAGGTAGAGATCAGACCCTAGAAATTGAGAGACTGAAAAATACTACAAACAAAGCTTTAGGAACAACTAAGCTTTCTCTAGACTAAAAAATAATGAAATTTGCTGAAGAATTGGTCGGTTTCCATTCCTGAAGTTCCTTGTTAGTCAAATTTTTCAAAAGCTTTAAAAGCTGTATTGATTCTAGATTCCAAGTTATTTCAAAAGGCTGTGTGGTGGCTGATTTCTTGGCTTCTTTAGTTGATGATACTTTTCTGCTGTCCTCTTTTTAATCTTGAGGTCATTTCCTTTTGTTGATTTTGGCTATTAATCAGGTATTCACTAAACTTTATTGACATGCTGAAATGAAAAGGGTTGAGGTTGTTTGATTGAGCTGTGTGAGCACGTGATTTTTGCCTTGTGTGAATTACTCCAAAAGAATTGAAAATAAAATAATTTTTCTTTGCGTGCAATTTTGAGAATATTTTGGGGCATTTATGTCAATTATTTGTATTTGTCTGTGCATGTTTATTTTTATTTTGATTAAGGAAAAGTACAAAATATGTTGCATGTGCATTTAGGATTTAATTTTTACCATTACGAATTAAGGTTATTCGGGTCACTCGATATCCAGAATGGTTGGCTAACGCTGTGCCAGTATTGCAGAAGGACTGGAGGATCAAATTATGCGTTGAATATCGCAATCTTATCAAATCAATCCCATAGGATAAATTTCCACTACCCAACATCCACATCTTGATTGACAATTGTGCAAAGCGAGAGATTGGATCTTTTGTGGATTGCTATGCTGGGTATCATCAGATTCTGATGGATGAGGAAGACGCAGAGAAGACAACTTTTATCACACCGTGGGGAACTTATTGCTATCGGGTGATGCCATTTGGTTTGAAGAACGCTTGGGAAACTTTCACGAGGGCAATGAATGTTGTGTTTCATGATATGATACACAAATAAATTGAGGTATACATTGATTATAAAATAAAAACATCATGGCGATCATGTTGGGGACTTGAGGAAGTTCTTCCATAGGCTTTGTAGATACGACCTCAAACTTAACCCTGCCAAGTGCACATTTGGTGTTCTATCAGGAAAACTATTGGGCTTCATAGTAAACCGTCGTGACATCGAGTCTGATCCATTAAAGATCAAAACTATTCAAGAATTGACACCTCCGAAGAACAAGACCAAAATGATGAGTATATTAGGAAGGTTGAAGTATATCAGCAGGTTTATTGCTCAGCTCACACCAACTTGCAAACCTATTTTTAGGCTGTTGAAGAAGGACGCTACGGTAAATTGGACTAAAGAGTGCCAAGAGGCATTTGATATGATAAATGAATACTTGTCAAACCCACCTATGTTGGTTCCGCCTGAGCCAGGGAGATCTTTGATTCTTTATCTAGCGGTTCTAGAGAATTCATTTGGCAAGGTACTGGGGCAGCATGACATCACCAACAGGAAGGAACAAGCTATCTATTATCTCAGCAAGAAGTTCACGACTTATGAGGTTAAATACACTCACCTTGAGAGGACATGTTGCGCCCTAACTTGGGTAGTACAGAAGATGAAGCATTATCTATCATCCTATACTACTTACCTCATTTCATGCTTGGATCCATTAAAGTATATTTTCAAAAAGCCCATGCCCATAGGGAGATTGGGGAAGTGGCAAATATTACTCTCAGAATTCGACATCGTCTATGTGACGAGGACGGCAATAAAAGCCCAATCATTGGCCGATCACTTGGCCGAGAATCCGGTCGATGAAGAATATGAGCCATTGAGAACGTACTTCCCTAATGAAGAAGTGATACATATCGACTCACTAGAATCGATTGAAGAACCAGGATGGAAACTTTTCTTTGATGGAGTTGCAAATATGAAGGGAGTTGGAATAAGAGTGGTGCTTATTTCTAAAACAAGGCATCATTATCCTGTTACAGCTCAGCTTCAGTTTTATTTTACAAACAACATGGTTGGATATAAAGCATGCATTTTGGGGTTACGGTTAACTGCGGACATGGATGTCCAGGTTGTTCTGGTCTTGGGAGACTCGTGTCACGCCCGACAACCGAGGGACACGACCGACGCTCAACTGAAGTCCCCCATTCAAGCAGACCTGGAATTGCCTTTCCTATCCCATTAGTTACCCCGTGATTCCATTACACATTATTATTTTGAAATAGCAATTTAAGACTTAAGCATAAACTTACAACATGAGTTCATTTCTACTCTTTACCAATTCCAACATTTGATACCAAGTACTTACAAAAATACATACAACATTTACCAACGCGGGCCACGATTCAGAACGGTATAGTTACTACCCAAAATACTTTTATACACCACCCACATTGTGTCTACGGAGCCTCTATGAATACTAGGAACTCAACCAATACTTGCAGATGACAAGGCTCCGGCTACACCTTACAATACACAATAAACTCAAAAGAAGGTGGCATGAGCAACACATGACCCCAAGAGGAAGTGGGGCTCACCAATGCAACTGGTGGGATGGAGAGGAGGCACTAATGGCGATGGGCTGAATTACCTGCGATTGAACAACCTACAATCATAACACGAATGTAGCGCCCCCGAAAAAAGGAACGTCAGTACATTTGAATTGTATTGGTATGTATGAACAAACTTACCCTATGTAAAATCAAATAACACACAAGTAACAGACATCACTAGAATCAACGATCAAATGTACATTAATGAAACAATCAAAGTCAAACAAGTTTCACAATCTCTCTTTTTTGCCTTCAACATTATCATATCAATGATTTCATAATTTTCTCGTATGGTCATTTCAATAGTGATTTCGATCACTTTCCACCCTTATTACCTCGGCCACCCTTATTACCTCGGCCACCCTTATGACCATAACCAACACGTTATTACTTCATTTTGCGGAGCACAACCCGATCCCACCGAACAATCACATTTCACAAACAACAACAACAACAACAACAACAACAACAATTCACAAGGGACAACAACAACAACCACAATTCACAACGGATATGAACAACAACAATAACAATAACAATTCACTAAGAATTTCCATAACCATCAATACTTTTCCATCATATTCATCCGCTCATATGAAATATAAGTCACAATAATAAGAGAGAATAATATTGAGAATAATATAATATAGTACTAAGAATTTCCATAACCATCAATAACAAATTCCCGCAAGGTGCAGGGAGTAAAGTGAGTACTTCCAACACAGTGGTAATAAGAGAGAATAATATCTGAGCGATAAGAAAACACGTATGGGTACACAAAAATGCTATATGGAACAATACAACCCTTTGACTGAAAATCCTTTAAAAAATCTCAAGTTCAGTTAAAAATATCTCTTTGAAAATATACTTTTTCACAAGTGCAAAGGTAATTTCAACAAGTAGGAAATAGTCAGAAACCTGCCCCTCCAGCTCAATATCAACTCACAATATCCAACATCAGCCTCTCGGGCTCCGCACTCCTTAACATAAAACACCAGGGTATCTGGTCAACAAGGCAAGTAACCGTATGTATGCCAATGATATATGAGTGCTAAATATCGTGCCACGTAGTACAAACAGGAATAAATACATGAATGCAATGCAATGCACATGAATACGCTGCAACGTGCAGGCCGAGCTAACCATGCATATGATTTAATGTCGACGGCGCTCACTAGGGTTGTGTACAGACTTCGGAGGGGCTCCTTCAGCCCAAGCACAATATCATGCAGTGCATATAGTTACCACCGTTTCCATTATAATACAGGGTGTCAATATTTATCAACGTTTCCATTTCAATACACGATGTCACTAGTTACCATCGTTTCTATTTCAATATACAGTGTCAATGGTTACCACCGTTCCAAGAAATAATATACATTCCAGAAAATAGTGAGATATGATCGTCAGCCTGAAATATCATTTAAGAATCATTTGTGTTCTCAAAACATATAATTTTGGCTGAGTTTGCAAAAATAGTGTTAAAAACCCTGGACTGGATGCAAATTGCATGCAAATCATGTTAAAATCTGAAATATCAATCCCTGTAGGATTGTACAAGTCAGCACAAGGCCCCAACATGACATCAATCCTAGATAACATCAACATAGGGTGCGAAGTAATCACCAATATAGTATAATCCATCTCTCGGATTGAACCGAGTCACAATTTCCCATATATATGACCCCGCACTAGCCATGGAGTGCGTGTCTCGCCTCATGTAGCGTCACAATCTGATATATCGGGGTTTCAAACAATTGGCAATAAGCCCCAAATATGGACATGGGCGCAAGTCATATTGGTAACAATAAAACATTTACAATTTAGCGGTTTAAACCAACAACCGGGACGGACCAAGTCACAATCCTAATGGTGCTCTACCCCACGCTCAGGTCCAACATGCAAGTCACCACTGTACATCACTAGGATGTGTGAATCCAGGGTTTCAAACCCTTAGGATATCATTCCCAAATATTACTCACCTCGAACCGGCAAAATCTCGAGCTCGCGATGCTTTTACCCCTCAAATCGGCCTCCACGTGCGTCGAATATAGCAAAAAACAGAGCAAATACATCACAATATGCAAATGGGGCGATATCCAATCGAAAACAATCAAATTATATCAATAACCTCGAGACTAGCAAAATCCAAGCTCCGGGACCGCTTCTCGAAAAATTACGAAACTTACATTTCCGGAATCCTCTTCTCGCCACGAGTTCATACATACTAAGAAATCCCAAATCCGAGCTCAAATGACCAACCAAATCCCAATTTGAAATATCAAAACTCAAGCCATAGTTTCTTCAATTTTTGGCTTATTCCCATGAATTTCTAGGTAGATTTCCCAATAAAAACGAGTTTTAAGTTCAAAAATCTTACCTCCAATCGTTCCTCTTCGAATCCCTCTTTAATTCGCTCTCCCAAGCTCCAAAATCGCTCAACAATGGAGGAATATAACATAGGCTCGCGAATGAAATATTATGTAAAAACCCTTCTGACGCCTAACTTTAACCCTACGCGATCGCGGCTCCTCCCTCGCGATCGCGAGCCACCATCGCGAACGCGATCCATTAACTAAACTGGGCTCCCAGGCCCTCTTACATGAATGCGACAACCATAGCGCGAACGCGATCAACGATATTCCATAACTATGCGATCGCGGCCTCTCCCTCGCGAATGCGAAGATAAAAATCCTAGGCCTACGCGAACGCAATAGCCCTCATGCGAACGCTGTGCATAAGGTTCCAGGCCCTCATATTACTCTACGCAATTACGTTACTCCTCACTCGAACTCGATGCTTTATGATCTGCAACATATGACAGCAAAAATCTTATCTCTCCCAAGGCCAAAACTAGTCCGTTTGAACACTCGAAATTACCTCGAGGCCCCTGCAACCTCAACCAAAACCTCCAACCTACTCCAAAACATCATACGAACTTGTTCCAATCATAAACATACGTCCTTTAACACAAAATCATCAAATCACGACAAATTCAAGCTTAAATTTTCTTAAAACTTCTGAAAATCATATTCGATCAAAAACCCGACTAAACGACGTCCGAATGACCTGAAAATTTGTGGACATATCCGAAATCAACTAAAAAAGCTACTGCGACTCTCGGAATTCCATTCCGACCCTCAGAACAAAATCTCACCTATCAATCGGAATTCGCCAAAATTCAAACATCGCCAATTCAAGCCTTATTCTACTTCAGACCTCCAAATTCAATTCCGATCGCTCTCCTAAGTAAAAAATCATCTCCCGAAGCTAACCGAGTCATTGAAAATAACATCCGAGCCTTCTAAATCACAAGTCAACTTCCGGTTGACTTTTCCAAAACAAGCTTCCTTCTAAGTGGCCAAATGCCTTATTTTCAACCAAAACCAATTCAATTACACCCCATCGACTCTAATACTGATATTGAAACATGAAGAAACACAATAAGGAGGAAATCGAGCAGTAACACATAGGACGATGGGTTAGGTCATCACATCCTCCCTAACTTAAACAAATGCTCGTCCTCGAGTGTACCCAGAGTTGTACTAGAAGCAACCCAATAGCTAAATGACCTAACCAAGATTATACTCGGGGTGATTGCACGTCACCCTATCTCACATAGGTCCGGTAACACAATGTAGCCGAAATTTCACACTCCATATAAACCATAAACCATAAGACCACATCGCACTTTCCGAAGTTATACACAAGATCCAAACCTCACGTCTTTATTCAGAATAAATTCGAACCAACTGTAATAATCCATACATGAAACCTCGGTTGCAATCATATGATATCCCACATAACTTAAACACATGCATTGACAACCTCCATTCACAGCAATTGCCCACAAAAACCAAATATTGATAGAAAAACCCTTTTATATTAGCTAAAGTCTTATCCCAACACCTTCATATACCGCCAATGACAAATGAAACATGCTATATGCCGAACTCATCTCTCAGATCACCCATTCATGAGTCCATTTCAATTCTGACTGATACTGCAATAGATATCGTAGCCAAACCTCGGCATTACCTTTCTAACAAGCTGAAATTAAATATGCTCGTTCTCATTAATGACCCTGACGATTGTCTCAACTACATCATGCCACTCTGGTGATATGACACCTCAACACCAGCCTAAGCCACATCGTGCTCAACACATGCACCAATAAGAAACGATCTGAACACACTTAAATCATGACAACTGACTCAAACGAAAGAGCTGTAATTCAAATTCCTCCGTATGATCACAACAAAGAACTGAGATCCCATCACACATCATAGAGATAGGCAGCCTGAATCCTCTTCGAAAGGTCATAACATCATGTAGCCTTGCCACATCGTGTGATTCTATCCAAACACTATTACGCATGAAGCACCTCAAGTCACCATGCTCAACATAGATGGCTACGCACAGATTGAGGTCTGAACCCAAGCAATCCATCACGCTCATGGTGATGCAAGGCATACAAAACAACATAATAGAAAACTATTCTCCATATCATATTGTTGCAGCACGCGACTCGATCCAGATAACATACCCGTGCGGCGTGCCACCCGATCCTTCACATATATATCACAAAAGGAGATGCACATCGAGTCAAATTTGCTCATTACAATAAACACATATACCCTCATGCCCGACCGCTAGGAATGCATCCAAAAAGTCCCTCAATACCGGAACTGAATCAATGGTAAAAACCTCTGCACTGGCATCCGCCACGAAGGCCCAATTAACAAAGCAATACTTGCCAACCATCCGCTGGTACTTGGAATATATCTACTCTGCTAGAATAATAATTCGATGCACCTCACCATGAAACCTGTGGACCTTTCCGACATAGCCCATCACACATTAGTCTAGCCAACCTGACATTGGGACAACCCGCCTGCAATCTAATATCATAACCCAAATTTAACATAGCAAGCAAAAAAAAATCCACTCGGACTTCTAGTTTCCAACAACTGCAAGATGATGTCGATACACACGACCCATAACCACAGCATGGTCGGATCGCGAGAACTTCTAGTCTCCAATACATATAACACATGAATCACTGTGCCTGATCCCACACTCTGCCGTATGATTACATAACACACATCAAGAACTCTTTCTCCCAATTCCATTGCACAAGCTAAACTGCCAAGACTAGGTTCGTCTATGCAGATTAAGTTAAGCAAAATGCCAACACTTAAAAGCTTTACTACACAACACCTGTAAGACTCATTACCTCGAACCCATACCAAGGATAAATCACATTCTTATCATACCAACTTGGTTTATTATCAAAGCTATTCCATTTATCTCATTTCCTTAATGATTCATCATTAATTTGATATTCTCCATTGCTGTAGCACCACAATACCTCGACTTATGTTTCCTCACGAGACTCGCACATAAGACCCCTAGGCCACTGAATACCCTCTCGAACGCTTCCCAGAAATACAGTATTCCACAATGCTTTACTCCAAATAACTTCCTGCGAATCTGAATTCGTTACCATTACTTCCCAGATATTGATACGTAGAATCCCATAATTAACATAACATGCCACAAGTCTTGATCTCTTCTAATGAAAATACAGTCCCTAGCCACATACACAACCTTAACACATCTGATTGTTACATGCAACAATCTAGAACACAATAAACCAATCTCGAGAGTCATTCACTCTTAAACAACAAAAATTCACCCGCCTTAACGGACAGAACCACTCATGCCTTATTAGTACTCTGACACCAAAGAACATGGTCTCATATAGATACAAACAACCATCTTTCTTCCCTATACACTGAGCATTCTTTATCAATAGTAGTTCAAAACATCCTAGTATTTCTTCACATCTATGAAGCACCATATATCCTTTATAATTTTCCTTCACACGCACCATTCTCGGCTCAATTCCTACGACCAGACCTAACCCTCCAACATACCTTGAACTATAACCAATCATAGCACACGGTAGTGCAATCAGCTGACCAACAGCAACCTCCCCAACTTGGCTTGAAGCCTTATATCAAGGCACTCTTAACAACTCATAGCACTTTTACCTCCAACGATGCCACAATGTTATAGTGAGATTAAACTCAAGTCGTTTACAAGTTTGTGAATACCCAAATCATCTAGCGCTAACATTCTCTACAAATCTCGCATTCATTTCCACATCATCTGAGTCCATTTTCTTAAACGTCCCCAAATTCTCAAATTTCAACACATATCCTTCAATTACACATGAGATATTTTACATACACATAAGGATCATAACACTGAAAACCCTCCACAAGAGATAACTCACATGCTTCGCCTCATTTCAATATCTCCACATACCATCCACCATCATATACGTAATACACAACCATATAGTTTTTCCGAGTTTGAACTTATACCGCCACATGGAATGTACCTTACTTGCTAACTAATAGACATGAAATATTCTTCACGTGCCCATAACTCGGACTACACATAAAATCATAATAGGAGTCGAACACTCGACAACTCATCTATTATTTAGCAGACTCTCTCGTCACTATTAAGATCATATAGATACATCCCAAGATACTAACATACTCATCACATGGATATCGAGCCGCAATTCTGGCTAATAAGATTAACACTAAACATATAAGTTCGAAACACTTGCTCACTCAATCAGCACCTCGGTGCTCAAACCATAGGCAAATATCCGACCTCGAGTCCTCCAGACTGGCCCAACATGAACTCACGGAGATTACCTCTCGCCCCTCGATCGGGGAATCACAAGCCGTCTAGGCACATATACTATTGAGCGCTCACGCTCGCATACAGACGTGTGGAAGGAATTTCAAGAATTATATCTCAAGCTGAGTCAAGTACGCACGATAAGAATTGCAAGAATGGGAAGTTTTCCCAAAGGTTTTGTAGCCTCTTGAGGATAAATACAGACGTCTCTGTACCGATCCGCGAGACTCTACTAACCCTGCTCATGACTCGTGAGACCTAGTAACCTAGGCTCTGATACCAACTTGTCACGACCATATTCCCAAATCCGATCGTGATGGCACCTTTCGAAGACAAGGCCAGCCAGATCGTTTCAATTACACCACTTAAGGAAATAATAGATCGAATCTAAATTTATGACATTAATTAATGTGAATACCAATACAACCTGACCGGTGTGTCACAAGTCACGAGCATCTAAAGAGTAGGGATACCAATACTCATGGACTAACAATGTGTAAATATATAAGGATAAACCGGGATACAAGGATGGAGTGCGGTGCCGCAAACGTTGCCGGTCACCTTGCTCAACTACCAGAATATAGTCTTCGATCTTGCTAATGACCCGCTATCAGGTGAACAGTACCTAAGGTGCAGTGAGTAAAGTGAGTACTTCCAACTCATTTGTAATAAGAGAGAATAATATCTGAGCGATAAGAAAACATGTATGGGCACATAAAAATGCTATAAGGAACATTACAACCTTTTGAAAGAAAATCTTTTAGAAAATCTCAAGTTCAGTTAAAAATATCTCTTTGAAAATATGCTTTTTCACAAGTGCAAAGATAATTTCAACAAGTAGGAAATCGTTAGAAACCTGCCCCTCGGGCTCAATATCAACTCACAATATCCAATATCAGCCTCTCGGGCTTAGCACTCGTTAACATATAACACCAGGGTATCTGGTCAACAAGGCAAGTAACAGTATGTATGCCAATGATACATGAGTGCTAAATGTCGTGCCACGCAGTAAAAACAGGAGTAAATGCATGAACGCAATGCAAGGCACATGAATACGTTGCGGCGTGCAGCCCGAGCTAACCATGCAAATGATTTAACGTCGACAGCGCTCACGGGGGGTGTGTACAGACTCCAGAGGGGTTCCTTCAGCCCAATCGCAATATTATACAGTGCCAATAGTTACCACTGTTTCCATTACAATACACCGTGTCAATAGTTACCACTGTTTCCATTTAAATATACGGTATCAATAGTTACCACCGTTTCCATTTCAATACACGGTGTCAATAGTTACCACCATTCCATTTCAATACACGGTGTCAATAGTTATCACCGTTCCAAGAAATAATATACAGTCCAGAAAATAGTGAGATAATGATTCTCAGCCCGAAATACCATTTAAGAATCATTTGTGTTTTCAAAACATGTAATTTTGGCTGAGTTTGCAAATATAATGTTAAAAACCCTGGACTGAATGCAAATAGTATGCACACCATGCTAACATCTGAAATATCAATCCCTATAGGATTTTACATGTCGGCACAAGTCCCCAAACATGGCATCAAGCCCAAATAACATCAATATAGGTTGCGAAACAATCACCAATATAGTATAATCCATCCCTCGGATTGAACCGAGTCACAATTTCCCACATATATGACCCCGCACTAGCCATGGAGTGCGTATCTCGCCTTATTTAGCGTCACAACGTGATATAGCGGGGTTTCAAACAATCGACAATAAGCGCCAAGTATGGCAATGAGCCCAAGTCATATTGGTAACAACAAAACATATACAATTTAGCGGTTAAAACCAACAACCGGGATGGACCAAGTCACAATCCCAGCAGTGCTCTACCCCATGCTCAGGTCCAGTGTGCAAGTCACCATAATACAGCACTAGGATGTGCAAATCCGGGATTTCAAACCCTCAGGATATCATTCCCAAATATTACTCACCTCGAACCGGTGAAATCTCGAGCTCGCGACGCCTTTGCCCCTCAAATCGGCCTCCACGCGCGTCGAATCTAGCCAAAAATAGAGCGAATACATCACAATATGAAAATGGGGCAATACCCAATCGAAAACAATCGAATTATAACAAGAACCTCGAAACTAGCAAAACCCGAGCCTCGGGTCCGTTTCATGAAAAATTACGAAACTTACATTTTCAGAATCCTCATCTTGGCATGAGTTTAAAGGACCTACCAAATCCCAATTTGAAATATCAAAAACTCAAGCCGTAGTTTCTTCGATTTTTGGCTTATTCCCATGAATTTCTAGGTAGATTTCCCAATAATAACGAGTTTTAAGTTCAAAGATCTTAACCCTAATCGTTCCTCTTCGAATCCCTCTTCAATTTTCTCTCCCAAGCTCCAAAATTGCTCAACATTGGAGAAATATAACATAGGCTCGTGGATGAAATATTATGTCAAAACCCTTCTGACGCCCATCTTTAACCCTACGCGATCCCGGCTCCTCCCTCGCGATCGTATTGCACATTAAGTTTCTCTCACGCGATTGAGGAACCACCATCGCGAACGTGATGGATTAACTGAACTGGGCTCCCAGGTCGTCTTACGCGAATGCGACAACCACATCGCAAACACGATCAAAATATTCCACAACTACGCGATCGCGACCTCTCCCTCTCGAACGCGAAGGCAAAAATCCCAGGCCTACGCGAATGCGATAGCCCTCATGCGAACACGATGCACAAGAATTCCAGGCCCTCAAATTACTCTACGCGATCGCATTACTCTTCACGCAAACGCAATGCTTTATGGTTTGCCACATATGACAAAAAAATGATCTCTCCCAAGGCTAAAACTAGTCTGTTTGAACACTTGAAATCACCCTGAGAACCCCGGGACCTCAACCAAAACCTCCAACCTACTCCAAAACATCATACAAACTTGTTCCAATCATAATAACACGTCCTTTAACAAAAAAAACATCAAATCACGACGGATTCAAGCTTAAATTTTCTTAAAACCTTCGAAACTCATATTTGATCAAAAACCCGATTAAGCGACGTCTGAATGACCTGAAAATTTGTGGACATATCCAAAATCACCTAACAAAGCTATTGAAACTCTCGGAACTCTATTCCGACCCTCGGACCAAAATCTCACCTATCAACCAGAATCCGCCAAAATTCAAACTTCGCCAATTCAAGCCTAATTCTACACCGGACCTCCAAATTTAATTCCGATCAATCTCCTAAGTCACAAATCATAACCAGAAGCTAACCAAATCATCGAAAATCACATCCGAGCCTTCTAACTAACAGGCCAACTTCCAATTGACTTTTCCAAAATAAGCTTCCTTCTAAGAGGCCAAATGCTTTATTTTCAACCAAAGCCAATTCAATTCACCCGATCGACTCTAATACTGATATTGAAACATGAAGCAACACAATAAGGGGGAAACAAAGCAGTAACACATAGGACGACGGGTCGGGTTGTCACAATTACCATAGTGGTTTTCAATTGCATCAATCATGATTTCTTTCTATCATTTCAAGGAAACATAAGTTCATTCCAACAATTCATACATTTGGGCCCAAGGAACCATAACTGTCACCAAGCAGTAATTCATGTACAAGGTATTATCGTAATCGTTGACATTATTTGTGTCATTTCACAATACCCTCATTCATTACTTACCACGCCGAGTTTTTAGCCATTATACACATTCCCACATTTGGACACATTAACAATCTTTCATTCGTTAACACATACTTCCATGTCGTCACCCTCAAACCTTTACAAACTCTGCACATAATAAGATAGGCACATCAAATCACTGCTCACAATCACATATAACTTGGTGGTGTGGAAATGAACTAAGACAACAAATACACATATTTTCATACAAGGTACACATACCGTATGCTCATCACAACAAGGGGGATCCTACAAGAGTTAAAGTTAGCCATACATACCTCAAATTCGCCCCTTAATGATACTACAATGCTCCAATATACTTAAGCAATTTCAATCTACAATACAATATTCAATAGGATCAATATTAGTAACAAATTCCATAACTTATGCCATTTAGACATATTATCAAACACCTTGTAGGTATAGATCTTTTCAGCTCATAAACATAGTATTGGTTCATCCAATTATCACTGTTAACTAACAATTCATCCCACTATTTTTCTTCAATAATTTATACTCCTAACATCATATGTGTGTTCAACCATTCACACCCAACCAACAAAATTCCATTGAATAGGCATCTTTAAATCCCTACTATGGTCATGTATTTAAATTGGGAATTATGGCTTCAATCACCATACCATTGGTTGTAATACATGATTCATACTCATAATTCCATAATAACTCCATATATGTAAGCCTAAGGTGTAGGATTACCTCTTGTAGACCTAATCTTGAAAGACAACTTTGGGGTTGTTCTTGAGGTTTTTAAGAAATCCAATCAAAATCATGTTGTAACTAGTGATTGAGAAGTGAAATCACCATGAAAACACACTTAAAATCACCTTGGGAGTGCAATTGGAGGCCTTGGTCGTGTTGGGGTGTAGAGGAAGCCCAAGCTTGAGAAGTGACTCAAAATATCTTATTTTCGGTCTTTAGGGGTATTTAAAAGCCTTCCACTAGCGCGGTCCCGCACCTGGGCGCACTAATATGTGCATCCAAAAGCAGAATACTTTGCAATATGTGCGTCCACAAGTGGGATCACGCATTTGGGCGCACTAGTGACACCTGCCCAGTAAAATGGTCATAACTTTCTGTATACACCTCCAAATGACAAAAGGTTTGTTGCATTGGAAACTAGACTCAATGCGCTTTAATGTGATAGGTTGTGAATCACACAAGTCCTTACAGAACTGGAGATATGATCGTCCAAAGTGAAGTCTTGTGCGCACTCAATTATAGATTTCGTCTAATATGAAATTTTCCAACTTGGTTTAGACGTAGGCCTCTCCTTAGACCCCAAGTAACTTATAATATGACTTATACGCTTATTAACATATCCAATTGATATCCATAATATCATAAATCCTTATTTGTACACGAATTAAAATAATTTAGCCTACCTTGGCAGGACGAAATCTTAAATTACTCGAAAATCATTCCCGGGGCCTTATACTCAGACTTCCTGGTAAATCAGATTGAAGGAAAATGAGAATCACGAGATTCGAAGCTCATAACATATTGACAACGTCTGTACGATCTGTATAACCAGTTTCATTCAATGGAGTTTAGGAACATCTCAAGAGTTCATAATGAAGTTGCCGATGCTTTGGCCACCTTAGCATTGATGTTGCACCATCCAGATAAAATTCAAGGTGATCCGTTCCATATTTAGGTTCGTGATCAGCATGCTTATTGTGACATGATAGAGGAAGAAATGGATGGCTAACCATGGTTATACGATGTCAAGGAGTACCTCAGAATAGGGATATACCCGGTGCAGGCCACATAAGATCAAAAGAGAGCCATTCGACTGTAGGCAAGTGGATTTTTACTCAATGGAGGAGTGTTGTACAAAAGAAAACCGAACTTTGGATTGCTAAGATGCATAGATGTAGTCAAGCCACGACAATTATGGCAGAGGTGCATTCAAAAGTTTGTGGACCACATATGAGCGGATATGTGTTGGCGAAGAAGATTCTTCGAGCATGGTATTATTGGCTCTGCATGGAGCGAGATTGTACCAGTTTAGTGCGTAACTGTCATCAGTGTCAGAGACACGGAGATTTGATTCATTCTCTGCTGATAAAATTACACACAATGTCAGCACCATGACCATTTGTTGCATGGGGCATGGATGTCATCGGACCTATCGAGCCGGCAGCTTCCAACGGCAACAGTTTCATTCTGGTGGCCATCGACTATTTCACCAAGTGGGTTGAAGCTAAAACATTGAAGTTGGTAACCAAGAAAGTAGTGATGGATTTTTTTCATTCCCATATCATGTGTAAATTTGGAATCCCAAAGGTGATCATCACGAATAATGGTGCTAATGTTAACAGCAGTTTGATGAAAGAAGTGTGTCAACCGTTTAAGATTACACACAGTAATTCCACCCCATATCGTCCCAAAGCAAATAGAGTGATTGAGGCAGCCAACAAGAATATAAAGAAGATATTGAGGAAAATGGGAGAAGGGTCCAGACAATGGCATGAAAAATTACCATTTGCATTGTTGGGTTATCGCACTATTGTTCGTACTTCAGTAGGTGAAACTCCTTATTTGTTGGTATATGGAACTGAAGTAGTGATACCGGCCGGAGTTGCAATTTCGTTGCTTCGAATTGTTGCTGAGGCTGAGATTGATGATGATGAGTAGGTCAAAACCCGTTTGGAGTAGTTGAGCTTAATTGATGAAAAACTATTGGCAGCACTATGTCATGGCCAATTGTATCAGAAGAGGATGACAAGAGCATACAATAAGAAGGTCCATCCCAGGAAATTTGAAGTCGGGCAACAAGTGTTGAAATGAATCTTTCCACATCAGGCCGAAGCAAATGGCAAGTTCTCCCCGAATTGGCAAGGGCCGTTTATTGTGACAAGAGTGTTGTCCAATGGCACTTTATGTTTAACATATGTCGAAGGAAGATGCATAGACATGGCTATCAATTCTGACGCAGTCAAGAGATATTATGTATGATTTCTTCGATTGTAATTGTTGTTTGTTTGTATTTGACATTGTATCGGAGAATGAAATGACGGAGGCAGTTTGTTCCTCTATCCAAACACTTTGACCTTTGCTTCCCCTTTTGAGCCTTATTTATTCTTTCATACCCTTCTTTTGGAATCAGTAATGAAAATAAAAAAAAAGAGAAAAGAAAAATAATAACAAAACAAAAGAAAAGTCACAAGAAAACAAAGGAATTGGTGAACTACATTTCACCTGAATTCTCAAAGAGGATATGTAGACAGCTTCACGGCTCACTCATAGTGTAACAAAAATCAAAATATCCCCAAGCAAGAAAACTTGGGCAGAAGTTGTGTCTGTAATTGTGGGAAAGAAATTTGATTCCAAGAGTTGTAATATTTTTAAACTTTTGATACCCTTTTCTTTTAGCCACAAACAAAAATCCATATTGTTGTCCAAACGAAGACCTCCCGATCAATCTCCGAGAAATACCAAGTCAGGCAAATGGAAGCAAGGAAAATAACACTCTGATCCGCAGCAGAAAAGTAATAAAAATGAGAGAGTCTTGTCGGTGAAAACCTTCACAGGCACCATAAGGCGATGTAAGTTGAGAGAAATAATGAGACAGTTTTATCGGTGAAAACCATCGTAGGCAGCACCGTAAGGCAACATGAGTTGAGAGAAATTAGATTCTTATTAGTGAAAACCCCTCGAAGGGAACTATGAGGCGACAAGGAGTTAAAGAGGGAACAAACGAGATAAGATTGACGGAAAGGATATGTCGAGGCATCAAGCAGAATGAAGATGTTGATTCGGAAAAAGAGGTAGGTCGTGGAATATTTGAAATGCAAAGCAAGGTCATCAGAAAATTGATTGATATAATAAACTGGGTTGATTAATCCGAAATGCACGACATGATCATTGGGATCAGCTATACCATTCAGTTAAGTCCTTTTGCTTTTCTTCTCCTCAAACAATTGTTCTGAAATATTTTTCTTTTTCTATCTTTTGAAGTCATCATTTTTCATTTCTTTTGGTTAAGATTTTTCAATAAGTAGTTTGTTTTTAAGAAGGATTTTCAGAGCTTACTATCAGTTTCCAATATGGTGCAAAGTAAATATGGATATGACAGGCCGAAGATAATGTGATGGGATGAGAAAGACGTCGTTGTATGACTAAATGATGGATTGGTCTAAGATTTTGGGGAAAGTATGGAGTAAAAGTAGAAAACGACAGTTGAGAAGTTTGTGAATAAGGGATCGTCAAGAAGGTCGGAAGTTATCGATCATGTGTCAAGATGGTCGGACAACACAGAACACGGAAAGGAGAAAGGAGAAAATCATCTCCAACAGGAGTATCATGACCACTCACCACACTTTAAACTAAAAAATTCTCTTTGATTTGAAGCAGCCGCAGGAAATGTTATTGATCGCGGAAAGACATGCTGCAAGGAAGATTATCAAACAGGGGCAGAAAATTTCCTTTCGTTTTGAAAATTTTCTCGAAGTCAGCTACCCATCTAAAGAATAAGGAAAGCAATTCAAGTTTTAAGGGAAGTTAGTTTTTGAAGGAGGTTAACACAAGTTTTAAAGAGAAACTAGTTTTGAAGGAAGATAACTCAAGCTTTGAAGGAAGATAAATCAAGTTTCAAAGGGAAATAGTTCAATAGGCAAGGGAGAACAATGTCAATAAAACACAATTGTAGTTGAAGTTAGAAGCCCGCATGGAGAATGGAGGCGTTATCTTAATAAGTTGTTGAAGTAGGGAGCCCGCCTGGAGAATAGAGGTGTTATATTTTTAAGTTGTAGTTGAAGTCAGGAGCCCGCCTGGAGAACGGAGGCGTTATCTTTTTAAGTTGTTGAAGTCAGGAGCCCACCTGAAGAATGGAGGCGTTATTTTTTAAGTTGTTGAAGTCGGGAGCCCGATCGAAGAATGAAGGAGTTATCTTTTTAAGTTGTTGAAGTAGGGAGACCACCCTAAGAGCGGAGGCGTTATCTTTTTAAGTAGTAATTGAGGTTAGGAGCCCGCCTGGAGAATGGAGTTGTTATATTTTTAAGTAGTAGTTGAAGTCAGGAGCCCGCCTGGAGAACAAAGGCGTTATCTTTTAAGTTGTTGAAGTCGGGAGCCCGCCCGAAGAATGGGGGCATTATTTTTTAAGTTGTTGAAGTCGGGAGCCCGCCCGAAGAACGAAGGCATTATCTTTTAAGTTATTGAAGTTTGGAGCCCGCTTGAAGAACAGAGTCGTTATCTTTATAAGTTGTTGAAGTAGGGAGCCCGCCCGAAGAACGGAGGCGTTATCTTTTTTAAGTAGTAATTGAAGTCAGGAGCCCGCCCGTAGAACGAAGGCATTATATTTTTATGTTGTTGAACTCAAGAGCCTGCCCGTAGAGTGGAGGGATCCAACAATAATCAAGAGAAATACAACAAAAAGAGGAGAGGAATAAGTTCAATCTCATAAATCGGAAGGAAGTCAACAACTATCAAAAGAAGGAAGTTCAAGTTTCGAAGGAAAAATAACTCGAATTTCACAAGAAGGAAAGAAGCAGTTCGAATCCAGCAAGCAGGCATCCACCTGAGAAAGAGAAGAATATAAGTCAAGTCAGAAACAAAGGAACATCAGAGGAAACACAAGTCAACAATACAGCAAGGCAACAAAAGACACGAGCAAATTTGAAGATCCAGATAAGATTTTGTAATTCATAGCCTATAAATTTATCTAGCTTCTTATTTTCTTTTAGCACAATGTGATAATGAGGTCAGTAAGAAGTAGCAGCAACAACAACATCAATAGCAGCAACGATGAAACAACAGCTTCATGGTAGTCCCAGCTACTAAAACCTCTCGAACTACATTGACCTGATTCATTTTTAGGCAAGTATATGTAGGAAACCTTTGAAGCAGAGGTTCGGTCAAATATTTCGAAAAACCTTCATACGGAGTATTCAAACGGGCAAAAATCACTCGTATTCGCTCACATTATCTGTACACAAAAACTCATCATATTTCTGAACAAAGGGGGGCAGCTGTGAGCACATGATTTTTGCCCTGTGCGAATTACTCCAAAAATTTTAAAAAAAAAAAATTCTTTGCATGCAATTTAGAGAATTTTTTGGGGCATTTATGTCAATTATTTGTATTGTCTGTGCATGTTTATTTTTATTTTAATTAAGAAGAAGTGCAAAAACACTATGTTGTATGTGCATTTACGATTTAATTTTTACAAATACGAATTAATTAAACAATATTTGGTTTTATGAGACTGAAAAATCACAAAAATAGTTTACTTTGAATTTTTAGCATTTAATATCAAATTGTGTGATTTTATTGGTAGGTAAATATGTGTGATAATCGTTATTAGAAGTTAACTAGTACTTTTTATAAGGTAATTTACTTTTATAATTTAATTTAGGATTTTTATGATTTCGTTTTGGAAAAAAAAACTTAAAATAAAGGAAATAAAATAAAAAGAAAAGGGAAAAGGATTTAATTGATATTGGGGCCAATTTTGTTTACACAAAACAGGTCCAAACGTTTTGTTAAGAAATGCATCCAATGCTGGCCCAATAACATGTCCCAAACCCGATCCAGGAGGCTCCCCTCACAAAGTAGTAAAACGACTTAGTATAGGAGCCAAACTATGCCGTTTTCAAGACCAAAAGATCTCGATCGTCCATTCATGCACATCAATGGCTCACAACCTCACCCATCACCCGCATCCGACCCAAACTCGTTCACTTCAAAGACCAACCCGGTCTCTATTACGATGGAACGACGTCGTTCCACTTAAGTGAACGATCCAAGCCGTTGATCTCATTTGATAAAATGGACATGATACATTCTCCCCCCCCCCCCATATATAAGTGTGTAACGCACCCCTCCCCCCTCAGACCCCCTCCTCTCTATCATCTCTAACCTTCAAATACCGAACCCTACGCCGCCCTATTTTGACACCGAAAACCTTCTCATGGCGGTTTCGGTGGGCCAAACACCTCCATTTTTAGACCACTGATTCTCCTTGACCTCCGCATTCTGAATCCCTAACCCTTATCCCTCGAATACCAGCCGTTTTCTTTGAGTATTAGATAAAAAATTGGACTGGAACCCTAGTTCGTCTAATTAACCCCAAATTAATACCACTTGACCACCCAACCTCCCTTGTCCTTAATCTAAAACCACTTTCATTCGAATCGAGCTGGAACTTTTCAAATTTTAATTCGAATGAACGATCCATATAAAACCAAACTCCAGTTTTAATGCAAATTGGACAAAATTGAGGTTTCAATCAACCTTAGTCGTATGTTCTTAGTCGAGAATATTTGATTAAGGTTCATTTCAATCTCAAATCCAAAATGGGAGTTCGAGTTCAAAGTTAAGGTGCCAAGGTTGATTCCTAGTTTATTCGGTGTGTGTTGTTATTTGTTTTATGTTTATGTTCAGTATTATTTTAATTACTATCTCCCTCAGCTATTTTTCGTGGAATTAGGTCCAGAATTAATGGATTGGCCAGATTAGTTCTGCATTATGTGTCGATTTGTACATATGTGAATTATGTTCCAAACCTCTTTCATTTTGAATAAATTCAAGGTTTAGTGCATTCCATGTGTAGTTAGTCTTTCACTTCAACCTAGTGGATGTTTCCGATAAATGAATCCTTCATCCTTGTTTCAATTCCATTCGGCTTGGTTTAGGTTTGAGTACAAACTGTTATTGAATTTGACGATTTGAAGCATGATAATATTCTATTGAGTTTGATGTTTATTATCAATATGACTTTGGTTTATATCCAGCCTTAGTGTTCCAGTGATTAGTTAGGAATTAGTTTAGTCAATTGTTAGTTTTCCTCATTAGATGAATTGGCTATAGCTGATAGGGTAGGGCAGTGAATCACAGGGGTTTCGGGGGTAATTTGGGATTCACAACTTGAAAGGGTTGTGGTCTGTCAGTAAGTACTAATATATCATTAAACTAATGCATTTGTTTAATAATAGTGGGAAACAAAACATAATAGTATGGGGAAGTCTAATGGGAGTAATTAAAAAGTAAGTCACCTATAACCCTTGAACAAAAACAATGAAATAAGACATATAGTAGTGTGGAGTTTAGGGAGTAGTATGGGAGGAAATCTTTTCTTATTTGTTTGTTAAGTGCTGGACAGATGAGTGGGGTTTTGGGTATAAATGAGAGGCATTTAGGACATAGAGAGTGGGGTCCTTGAATCGATATGAGAGAGAATTTGTTTTTGAACATTGAGGTCAGTTTTTTAAAGCAATCGGATATAGCCTGAAAGCACTGGAAAACAGACCTGGAATCAGTTCTTAGAGATCAGTTTTTGAGAGTTCCTTTTCTTTTAGAGCTTGAAAAAAAAACTTGAAAGATACTAGGATTCCAATTTTCAAACCTACCTTTCCATTGAACCTTGAAAAGAATTTCAGTTCTAATTATCAAGATACATTTTTGAGTTCAGCTTCTGGTTGCTGGATTCTAGGGGTGTTTCTGATTGTATTCCCATTGGTATTTGGTTTCAATTGAACTTTTTTGGGGTCAATTATTGGTTACTGTGATTCTGTGTATTGTTGGGTTTCATTTTGGTCTATTTGGGTGTTGTGTTGTCTATTTTAAACTGTTCCATTGTTGCTACTAGTATTACTGTTGCTACTGATCCTCTTCCTCTTCATTTTATTTTACATCTCCAGGTACGCATTTGAGACTATGTTGATGTGGCTTCATCTATTGAAAATGAAATGATATTGAGGCTGATGCTACACTACGGATTTGTCGTTTAAAAGTTCTGTTATTTTAAACAGTTTTCTTCTGTGATTCGTTTAGTTGTTTGCTGTAATTAAACTTGAATTGTATGACTGGACTGGACATTGGCTTGAATAATAGATGTTACTTATGTTTTATGGACTGAAATTTGGATCTCTGTAGTAGGGTGGTTGTACTAGGCTGCACAAAGCTGTGTGAATCATTCGAATTGGTCATAGTTGATTTGGTTGTTAATGCAAATATAGGTTGATGAATCTTCACCTAAATCTAAAGCTCGTAGTAATTAATTGTTACTGGCCTTTATCTTGCAACGTTAGAACTAGCCGTAAAATATATCAATCAACCACTTAGTTAATTGTAGCCTTTCCTACGAATGATAGTTTATTCACAACCTCACATGATTAATTACCCTAAAACACCAATTAATATGGTAGTTTGAAGTGGTATTTGCGAGTTAGTGCTAGGGTGTTAGTAGAAATCAGAATGTGCACGTCTGCTGAATTAGTCCATTAAATTTGATAGTTTCATTTAGCTAGAAGGGCTTTAATTTGATCAACACTTTGAATAATGACATGCCACGTTTATTTATCACCAAGTCTGGGTGTAAATCTAAAATAAAAACAAGTAGCACTTTGTCCGATTGAGTAAGAGTATACTATTTTCATTGGTTGCATTTGTTGAACACATTTGGAATAAATTTCAGTGAGTTTGGCCTAGTTGAATTCACATTTTGGTTTGGTTTATGCTCAGGACTTAATAACCTACGTTCAAGTCACTTGAGCTTCAAGGTCACAACAAAAGCCCAAGCCCAGGCCAATGATTGATTGACCTTGTACACACGAGTGCTGATATCTTTGTATGAGCCCGAAATGACTAAGGGTTTGAGTTCATATGAAATCATGGACCCAAGTAAATTTCTTATACAATGTGAATTAATTAGGACTTTTTCTCTTTATTATTAGAGACAAATAAAAAAAATCATAGTTGCTTTTAGGTTTGAATTTTAAATAACAAATGAGACGAACCTCGGCAAATGAAATGCATAAATTGTGGGACCATCAATAGTTTGTCATATTTAAAATACATAGACTCCGGAATGAGCCATTTAGCAAATTTCATGTCAGTAACGACGCAAACCCGATCGTGATGGCACCCAACCCTAAATCTAGGTAAGCCTGGCCAACAATCGCTTCTAACGTAACATTTAAGTCAAAACAAAAATCCAAGAATATTAATAATGTGATATAGGTAAAATACGAAAATAAAAAACACACCCATATGATCTGGGGGTCACGAGTCTAGAGCCTCTAAACAAAACTGAGTAGTAATAATAGATCTGAAGACAAAAACCAAAATCTGGGAAGGAATATAATAATAATCAAATGAAGAAATAATGAAGAGCATCCAGGTCATGCGAACTTTGGAACTACGAGAATCAGCTAAGTCTCTAGTGTACCTGAATCTGCACACAAGGTGCAGGGAGTAGGGGTGAGTACTACCGAATCAGTGAATAATAAGTATAAAAAATAACTGAAAGTAAGAAATCCACGAAAGACCACAACGCAAAGCTATACCTAACAATCCTACAACTTAGCTACAGGCTAACAACATAACAGTATCAGAACAACAACCAAGAATCAGATAAAGATGCAATGCAATGCACATGAATACGCTGCAGCGTGTAGCCCAATCCATTTAAGGTCGACGACGCTCACTGGGGGATGTACAGACACCGGAGGGGCTCTTTCAGCCCAAGTGCAATATTATCATATCACCGCTGCGGCGTGCAGCCCGACCCATGCTCAGTCCGCAATATGCATATGAGTCACATAAACAGATTTAATCTAATTTCCCATTTTTCCGATTATTAAGGTAAATATAATTTAATTATTTAATTTCATGAAAAGTGAGTAAGTTTTTCCTTTCGGTGATTAAACAAAGGACTGAGATCAATGATTAAGCAATCATGTTATCACATAGATATTCACCCTAGATGGGTACTACATATCGGCACAAGGCCCCAAACATGGCGTTAAGCCCAATTATCAACAATACAATGTGTGTAGACGCCAATAATTTGTTCAGCTTTCGGGATGGGCCAAGTCACAATCCCCAATCATTTACAACCCCGCACCTGCCATGGGGTGCGAGTCACGCCCTAACATAGCATCACGATGTGGTAAACCGGGGTTTCAAACCCTCAGGCCATCATCAACAAACTACACACCCCTAACCAGTCGTAGCCTGATCTGCAATGCCTTTTCCCTTCGAATCTTCTACCATGAGCATCGAATCTATTCAAAACCACAACGAATAGGTTATTATTGGCTAAATAAACATAACGCAATTGAAATTAAACGTTAAAAATCACGAAGTTGGTAAAACCCGAGCCCCGGGCCCACTTCTCAAAAAATTAAGAAATTTACATCTTTGGATTCCTCGTCTCGTCACGAGTCCATACATATGAGGTTTATCAAAAACGGAGTTCGTTTACCCTCTCAAATCACCATTTTACTCTCTCTTAGGATTTAGCCCTAACCACCATTTTTGACCTTAAAAACTTTGAATTTCATTGTTTAATCTACTATTTTACACCATATAGACATAATCCGAGGCCAAGAATCATTACCTGAAAGAAACCCTCAAAACCCTCTTTAAAATCGCCTACAATCGCCTCTTCGCGAAGTCAAAAGTGTTTTCTTAACTTATGACCATGACCATGACCATGACGCTTCTGCGGTTGCCCAGCTAGACCACGACCATTTCTGCGGTCGATGACCACTTAGCAGTAGCTGCTTTTGCGGTAATTCTTCCGCTTTTGCGGAAATACTAGAAGCATGTGCAACAGACATGTTGCAGCTTCAAAAATCTTCAATTTCATCATTCGACTTCCCCTGAGGCCCTCGGGACCCCAACCAAATGCATAAATAGTTCCCATTGCTTCATTCAAACTTGCTCGTAACATAAAAATGCTATCATAAACATTAAAATCATCCAATTTCCACGGATTCAAGCCTAAGTTAAACTAAAACTTCCGAAACTCGCATTTGCTCCAAAACCCGACCTAAATACATCCGAATGATCAAAAAATTTGCAAACACATCAAAAATCCCCATAATGGAGCTACTGCAATTGTCGAATTTCATTCTGACTCCCGGATCAAAATATCACCTATCAACCAGACTTCGCGAAATTCTAACTTAGCCAATTCAAGTCTGCTTCTACACCGGACCTCCAAATTCAGTTGTGATTGCATTCCTAAGTAAAAAATCACCATCTTAAGTCGAATCATCGGAAATCCATTTCAAGCCTCTAACTCATTATTCAACATTCAGTTGACTTTTTCAAACTAACTTTCTCTTAAAGAGACTAATCGTCTCATTTCTATCCAAACTCCATCCGAATTACTCCAAACTCTCCAAATACATATATTGAAACATATAACAACATAAAAAGGGGAAAACGGGGCAGAGATACACGGGACGATGGGTCAGGTCATTACATCCTCCCTAACTTAAACAAACGGTCGTCCTCGAGCGGGTCAAAGAACATACCTGGAGTATCAAACAAGTGAGGATATTTGCTCCACATCTCCTGCTCGGTCTCCCAAGTGGCTTCCTCCACGGGCCGACCTCTCTACAGCACCTTCACTGAAGCTATGTCTTTTGATCTCAACTTTCGAACCTGACAACCCAAAATAGCCACCGGCCCCACATCATAGGTCAAATCTTCATCTAGCTGGATCGTGATGAAGTCCACCACATAAGACGAGTCCCCAACATACTTTCAGAGCGTAGAAATATGAAACACTAGGTGAACTACCAATAAGATAGGCGGCAAAGCAACCATGTAGGCCACCTCCCCAATTCTCCTAAGTATTTCAAAAGGTCCGATGAACCTTGGACTCAGTTTCCCTTTCTTTCCAAGCCTCATATTGCCTTTCATAGGTGAAATCTTCAGCAAGACTTTCTCACCCGCTGCATAAGATACATCTCGAACCTTCCGGTCTGCATAACTCTTCTGACGCAACTGAGCCGTATGAAGTCTCTCATGGATTACTTTCACCTTCTCTAAGGCATCCTGAAATAACTCTGTCCCCATTAATCTAGCCTCGCCGGGCTCAAACCAACCAACCGGAGATCTACACCGTCTCCCATATAAGGCCTCCTATGGCGCCATCTGAATGCTGGATTGATAGCTGTTATTATACGCAAACTCCGCAAGTGGCAAGAATTCAACCCAAGAACCTTCAAAATCAATAGCACAGACACGTAACATGTCCTCTAATATCTGAATCGTACACTTAGACTGTCCGTTCGTCTGTGGGTGAAATGCTGTACTCAACTGTACCTGTGTGCCCAACTCCCGATGAAACGTCCTCTAGAACTGGGAAGTAAACACGGTACCCCTATCTAATACAAGAAACCGGGACCCCATGCAACCGTACAATGCCTCGAATGAAAATCTCTGCTAACTTCTCCGCTGAATAGGTTGTACATACTGGAATGAAGTGCGCGGACTTAGTCAGCCTATTCGCAATCACCCAAACCGAATCAAACTTCTTTGAGGTACGAGGAAAACCACTCACAAAATCCATGGTAATGTTTTCCCATTTCCACTCCGGAATATCCATCCGCTGGAATACATAACCAGGTCTCTGGTGCTCATATTTTAGTTACTGATAGTTGAGACACTGAGCCACGTAATTCACAATGTCCTTTTTCATTCTCTTCCACCAGTAATGCTGTTGCAAATCTTGGTACATCTTCGCGGTACCGAATGAATCGAATCTTGCGAGCTATGAGCACTCCTCTAAAATCAACTCTTGGAGACCATCCACATTGGCCACGCAAATCTGGCCCTGCATCTGCAATACGCCATCATCTCCAATAGTCACATCTCTGGCACCATCATGCTGGATCTTGTCCTTTAGGACAAGCAAATGCGGGTCATCATACTACCTCTCTCTGATGCGGTCATACAAAGATGACCGGGAAATCACACTCGCCAACACCCAACTAGGCTCGGAAGTATCTAACCTCACCATCTGATTGGCAAAGGCCCGAACATCAACCACAAGGGGTCTCTCCTAAACTGGAATGTACGCCAAACTACCCATGCTGATAGCTTTCTGGCTCAAAGAATCGACCACCATATTGTCCTTCCAGGGATGATACAAAATGGTGATATCATAGTCTTTGAGTAACTCCAGCCATCTTCGCTGTCTCAAGTTAAGATCTTTCTGTTTAAACAAGTGCTGAAGACTGTGATGGTCCGTATATACCTCACAAGATACACCATAAAGATAATGCCTCCAAATTTTTTAGGCATGCACAATTGCAGCTAACTCTAAGTCATGAATGGGATAGTTCTTCTCATGGGGCTTTAGCTGACGAGAAGCATACACAATAACTTTACCCTCCTGCATCAACACACAACCGATCCCAACTCTCGAAGCATCACAATACATCATGTAAGAGCCTGAAGCTGATGGTAATACTAATACCGGAGCGGTGATCAAAGACGACTTGAGCTTCTAGAAGCTCTCCTTGCATTCATCTGACCACACAAATGGAGCATTCTTCTAAGTCAACTTTGTCAAAGGAGAAGTAATAGATGAGAAACCCTGAACGAATCTGTGGTAATAACCCGCCAAACCAAGGAAACTCCGAATCTCAATAACCGAGGACGGTCTTCGCCAACTCTGCACCGCCTCAATCTTCTTTGGGTCGACCTGAATACCATCATTGGACACCACGTGTCCCAGGAAAGTCACGGTATTAAGCCAGAATTCACACTTAGAGAATTTTGCGTAAAGCTTCTCCTCTCTCAATCGCTACAACAACACCCTCAAGTGTTGTGCGTGCTCCGCCTGACTACGCAAATACATTAGAATATCATCAATAAATACAATCACAAAATAATCCAGATAAGGTCGAAATACAATGTTTATCAAGTGCATGAATGCAGTTGGGGCATTAGTCAGGAAAGACATCACTAAAAACTCATAGTGCCCATATCTTGTCCTGAAAGCCATCTTCATAGTGTCTGACTCCCTAATCTTTAGCTGGTGATAGCCTGATCGAAGGTCAATCTTAGAGAATACCCGCGCTCCCTGGAGCTGATCAAATAAATCCTCAATACGGGGTAGTGGGTACTTGTTCTTCATTGTCACCTTATTCAGTTGCCTGTAGTCAATACACATTCTCATTGTGCCATCTTTCTTCTTTATAAATAACACCGATGCACCCCAAGGTGACACACTCAGGCGAATGAACCCCTTATCCAGGAGTTCCTGAATCTATTCTTTCAACTCCTTTAACTCTACTGGTGCCATATGATAGGGAGGAATAGAGATGGACTGAGTGCCCGGCACCAGATCAACCGAAGTCAATGTCCCTGTTGGGCGGCATGCCTGGCAAGTCTGCTGGAAATACATCAGGGAAATCCCTAACAAAGGGAACCAAATCAAGGCTAGGGGCCTCGGATTCCATATCTCTCACGAACGCCAAATATGATCAACACCCCTTACCAACCATCCGTTGGGCTTTTAAGAAAGAAATAACCCTGCTAGGTACATAGTCAGTCATGCCTCGCCACTCGATCCTCAGAATACCCGGAATAGCTAGTGTAACTGTCTTAGCATGACAGTCCAAAATAGCATGGTACGGAGATAGCCAATCCTTACCCAAATTACATCAAAATCCACCATGCCTAACAATAATAAATTAACTCGGGTCTCCAGACCCCCAATAGTTACCAGATAGGATCGATAGACATGATCCACATTAATAGTATCACCCACCAGGGTAGATACATGCACGGGCAAGGCAAGACAACCACGAGTCATACCCAAATGATGAGCAAAGTAAGAGGATACATATGAATAGGTAGATCCGAGATCAAATAAAATAGAAGCATTCATGTGGCAGACTGAGATAATACTTGTGATAATTGCATCTGAGGCAATAGCGTCCCTCCGATATGGAAGGGCAGAAAAATGGGCCTGGCCACTGCCAATACGGTCCTCACCCTTTGGACGACCTTTGGCCGCCTGGCCTCCACCTCTGGCTGTCTGAGTGGAAGCTGAAGAAACCTGTGCAGAAGACGAGGGCTGATCCCTCTACTGAGGCTCCCTACTGCGGGGTCGAGGAAACTGCCTCCTTATATGACCCAACTCACCAAAATCAATAGCAACAAATTGAAGTCAGAGAAGGGGACTGATGAGAACCCCTCGCTGCAGACGAACCCTGAGCTGAAGGAGCAGAGCACTAAGCTGGAAGAGCACTCAATGCAGGCTGACTCTGCTGATGATCCTGATGGCCCCGACCTAAAGAGGCTCCACTAGAATCTGTGCATCCGGAATGAGGAGTCCTGAAGGAACGATCTCTACCCTGCTGGAAATGGCCCTTAGATTGAGCGATGCTGAAATTACCTGAACCTCGAGGCCTCTTGGGCCTCTCTCTCCACACGCTCCCGACGATGATCTGTCTCAATCAGACGAGCCGCATCAACAACCTCCTCAAAAGTAGATGCTGTAGCCCTCTATCTAGTCATCAATATACGGATCGGATAGTTGAGGCCATTTATAAACCTCATAATCCTCTCTTTATCTGTCGGGATCATCCACATAGCATGACTAGCCAACTAAGTAAACCGTAACTCATACTGAGTCACTGAACCACTCAAACTGACAACGTAGCTCCTCCCTGTGAGACTGGGGCACATACTTCTCCAAAAATACCGTGGAGAACTACTGCCAAGTGAGGGGTGCTGCCCCAATAGGCCTACGCCTCTCGAACTCTTCCCACCAAGTAAATGCATCTCCTGTGAACTGAAAAGTGGTAAAAGCCACTCCATTATACTCCAGAATACCCGCCGTATAAAGCATATGCTGGCATTTATCCAGAAAACCCTGGGCATCCTCGCCCTCAGCACCACTGAATGTTGGAGGCCGAAGCCTACCTAACCTCTCCAACCGCCGCTGCTCATCATCTGGCATAGCTGGGACGACATGAGCTGGAACAGGCGTGGCTGGTGCAACTAGAGCAACTAGTGCAATAAGCTGAACTGAGGGAACTGGCTGAGCTGGAGCTACCTCAGGTGTCTGTAAGCCCTGAACAACCTGCTCGGGAGTGCGAGCATCGGGGTCTGATGACCATCCTTGGCCTGAAAAGTAGCCGCTGCTGTAGTGGGTGAAATCGCCTGAGCCAAGCCAGTGCAGACAGACAAAATATGAGCAAAAGCTTCTTGGAGACCAGGAATCACGATAGGCACTGCCGGTGCCTGAATAGCTGCAGCTAGAGCATCAACAGCTGGAGGCTGATCCTGGACCTGGACAGCTAGTGGGTCTGCAGATGCTGCCACTACTGGTCTGCCTCGTCCAACACCACGACCGCATCTACGGCCTCTAGCAGGTGGTACTGGTGGTCGTCCTCCACGTCCATTAGCGCGAGTTCTCGCCATTTTTGAGAGAATAGAATACAAAATTTTTAGTTTTTACATTCTCAAACCGCACGTTATGAATTTTAAGAAAGTGAGATGTTTCCTAAAAGTTCTATAGCCTCCTTCTTATAAGTGTGGTGCATGACACACTTATAAACAAGATTCTACTAAACCGGCTCATGACTCGTGAGGCCTAGTAACCTAGGCTCTAATACCAACTTGTCACGACCCAAACCCGATCGTGATGGCACCTAGCCCTAAAGCTAGGTAAGCCTTACCAACAATCGTTTCTAATGTAACATTTAAGTCTCAAACCGTGAATTTAACAAAATAATAATCCAAGAATATTAATAATGTGATATTGGTAAAATACGAAAATAAATAACACACCCATATGATCTGGGGGTCATGAGTCTAGAGCCTCTAAACAATATTGAGTAGTAATAATAGTATCTGAATACAGAAACCAAAATTTGGGAAGGAATATAATAATAATAATCAAATAAAGAAATAATGAAGAGCAGCCAGGTCCTGTGAACATCATGCAGCTACCTCAACAACTCTGAAATATCTCTGGAACTACAAGTATCAGCTAAGCCTCTAGTGTACCTGAATCTGCACAGAAGGTGCAGGGAGTAGGGGTGAGTACTACCGACTCAGTGAATAATAAGTATAGAAAATAACTGAAAGAAAGAAATCCACGAAAGACCACAACGCAAAACTATAAATAACAATTCTACAACTTAGCTACAGGCTAACAGCATAACGGTATCACAACAATAACTAAAAATCAAATAAAAATGCAATGCAATGCACATGAATACGCTGCGACATACAGCCCAATCCATTTAACATCGACGGCGCTCATTGGGGGTGTGTACAGACTCCGGAGGGGCTCCTTCATCCCAAGCGCAATATTATCATATCACCCTTGCGGCGTGCAGCCCGACCCATGCTCAGTCCACATTATGCATATGAGTAACATAAATAGATTCAATCGAATTTCCCATTTTTTTTATTATTAAGGTAAATATAATTTAATTATTTATTTTCTGGAAAAATGACTTACAATTTCATTTCGGAGATTAAACACAGGACTGAGATCAATGAGTAAGCAAATATGTTATCACACAGATATTCACCCTAGACGAGTACTACAGCTCGGCACAAGGTCCCAAACATGGTGTTAAGCCCAATTTCAACAACACAAGATGCGTATCAGACGCCAATAATTTATTCAGCTCTCGGGATGGACCAAGTCACAATCCCCAATCATTTACAACCCCGAACTTACCATGGGGTGCGAGTCACGCCCTAACATAGCATCACGATGTGATAAACCGGGATTTCAAACCCTCAGGCCATCATCTATACAAACTACTCACCCTAACCGGTCGTAGCCTGGTCTGCAATGCCTTTTCCCTGAATCTTCTCCTATGAGCGTCGAATCTATTCAAAACCACAACGAATAGGTTATTATAGGCTAAATAAACATAACCCAATTGAAATTAATTAAAAAAGGTTAAAAATCACGAAGTTGGTAAAACCCGAGCCCCGAGCCCACTTCTCAAAAAATTTAGAAAGTTACATCTTTGGATATCTTGTCTCGCCACGAGTCCGTACATATAAGGTTTATCAAAAACGGAGTTCGTTTACCTCTCAAATCACCATTTTACTCTCTCTTAGGCTTCAAGCCCTAATTACCATTTTTGACCTTACAAACCTTGAATTTCATTGTTTAATATACTATGTTGCACCATATAGACATAATCCGAGGCCATGAATCATTAGCTAAAAGAAACCCTCGAACCCTCTTCAAAATTGCCTACAATCGCCTCTTCTTGAAGTCAAAAGTATTTTCTTAACTTATAAAATTTGCAAACACCGTTTCATTAATCCCCTACGATTTCTGCTTCCGCGACAATGACCGCTTCCGCGGTGGTCGCTTCTGCGGTCAATAGACCGCTTTTGCAGTCTCCATTGAGTCGATTGGGACCGCTTCTGCGGTCCTAAACTGCTTTCGCGGTCTCCGCCTATGCAATCACGTTGGATGCTTCTGCGGTCACCCAGCTAGACCATGACCATTTCTTTGGTAGCCGCTTTTGTGGTAATTCTTCCACTTTCACGGAAATACCAGAAGCCTGTGCAACAGACCTGTTGCAGCTTCAAAAATCTTCGTTTTCATCATTCGACTTCACCCCGAGGCCCTCAGGACCCCAACCAAATGCATAAATATGTTCCATTACTTCATTCAAACTTGCTCGCAACATAAAATGCTATCATAAACATCCGAATCATCCAATTTCCACGGATTCAAGCCTAAGTTAAACTAAAACTTCCGAAACTCGCATTTGCTCCAAAACTTGACCTGATCACCTCCGAATGATCTGAAAATTTGCAAACATATCACAAATCACCTAACGGAGCTATTCCAACTGTCGGAATTTAATTCCGACTCCTGGATCAAAATATCACCTATCAACTAGACTTTGCCAAATTCTAACTTAGCCAATTCAAGCCTACTTCTACACCGGACCTCCAAATTCAGTTCTGATTTCATTCCTAAGTCACAAATCACCATCCGAAACTAGTGGAATCATCAAAAATCCATTATGAGCTCTCTAACTCATAAGTCAAGGTTCGGTTGGCTTTTCCAAACTAACTTTCTCTTAAAGGGACTAATCATCTCATTTCTATCCAAACTCCATCCAAATTACTACAAACTCTCCTAATACATATATTGAAACATATAATAGCATAAAAAGGGGAAAAAGGGCAGAAATACATGGGATAAAGAGTCAGGTCGTTACAATGACCTTCCCCATAATAATAATGCGTTACTCTCTTTACACGTGTATTTTAATAATATCACCTCCATAAACTCGGATGCGCATTTATGTGACCCAAATCCAAATCTCAACGATGTAAAAATATGTCAAAAAAACTATGGGTGCATTTATGTGTCGTGGTTTGAGACGTGTTTTAGTAGCGTTGCAATTTTCTTTAAAATGAATAAAAGCGGTTAAATTTAAAATTTGCACATAGGTTCATAATTGTTAAAACTAGATAATAAATCCAAATATAATAGTTGAGCGACTATACCAGAACCACAGAACTTGGGAATGCCTAACACCTTCTTCCGGGTTAAAAGAATTCCTTACTCGGATTTCTGGTTCACAGACTGTTAAATAGAATCATTCTTTTCCTCGATTCGAGATTATAACCAGTGACTTGGGACACCATAAATCTCCCAAGTGGCGACTCTGAATTGAATAAGTAAATTTTGTTTCGATTGTCCTTTGGTTGAGAAACTCCTTATACCCTGGGTGTAGTAGGTGAAAAGGAGGTGTGACAAGCTGAAAATCAATGATGTTTTGTTCATTAGAAGTTATTTTTGCACAACATTGGTTCTGTAATTAATAATTTCTCCTCGTGTGTATGTTTGATATTGTGTATTATAGTTTTAAGCTTTGTTTATAGTGCTGGACAAATGTTTTTTTTTCATTTGTTTTGTTTGAATGAGATGAAGTTTCTGTTCATATGTGTGGATGGTAGAGAATCAGTGTAGTAGAAATCTCAGCAAAATTAAAAATATTTTAGATCTATTGTAGCATGTCAAAATCAGTGTTTGTTGTGGGAATTTGTTTAAATTGGTTTAAGTTGATATGCATAAGTTTGAAACCAGAAATCTTCAGTTGGAGTTTATCCTAGTGTTGTATTCTGCTATTTGGAAAATCATGTAGTACTTTAATTCTTGAAATTATTAATTGAATGGATTCTAAGTTAGTATTCGGTTTATAGTCATTTTGGATAAGTAAAAATGGTTTGGGCTATTACTTTAAGGGTCGATTATGTACAAAGTTACTTATGGTGTGTTTTTAAGCATGTTTAGTTTGAGCTCAATGCTTAGGTTCAGATTTGTTTATTGGACAGTCCCATAAGATTTTATTTGCTGTTATATGTGTTTAATAGAGGTATAATTAGATTTAAAAACCTTGCAATTGTCTTTTGAAATTAGTTGAAGACTTATTTGAGTAATAATTTCCAAATAGTTGTGTATTGTTGAAAGCCCTATCGAGCTCATGTCGATACCCTTGATTTTTGATACTTTTTCCGTGCCCTGAAAACTCAAAATCGAGTCCTGCACCCTTTGATACTTAGTTCTCAATAGATTTGGGCTCATGTTAGGCCTAGACCTGAGGCCAACCATAAATAAAAAAACATCCGCATGTCCTTTGGTATTTGGGGCCAGCTGTTTGAGCCAACATTTCTTTTAATTGCTGTTAATCTAGGCCTATTCATCTAATCACTTGTTTGCTTCTAATGTTAGTCCATTAGTCTAAAATTAGTTTGAACATTTAGCTTAACACTTAATTAGAATTTCTTTAAGCTTTCCTTGATTCACTAGACTCTTATATGGATTTGAGGCATGCCATGCAAAATAAATTCTCAAAACTCATGGTCTTCACTTAATTAATCTTAATCCGTTAGAAATCGAGGTATTCCATTTAGTTGAATTTTCCATGGCTCTCACAATCTTGAGAGTGCGTAGTTGCTTTAGGCGCACTATTTAAAAAAAGTTATTTTCCTAAACTCTATCGTGCATTTCATGTGACACAAATCCAAATATCAATAACGTTAGATAAAATGTGTTGTGGACCGCGGGTGCATTTAATGTGGCGTGGTTCAAGACGTATTTTAGATAACGTCAAATCCTCCTAATAATAATTTAGAAATGAGTTATAAGTTAAAATACACCATAGGATAAAACATTTATTAAAATAAGATAATGGGCCAATTATAATAGTTTAAGCGACCGTGCTAGAACCACGGAATCCGGGGATGCTTAACACCTTCTCCCTGGTTAACAGAATTCTATATTCAGAATTTCTGGTTTGCAGATTTCAAAAGGAAAGTCAAATTTCCTCGATTTGGGATTTTCAAAATAAACCGGTGACTTGGGACACCAAAATAAATCATTCCAAGTGAAAACTCTAAAAAAAATCAAATAAATAATCTCATTTCGAATAATGTCACTTTAATTGAAAAAACTCCCATATACCCTTCCGGAGTGTAGGGAAAAGGAGGTGTGACAGGGTCTTGTCTCCAAAATGTTCGTGCAAAAACCTTCCCCCCAGTGCGTCTCCCAAGCGGATCCCCAAGAAGTTCTGCATGCTCGAGTTCTTAAATACTACAGAATGACTGATCCGAACGAGCATGTCACCTCTTACACATATTCTATCAAAGGGAATGATGTTTAGGATGACGAGATCGAATCTGTCTCATTAAATAAGATAGGAGAGACCACGTCGAATGGGGCTATGATATGGTACGACAATCTAGCACTAATTCTATTAATTCAACTACTATACTTGTAGATTCTTTTGTAAAGGCACACGCCGGAGCCATCAAGGTTATCAGACCTTTTCAATATAAGGCAGAAAGACAATGAAATGCTATGAAAATTTGTGTCCTGGTTCCATATGGAACAGATGGACCTGCCACGAGTCTCCTATAATTGGGTTGTTCAAGCTTTCACCCAAGGACTGAATGTTCGAATCTTGGTGGCTTCGTCGCAGTTGAAGCATAAATTAATAGAATACACGGCTATTACTTGGGCTGATGTGAATAGTCGGTATCAATCAAATATCAGGATCGAAGATGACCAACTTTGGGTTCCTTCCGAGTCCATTTATCCTGTCAGACTCGTCGACAAAATCAAGAGGGATATTGACCGAGAACCGAGGTCGAACAGAGATCAATATCAGCCATATAACTAAGATTGTAGGAGCAATAGATCTGGGCGAAATCCTATAAAAATTGAAATGAAGAATGATCGAGGCTAGAGCTCTTGGGGACTCTTGAGCAAGAATGGTTTCGACAGGCATGTCGGACCTAAAGAAACATCATGATTACCATAATATAACTTTAATCTTGATGCAGCTGCCATCGTATCGACTATCAGATGCATCAAAGAAACCAAATGGCCTCGCCCTTTACAAATGGATCCATCCCAAAGAGACCCCAACCAAATGTAAAAATATCATTGCACTCATGGACACAAAATGGAAGATTGTCCACAATTCAGGAATTTTTGAGTGATCGAGCCAAGAATCATTTCAAAAATAGGGATTCTAATAAACAAAATGAGCAAAAGTAACCTCAAAACGTCACTCATTTGATCATCAGAGGGGTCGATGTTCCTCAAGGTCTGATGTTAAAGCGCACAAAAGTATCAATCACGAGAGAAAAACGAACTCATGATTACACACCAGATGGAACTTTTATCTTTCAACGACAAAGATGCAGAGGGAATCATATAGCCCCATAATGATACACTAGCAATATCTATAATCATGAATAAAACTCTAGTTAAACATGTGTTAATTAATCCTGGTAGCTTGGCCAACATCATTCGATCGCGCGTTGTAGAACAACTCGACATACAAGACCAAATTGTGCCTGCAACCCGATTACTAAACGAGTGCAACATGGCTTGGGAAAGTACTAAGGGATAAATAACATTGCCAGTAAATGCAGCTGGAACCATCCAGGAGACCAAGTTTTATATGATCGAAGGGGACATGGGTATAACGCCTTGTTGCGGAGACTATGGATCCACAACAAGGGAGTTGTGCCCACAAGCATTCACCAGGTGTCAAAAGTCCCGACACCAGAGAGAATTAAAATGATCTATGGGGAACAACTCGCAAGCAAAGGAAATGTTTGAAATTGATGAAGTAATTTCAATATCAACACTCTCATCGACAAATGAGTCAGATTCGAAAGAAAAATAAGAAGCCAAATAACAATCACCAATATCGACCTCGACCCAACTAGACAAGTAGGGGACTGACGAAGACGATGACTACAGGGTTCCTCGATCCTTCATAGTTCCTGATAAACCAAATCAACGGTCGAAGAGCTGGAAAAAGTCACATTAATCGAGAATCTACTCGATTGAAAAGTATACCTAGGCATGGGGTTAACTCCCGAGCTCAGAAAAAACTCATTTAGTTATTGATTGCTAATGGATTGTTTTGCTTGGTCCCATCTTGACATGGTAGGGATCCCACCGGCGATCACCACTCACAAACTAAGCCTGGACCTATATTTCATCCGGTCAAGCAGATAAAGAGACCATAGTCTGAGATCATGCATGCTTTCATCAAGGACGAGGAAACCAAACTCCTTAAAATAGGTTCCATCCAAGAAGTCAAATACCAGGAATGGCTAGCAGACGTAGTAGTAGTCCCTAAAAGGGAACAAACTGAGAATGTGTGTGGATCACAAGGATTTAACTAAGGCATTCCCCAAATACTCTTTCCCTTTGCCTAACATTGATCGCATGATCGATGCCATAACCAACCACGAGATCCTCAATTTTCTTGATGCCTACTCCAGGTACAACCAAATACGAATAAACTCGGATGATCAAGAAAACACCTCTTTCATCACTAAGTATTGCACATACTATTATAACATAATGCCATTTGGATTAAAAGATGCTAGTGCTACATGCGAATGCCTAGTAAACCAAATGTTCGAAGCACAAATAGAGTTTACATTGATGATATATTGGTTAAGCCCTTGCGAGCAGAGGACCATTTAAAGCATTTATAGGAAATTTTCACTATATTGAAGAAGTACAAGAGGAATCTGAATCCGAAAAAATGCGCATTCGGAGTCAGATTAGGTAAATTTCTTGGGTTCATGGTATTAAATTGAGGAATTGAGATCAACCCCGACAAGAAAAAATCTATCAAGGATATCACTGTAGTGGAAAATGTGAAGGCCGTGCAAAGTCTAACCAGGTGCATTGCCACCTCGGGGCGATTCATTTCGAGGTCCTCCGATAAGAGTCATTATTTTTTCTCATTGTTGTAGAAGAAAAACAACTTCACATGGACTTTGAAATGCCAACATTCCTTGGAGGAACTTAAGCGGTGTTTATTGAGCCCACCACTACTTCACACATCGAGGGCAGACAAACAACTATACTTGTATTTTTCAGTATCGAAGATAATGGTAAGTGGAGTCCTAGTTCAGGAAGAACAAGGTACATAATTTCCAATTTATTACATTTGCCAGACCTTAGGTGAGGCTGAAACTAGATATCCTCACCTAGAAAAACTATCGCTCGCTTTGCTAAGCATCTCTAGAAAACTAAAATTATAATTTCAATGCCACCCTATATGTGCTGTGACAACTTACACATTGTGTCACACCTCCTTTTTACCCGAAATGGACATAAGGGAGTTTTTTCAATTAAAGTGACAGTAGTCAAATGTGATTATTTATTTTAATTCAGAGTCACCACTTGGAATATTTTTGCTGTCCCAAGTCATCGGGTTACCCTAAATCGAGGATATTTGACTTTTATTTATGGCCTGCGAACACAGAAGACTAGGTAAGGAATTCTGTTAACCCGATAGAAGGTGTGAGGCATTCTCGGGTTCCGTAGTTTTAGCACGGTCGCTTTAATCATACTTGGCTTAATCAATTTTTTTAATTACATGTTTTAGAACCTATGCGCTCTTTTTATTTTACCGCTTTTAATTAAGAAATTAACCTGCACCAGCCACGCACACATGTACTCATTTCGTTTGGCGCGTCAAGAATCATGTCACGCGTACGTGTCCACAATTAATCACACTTTATTAAAACGAAAGTTTGGATGAAGTTGTGCGAACGCATACCTCAATTTATTTTTAGAATCAGAATTATATCACTCAAACATTTATATAATCACGATGATAGACTAAGTTCGCTCCTAAAGCAAGCTACGAATATTCATGAGTTATGTCCTAAGCTAATTTGAAATTATTGTAAGACTAAAGTTATGAAAGATTATTGTGTGGGGGGGAGGGGTAATGTTATTTAGTTGGCATGAATTTATTGGAAAAGATGATAAAAAAATTAGAGTTAATGCTGCAACCCCATAATTTATTCCTAAAGCTTACTAATGCAACTAAGTAAGAGAATAAGGCATGAAAAGATATTTCAAACTCAAAACCCTTTTGATTTATGGCCAAGCAAATTAACTCCCCACTTAAAATCAAATGACCAGAATCCCTTTTCTAGCTAAAACTAGAATACGGATTTTCTAATAAAATTAGAGTTGCACTCTGCCAGTTAAAACTCATTTATTTTAGGGATTTTTTCTTATATATACCATATAACAAATTTTATTATCAAAAAATTTCATAATATTGTATTTACCCGCCTAGTCCATAGTTTGTCTACAAAATCTGTACCAAACAAAATAGGTGAATTCTACCCTAAAAGCGCGCCAAAATAGAAGGAATCAGATTTAATGGTGATTCTATCACCATTAATTCGAGATTTAAAACGGAAGAAAATCCATTGCAGCGTGATTCTCTCATTCTCCATGTATTTCCACCATTGATAGCCATTAAAAAGCTTGAAAGCTTTGAATTCAAATTTGAATTTTCAAAAATCATTATTTGTTTGGATTGAGTGTTGTTGTAAATAATTTGGAATATGTTTAGGAGTTTATATCTAAATTTTGAGGGGTTTTGGTGAAGATTAGACTATGTTTTGACTGAATTTCAGATTGAAACTCGTCGAAGAAGAAGAAGACATATTTCTAGAATTGTAGTTAAATTGTAGATAAATTGTAGAATTGTAGATAAATTGTAGATTGGAAAGACTAAAACTTCTACAAGTCTTCTACAATTATGTCAAAAATGCCAATTATGCTACAATTGAAATGAGAATTGGGATATTTAAATTCAATGTATTCAGTTTGTAGATATCTTGTAGATAAAATTTCTACAAATAAACTACAAATCAGTTTAAGTATTATATAAAGTTGTATTGTTTTTAAGAGTATTTATAAAATTGCTACATTTATACTACAATTAAACTAGAATCTTGTGTCAAAATAAAATGTTGACAACAAAATTTGCTCTTCATCTACAAAATTTCTTTATAAAAACTACAAATAAACTATAATTGCACTCACACTGTCGACTTTATTGTCTTCCACGAGAAAATCATTTCCTTTACAATTGCACAACCCAACTACTCCTTAAATCAGCCATTATGTAAATTAGTCCAAAGAACTCTCTAAACTACTCATTCAATCAGCCATTAGGTGCATTTAGTGTTAGAAGAGAAGTGTAACGAACAGTGTGAGATCTATGAATTTTGTAGTATGGTTGAAGATGTCGATGACGAAGAGAGAAGTAGAGGAAGAAAGGAATGCCATCATTCTTGACGCTGTGAATAATTGTCAATGCAAATATGCGATCTTCAATTAGTTCTTTTGTTTACTGCATCAGTGTACTTAATCTATTGATATATGTCGTGAATGTTTTACCCATCTAGATAGTTGCCTTCGATTTATTTTCTTTACTAAAGGTAAATCGTGGGGGTGAGGGATGAGAGGAGAGAGAGGCAGGTAATAAAATAAAGTGAATATATGCTCCTAAAATCATGCCTAGCATAAATGAAGCACTAATTATACCCTTAATTTGAATTATGGTACATAAATTGAAATTTAGTATGCTTAAATGTAATAAACACAAACCTTAAACATGGGAGGTAATAAGGTTTGCTATATGGTATAGATTGGTAAAAATCCCATAATTATATATTACTAAATCAAATGACCCAATCAAGTAAAAATTCCCTACATTCCTTCCTCAACAACACCATAAGGATTTATCCCATATTTACACAAATAATTAAATATGCTAAGAAATTGCAGTAAACCAAATGCAGAACCAAACAATGGGATATCAATTCAAACATTCATAGCAGGGAAACCCATAAGATTAATGCAATTAACTATATATGATATTTTACCATTCATGAGTAAAAATGAACTAAGGGAAGGAAAGGGATCTTTATTGAATCTGAGCTTTGATTTAATAATTTGAAATTCCAAATCAACAGCAGGACACATCAACCAGAACAAAAACTCGAACAGCCACAGAAAACTTATGCTTTCATCGGAAGCACTATGAACGATTCCAGAATTTCATCGGACTTTTCCTCTATTTTGGACCGTGTTCTCCCTTCAGTATATGTGATTTTTCTAGTTCTCTATTTTTTTTTCTTATGTAGATGTGTGTTTGTGTTTATATCTCAGTTTCATCCACTTCACACTTGTCGCAACCCTTTTTTCTTGCGAATTCGGGTTTATGACATTCAATTGGGACAACTCATTCCTTTCGGGAAAAGGGTTTGAAATTTTGGAGAGTCGCCACCTAATAATTTTAAGGTGAGTTAGGGAACCTAATGGATTCAACTACAACTACATTTATTGATAACTAGAGATAGAGTAAGGGTTTGAAATTATCCCAAGGGGAACGTGTTAGACACCACTCAGGATCCACTAGTATGGTTCTCGGGTAGATGGTTCTTTGTGAATTTGTGCAATTAATAAGTAAGCAAATAAGGCTCAAATAAGGAATTTTAAATACACATGTGTTTGGAAATGATAGAAATGAAACAAGGCTTTAAAGAGTTATAACTAAGCATGCTAACAAATATAAAAAGGGGAGGGGAGTCCTAGGTTTATTTATAATATGGATCACGTCAATGTAATACTCGGTAATCACTCCTCAAAAGAGGGGCTACGCGTGGTATTAGCGTACTGGTCATCATATACATATCTACCCTTCCCACCCCATTAAAGCGTGGATGAGTCTCAACCACTATTGCATGCTATTACCCATCCCATCCATATCAACCTCGTAGGAATTTAGGACAACTATTACTAATAAGAAGGAGGATTTTAGTCTTACCCTTGGGTTTTCAAAGGTAAAAGAGTAATGCAACATTCAAATACATAGGACTGCATATTGGGAGAAAACATATAAACGACTAAGAGGCTCATATATACCTCCTCAAGAAAAGCACATAAATAATATTACTTAAACACATTTAGGGTAAGAGTTTAAAGTAAGACAAGGGAGCTTCAATTGTTGAAGGAGACCAATTTACTACATAACTCAGATAAGAAGTCTGAATCAGGCATGTCTGCAAGTTGTAGCAGTTGCTAATTAAACAAACGCGAATTCAGCCTTTGTCGAAATTATCTAATGCTTGCCTAAGTGTGTATGGGTGATATCTTATAAGCATGATATCTATTACCGATTAAAAAATGGCACATCAATAATAGTTTTAAATGAGAAAATTGGATCTTATAGGCATGCTTTCTAAACCACATTACTGAAAGGAGTAAGTTGTTTAAACAAATTCAAAACAATACAAGTCAAACTAATTTTTTTAACTAAACTGGTTTTAGATTTTATGGACATAATCTCTGTTGTTGCTTATTTTAATCCCTACAGATATGGTATCTAATATTAAAGGTTGATTTGGTCCTATATGCGTGGTATCTAATGAAATGGAATACGTAAAATTTATTTGATCACAACAAAATTCCTATAGGCATGATTTTTGTATTGATATTAGCCCTATTGATATGACATCTAGTTTAGAAACTGATTTTAACTTTGTAAATATGACGTCCGTTTATAGCCATTATATCCTACAGGTGGGATGTCTAAGTGTAGAATTAAAACAAATAGAGTGTTGAAATAACAAACCCTATAGGCAGGATATCTAAGTGTAGAATTGAACCATGCAGAATCTTAATAAATAGATCCTATAGGCAGGATGTCTAAGTGTAGAATTGAGCTATGAAGAATTTTGTTAAATAGATCCTATAGGTATGTTATCTACCCTCAAAACATGCATGATTACCCATCCCTTTTCACTAGCCAACCCCCAATATTCTTTAAACATTATTACATCCCAAATACTGAGTAACATTAGAAATGTGTACAATAAGAAGTTACCATATTAGGAAGCCTGATTCTAAATTTCTCTTTGAGTTATGGAACAAAACACCTCATATGCCACTTGTTTCAAAGCCTTTCTCAGACTTGGGTGTATCAAAGTTCCTTAAGGGTCTCAAGGGACCCCAGGCAATACTTACACCCAGGTTTGCATAACCAGATAGAGAGGATTGCAGTGTGGAAGGGCCCCGACCCTTCTGTGTCTAAGATTAGAGGGAGCTCATGGGTCCCAAGGCAAGACTCATACAAGAAGGGCAGAAACTAAGTTCTAGGAATATAGTAGAAGTGTAGAAATAGAGATTTTATTTAAAACTGGGTTGAGAATAGTAATGGGTGAGGGTGATTTGACCAGAGTAGTAGTACAACTTAAATTACATAGAATCAGTGATTGCATAAAAGGGTCAGGTTTGGGACATGCACAACAATAGATGATGCTGGCATGCCCACAAACCAACCAGCGAACACAAACACATAGGAGGATATGGGGGTTTGAGTCTCATAATTCAGCAAATTAAATAATCAAGTGACTGACAAAGTACATGCATAAGGTAACACACTCATTTAGAAAGGGGAGAGAGTAAGTCACAACACGCTTAGTAATGAAACTTGATTGCATGCACATAAGAAAAAGTGAAGGAAACAGTTGAAGAAACATGTTGTTGCTAATGCTTAAAGATTAACTAGGACATACCAGTAAGAAGCAAAGTGAATAAAGAAAAGCAAGCAGATTTCCACAACCTAGCTTTGATTTTCAGCCGGCTAGACAAAGCAGTAACACAAGCAGTAACAGAAAAAAGAGAGAGAGTTTTTGGTGGAGTGTGTGTTCTGAACTTAGATTGTTCTTTTCCTTAAAGAAAATAGGGTGAGTTTTTATAGCTTTTAAAAACGAGTGAAAGAAAGGTAATAAGTAAAGTCTTAATTAAGGAATCAATGTCTAACAGGTAGCAGCAAGTCTAATTAAGGAAAGAAAATCAGTTCGGAAGCCGACTAATTATTACCACATATAAGGGGTAGTAAAAACATGCAGTGCACAATTGAGTATAAGTACAAACATATGCTTATTTTTTGAAGAAATCAGTAGGGTAAAACACCATAGTAAAGGGATGAGGATCAATTAATTTTAGATAGTAAGGTCTCACACGCATAGTTAAAGTGAAGAAGAAAGTCAAAACAAGTAAATGTCTCACAGTAATGAATGAGGAAACCTTTTGAGAAATTAGGGTTTCAGCCAGAGTTGAGTTGAAAGATAGTAAAAATCAGATAAGTCACATAAAGAAAAGAGAGTCTAAAACAAGAAATTTCAATTGAGTCAAGTATACATTCAAACAAGCAGTTTCAAACCCAAAGACCTAGGGTTTTCAACAATAATTGAGTTTAAAAGATGGTGGAACAAATAAGTCAAACAAGCACTCAATCAAACAAGTGTACACATCTAACGAACAGTTTCAGAACTCGAATGAGACCCAAAGAGGAATTTAGGGGTTTTAACATACTGACCCAAATAGAAGTACAGCATGAGGGAAATATAGCAGAATCACAAACAACATTAAAATTGGAGAAGAGATCTTTTGAAAAATACAAAGGAAAACCTAAAAGAAAAGTTGTTTTGAGAGAAAGGTTGAAGAATTTTTGAGAAAAACACTTGACATTTGATAATAGGCTATATAGTTGTTATTTACACCGTAATTGCCCATGATTTGTTGTTGTTTTATAATGTAAATTGCCAATAAAATACTTTAATTGGTGATATTTGGTTTCGCAGGGAATATAAAGTGTGAGAAAGCAACATGAAGTGTTTGTATGAAATAACGTGAAGAAAACACCCATTCAAGAAGTACCTGAACACAAAATGGCAAAAATTGAAGGAACGTGGAGATAAAAGCCCATGAAGTGATCACCGCGGTCCGCAATGTGGTTTGAGGCAGTGCCTCCCGCGGTCAGCACCGCGGTCGACGTCCCGATTGTGACGAGTTGTTCAGAACCCAGAAAATTCAAGAGACTAAAGTGTCAATTCGGGGAAACGTTTTGTAAAAACCTTATACGATGTAGAAACTCGCCCAAAATAGTGAATTCTTATTTTGAGATTACTTTTGAAATAAGAACAAGTATGAGATATCACCAAAAACAACATTGTTCTTATTGTCTTCTATTTTTCTTGCAGTTCTTCCATTATGAATAGTCTATTAGGTTTATCTTCCATTGTTATCAATGCTAAATAATTTAACCTATGGTTTTGGTGAAACCCATTCGGGATGACTTTGTTGTTATATTAACATATTTGGAATTGGTTGTTAATCTCTATTTGTTCATCTACATTTTGATTGTGTAACGGCCCGATCGTTCGTTCGGAGAGTTATAGCCGCATTTCCACCCATATATACTTATTGATATGTTGCTCAGCTGTGTTGACTTGTATCGAGTTGGTAGGTTTGGGTTCGGAGTAGTTTTAGAGTGAAATGAATGATTAGTCCCTTAGTTAGAAAGCTAAGTTAGAAAAGTTAATCAAAAATTAACTAATGAGTAAACGAAGTTGGATTTGGATTTTTATGATACACTTAGCTTCGCTGGGTGATTTTAAGCTTAGGAGTGTGTCTAGAATATAATTTGGAGGTCTGTGGTAGAATTAGGCTTTAAATGAGCAAAAGTTGGAATTTTAAAAGTCTTAGGCTTGAATTCTAGGATAATTTGGTGTTTGGTATTGTTTTCGGTTTCCGGAGGTTCGACTAAGTTCAGGTAGTGATACATGACTTGTTGGAATTATCCCGAGGGCCTTGTGTGAGTTCTGAATAGGTTTGAGTTGTGTTTTGCTCGTTTTTCTTATTTTTTGACGTCATTGCTTTAAGCATAAATGATATTATATTGAAAAAATAAGCTCCAATTTCGTTTTTTATTGAAGCATTAGATCCATATTGTAATTACAGACCTGTAGCAAAAAGAATCATCGAATTTGGACATCGTATGAGGATTTTATGGTTATTTTACTAAGAATTAGGTATCCATATTTTTTAGATTAATTACGAAATTGATACTAGCAGCGTATTTAAAAATTTGCACTTTTCACAAATATTAAAACCTACATATCTCATTCATTATAAGGTCAAATTGAGTGATTAAAAACCCTAACTTGACTAGAATTTGACAAGGAATCTATTTGAGTCATAAAATATAAGTTTCGGGATTTTCTGGCACAAGAAAAGAGGCAGAATAGCTGGTAGAACAATACACAAAACTAGGGTTTGCTCATTTGATCATATTTTGAGTTGGGGAGCTTGAATTTGGGAGATATTCACCATATGAATTAGGGTAAGTTTTCTCTACTCGGTTTTGATTATATTTCATGAATGAATCTTCGTTTCTTTTGGGATTTGATTGATGATTTCAAAATGAAAATTGAGGAAGTTAGGGTTTGCATTTTGGAGAGTTTTAAGTAGGGATACCAAATGGAGTCCGATTTTGATAAATTTTATATTGTTAGACCCAAAAGAGGACGAGGGTTTTCATTCTGCCATTGTTTACTGGTTCTAGGATATAGGCCCGGGGGTCGGGTTTTGATCGATTTTAGATTTTTTTGCCTATTTTTGTAATTTTTATTGTGGAGTTCAATTCTTTAGAGTATGTTGATAGTAGTATTCTGATTATGGATAGATTGGGAGCTTTTAGAGACTGATTTCCGAGACGAGGGCATCCTGAAGTATGATTTTATGCGTTTGAGGTAAGTACCAGTTTTAACTCTGGCTTTGAAGGTAGAAACCCGGAGAAATTGATATCATGTGACTGTTTGTTGGTGATACCCATGCTAGGTGACAGGTGTGTGGGTGTGCACCGCGAGGGATTGAGACTTGGCCTGTCTCATAAGGCCCACTGGCTATTATCTGTGGTTATGCGTTTACTTGTTGTTGAACTTGTTTGCCTTCATTTTAGAGATATTGTTTAGGTTTTATTCATGCCCATATTATTTGTACTCAGTCATCGAAATTATTGTACATGTTTATCTCCGCCTCTATTATTTGATAATACGTTATGATACTTGATGTGGGTTGTGTCCCTTTATTTATTGATGATGGTGACTAGTAGGTACATGATTGAGTCTTGCCGAGGGCCTGGTTGTGAGGATATTAATACCATAGCACGTGAGTTGTCTACGTAGCATGTGAGTTGACCATGTGATTCTAGGTATTGATACCATAGCACGTGAGTTGTTCGCGTAGCACGTGAGTTGACCGTGCAGATCCAGGTATTGATATGGTAACACGTGAGTTTTCCGTGCTCACTGCTTGGGCTTTTGGAGCCCATTTGGAGTCTGTACACACCCCCAGTGAGAACACAGTGTTGAGTGTATTGAGTGTTGAGTGAGAGTGCTGAGTGATGGAGTGACATTGTTGTGGGTTGCATTTATTTTTGTTATTGCTGCATTTATCTGTTAAATTTCTTTGTGGCATTTACTGAGTTATGGAATTTACTTGTTTATTCATGTTATTTTTAAAATTGTGAAAAATAAATAATTGGACTGCTTTGCTCAGCTTGTCACTACTACTCAGTTCTTTAGTTATTTCTATTACTACTGAGGTGGTTTTACTCATACTACACCCTACACATTATGTGCAGATCCAGGTGAGTTAAAGCAGACCGGCTATCTATTGAGATTTCAAGGTAGCTGCTAATTCAGCTGGACCTTGTTACTCCTTTTATCATTTCTTCTTTGGACAGTTAGACAATTTATATATCTTAGTTCATAGTTTTAGACGCTCATGACTCAGTGACACCCCGATGTTTGGGGCTAGCTTCTGTATTTTTATATTAATTATATTTAGAGTTGATTTAGTTATGAGAAGTTTGAATGTTGGTATTATTTTATTAAATCCTTAAAATTAATTAGTAGAATACTTTGGGAAATAGGCTTGCCTTGTAACACGATAGGCGCCATCACGACTATGGTTAGATTTTGGGTTGTGACAGAATGTGGTTAGTTAAAAGAGCCCTAAATTATCCATCCCTATTTAGTGTGTATCTGCTTGAGAGAGAGTGCATATTTAGGTGATTGTATGAAGAACATCACTCCCGAAGTATAAACGATAGTCACAATCGAGGGTTTAGAGGTTGGATTAGAGATAACGATACCTCTGGTGCAATCTAAGTGAACCGATTGTGATTATAGCTAGCGTGGCTTGAGAAAGTGCATCTAGTAAATTATCATAATTTGTTGAGAAATATTTATGATAGCTGGAGTGTTCATGATTGATAAAGACAACTAAGTCTAAGTAATAAAATATATTCAACGAAGGAAATCAACAACGGGAGAAACCATTACATTAGACCTTATTCTAATTATATACAAGCAAGTTTAGTTAACTTTTAGCTTTATTTATTTTTAATTTAGTTGTTAAATATATCATCAACTATGAATCACAAAGATTAGGAAATTGATTATGTGAATTTAGTAAGTCCGAGAAGAGTAATTTATAGGTTCATTCTCTATGGTTCGACTCTTGGCAGAATTACTCAGACTATATTTGCTATGTCCGTGTGTGTCTTTTCATAAGGCACAGTATGGCGTTATCAAATTTTGGTGCCATTGCCGGTGAGTTAACGGTGTTATCAATTACAATTGAAAGAAGTATAAAAATTCTAAGTGTAGTCAGTTTTCTCTATATCCAATATTTTCATTGAAATTCTAATGTTTGAACTCTTGTGGAAATCAGGTGTATGCCTAGAAGTTCTTCGAGGAATGGAGAACTGCTAGAAGGACTCTAATACCCCAAGAAAACATTTAGGGTATTGAACCGTGCCAACAAGAGACTTCAACAATCCCAAGAATCACACCAGCTCGAATTTGACATGTGTGACATAAACAACGTCAATGGAAACTTTGGGGATCCACTAGCATACCCCAATATAAGAGTAGTGGCACCTCTTATGCCCGAGGCTGCACTTTATGACTGGGCACAACCCACAGCTGATAACCTGGTCACTGCCATAGTTGTGCATATAATCCAACCGGAGACCTTCTAGATAACTAACAACATGTTGCATCTACTGCACAATAAAGGATTTTTCTCCGGGTCACACATTGAAGACCCGTAGAAGCCCTTGAAAAATTTTCTATCAATTTGCGTGACCCAAAGGCAGCCGAATGTGATCCCGGAAGCTATCAAGCTACTATTGTTTCCATTCTCTATGACCGAGGAAGCTCAGACTTGGCTAAATTCACTCCGTATCAATTACATAGCCACTTGGGAGGAATTAGTCAAGAAGTTCTTGAATAAGTTCTATCCTCCCAAGAAGACTGCAAGACAAATTGATGAAATATTGCAGTATAAGCGGTATCCGATTGAGTCCATGCAAGAAACTTGGGAAAGATTTAAAGGGATGCTAGTGAAGTACCCTCACCATAGCTCCAGATGCTTGGCCAGAGATTCTACATGGTGTTAGCTGACAATGTAAAGGCAAATGTAAATGCTTCTGCTGGAGGTACATTTTTGAGTAAGTCATTCACCGAATGCAAATTCCTTCTTGAAAGATGTCACAAAATTCGGGGTGGATGACAAGAGCTACAACACTGGCACCCATAGTGCATTCAGTTCCTCTTGACCAAAATAATTCATATGTAGAGAATATGGCCACACTCATGACCTAGATGAGCATATTGACAAAGAAGATTGATGAGATGGGCACAAAAGAGGTGCACATTGTTGATACAACAAATGGAGGACTGTGTACACCCTGTAAGAATCAGTCTTATATGTGTTCATGGAGCGGAGAAGGCAAAAATCAAGGGGTGAGGGAAGTCATGAATTATGTCAACAACTATGGGGGTCAGAAACAAGGAGCACAACAATGGACACCGCCACAAAATCAACAGTACATGCCTAACATGAGACATCCTGGGGGTATGCACCCTTAGAACCAAATGGTGCCAATACCACATCAGAAACCACAGGGCTATGCACATCAAAATCAACAGCAGTTTTCTTACCAACCAACTCCTCAGCAGCAAGATACCAATATGGTGGAAATCAGGGGTATGCATCAGCAACTCATTGGGAAAACTAATAAAATGCAGGAAAATTTGGTAGTGTTCGATTCAGCCATATAGAACATTGAAACACAGCTGGGATAACTGTCCATGGCTTTGAACAATCGTTCTCAGGAAACCTTGCCTGCAGACACTAACATAAGCCCCAAGGAGAAAAACCCAAATAAACTGATGGCAGTAAGTCTTCAAAATGGGAGATATTTAGATAGAGAAAAGGAAAATCTACAAGCCATGAAGGAGAGTACAACAGTCACTCCAATTTTGTTAGAGGTGGATGAACCAACAGAGCTTACTAAAGCGGTGATTGAGCAGAGTCAGGAAAAAGAAAGGATGAACGAGCAAGCTACAGAACAGGTGGCACTTCTTGTGCCAGAAGATTCCAACAGAGAGAAGCCAGCAAGCAATGCACAAAGGGTGATACCCACACCCTTCTCTCAGAGACTGGTTAAACAAAAGAAGGAAGTTCAATACAAGAAATTCATGGAGATGCTACGTCAGATTCAGTTGAATATTCCTTTGATGGATGCTTTGAAGGATATGACCGGTTATGCAAAGATGATAAAGGATCTAATGTCACAGAAGTTTGATTTTCAGGATCTTTCCACTGTGACTCTGACACAGACCCACAACATATTAGTGACAAGACCGATGGTGCAAAAGATGTCTGATCTATGTAGTTTCACTATTCTGTGTACAATTGGGAGCTATGCCTTTGCAAAGATATTATTGTTGATACCCAATTTTTCTCTCCACAAGAGGGGTTGCTCTGATGGTAAGCAACCTCCACTTTCAGCCGAGAGGTTGTGAGTTCGAGTTTCCTCAAGAGCAAGGTGGGAAGTTCTTGGAGGGAAGGATACCAGAGGTCTATTTGGAAACATCCTCTCTAACCTAGGGTAGGGGTAACGTCTGCGTACACACTACCCTCCCCAGACCCCACTAAGTGGAATTATACAGGGTTATTGTTGTACCCAATTTTTCCTATATAATTTTTACATACAAAATAATTTCATATATATATATATATATATATATATATATATATATATATATATATATATATATATATATATATATATATATATATATATATATATATATATATATATATATATAAGCATATCTAAGTATTTTGGTATTTTTTCTAATTTTCAAAATCAATTTATTGTCCATTTTAGCAATTCAAAAATCAATAATTATTCCCAAGTGTTTTGGTATTATTTTGGTATTTTTCCTAATTTTTAAAATCAATTTATTGTCCATTTTAGCAATTCAAAAATCAATAATTTTTCCCAAAACAATCAATTTTGGTGAATAATTTATTTTATTCTCGTATTTACACCAAATTATAGTCAAGGTGATTTTTGTGTATTTTTATAAATTTGTTTGGTATTTAAAACACTAAATTGCATATAATTACAGTTCTAGCCTATTTTTAGATTAGTATCATTTCCATAATTGTAAAATTGGTTTCAATATTTCGAATTAATATTATGTATTCTTTATGGGTTCAATACTTTTAATTTGATTTTAAAATCATTCTACTACTTTTATTAAATAAAAAAGGTAAAACTGGCTATTTAAATATGAGCCCCATTTGCACTTCAATTATAGCCAAATTGATCCCCTATAATTGACCCAAATTTGATCCCAATTTCGCCTTTGACCTGAACCTAGCCGAATCCATAAAAAACCTGCTTTACTTCTATTTTAATCCCAGCCATCGGTCATTTTGGTCAACAGCAATGATTCCCCCTTGCCATTTTTAATTCCCCGCCACACCCTAACCCTAGCCATTTCACTTGGACAGCCGCCTCTAAAAACTCCATCCTCTCTTAAGTTCTCTCGGACTCTCTCAAAACCCTAGTTTCACTCACTGTCTTCGACCTCTGACTCCCCGAAATCCATGGCTTCGCAGGCCATGGATGATCTATGCTCATCTCCTACTGCTCCCATGTGCCTGATACTTGAAGGTTCAAGGCCAAACCTCAAAAGTCTTCACTCAGACCTCCGCCGAATTGAGGTTTCGACCATCTCCCGCCCGCCTCCAGCACATCCTAGCCTCCTGAGCCTGATTTCGACCTTATCCGACTTAGATTGGAGCCTTTCAAGCCTTTCTCATCATAGGGTTCATCTGAAATCCTAGCTGTTCGAGGTTTTTGTTTGATTCTCTTTGCATCTGTTGTGTATCTATGTTGTACATGAGTACTCGAACGATTTTCCTAATTTTTTTTTGAAAATCACATTCAAAACCCTTCCATTCCATTTAGGTTCTTTGGAAGTATGTAAGCATTTTTATTAAATTTTCTTCTTTATTGTTCGTGTTGTTTCTCTTACTATGTTTTTATATTATGTTCTCACTTGCTTTATGCTGTGTTTTCATGTAGTTTTCTCTGCTATGATCTTGTGTTCTTTTGCCGAGTTTTATACTCCGTACTTATATTCTACAACTATGTTTTCTATGCCATGTTCTCGCATGCTTTCTCACCATGTTCTGCTATCTTCTTTTATGATGTGTTTTGGTTATCCTACTATATCATTCTACCATGTTCTTAAGCATTCCTGCCAATTTTACCGGGTTTAATGTTTTCTCCTAAAAAACACCTGCTTAAACATGTATTGCTTCTAATGTCTCCTCCACTATTAGTTGTTCCCTCGTTATACTTTAAATTAGCTTTGTCACTCTGTTTCCCTGATCTTTCTACTTGTTTGCATGTTGTCTCATGAGTTTCTGAAACGGAATCCTTAAGCTTGTTGCCTCCTCATCTCTGTGTTTGATTCGATCTAAAACTCTAGATTTTGGGGTTTTACTTTGGCAATTTGGTTTTGAACCTAGACTCTCGAACTCATTGAGAGTCTGCATTTGAACTTTTACCCCTTTGATTTTGACCCTGAACCTCTCAATATAGACTAAGTTTTTCCTTAATAGAAAAACGACTCTTTGTTTGATATTTCTACCTTATATATGAGAAATTCTCCTTTAAAAAGGGTTTTTATAAACTATTAATTGATTACGAATTCCGGTGATAGTCTTTACTTTATTATTACTCATTAAACCTCTCTTTACCCCTTTTCTGACGGTTCATTCGAGTAAAGCCTTTAACATTGAGTTCATTGGTTGTTTGATTGATTCTCTTTCCTTAATTGCACAATCATGTACTGTCAAAACCTTGCCTTAAATAACTGTTATGTATTTACCCCTCTTGTACTGCTTTGAAAAGATTTTGATTAAATTATTTCCTTAATTAGCTATGCCCGTTTGAATTTGAATCCCTTAATTAAGGGAGATATTTGTGTAATTGATTAGCAACCAACTTTCAAACTTATTTCTTGCCTTGTTTTTGCCTGCTTTCTTCACTATAAACACATGACTCGTTAACACAAGAGGGTAGTAAAAAAGGTAGGGTTACTCATGTATGCATGTGGGTAGACATCATGTTCTTAGGTGTTTATTTCTGCAGTCTCATCCTACTTTTCATCTACGCATTGCATATAGAAATCCTGCCTATAGTTGTTCACATACACATGCCATATAGAAATCCTGGTTATAGTTCTTCACTTATGCATGTCATATAGAAATCCTGTCAATAGTTATGCACTTATGCATTTCATGTAGAAATCCTTCTTATAGCTCTGCATTTATGCATATATATATACCATGTCCTTAAGGGTCTACACTCATATAGACACCATGAATATAGTTTTCTACATTCTTGCATCATGTAGATAACCTGACTATAGGATCTTTTAAATTCTGTATTTTTGCATCTATCACTAGGCAAACATTTTATAGGTTTAAAAATAACAAAATTGCATTATAAACACCATGCATGTAGGACCCTCGCACTTCTGTAAACTTCTACAAAAACATTCACGCCTAGAAATCATGTCTATAAGGGTAATCAACTGAATATTAATCAAGTCTAAAATCAACAGTTCGATGCTCAACCTCTACAGAGTTTATGTTTGTCTATAATAAAAAAACTTTCTTTAAAATCAGTATACTTCGAATTATTAGATATCATGCCTATATGTCTTACCTAGGCAAGCTTTAGGGTATAAAATAATAACTGCATCGGTCTTTGATAATTACAACCAGCATGTAGGCCTAATTCGAATTCCTTATATAAAAATATGTGATAAATCGTCCTGCCTTAATGCTAAGCTTAATTCAGACCTAATTAGTATGTTTAAGACATGCTAAATTACATACTTTTCTTCGATTTAAGGAGGTTTACTTGAGCATTATCTGTTACTTGCTTTCCTAATACTTGCTTTATATGTTTTGACTCCCGCCGTAGAATTTATCTTTTGAAAACTCTCAAAAGCCTCCACTCCATCCCTTTTATGATTAGTAATCCCTGCCTCCAGGATTGATAGGATTAGGACGGGTAATAGCATGCAATAAGTAACAATACCATTTCGCGTTTTAATAGCTTAATGGGGTTGTAAAGGTAGACATGGAGATGATGATCACACAATAACACCATGAACTTGATTGGCTACCGGTGTTGTGTGGATGATAATGTATATTATAAACCTAGGAACCCATTTCCTTTTTCTGATCTATGTTTATTTTTAGATTTTCTTTAAAATTACTTTCTCAAAATTTCTGCCCTCTTTATTTTCTACTTTCAATCTACGTACAAATTATGTGAGAACTTTCTTTATTTGAGCTGTAATTGTAAAAACATGGCCGGGAACCACACTAGTGGATCTTGGGGATGCCTAACACCTTCCCTCGAGATAATTCCTAGCCCTTACCAGAACTCTAGATTCTTCAACCCAAATCACTTCTTAGTGTACAAATGTACATTAATGATTAGGTGTCGGCTCTTCAAATTCTAAAATCCAAATTCCCAAAAGGAATAGATGTTGTTTGCCCAAATGTCGCAAACCCAATTTCGCCTTATAAAAAGGGGGGAACGACAACATGGCAACTTTGCTGGACAATTTTCTTCACGATTTTACCATTACATGTTATTTGTGACTTTATTGCGTTCCTTTAATGTCTTTATCTCTCTTCTACTTCAAAACTTACTTGGCTTCTGATTTCTTTTCTTGTATTTACCGCTTTCCTTCAGTAATGTTGTAATCATGAGCAATCATTGTAATTATTGTTTTTATGAACACGCAAATACGTGGAAATTTGTTTCGTTCTTGCAGTTGCATCTTCAACATCATATTCCACTCGTGCCAAACAAAATACCATAGCACCCTTCCGATATTATCATACCCTAAATTTGGTAAACCGTTGTAACGACCTGACCCGTCGTCCAATGAGTCACCTCCCTATTTTCCCCGTTTGTGTTTTCATATGTTCCATTATAAATGTTTGGAGAGTCTGGAGTAATTCAGATGGAGTTTGGGTAGAAATGAGACAATTAGTCTATTTATGAGAAGGTTACGCTGGAAAAGTCAATCAAACATTTACTTATGAGTTAGAGGGCTCAGAATGGATTTTTGATGATTCAACTAGTTTTGGATGGTGAGTTGTGACTTAGGAGCGAAATCAAAACTGAATTTGGAGGTCCGGTGTAGAATTAGGCTTGAATTGGCTAAGTTAGAATTTTGGCGAAGTCTGGTTGATAGGTGAGACTTTTATCTGGGGGTCGGAATATAACTCTGATAGTTGCAATAGCTCTGTTTGGTGATTTTGGATATGTGTGCAAATTTTTAGATCATTCAGATGTGTTTAGGTCGGGTTTTGGATCAAATGCAAGTTTCAGAAGTTTTAGTTTAACTTAGGCTTTAATCCGTGGTAATATAATGATATCGAAGTTTATGATAGTATTTTTATGTTACGACTAAGTTTGAATGAAGTAATAGAACATATTTGTTCTTTTGGTTGAGGTTCCGAGGGCCTCGGGGAGATCTCGTATGGCTAAGGGAATTTTTGAAGTTAAAAATGCAGCAGAAAATTACAGAGGAATTTTCCTCTATACGATCACATAGGTTGGCCTGCGATCACATAGATGGCTTGGAGGAAGCCCAGAAATTGCATTATGCGATCGCGTATGGGGGCTTGCGATCGCATAGGTATGGGACTATGTGCAATGCAGTCGCGTAGGGGTCAATGCGATCGCGTTTTTGTAGGGCTTAGTGTTATGCGATCGCATGGGGAGTTATGCGATCATATAAGAGGAAATTGGAGGGTCGGATTTTTTGTCTATGCGATCGCAAGAGTAGGGATGCGATCGCATTGAAGGATAACTAGGCGGACAGAACATTTTATGGTTTATTTTAGCCGCGACCTATTCATAATTTCCACCATTGTTAAGAAACCAAAGGAGCTTTACGATTTGAAATGTGTTTTTAGCAGGTATTGACTGGAGGTAAGTCTCTTGACTTAAAAATACCATTATTAGGAAGAATCAACCCTCAATTCCACAAAATTGTGTAGAAATTGTGAAGAACTAGTACTTAGTTTTTAGAAACGAATTTTGGGGATTTGAAAGGTCATTCGAGCTCCGTTTTTTAGACAAACTTTATATGTACGGACTCGTGGCGAGATTGGGAATCCAAAGATGTGGTTTCTAGAATTTTTTGAGAAGTGGACCCGGGCCTCGGGTTTTTACCAACTTCGTGATTTTTAGTATTTTTCGAATAATTTCAATTGGGTTATGTTCATTTAGCCTATAATAATGTATTTGTTGTGGTTTTACTAGATCAGCGCTTGTAGAGGGTGATTCGAAGGGAAAAAGTATTGCAGACCTGTCTACGACCGGTTAGAGGTGAGTAGTTTGTATAGATGATGGCCTTAGGGTTTAAAACTTTGGTTTATCACATCGTGACGCTATGTTAGGACGTGACTTGCACCCCATGGCAGGTGCGGGATCGTATATGATTGGGGATTGTGATTTGTTCCATCCCAAGAGCTAAATATAATTATTGGCAGCTGATACACACATTGTATTGTTGTTAATTGGGCTTATTGCCATGTTTGGGGCCTTGTGCCAATCTGTAGCATCTGTCTAGGATGAATATCTTTGTGATAACATGATTTGCATAATCATCGATCTCAGTCCTATGTTTTATCACTGTTATTAAATGCTAAGTCACCTTTTTCCTAAAATTAATTAATTACATTCGCCTTAATAATTGGAAATTGGAGAAATTAGAATGAATCTGTTATGTGACGCATATGCATATTGTGGAATGAGTATGGGTTGGGCTGCACGCCGCATCAGTGATATCATGATATTGCTCTTGGGCTGAAGGAGCCTTTCTGGAGTCTGTACAAACCCCCAGTGACCACTGTCGACGTTAAACGGATCGGGCTGCACGCCGCAGCGTATTCATGTGCATTGCATTTTATCTTTATCTGATACTTGGTGGCTATTTTGATATTGTTTTGCTGTTAGTTCAAAGCTAAGTTATAGGACTGTTAGTTTTAGCTTTGCTTTGTGGAATTTCGTGGATTTCTTACTTTTAGACATTATTTATGCTTATTACTCACTAATTCGGTAGTACTCACCCCTACACCATGCACCTTGTGTGTAGATTCAGGTACATCAGAGGGTTAGCTGACGCTCACAGTCTCCAGATATTTTTCCAGAGTCGTTGAGGTAGCTGATTGACGTTCGCAGGACCTGGTTGCTCTTCGTATTCTAGTTTATCATTATTATATACATTTTTCCAGATTTTTACTATTTTCATTCAGATACTATTATCCAGTTTTGTTTAGATGCTCTAGACTCGTGACCCCAGATCTTATGGGTGCGTTTTATCGGTTTTCATATTTGTCCTTATTACTCTATTAATATTTTTGGATTATTATTCTAAATTACTATAATATTCTTAAATTTTTGGTTTGGAGACTTAGTGTTAAATTGAAAGCAATTGTTGGTCAGGCTTGCCTAGCTTACGGGTTGGGCACCATCACGGCAGGGTTTGGGTCGTGACAAGTTGGTATCAGAGCCTAGGTTACTAAGCTTCACGAGTCAAGAGTGGGTTTAGTAGAGTCTTATTTATGGGTTTGTCATGCACCACACTTATAAGAACGAGGCTACAGAACTTTTCGGAAACACCTCACTTTCTTGAAATTCATATCGTGAGGTTTGTTAACACGAAAAATAAATTTCTATATTCTATTCTCTTGCAGATGGTGAGAACCCGTGCTAATGGACATGGCGGACGACCCCCAGTACCACTTGCTAGTGGCCATGGATGCGGTCGTGGTACTGGACGCGGCTGACCAGCATGGGCAGCACCTGCAGAACCACCAGCTGCCCAGGTCAAGGTTCGGCCTCCAGTTGTAGATGCTCCAGCAGCACCTATTCAGGCACCGCCAGTGCCTATCGTGGTTCCTTGACTCCAGAAGGCTTCAGCCTAGACTTTGTCTGTCTGTACTGGCCTGGCTCAAGCGGTTTCAGCCACTATAGCAGCGGCTACTTCTCACACCAGGGGTGGTAATCAGATCAGATGCTCGCACTCCTGAGTAGGTTGTTCAGCGCTTACAAACACCTGAGGTAGCTCCAGTTCAGCGAGTTCCGCCAGTTCAGTTAGTTCTGCTAGTTTCTCCAGTTGCACTGGTTGTTCTAGTTGCGCCGGTCGCACCTACTCCAGCTCATGTAGTTCCAGCTATGCCGGATGACGAGAAGCATCGTTTGGAGAGGTTTGGTAGGCTCCAGCCTCCGACATTTAGTGGTGCTGAGGGCGAGGATGCCCAAAGTTTTCTGGAAAAATGCAGTATATGCTTCGTGTTGCGGGTATTCTGGAGTCTAATGGAGTGGCTTTTACCACCTTCCAGTTCACAGGAGCTGCTTTTACTTGGTGGGAAGAGTTCGAGAGGCCTATTGGGGCAGCGCCCTCACTTGGCAGCAGTTCTCCATGGTATTTTTGGAGAAGTATGTGCCCCAGTCTCACATGGAGGAGCTGCATCGTCAAATCTAGTGGTTGACTCGGGTAGATATGTCAGCGACTCAGTATGAGTTTTGGTTTACACAGCTGGCTAGGCATGCTATGTGGATGATCCCGACAGATAGAGAGAGGGTTATGAGGTTTATAGGTGGCCTCAACTATCCTATCCGTATATTGATGACTAGAGAGAGGGCTACAACAACTACATTTGAGGATGTTGTTGATGCATTGCGACTGATTGAGACAGATCGCCGCCGGGAGTGTGTGGGGAGGGAAGCCAAGAGGCCTCTAGGTTCAGGTAATTTCAGCGGTGCTCTGTTTAGGATCCAGTTCCAGCATGGTAGAGGTCGTTCCTTCAGGCCTCCTCAGTCAGGACGTATAGAGTCCAGTGGAGCCTCTTCAGGCCGGGACCATCAGGGTTATCAGCAGAGTTAGCCTGCATTGAGTGCTCTTCAAACTCAAAGCTCTGCTCCTGCTCCTGCTCCATTAGATCAGGGTTCTTCTACAGCGATGGCTTCTTATCAGTCCCCTTCTCCAGCTTCAGTTCGTTGCTATGATTGCGGGGAGTTGGGTCACATTAGGAGACATTGTCCTCGACCCCCTAGTAGGCAGTCTCAGCAGAGGGATTAGCCCTCGTCTTCTGCACAAGTTTCTTCGGCTCCCACTCAGTCAGCTAGGGGTGGAGGCCATGTAGCCAGAGGTTGCCCCAGGGGTAAGGACCGTACTGGCGGTGGCCAAGATCATTTCTATGCCCTTTCAGATAGGAGGGGCGCTATTGCCTTAGATGCAGTTATCACATGTATTATCTCAGCCTGCCACAGGAATGATTCTGTTTTATTTGATCCCGGATCTACCTATTCATATGTGTCTTCCTGTTTTGCTAATCATTTGGGTACGACCCGTGGATGTCTTGCCTTGCCCATGCACGTATCTACCTCGATGGGTGATACTATTATTGTGGATCATGTGTATCGATCCTGTCTGATGACTATTGGGGGACTGGAGACCCGAGTTGACCTGGTATTGTTGGGCATGGTAGATTTTGACGTGATTCTGGGTATGGATTGGCTATCTACGTACCATGCTATTCTGGAGTGTCATGCCAAGACAGTTACAGAAGCTATTCCAGGTATTCCGAGGATCGAGTGGCGAGGCATGACTGATTAGGTACGTAGCAGGGTGATTTCGTTCCTAAAAGCCCAACGGATGGTTGGAAAGGGTTGTTTATCATATTTGGCTTTCGTGAGAGTTGTGGAAGCTGAGGCTCCTAGTCTTGATTCGGTTCCCATTGTGAGGGATTTCCATGACATGTTTCTAGCGGACTTGCCAGGCATGCCGCCAGACAAGGACATTGATTTTAGTATTGATCTAGTGTCGGGAACTCAGCCCATCTCTATTCCTCCCTATCGTATGGCACCAACAGAGCAAAAGAAGTTGAAAGAACAGCTTCAGCAACTCCTAGATAAGGGGTTCTTTCGCCCGAGTTGGGGTGCACCGGTGTTATTTATGAAGAAGAAAGATGGAACAATGAGAATGTGCATTGACTACAGGCAGTTGAATAAGGTGACAGTTAAGAACAAGTACCCACTACCCCATATTGAGGATTTATTTGATCATCTCCAGGGAGCAAGGGTATTCTCTAAGATTGACCTTCAATCAGGCTATCACCAGCTGAAGATTAAGGATTCTGACATTATGAAGAGGGCTTTCAGGATGAGATATGGGTATTATGAGTTTCTTGTGATGTCTTTCGAGCTGACTAATGCCCCAACCGCATTCATGCACTTGATGAACAATGTATTTTGGCCTTATCTGGATTCTTTTGTGATCGTGTTTATTGATGATATCCTAGTGTATTCGCATAGTCGGAAGGACCACGCGCAACACTTGAGGGTGGTCTTGTAGATACTGAGAGAGGAGAAACTTTATGCAAAGTTCTCCAAATGTGAGTTATGGCTTAGTACTGTGACTTTTCTGGGACATGTGGTGTCTAGCAATGGCATTCAGGTTGACTCAAAGAAGATTGAGGCGGTTAGAGTTGGCCCAGACCGTCCTCAACTACTGAGATTTGGAGTTTCCTCGGGTTGTCGGGTTACTACCGCAGGTTTGTTAAGGGCTTTTCATCTATGGCTTCGCCTTTGACGAAGTTGACTTAGAAGGATGCCCTATTAGTGTGGTCGGATGAATTCGAGGAGATCTTCCAGAAGCTCAAGTCAGCTTTGACCACAGCTCCGGTACTAGTATCACCATTAGCTTCAGGCTCTTACACTGTGTATTGTGATTCTTTGAGAGTTGGGATCGGTTGTGTATTAATGCAGGAGGGTAGAGTTTATTCTTATGCTTCTCATAAGCTAAAGCCCAATGAGAAGAACTATCCTGTTCATGACATAGAGTTAGCTGCAATTGTTCATGCCTTGAAGATTTGGAGGCATTATATTTATGGTGTATCTTGTGAGGTATAAACGGATCATCACAACCTTCAACACCTATTTAAGCAGAATGATCTTAATCTAAGATAGGGAGATGGCTTGAGTTACTCAAAGACTATGATATTACCATCATGTATCATCCCGGCAAGGCCAATGTAGTGGATGATGCTTTGTGCCGGAAGGCTATCAGCATGGGTAGTCTGGCATATATTCCAGTTAGGGAGAGGTTCCTTGAGGTTGATGTTCAGGCCTTGGAAAATCAGATGATGAGGTTAGATATTTTCGAGCCTAGTCGGGTGTTGGCTACCATGGTCTCCCGATCATCTTTGTATGACCGCAACAGAGAGCGCCAGTATGATGACCCGCATTTGCTTGTCCTGAAGGACAGGGTCCAGCATGATGATGCCATAGATATGACCATTGGTGATGATGGTGTGTTGTAGATGCAGGGCTGGATTTGCGTGCCCAACATTGAAGGCCTCCGATAGTTGATATTAGAGGAGGCTCACATCTTGCGGTATTCGATTCATCTGGGTGCCGCAAATATGCATCCGGATTTGAGACAGCATTACTGGTGGAGGAGGATGAAATAGGATATTCTGAATTACGTGGCTCAGTGTCTCAATTGTCAGCAAGTCAAATACGAGCACCAGAGACCCGGGGGTTTACTCCAGCGGATGGATATTTCGGAGTGGAAATGGGAGAATATTACCATGGATTTTGTGAGTAATCTTCCTCATACCTCGAAAAATTTGATTAGGTTTGGGTGATTGTGGATAGGGTGACCAAGTCCGCGCACTTCATTCCAGTATGTACTACCTATTCTGCGGAGAAGTTAGAAGAAATTTTCATTCGGGAGAGTGTATTGCATGGGGTCCCGATTTCTATTGTATCAGATAGGGGTACCGTGTTTACTTCCTAGTTCTGGAGGACATTTCGTCAGGAGTTGGGCACACAGGTGCAGTTGGGCACAGCATTTCATCCAGAGATGGACGGGCAGTCCGAGCGTAATATCCAGATATTGGAGGACATGTTGCGTGCCTGTGCTATTGATTTTGGAGGTTCTTGGGATGAATTCTTGCCACTTGCGGAGTTTGCATATAATAACAGCTATCAATCCAGCATCCAGATGGCGCCGTATGAGGCCTTATATGGGAGACGATGTGATCCCCGGTTGGTTGGTTTGAGCCCGGTGAGGATAGATTATTTGGGACAGAATTAGTTTAGGATGCCTTAGAGAGGGTGAAAGTAATCCAGGAGAGACTTCGTACAGCTTAGTCACGTCACAAAAGTTATGCTGATCGGAAGGTTCGAAATGTATCTTATGCAGTGGGCGAGAAGGTCATGCTGAAGGTTTCGCCTATGAAAGGCGTTATGAGATTTGGGAAGAAAGGGAAGCTGAGTTAAAGGTTTATTGGACCTTTTGAAATACTTAGGAGGATTAGGAAGGTGGCCTATAAGCTCGCTTTGCCGCCTAGCTTGTCAGGAGTTTACCCAGTATTCCATGTTTTTATGCTCCGGATGTATGTTGGGGATCCGTCTCATGTGTTAGACTTTAGGACAATCCAGTTGGATGATGAATTGACCTATGATGTGGAGCCGGTGGCTATTTTGGGTTGTCAGGTTCGGAAGTTGAGTTCAAACGACAAAGCTTTGATGAAGGTGCAATGGAGAGGTCAGGCCGTGGAGGAAGCCACTTGGGAGACCGAGCAGGAGATGCACAACAAATATCCTCACTTGTTTGATACTCCAGGTATGTTTCTTGACCCGCTCGAGGACGAGCGTTCGTTTAAGTTGGGGAGGATGTAACGACCTGACCATTTTCCCGTGAGTTACCGCCCCATTTTCCCGTTTTATGTTTCCATATATTCCATTATAGGTGTTTGGAGAGTTTGAAGTAATTCTGATGGAGTTTGGATAGAAATGAGAAAATTGGTCTCTTTATGAGAAAGTTAGGTTGGAGTATACTGGGTAGTTGTAAGGCTCGTCTACATATTACCCTCCCCAGACCCCACCTGGTGGGAGTATACTGGGTAGTTGTTGTTGTTGTTGTTTATGAGAAAGTTAGGTTGGAAAAGTCAACCGAAAGTTGACTTATGAGTTAAAGGGCTCGGAATGGTTTTTCGATGATTCGACTAGTTTCAGATGGTGATTTGTGACTTAGGAGCAAAATCAGAACTGAATTTGGATGGCCGGTGTAGAATTAGGCTTGAATTGGTTAAGTTAGAATTTTGGCGAAGTTCGGTTGACATGTGAGATTTTGATCTGGGAGTCGGAATGGAATTCCGATAGTTGCAGTAGCTCCGTTAGGTGATTTAGGTTATGCGTGCAAATTTTCAGATCATTCGGAGGTGTTTAGGTCGGGTGATCAAATGCAAGTTTCAGAAGTTTTAGATTAACTTAGGATTTAATCTGTGGTAATTTGATGATTTTGATGTCTATGATAATGTTTTTATGTTACGAATAAGTTTGAATGAAGTAATAGAACATATCTTTGCTTTTGGTTGAGGTCCCGAAGGCCTCAGGGTGATTTTGTATGGCTAACGGGAATTTTTGAAGTTAAAAATTGCAGAGGAATTTTCCTCTATGCGATCGCATAGGTTGGCTTGCGATCGCATAGAAGGCCTGGAGGAGGCTTATAAATTTCTCTATGCGATCGCGTTTGGGGGCTTGCAATCGCATTGGTATGGGACTATGTGCAATGCGGTTGCGTAGGGGTCAATGCGATCACGTAGTTGTTGGGCTCAGTGTTATGCGATCACATGGGGAGTTATGTGATCGCATAAGAGGAAACCGGAGGGCCAAAATTTTGGTCTATACGATCGCGGGAGTAGGGATGCGATCGTATTGAAGGACAACTTGGCGGACATAATGTTTTAAGGGTTATTTCAGCTGCGACCTATTCATAATTTCCACCATTGATAAGCAACCAAAGGAGCTTTATGAGCAATTTGAAGTGTGTTTTCAGCGGGTATTGATTGGAGGTAAGTCTCTTGACTTAAAAACACCACTTTCAGGAAGAATCAACCCTTAATTCCATGAAATTGTGTAGAAATTGTGAAGAACTAGGGCTTAGTTTTTAGAAAAAAATTTTGGGGATTCGAAAGGTCATTAGAGCTCCGTTTTCGAAAACTGTATATGTACAGACTCGTGGCGAGATAGGGAATCCAAAGATGTGATTTTCAGAATTTTTCGAGAAGTGGGCTCAGGGATAGGGTTTTACTAACTTCATGATTTTCAGCGTTTTTTCAAATAATTTCAATTGGGTTATGTTTATTTAGCCCATAATAACGTATTCGTTGTGGTTTTTACTAGATTCGACGCTCGTAGAGGGAGATTCAAAGGGAAAAGGCATTGCAGACCAGTCTACGACCGCCTAGAGGTGAGTAATTTGTATAGATGATGGCTTGAGGGTTTGAAACCCTGGTTTATCACATCGTGATGTTATGTTAGGGTGTGACTCGAACCCCATGGTAGGTGCGGGATCGAATATGATTGGAGATTGTGACTTGGTCCATCCCGAGAGCTAAATATAATTATTGGCGGCTGATACGCACATTGTATTGTTGTTAATTGGGCTTATTTCCATGTTTGGGTCTTTGCGCCGATCTGTAGCATCCGTCTAGGATGAATATCTTTATGATAACTTGATTTGCGTAATCATTAATCTCAGTCCTGTTTTTTATCACTGTTATTAAATCCTAAGTCACCTTTTTCCTGAAATTAATTAACTAAATTACATTCACCTTAATAATTGGAAACTGGAGAAATTAGAATGAATCTATTATGTGACTCATAGGCACATTGTGGACTGAGTATGGATCGGGCTACATGCCACATCAGTGATATGATGACATTGCGCTCGTTCTGAAAGAGCCACTCCGGATTCTATGCACATCCTTAGTGAGTGCCATCGACGTTAAACTGATCGAGCTGCACGCCACAGTGTATTCATGTGCATTGCATTGCATCTTTATCTGATATTTGGTGGCTATTTTGATACTGTTTTGCTGTTAGTTCGTAGCTAAGTTATAGGACTGTTAGTTTTAGCTTTGCTTTGTGGCATTTCGTGGATTTCTTACTTTCTTACATTATTTATGCTTATTACTCACTGAGTCGGTAGTACTTACCCCTACTCCCTGCACCTTGTATGCAGATTCTGGTACACCAGAGGCTTAGCTGACACTCGTAGTCTCTAGATATTTTTCCAAAGTCATTGAGGTAGCTGCTTTGACGTTTGCAGGACCTGGCTGCTCTTCATATTCCAGTTTATCATTATTATATACATTTTTCAAGATTTTTACTATTTTCATTAAGAGGCTCTAAACTCGTGATCCTAGATCTTATGGGTGTCTTTTATCAGTTTTCGTATTTATCCTTATTACTCTATTTAAATTTTTGGATTATTATTCTATGTTACTAGAATATTCTTAAATTGTCGTTTTGAGACTTAGTGTTAAAGTTAAAGCGATTGTTGGTCAGGCTTGACTAGCTTTCAGGTTGGGAACCATCACGACCAGGTTTGGGTCATGACAGGCATATTTATTGTAAAACCAGTCGATCAATGGTGCAGTCGATGGTTCCGTGCCTTTTCCTCTTGATTTGTCCGCTCAAGGGTACCGGTCTAATACCACATAGAAACCTTAATCTGCTTAAACCGCACATGCATCATTGTCAAACCTAGCCGAGTTAGTTATGTTTTCCATATAAGGACTCTTTAAGATAGCCTTGTCCAAAGTCCACCGGGTTTCCTTAAAACCCAAAAGAGACATTGCCACGTTCTATGCATTTATTTAGAGAACTAAATGCTCTGATGCCAATTATTGGTATTTAATAGTTGAGTCCAGTGGGGATAAGGGCCTAAATGATTAGTACGCCCACACTCTTGCTGACCTGGTTGAGGAATCTCCCATCAAGTGACCAAATCTATGAATGGAAAGAGAGGATCACCAACTCTAGTGAGAAGCTGGAATATCTGGACTACAATATGCTAGAACTGGACGGAAAAGTGAGGAAAACAGTCACTGTCTGCCAGAACGCTGAGGGAAATGAAGGATAACATCTGGCAAACGCATTTTTACTAGAGAATCGACGTGAGTTGGAGGATTTTCTCAATGAGAAAATTCAACCTCGGGAAGGTCATTCCGGGACCAAATAGATAGGATTCTTTTGTTTTTTGCTTTAAATGTAATAAGACCCACAACAATTAATGACATTTTATTTCTGCTATTTTAGTGTCGTTTTGGATTCTTCTTATTTTTATCGATAAAATGAGCATTTTTCATCATAAGTTTTGCAAATCAACTTGTCGCTAGGCCTACCTCGGGCACAACGAGTCTCCCAAATTAGGACACGATACATACTCTTGCACTATTTGTTTAAATATTGCAAAGCGTTTTCCTCATAATCTTTACTAACTTGTTACCATTTTGTTTTTGTTTTTTGTTTTATTCCCCATACCCAAAGGTCAGTTCATACACTTTGGCATGATCATCTTAAGTAGAAGGACATGCCACAATAATTGGTCTATCAGAACCACAAGGGTCTAGAGAGATTTTGGGTAGCAAGGCTGAACAAAGAAACATGCATTAACTTTTACTTTTTCACTAGTTGATTTCCTTTACGCATTTTAATTTTCGAAAATAAGTGCTCCAATGTTCAAAACCGTTATGAAATTTATCAAAAGCATTTTAGTTTCTTATGAATCTCACTCTTATTATTTTCTCTATCATTTAATTTTTTTTACACTTCATTACTATTACCTATCTTGATGAACTGACGAATGTGACATGCAACAAGATAATGCAACAAATAGATATAAACTAAGAAGAGGATGATATACCAGAAGAGGTTGTTAAACAAGTTGAGAACTTTGAGTATCGGCCAGAGTCTAACTTAGACGAAAATAAGGTTGTCAACTTGGGGGATACATCGAATGTCAAGGAAACGCGCATCAGTGTTCATTTGTCACCATCAGAAAAGAAAGAGTACACAGAGTTTCTAAGGGAATATGAGGACGTATTTGCCTGGTCGTATAATGATATGACTGGTCTCAACACATATATTGTAGCTCACAAACTGCCAATGGATCCAGTATGTCCATAGGTAAAATAGAAGCTCAGGAAGTTCAAACCTGACATGAGTTTAAAAATCAAGGAAGAGGTTACCAAGCAAGTCAAAGTCATGGTTCTCAGGGTTGTATAAAATCCAACATGGTTAGCCAACATTGTGCTAGTGGCAAAAAAGGATGGAAAGGTTAGGGTCTATATCGACACCGGGACCCCAACCGCACCAGTCCGAAAGACAATTTCCCCCTACCGAACATACACATTCGGAATGAGAACTGTGGCACGCATGAATTATAGTTATTAATTGATTGTTTTGCTGGGTATCATCAGATATGGATGGATGAGGAAGACGCTGAAACAATTGCTTTTATCATGCCATGGGGGATGTATTATTACAAGATGATGCCATTTGGGTTAAAGAATGCAGGGGCCACCTACATGAGGGCCATGACTATTTATTTCCATGACATGATACATAAAGAGATTGAGGTATATGTAGATGATGTCATCATCAAATCCAAGAAAGCCATTGACCACATGGAGGATCTGAGGAAGTTTTTCATCAGATTAAGAAGGTACAATCTAAAACTTAATCCTACGAAGTGTGCATTGGGGGTTTCTGCCGGAAAACTATAGGGGTTCATTATGAGTTGTCGAGGAATAGAACTGGATCCATCAAAAGTTAAGGCCATTCAAGAATTACCACCTGCCAAAGAACAAGAAGGACGTGATGAGCTTCGTAGGGAAACTCAACTACATCAGCTGTACATCAACTGCAACAAGCTCGCCGTGGCCATTCGCCGCTTGGGGAATGGATGTTATTGGACCAGTCGAGCCTGCATCATCAAACGGGCACATGTTCATTCTAGTGGCCATTGATTATTTCACCAAATAGGTTGCAGCAGCATCATATAAAGCAGGAACCAAGAAGGTGGTTGCAGACTTTGTCCGCAATCGTATCGTTTGTCGATTCGACATCGTAGAGTCGATCATCACTGATAATGATTCCAATCTCAATAGTAACTTGAGGAAATCCATGTGTGAAACATTAAAAATCAAATATAAGAATTCTACACCCTACACACCTCAAATGAATGGAGCCGTAGAAGTGGCAAACAAGAACATCAAGAAGATACTAAGAAAAATGATAGAAAAGCATAAGCAATGGCATGAGAAGCTATCATTCACTTTATTGGGATACCATACCACAACTTGTACATCAACCGGGGAAACTCCCTATATGCTAGTTTATGATACAAAAGTAGTCATTCCCACTCAGCTAGAAATTTCCTCCTTGAGAATCATACAAGAAGTGGAACTAGACAATGCAAAATGGGTAAAAAGTCATTACGAGAAGTTAGCCCTTATAGATGGAAAAGAATGAATACGGTCTGCCATGGTCAGCTGTATCCAAATGGAATGTCCATAGCTTTCAACAAAATAGTCAAGCCAAGGAAATTTACACCAGGGTAGCTAGTGTTTAAGAAAATCTTCCCACATCAAGATGAATCCAAAAGGAATTTCTCTCCTAAATGGCATGGGGCGTACATGATTTATCGTGTTCTAATAGGAGAAGCCCTAATACTTGCAGAAATGGATGAAGAAGTCTTCCGAAGCGCTACTATGTGTAATCTTTATTATGTAATATGAACTGCACCGGACCTGATTCCCGTTTAAGATGGGATACGTAGGCAACCTTATGGGTTCGATCAGAAATTCCATAAAATTTTTATTTCCCCAATATTAGAAAATGGGGCAAAATTTTGAGGAGGACCCTCAAAATTCTAAAGTTGATTTTCAGCCAGTCATCGCACACAGCTGTCAGAGGCACCAGACCATTAAACTAGGATAGAATTTTGAGGAGGGCCCTCAAAATTCTAAAAAGAGAGGTTGCATTGTCTTGAACAGCATCGTAGTCGTCGGTTCATATAAAAGAAAGTCATTTTGTAATTATGCTGTTACGTCATATTCTTTACTAAGTCATGCATGGACACTATCAAAAACTGCTTTGTTTAGCGATGCTACCCCCAACGAAAGAAAGAGTCAAGCAAGACAATCAAAGTCCGTGAGAGAACGAACTAATCTTCCCCCTTTGGAAAACTCGTGATTTTTTCTTTGAATGTAGGGATACCAAGACAAAAAATCATCAGATACAATTGCATATTCATACTTTTTCAGGAATACAACTCTCAAAATCACCGCTTACTTACAAGTTCTATCCGCACATGACATCTCTAAGCCACAACAATGCAATCAACTATTGGCCATCATCTATCAGCTAAGAGCTTCCGTTACTACTCAGCTCCATCTGCATTTCCTTGCATTGCATAAGGCTACCTTTTTGCCTTCCAAGACTAAGCTATGATTCCATCTGCATTTTCTTGCATTGCATTAGTCTATATTTGTGTCTGACTAGACTAAGCTCTATCTCCATCTACATTTTCTTGTATTCCATAAGGCTACCTTTCTGCCTTCCGAGACTAAGTTTTGTCTCCACTTTCATTTATTTGCATTGCATTGCATTGCATAAGGCTACCTTTCTGCCTTCTGAGACTAAGCATTGTCCCCACCCACATGGCTGAAAGATCACCACCTCATTTAAATCCTATATGGCTGAAAGATCGCCACTTTATCTCTTGCATGACTGAAATATCGCCAACCTTATTTAAATTCTACATCCGCTGAAATATTGCCATCTTTAAGAATTTTTCAACCGCTCAAAGATTGCCACTTTCTGCATTTCATCGGCTGAAAGATCGCCACTTTCGACATTTCATCGGCTGAATGATTGCCAAATTGTCCAAAGGCGCTATTGTTCAGAGGCACCAATTTCATAGCCCGAGAACACCTTGCCATGGTCTGAGGACACCTTTTATCTCTTTCATATCATTATTCAAAGGCATCATTCTCATAGCCTGCGAGCACCATTTATAGCCTGCGAATCCTCTATTACGCACCGCATGGCCCAGGATGTCATGGTTTGGGGATGTCATCCTAACCGTCCAAAGACAACATTCGTGGTCCAATGGGAACACGCATCATGTTTAATTTTATGGACAATATATGTTTGTATTGCTCATTTGCAGGTACACCAGCTATCAACGGCTGTCATATCAAGAGAAATCCCGCTCCGGTTCCCGTATCCTATCAGACTTCAGCTACCTTTCTCAACCTAAAAATCACATCCGTTCTTTTCGAAAACCTCCATCGGCATATTTCGTCCATGGATCCTGAACTATATATGGAGTGATTCCTGTAAAAAACTAGGGATATGTAGGTAGCTCAGGAGCCTGGTATTTCACAAAATTTTTAAAAGCTATTTTTTATCCATTTTAGCAATATAAAAATTAGTAATCATTCCTAGAACTATGAATTTTGGTGAATAATTTTTTTATTATCGTATTGACACCAAAATTTAGTCAAGGTGATTTTTGTACATTTTATAAATTTGTTTGGTATTTAGAAGACTAAATTACATATAAGTTAAATTTTAGCCTATTTTAAGATTAATAGCATTTCCATAACTGTAATTTTTTTTTCAATATTTCTAATTAATATTTATGTATCCTTAATAGTTTCAGTACTTTTAATTTGATTTTAAAATCATTATACTATTTTCATAAAATAAAAAAGATAAAACTGGCTATTTAAATACGAGCCCCATTTGAATTTTGATTGTAGCCAAATTGATCCCCTCTAATTGACCCAATTTTGAGCCCAATTTTGCCTTTGTCATGGCCCCAACCCAATAAAGAAAACCTACCCGACTTTTGTTTTATTCCGAGCCGTTGATCATTTTGATCAACGGCCTAGATTCCCCCTTGCCATTTTTAATTCCCCATCATACCCTAACCCTATCCATTTCATTTGGTTAGCTGCCTTTAAACACTCTATCCTCTCTCAGGTTTTCTCGAACTCTCTCAAAACCCAAGTTTCACTCACCGTCTTCGACCTCTGGCTCACCGGAATCCATGGCTTCTCATTTCATAGATGATCTATGTTGATATTCTACTGCTCCTATGTGCTTGATACTCGAAGGTTCGAGTCCAGACCTTAAAGGCATTCACTCAGACCTCTGCCGACTTGACGTTTCTGGCCATTTTCGGCCTTGTTCCGACATATTCTAGCCTCCATAGCCTGATTCTGACCTTATCTGAGTTAGATCAGACCCTTTCCAAGCCATCCTCATCATATGGTTCATCTGAAACCCTATTTATTTGAGGTTTTTCGCCAATTCTCTTTGGATCTGTTATGTATGTATGTATGTTGTACTTGAGTTCTCGAACGATTTTCCTAATTCTGGTTTTGAAAATCACTTTCCAAACCCTTCCTTTCCGATTTAGGGTTTCTGGAAGTATGTAAGCATTTATATGAGCTTTTCTTCTTTATTGTTTGTGCGGATTCTCTTACTATGTTTCCTATATTATGTTCTCACTTGCTTTCTACTGTGTTTTCATGCACTTTTCTCTACTATGTTCTTGTTTTCTTTGACCGGGTTTCACACTCCGTACTTGTATGTTCTTCTACTGTGTTTACTATGCCATCTTCTCGCATGCTTTGTCACTATGTTCTGCTATCTTCTTCTATGATGTGTTTTGTTTCTCCTATTGTATCATTCTACCATGTTCTTAAGTATTCGTGCTATTTTTACTTGGTTTAAAGTTTTCTCCTATAAAATACATGTTTAAACATGTGTTGCTTCTAATATCTCATCCACTATTACATGTTCCCTTGTTATACTTCGAATTAGCTTTTTCACTCTATTTACTTAATCTTTCTAGTTTGCATGTTGTCTCATGAGTTTCTGAAAAGAAATCCTTAAGTTGGTTGCCTCCAGATCTCAATTGTTTGATTCGATCTAAAACTCTAGATTTTGGGGTTTTACTTTGGCAATTTGGTTTTGAGTTTGAGTTAGGATTCCACTTTGGAACACTGGACTCACAGACTCATTGAGAGTCTGCATTTGAACTTGTACCCCTTTGCTTTTGACCCTGAACCTCTCAATATAGGCAAATTGTTTCCTAAATTGCATAACGACTCTTTGTTTGATATGTCTACCTTATATATGAAAAGTTCTCCTTTCAAAAGGGTTTTGCCAACTATTAATGGATTCCGAAGTCCTGTGATAGTTTTGAGTTGATTATTACTGATTAATCCTCTCTTTACCCCTTTTCTGACTTGGTTCATTCGAGTAAATCTTGTAACTTTGATTTCTTTGGCTGTTTGATTGATTCTCTTTCCTTAATTGCACAATCGTGTACTGTCAAAACCTTATCTTAAATAACTATTATGTATTTACTCCTCTTGTATTGCTTTGAAAAGAGTTTGATTAATTTATTTCCTTAATTAGTTATGCCCGTTTGAATATGAGTCCCTTAATTAAGGGAGATTTTCGTGTAATTTGTTAGAAATCAGCTTTCAAAATTATCTCTTGCCTTCTTTCTGCCTGCTTTCCACACTATAAATACACGACTCCATAAAACAAGACACACAGATTTTTCAAAACAATTACACACAATTGAGCCCTAAAAGATCACAATCACTATACTTAGAGTATTCTTGCTTCTTGTCTGCACTTTGGCTCTTACAAGACTATTGCTTTCTCTTTACTTGTCTCTTTGAAACTGGTATGTCCTAACTTAATTTTCCGCATCACCCACAGTGTGTTTATTTACAGTCTTTGTATTTATGTCTATTTTGTTGTAAAGTTTAACAGTGAACTTAATGTGCCTATATGCTACTGCTTGCTTCTCTTTCTTATGAACACTTTCTTCCTATCCCATTACCGCTTATATATTTGTAAGTGGGGACTTAGGGCATGGCAACAATAATTGTTGTCCATGAATTGACTTTTTGACCCCTAACCTCTTAGTAGACTGGAGAGTGTGCCGGTATGTCTCGTTGCTGGGTATGCCTTTGCATGCTCTTTCCTTGTATCATGCTTCTATTATGAATCCTCATACTCCATTACCCTTGTATGTTGAGTTAAGGTATACCCTGACAGCATCCAAATTGCTGTCCATAGCTGAACCTGACCTTCAACAGGTCCTAACTCCCCATATTTATAGATGACATGCTGGTCAGGGGTGTGCTATAATCCCAATTGCTGGACATAACCACGAACTTGCCATGCCCTTCCTTAATTCCCCTTTATTGCACTTACACTTATTCCTAGCCCCCCTAAGTTCTGCCCCTCCTATGAGCCTTGACTTGGGACCTTGAGTTCCCTCTGAACTTAGACATTTGAGAGCTGGCCCTTCCACACTGCAATATAATCTGGTTTTGCAATCATATTTTGGGTCTAAGCATTGCATGGAGTTTTTGAAGCTTCTTGGAACTTTGACACATCCCAAATAAGAGAAAGGCTTTGGAAATCTGATCATTGGCAATCGATTTATATCATATTTCAGACTTGGGGTTTGAATTAGGCTCTCCGGGGTTGGAATCTTTAATTTTTGATGTATTATTTTTATTATGCTCTGTAATTATATTGTAATAAACCACTAGGGTGTTAGTAAAAAAGGGGAGGGTTACTCATGTATGCATGTGGGTAGATATCATGTTCTTATGTATTTATTCCTGTAATCTCATCATGATTTTCATCTATGCCTGACATATAGAAATCCTGCCTATAGTTCTTCACATACACATGCAAATAGTTTATTGTTTTAAAAATAAAAAAATTGCATTATAGATACCATGCCTATAGGACCCTCACACTTCTGTAAAATTTTTTTAAAAAAACAATCACGCTTAGAAATGTCAATAAAGGCAATCAACCGAATGTGAATCAATTTTAAAATCAACAGTTCGATACTAGTTGTTACTGAGGAAGGTGGTGGGTGGGTGGTGGTAGGTTATAATAATGGGTAGTGCTAGTGCTGGTTGTTGATGGTGATGGGGTGGTCAGTTGTGGTAGTTGGTAGATGAGTATTGATTTTGAGAGAGAATTATAGTGGTCGAAGTGGTGGGGATAGTGGTTGGTGATGGTCGATAATGGTGGCGGCTATGATTGATGATGGTGGCATGGTGGTGGTGGCGGCGGTGGTGGGGGTGACAGTGGAGGTGGTGGCAGGTGGTAGTTGATAATGGTAGGCAATGGCGGAAGTTAATATTGAATATGTGATAACATCTTAATGAAATTAAGTCTCTGTTATAGATCTTATTCATACAGATCTATTCAGACCTATTGATTGTAAAGTAAAAAAAGAAACACACTAAATTATTTAAGATCTGAATAATTAAGATTTAGACTTTAAAAATAAACACACTTAATATCTGAGGTTTGAATAATTAAGATTCAAACCTTTATTAAGTGCAAACAAATGAGGCCAAAGACATGCTACACTATATGATTTTCTTTGATTTAAGGAGGTTTACTTGAGCCATATCTGTTACTTGCTTCCCCAATACTTGATGTGTATGTTTGAATGCTGCCTTAGAATTTTATCCTTTGAAAACTCTCAAAAGCCTCCAGTCCCTCCCTTTAGGATTAGTAATCCCATATGCCTCCGGGATTGATAGGATTGGGATAGGTAATGGCATGGATAAGTAACAATACAATTTTGCGCTTTAATACCTTAATATAATGGGAAGGGTAGACATAGAGATGATGATCACACGATAACACCATGCACTTGATTGGCTATCGGTGTTGTGTGGATGATCAAATTATATTATAAACCTAGGACCCCCTCCCCTTTTCTTGTATATGTTTATTTTTAGATTTTGTTTAAAATTACTTCCTCAAAATTTCTGCCCTCCTTATTTCTACTTTCAATCTACTTACCAATTATGTGAGAAATTTCTTTATTTGAGCTGTAATTATAAATTCACAATATAACATGGCCGGGAACTACACTAGTAGATCTTGAGGGATGCCTAACACCTTCACCCCAAGATAATTTTCAGCCCTTACCCGCACTATGGTTTCTTCAACTCAAAACCTTTCTTAGTGTCCTAATTCACTTTAATCATTAGGTGGCGACTCTTCAAAATTCTAAAACCCAAATTCCCAAAAGGAATATATTTGTTCGCCCAAATGTTACAAACCCGATTTCACCTTAGAAAATTGGGGCAAAAACAATTATTTGATCTAGGGGCTAACATAAATCTAATGCCGCTTGTTGTGTACACTAAATTAGGCATCATCAGAGCTAGACTGACTTCTATGCTGCTGCAGCTGCCTGACCGCACAATGAAAATGCCAACTGGTATTCTTGATGATATGTTGGTGCAAGTTGGGAAGTTTGTCTTTCTAGTAGACTTTGTAATTCAGGGCTGCCAGGTAGATGGGAAGATAGCTCTCATTTTTGGTAAATTGTTTTTGCCGACTAGCAGAGCACTGATCGATTATGAGACTGGTAACTGAAACTGAGACTGAATGATGAAGAAGTCATATTCCATGTTCATCAATCTATGAGAAAACCCAGCAAATATGCTAATTGCTCTTAAGTGGATGCAATAGATGTGATTCTGCAAGAAGACGATGCAACCCTGACTGCTAATTGTCCATTGGAAGAATGTCTGAAAAATCTAGAAGAGATGGATGGTGAAGGGTTAATGGTACTTGAAGGTCGAGGATTCTAGACAAGGGAACCTCAATTTGAGTCCCTTGAATTAGAAAAAGGGATACACCTCCAGCAAATCCATCGGTAGAAGAACCACCCAAACTGGAGCTAAAGCCACTCCCAAATCACCTTAGGTATGTGTTCTTGGGCCCTGATTCGACCTTGCCTGTTATTATGTCATCCGCTTTGCTAGATGTACAGGTAGAACGAATTTTACGGCTACAGCAGGAAAATAAGACTGCCATTGGCTGGACCATGGCACACATAAAAGGTATTAGCCCAACGTTTTGTATGCATAAGATTCTCTTGAAAGAGGGGCACAAACATTCAAGGGAACATCAGCGAAGGCTCAACCCAAACATAAAAGAGGTTGTAAAAAGAGGAAGCGATCAAATGGTTAGATACGAGAATTATCTTCCCCATCTCTGACAACAATTGGTCAACTCTATCTAATGTGTGTCGAAAACGGGAGGGAATGACTATTGTGCAAAATGAGAACAATGAGCCACCCGAAAGGGCCATTTTCCCTTGCCTTCATTGACCAAATATTGGACGGGCTGTCCGAAAGATCGCTCTTTTTTTTCTCAAATGGATATTCGGTGTACAATTAGATATCAATAGCCCCCAAAGATAGGGAGAAACATTCTTCACCTGTCAGTATGGCATTTTTGCCTTTCGGAGAATGCTTTTTGGGCTTTGGAATGCACTAACGACTTTTCAACGGGGCATGTTAGCCATCTTCAAAGATATGGTGGAGGATATTGAAGTCTTTAAGGATGATTTCTCCATGGTGGGAGATTCATTCGAAGACTGTCTTCACAACTTAAGCAGAGTGCTCAAAAGATGCACGGAGACAAACTTAGTGCTAAACTGGGAGAAGTGCCATTTTATGCAAGAAAGGATTGTCCAGGGAAGGAATTGAGGTTGGCCATGCTAAGGTTGACGTAATTAAGAAGCTACCACTGCCCACTTCAGTCAAGGCGAAGAGAAGCTTTCTTGGACACACTGGGTTTTATCAGCGTTTCATAAAAGAGTTTTCCAAAATTTCTAACCCATTATGCAAACTCCTTGAAAAGGATAAGGCCTTTGCGTTTTCTAATGATTGCATGTTGGCATTTGAGGAAATGAAGAAGAGGTTGGTAATTGAACCCATCATTGTTGCACCCACCTGGGAGCAACCATTTGAGCTCATGTGTGACACAAGCGACTATGCCATAGGAGTAGTCTTGGGGCAGCAAAAGATAAGTTGATGCACCCGATTTACATCATATGCAGAACGCTAAGCAATGCATAGAGAAGGAGATATGAGTGGTGGTGTTTGATTTTGACAAACTGCGATCATATCTAATTGGTTCCAAGGTAATTGAATACACTAACCATGCAACTCTCAGGTACCAAATCGACACGAAGATTCTAAGCTCCAGATGGTTCATTGGGTGCTACTATTGCAAGAACTTGACCTCAAAATTCATGACCGTAAGGGCACAGAAAATGAAGTCACTGATCATCTATCACGACTTGAAGGAGCTGAAAAATCAGTTGAGGCAAGAGATTTTGGAAACCTTTCCAAATGAGCTGCTGCTCGTAGCTACTTTGGAAGATGTGCCATGGTATGTAGATTTTTCAAACTACCTCTCCTGCGGTATAGTTCCATGTGACTGTTCATCTGTCCAAAAGAAAACGTTCTTTCGTGATTGCAACATGTATTATTGGGATGTGCCTCATTTAATCGAATATGTGTTGATAATATTCTCCGGAGGTGTGTCCCCGAGATAGAAGAATTTTCAATTTTGCAGGCTTGTCACGCATCAGCATACGGAGGACATTTTTGAGGGGTCAGGACAATTGCGAAAGTACTAGAGGCTGGATTCTTTTGGCCAACTATATTTAGAGATTCGCACCTCTGGGTAAAGGGCTGCAATGAATGCCATCGGACTGGGAACCCGATTTAAGAGGTAGAGGTGTTTTATGTTTGGGGGATTCACTTTATGGGTCCGTTTGTTAGCACATTTGGAAATACGTACATTCTTGTTGTTGTGGACTACATGTCTATATAGGTAGAGGCTGCAGCATTGCCCAAAAATGATGCAAGAGTGGTAATAGGATTTCTGTAAAAGAAGATATTCAACCAGTATGAGACACCAAGAGTGATCATCAGTGATGGAGGCACTTATTTCTGTAATAGAGCCTTTGAGAAACGACTTGCAAAATATGATGTGCGCCACAAGGTGGCTACCCCTTACCATCCACAAAGTAGGAAAGAATGAAGAAGCTACATGACAAACACATTGTGGATAGAGATTTCAAATCCTTTGACAAGGTATTACTGTATAATTCAAGGCTGAGATTGTTTCGGGGTAAGTTAAAGTCCCGACGGTCAGGACCATTTAGAGTGGTGCAAATGTTCACAAGTGGAGCTGTTGAGATCGAGTCAGAAGATGGGACAAACAAGTTCTCAGTAAATAGGAAAAGGTTGAAACATTACACTGGAATAGCTGAAGAAAAAGGGGATACAGTGGTGATCAATTTGAAAAAACCCAATACGTGAATGAGGAGTGATGGCTCAACTACATGTGTCATTCCTTGATGTTAAATCAAGCGCTGTATGTTGTAAGATTAGTATATAACTTCATGCTTAGAAGTCAAAAAAATATCTGTTCACCGCGACTACGGCATGGACCGCTCTTGGACCGCGGGAGGCATTTCCTCAAACCACGGTGTCAACCATAGAAATAACTGGGGAATAAATAAATTCACCACGAACGCAACCTGGACCACGGTGACGACCGCGGGAGGCACTGCCTCAAACCGTGGATAGGTACTGGGTCGTCATTTTTTATTAATTTTTTAGTTTTTTCATTTTCTTCATTTTTTTCTTCCATTCTTCTCTTAAAATTAAAACAAAAACACCACACCCTTCCCCTAAAAAACAAATGACCCTCCCCCATCAAATCCTCATTTTCTCTTTCTCTCTCTAAACCCTAATCCCCACCCTCCATACTCTCGTCTTCTCCCTATCCCTTCACAAGACCCATCATCCCTCTTCTGTGAAGGCATGAATTCCAAACCCCCCTTCTCTCTTCTTCTTATCTATGGTATTATATGCTAGTTTATTGTTGTATAATGTAATATTAGTGCTAGGATTTTGTTTAGTTTTGTTTTTTTTCTTTTTTTTTCTTTTGTAGTGTAAATTCGTTGTTGTTGTTGGATATGTTGGTGAAGGGGCTATTTATTGAATATTGAAAGGGTTTTGTTGGTGGGTGGTTGCTTGTAGCTAGTGTAGGGTGTGTTGGTGTAGTGAATAATTGAATTGGGGAATTTTTATTTGATTTCCATGGGCCATGAATATGAAGATAATTGCCTTGCCCACAATGTGTTTGGAAAATTGCCTCAATGGAGTTATAAGGAGATGTTGTGACATGGTTGTGGTGAAGTTTGAGTAACCACTCATAGTCAAACATTTTAGGCTCACCCTAATGTATGTTTCCTTGTTTTTACATGTACTATGTGTTCATTCCATAAAAGAAGAAACATCGGGTCCTCTACTGGTGGCCCAGGAGGCTCCTCATGAGTAAGGGGCAAAACCCGTACACCACGGTTCGATAGCATTCGGTTCGTATCTGAAGAAGTAAAGAAAAGATACAATCAGAAAGCTGCAAAGAATTTACTTCATGAGGTCCTTATCGATAGGAAGGCTCTGAAGGTGTTAGTTGTACATCTTCTTTGAGGCTCCTGAGGAGGCAAATATTCAGCTAGTGCGGGAGTTTTATACAAACTTGCCAGAACATGAGGATGGGGTTGTGACGGTGCATAACATCCAGGTTGATACTTCTATAGAGGCCATCCGTAGAGCTTATCGCCTCCCCACATTCACGGGTGATGATTACTACATCATGTCTCACCCCATGGTTGACTAGGATATAATTATGGAGGTCATCTGTATACCTAGCAGACATCCCAAATGGGTAGCACAACCGACGAATCTACACTCAAAGTCTCTTACTTGGGAGGACAAACGTTGGCTCAGTGTCATCACCACTCGGTTGCTATCATCCATCAATGCCACAGATGAGAATAGACCACGAGCCGCTATGATCTCCTGCTTCATGGCTCACTAAGGGTTTGATGTCACCCGAGTCCTCTATGAAGAAATGTTCATTCGATCACCCGAGCTAATCAAAGGCCACTACTTCCCTTCGCTTGTCACCCGTCTGTGCCGCCTTGCAAATGACCTTGATAACTCTCGAGTTGATGGGAAATTACCTCTAAAAACTACTTTTCAGGAAAAAAAATTTAGACTAGAGGGAAGAGAGCTGGTACAACATAGTGATGACTCGTCTGATGAGTCTGAGGCTGCTCAGACCACAGCTCCCCCTAAAGAGGATGTGGCAGGATCTTCACAGCCACGCCGGAGCACTCCCATGGCTGCTTTGGAGCAGGAGATGACTGGACTGCAGACCTCCATCGCTGACTTGGGTACCCGTATTGATGCAGTGGATGACCGACAGGTGAAGTCCGAAAAGAAATTCATAGGCTGGTTGAGAGCTCTGGGTCGCGCCTGCAATATGAATCCAAACACAGTTTTAGATCAAGAGTGACCCCTTAGGGAAGTTCCTTAACTCACTGCTTTTTATATTTCCAAGCCATGGGAACATGTGTCCATTTTAAGTGTGGGGTATGAGAAACTTTGTTGTATGTTGTACTTGTAAAAATTATATATTTTTATTCTTGGTTTTGTTTTGTGTTAATATCTTAGAAATAGAGTAATCATTTTTTTCAGAAAGTTAAAACAGTAAGCGACTTGTCCCGACGATGGATCTCTTTTGGCGGTGTTCTTGAGGGATTAAGTCGATTTTTATTAGAAATATAAAGACTCTTCCTAATGACGGATCCTTTAGACAATTTTCTTGAGAGAAGCTATTCTACATAAAATACCAAAAAGATATTTATTTATTTTTTATTTTTTAATTTTTAATTTTTTAGGTAGTGTAGTAACTCCCCCTTGGGTTTTCTTTGGGCCACGGTTCTTTTTCAAGGGTTTATCTTGAGCCGGGTATAGGTAGAAATTTTTTACTTATTTTAGGTTCGGATTAATGGGTTACTGGGTATAGCATTCTTACACCTGAACACAATAATTGCTAGAGTGTAGCGCTTAACTTAAGGGGTTGCATCTTATTTATGTCCCTTAAAAATTGTATGTTTGTACCTAACTCAATACTCAAAGAAAATGTCTTGATAAACTAATTCAGAGTAAGTCATGTGCCATGTGTGTGGGTGTTACTGTATTCCATGTTGTACATTTGATGCCTAGAACTTTCCCTATGTGTTTGTTAAGAGAAATAGCAGTTTCATTCAGTCTTAGAATTGATATAGGCCTTTCTTTGTTGAGCAAAACATGTATATTTGACCCACCTAATTGTTATGTATTGTAGTTAACACCTTTGAGCCTATAATCCTTTTTTGTTAACCATATTACAAGCCTTACCCATTTGTTTGAATTAACCATCTATTTGAAGCTTTTCACCTCTGATGAGCACTTGAATTGTTAGGAAATTTATAAAAGTTAAAGTGTGGGGTGGTTGGTTTGGCTTTTGAGTGGAACTAATTGGATAAGCAGAAAGATGCACTGTTTTGAAAAAAACGGAAGAGCCACTTAAAAAAAAATAGACATATATTTCCTTGATAAGAGGTGGATCTTGATGTAAGTGTGCTTAGATAAAAAAGAGTTAATTTACATTAATGTGAAGGTGAAATTTTGGTTTGATGGAAGTATAGGGTTTGAATGTTAAAAATGTATGTATTAAAGTGCTTAGGGAGGTATAGCCACTCTTACATCTGAATGTATCCTACCCATCCCATATCCTACATTACAATCAAATAATGTCCTAATTGATCCAAGATTGAATTATCTCGATTAGTCGAGTACTACACTACGGGCAAATTTATGGTGCATCTTTGTGGTATGTGAATGTTCTTTCTGGAGAGTGAGCGAATTTTGTCTATTTGAGTTCCTAATTGTTATCACTATCATTATATATATGGAACTACTCTCTTGCGTGATGTGAGGGCATGTGATTCACAAAGGAAAGGTGCGTCTTGACTATTGTGTAGAGTGGTTTGAGTAAGTGCAAATGATACGGGGTACGAAAAATTTGATTCTTGAGGTAAAAGTTGCTCACTACTAGGTGTAACTCTTGTAAAATGTTCATGGTGTGAGTCGTTGAGGGAAAATCATATGGAATGAATTTTGATGGAGTGTGGTGAATTTCTCGAGGACTAGCAATAATTTAAGTATGTGGTATTGATAATAGGCTATATAGTTGTTAGTTACACCGTAATTGCCCATGCTTTTTTGTTGTTTAATAATATAAATTGCGAATAAAATGCTTTAATTGGTGCTATTTGATTTCGCAAGGAATATAAGATGTGCCGAAGCAACATGAAGTGTTTTGAGGCAATAATAAAAGAAAACCCCCACTGAAGAAGTACCTGAACACAAAAGAGCAAAAAGAGAAGGAACGCGGAAACAAAATCCCAGGCAGTGCTTATCACGATCCGCGCCGCGGTTTGAGGCAGTGCCTCCCGCGGTCAGCACAACAGTCGATGCTGCAGCGAACTGTTCACAACCCAGAAAATTCAAGGGACTAAAATGTCAATTTGGGGAAACTTTTTGTAAAACCTTTATAAGATGTAGAAACTCGCCCAAAATAGTGAAGGCTTATTTTGAGATTACTTTTGGAAGAAGAACATGTGTGAGAGATCACCCAAAACATCATAGTTCTAATTCTATTATATTTTTCTTGCAATTATTCCATTATGAATAATATATTAGTTTCATCTTCTGTTGTTATGAGTAGTTAAATAATTTAACATAAGATTTTGGTGAAACCCATTGGGCATGAATTGGTTATTATATTAATATAGTTTGGAATTGGTTGTTAATCTCTATTTGTTCATCTATATTTTGATTGGGGTTAGTTGAAAGGGTCATCAATTATCCGTCCCAATTTAGTATGTATCTGCTTGAGAGAGAGTGCATATTTAGGTAATTGTATGAACAACATCACTCCCAAAGAATAGACGAGAGTCATAACTGAGGGTTTAGAGGCTGTATTAGAGATAATGATACCTCGGGTGCAATCTAAGTGAACTGTATTGTGAATATAGCTAGCGTAGCTTCAGAAAGTGCATCTAGTAAATTATTATAATTACTTGAGAAAGATTTATGATAACTGAAGCATTCATGATTGATAAAGACAAATAAGTCTCACTTATAAAACATATTCAACCAAGGAAATCAACAACACGGAAACCATTACCTTAGACCTTATTCCAATTATATGCAAGCAAGCTTAGTTAACGTTCAACTTTATTATTTTCAATTTAGTTGTTAAATATATCATCAACTCTGAATCATAAAGTTTGGGGAAATTGATTGTCTGAAATTAATAAGTCCGACAAGAGTAATTGATAGGTTAATTCTTTTTAGTTCGACTCTTGGCAGAATTACTCAGACTATATTTGCTACGTCCGTGTGTATCTTTTTATAAGGCACCATTTGGTATTATCAACATTCATATCATGTACAGATCTAAAGTAGTTTTAAAATAAAATTTAAAAGTTTTAAAGATTAGTGTTTCGAAAAACCCAAAAAAAGTGAGAAAGGCCTTGAAAGTTATCGATCTGACCAGGAGAGTCAATGATCTAACTCAAAACGCCATGGCTGGCAAGAGAAAGGTTAGGGATGACTGGAGAAAATATATGAACCACCATCGAACAAGGACTGGACCAAATTCCTCCGGGGACTGGCCGTGAAACCACATAAACAAACACCCAAGAGTCATGGGAGACCACCACACATCTCCTATGGCCATGCGAGGCCATGGATTAGGCAGGGTTTAGGGTGGATTAGGGTGTAGTTTGATGGCAACGACTAGGGTTCGTTTTAAGTATTAGAGAGAGTTGAGAGATAAGAGGGATTCAGAGGCGGCGGTCGGTGAGAAATGAAGTAGGGTAAATGGTCGTTTGGGGTTAAAAAGAAAAGGCGTATAGGAGCCGTTAATCTTAATGATCAACGACTGGGATTAAAGGGGTTAGGTGGGGAGTCCGGGTAGTGTTGTTTAAATAGGGTAGGGGTCGGGTTTAAATGATATTGGGCTGGGGGAAAGTCGGGTCTGATTCTGGTTTTTTTTTTAAAGCAAACACTAGGCAAAGCCTAGAGTTGGATTTTTATTGATAATAAAAAACATAAAATTACATCATAATAACTTGAATATCCGAGATATAGCATGATACCCACATAGTTCATAACACAACTCTGTGGTGATATTATAAATGAGGATATTAAGAAGATAAAATGAAAAATGAGGAAGCGAGTAATGTACTGTCCTTTCTCCAATTTTGTGATGAATTCAAAGAGATCTTCACAATGCATGCTTTGTTCTTTGTTTTACTGGGAAATATAAAGGTAGTTTGAGTTATCTGCTTTTGTTTTGCAATTCGCATTGGAAGCTTCCTTTTGTTTGCGTGTTCAGCCATCCTGCCGTCCCAACTTCTATCCCTTTGATGACTCTTTTTACTTGTTTTACTGTGCGTTGGTGACAAATCCCCCATTCTTGTAGCATTCTTTCGGCATTGCGTTAAGATATCTTGTTCCTCTCCTTCTTCATATATGTGATTTCCTCCCATATCATTCTGTGCTACTTGTGAAGAAGCTACTAATTTGTTTTCCGTAGAAATACTATTTGTTTGTGGCTGCCTGTTGTATAAGACTATCTTCTGATTTTGTCCACAAGTTGGAAATGCTGTTTTGTTTCCAAACATTGATGATTCTCCCATGAATTGGATTGCTTTTTTTGTTGTTTCTATTTGGTAGATCTCTGTTGTTGTTACCTTCGAAGTGCTTGATGTTATATCATTTTTTGGAATGAAAACTGGCGCGTTATGATTCAAAATGCTTGGTGTATATGACAGTTTTACATTCCCATTCATGTTTGCAGAATTCCTTTGAACTTTTGGCTTGATCCTAGCCTCACTGTCCTCTCCTGTGCAGATGCAATCATCTTGTTGGCCTTCCTGATCAGATGCCCAACCAGCAGAGCCTTCATCCCAGTTCTCGTCTTCATCAAAATAACATTGGTCCCACAGTTTCGATTTAATTACCATATCTCTCATGTTATCTTGAATTTGTTGTCTATTCTTTCCATTGAGACTTAAGAATTCCCCACTGTCGTTGATACCTCCCTCGGCATATATACTGGATATAGAAATGGGAGTATAGCTTTGGACCTTTTGAATGACCCCTCCAGCTTCTTTTTCATCATCTTTACATAAATTTGCAAGTGCGGCAGATGAATTGGAACTTATTGTTATTGCTGTAACCTTCTCTGCATTCTGTTTGTTGCTACTTTTGATAGTTTCATTTCTGTTGGAGCTCGGTGTGTCCATCTCTTGAGCAGATTTGGTGGAATCATCAATGTTATTAGAAACTGATGCCTTCTCTCTTGATTGCAAAGGCAAATCAGTGTGATATGTGTCCATTGTATCGATGTTTTTTCCAGTTTCTTGAGTAGGCATATTAACATTGTCATTGTTAGACATCATCTTAGCCTGCTGCTACTCAATTAATTCTGCAATTTTTAGATTTGATGCCCTTTCTCCATTTACTGCATTAACCAATCTTAGATCCTGCGGATTATTCCTATGATGCTGTCCTTTAAGATAAATCATCTGTCCTTCCTGTGCACCCTGGCTGCAATGGATTACTTTTGTGTGCTTTATCTCAGCATTATTCTCAATCCTACACTGCATTTCCAATGGAACAGTGAGTTGCATTGTATCAACAGATCCAGAAACTCCTTCAGTTATTGGCACAGATTCTGCACATGTAACAGTTGACTGCTGCTGCATATTGCATTTGGAGTGCTATCCATCCCTTTCACCTATCTGCTCAGCCCGTGCATTATTAGCAATATACTCTGCAGAGTCATATGCTCGAGCCTGATTAATACCCTTAGGATTATCCAGATTTTGCACCTCCTTCACAAGTTTAGCTGTAGGTTCAATATTAGAGGCATCTGGCATTTCAGTTTCTACAGCTACATGTTGATCTGCCTCATTCCTATCCATTACAACAACAAGATTAGAGTTAAGATCATCCTTCTGTATCAAAACATCTTTTCCAGTGCCCTGATGTACAATTGAGTCACAAAGACCACAATTCTCATTCAAAACAGTATTGTCATTCACTGTTTTAACAGACAGTGTGGTGAACTGTGCGATTTTTGATGATTCAACTCTTGTATGCTTTGTCTCAGCATTATTCTCAATCATACAATGCATTTCCAATGGAACAGTGATTTGCATAGTATCAATAGATCCAGAAGCTCCTTCAGTTATTGGTACAGATTCTGCAAATGTAACAGTTGACTGTTGCTGCATATTGCATTTAGAATGTTGGCCATCCCTTTCACTTATCTGCTCAGCCTTATTAGCAATATACTCTGCAGAGTCATATGCTCGAGCCTGATTAATAACCTTAGGATTATCCAGATTCTGCACCTCCTTCACAAGTTCAACTGTAGGTTCAATATTGGAGGCATCTGGCATTTCAGTTTCTACAGCTACCTATTGATCTGCCTCATTCCTATCATTACAGCAAAATGATTAGAGTTATGGTCATCCTTCTGTAACAAAACATCTTTTCCAGTGCCCTAATGTACAATTGAATTACAAAGACCACCATTTTCATTCAAAACAGTATTGTCACTCACTGTTTTAACAGACAGTGTGGTGTACTGTGCGATTTTTGATGATTCAATTTTTGCATTCTCCTCTTTTTCTTGTAAATCATTAGATCGTTGTCCAGCTCTTTTACCATTTAAATAGTCCCTTGCGTCCCCTTGTAGTTTGACAATTTCATTCCTACCATTCTGGAGCATATTCTTAGCTAGATTCCTCTCTGTTTCCTCTTCTGTTCCATCATTTTGTTTTCTCATCTTGCAAGCCTTAATATCGTGCCCTTGATGTTTACAGAACTCACAATACTTTGGCAGATTGTCGAAACCAATTTGTTGATGGAACTCGACAGATTTACCTGAGGCAGCATCCAAAATCTGCAGCATGACCTTTTTTGGATGATTTTTCAAAAGGTCCACTATAATCTTAACTCTTGCAGCACTAGGTCTCGTTCTGTCCTGCGTCGCTTTGTCAATAGCAAGAGGTTTCCCCACTGCAGATGCTATAGACATTAGCGATCTCTTAGCAAAGAAATTTGGAGGCAAACCGGGCAGTGATATCCACAAGACTGCCATTGTTGTCTCTTCCCTTGGATTGAAATCGAAAGTCCATGGGAATGTTCTGAAGAAGAATTCTTCACCTTTGGATTTAAAAAATCCAGTCACTTTGAGAGGGATCGAACATAATCATCGTACAGATTGAATCTGATTAAAAGATGTCGATATTCCAACTGCCCGACATTATATTGACCTTGTACATCAAACTGCGACGAAAAACATCTTTCGCACTTCTCTTAAATCAGGTCTGCCATAGGAAAATATTAAAACAACTGCTTGATGTAATCCTTCTTCCTTTGTGAAATTGTTAACCTCTTCATGGTGAGTTGAATTATTGGTTCATCATGGTCGTATATTACTGGACACAACTCCATTTTTGTCGGAGTCGGCTGTTTAGCTTGTAAAGATGAAGCATATGATTGCTTGATCCTATCATTTGAAACTGAATTAGTCGTTTGTTGGATAGCCTCTCAAACAGCCAAAGGTTGGGGAGAGGTTCGCGCAGACATGGCTGCCAAAATCGGATTGCGTTGATACAAATCCAGCAATAGCTACTTGTTTTCTCCATAGTTGAAGATGAAGACAATTTACGAGCTACAGTGATTTTAATCAAACTAAGATCTAGGAGAGATGGAGAAGGATGTGAGAATAAAACCAGTTGCAGAGTAATCACAAGGTGAAATTGGTTCTTTGGACACCAAGATTACTGTCGGAATCCGGAAAACTGGTCGACGAATAGGGACGAAGGTACTGTTCACGTCGCTACAGTACTCTTAGAGAGAAGGCAGAGAAAAATTGTACGCCCAGATATCCCCAAAAGATGCAGATTTAAATAGTTTAAAAAAACATACCGGTTTACAAGAGTTTTTATTGAATACGTTTTATTAGGACATTAAATGGAAATTTAACGGACTATTATTTGATTTGCGGTTCAATTTAGGCTACAATTGAAATTAAAATTGGGCTATCATTTAAATAGCTATTTTCCTATTTTAAAAACGTGAATTAATTTATGGAACCAAATTGATAGAATTCAAATGAATTATGATATATAATTGACACTTTTAAAATATAGGACTTGTTTTATGAATATAAATGCAACTAAATCTTAAAAGAGGCTAATATTGAAATTATGCACTTTAGCTTTGAAACATATCAAATGAATATTTAAAAATAAGAAAAACATACCTTAGCTATATTTTAGTATAACTATGAAAATATAATAGATGATTTACCAAATCTTATAATTTTGGCAATAGTTATTGGATTTTTATGGATAAAAAGGGAAATAAATTAATTTAAAATACATTAAAATTATGGAAAAAATATAAATCAACTTGAATATGCTTACATATGCATATATATGCCATTTTGAAGTTATTTTGCACATTGAAAATATATGGGGGAAAATTGGGTGTCAATCGCTGCCTCTCTTTACCGGGAATGATGAAAGAGTTTTCGGGCAAAGATATGATGACCAATTTTGACTGAGCGAAATGGTTTGAAGAGTTTTATGCTGCACCCTGGCTTTTGAGCTGCCTACATATCCCTAGTTTTACTGTAATCAAGCCATATGTAGTTCAGGATCCATTGGCGGAGTATACCACTGAAGCGACTTCAAGAACAGACGCAACATCTAGGGTTGGGTGAGTGGATGATTTATGGGAATGGTTAGGCTTAATATGGCTGCGGGCATTGGAGTGGAACCATTCCCGTAGGGACGACTATAACTTGCTGGTTTAACTACGAATAAGTAATACAAGCGTATATTATGCGTAATTTAAACATGATGCAAATTCTCATTAGACCATGAATGCTATCTTTGAACGATTAGGATGGCGTCATTAGACCATGATTTCATGGTCTATGAAGCGTATAGTAAAGGATCCGTAGGCCATGAAATGATGTTCTCAGGCCATAAGGATGGCGCCTCTGAACCATGACGCCTTTGAATGATGATATGCAAAAGATTGAAAGAGATCCTCCGGCTATGACATGGTGTTCTCGGGCTATTAAGATGGTTCCTCAGAACGATAGTGCTTTTGGATGGGTTGGTGATATTTCAGCCCACGAAGGATGTATTAGCATGTGGGGATCTTTCAGTCGTGCAATGTCGCGATCTTTTAGCCGTGCAATGCGGCAATCTTTTAGCCGCGCAATGTGGAGATATTTCCGTTGTGCACTATGGTGATCTTTTAGCCGTGTAATGTGGTGACTTTTAGCTGTGCAATATGGCGATCTTTTAGCCGTGCAATGTGGCGATGTTTCAGTCATGCAATGTGGCGATCTTTCAGTAGACTTATGCAATTGAAATGTAGATAGAGGTAGAGCTTAACCTCGCACGGCACAATGGTAGCCTAATGCAAGTCGAAAGTCAGAATAGTAGCCTTATGCAATGCAGATGCAGATAGAGGTAGACCTTAACTTTGGAAGGTAGAATGGTAGACTTATAAAAGTCGGAAGGCAGAATAGTAGCCTTATGCAATACAAATAGAGGTAGATATTAACCTCGAAAGGCAGAATGGTAGCCTTATGCAAGTAGAAAGGAAAAATAGTAGACTTATGCAATGCAGATGTAGATAGAGGTAGAGCTTAACCTGGGAAGACATAATGGTAACCTTATTAATGAAAAATAAAATAGCGAATGACAATATAGTTTCTTAGCAACTAGGCTGCCTATGTATCCCCTCTTAAACGGGAATCAAGTCAGACGTAGTTCAAGTTACATCATATAGAGAAGACATCAAGATTACACATTGTAATGCTTGACTGCATCTGAATTAATCTGCTTTGGCCAAACTTCTGCGTCCATTTTTGTTAGTATAAGGGCCTCTAGTGTTGAACTCGGTGAACCATGTATGGACCCTAGAAGTTGGGAGAGAACTTCCCTTTGGATTCATCTTTATGTGTAAATATTTTCTTCAACACCAATCATCCCGGTGTGAACTCTCTTGGCTTAACTCTTTTGTTGAAAGCTATGGACATTCTATCTGATAGATTTGACAATGGAAGACTACATTCATTCTCTTTCCATCTGTAAGGGCTAGTTACTCGTAACAACTCTTCACCCATTGTGCATCATTGAGTTCAACTTCCTGTATGATCCTTAGGGAAGGAATTTCTACTTCAATGGGAATGACGACTTCTGTACCATAAACCAACATACAGGGGGTTGCCCCAGTTGATGTGCAGACTGTGGTGCGATAATATAACAAATGATAATTTTTTCCCACTTTTATGCCTCTTTATCATATTCCTCAGTATATTCTCGATATTCTTGTTAGCCTCTTCTACAACTCCATTCATTTGAGGCATGTAGGCAGTAGAATTCGCATGTCGGATCATGAAGGATTCACACATAGCTTTGATCAAGTCGTTGTTTAGGTTGGATCCATTGTCAGTAATGATTGACTCTGGAATACAGAATTGACAACCAATGCGTTCGCGGACAAAGTCTGCTATGAATTTCTTAGTCACTACTTTGTAAGATGCTGCTTTGACTCACTTGGTGAAATTATCAATTGCCACTAGGATAAACATGTGTCCATTGGAAGCGACAACCTCAATTGGTACAATGGCGTCCATTCCCCATGCAGCGAACGGCCATGGCGAGCTTGTTGTGTAGAGGTCGCTTGGAGGTACCTTTATCATGTTTGCATATATCTAGCAGTGATGGCATTTTCAGACATACTGGATGCAGTCAATTTCCATAGTCATCCAAAAAAAACCATCCCAGAGTATCTTATTTGTTAAGACAAAACAGTTCATATGTGGACCACATATCCCTGCATGAATTTCATCTAATATCTTGGATTCTTCTTTTGCGTAGACATATCTTAATAGTCCCAAATCAAGAGTCCTTCTATACAGGTTTCTATGTTGTGAAAGAAGTCTTTAGACAATCTGTGAAGTGTGCATTTCTAAGTATGGTTGGCAAGCTCCGGGTACTCTCATTTTGCCAAATATTCCTTGAATTCATAAAACCAAGGTTTTCCGTCTGCTTCCTCTTCAACATGAGCGAAGTAAGCTGGCTGATTATAAATTCTTGTATGAATGGGATCAATGAAATTCTTGTACCACTGTTGTATAATAGATGATAGTGTAGTCAATGTACCATCAAACTCATTCTGGATTCTAGGAACATGTCGGAACTCTATCTTCGTGAACCTCTTTCTCAATTCCTGTACATGATGAAGATATGAGGGTATCTTTTTGCCCATTCTTTTCATAACTAATGTATTAGTAAATTTGAATCTCCGATCACTAGTAGCTCTTGCACCTTCATGTCAATGGCCATCTTGAGCCCTAAGATGCAGGCTTCTTATTCAGCAATATTGTTGGTACAAGGAAACTTGAGTTTGGTGGACACGCGATAATGCTGATCAATTTTTGATAATAAGACCACTCGTATGCCAACCCCTTTGAAATTTGTTGCTCCATCGAAGAACATTCTCTAGCCGTCATAGGATTCTGCAATGTCTTTCTTATGAATGATACCTCTTAATCGGGAACTATGTTTTCAAGCGTTCATATTCTCCATCCACGGGGTTTTTGGCAAGGTGATCTACTAGTGCCTATCCTTTGACTGTCTTCTGAGTTACTTATATAATGTGAAACTCACTCAACAGAATTTTCCACTTGGCTAGCTTGCTAGTGGGCATGGTCTTCTGAAATATGTATTTTAAACTCACTCAGCTTCTAGGCTACCCAAGTCAAAACACAACAGGTGTGTTTCAAAAGAGAATACCAGGCCTCGTACAGAGTGAAATTGCTGAGATAATAAATGGATTGTTCCTTTCTCCCCGTTTTATCATTCTGCCCCATAACGCAGCCGAAAGCTCCATCTAATACTGCAAGGTAGAGTAATAATGGTCTACCTGGCTCGGGCGGGACTAAAATTGATAGCGTTGACATGTACTCCTTGATTCTATCGAAGGACTTTTGGTAGTCATTGATCCATTTGGTAGCGGCATCCTTCTTTAGAATTTTAAAGATTGGCTCAGGAATAACTGTAGAATATGCTATGAATCAGCTGATGTAGTTCAACCTTCCCATGAAACTCATCACTTCTTTCTTATTCTTTATCGGTGGTAATTCTTAAATGGATTTGACATTTGGTCTATTTCTATTCCTCGGTGGCTCACAATAAACCCAATAAAATTTCCAGCAGGAACCCCAAATGCACATTTTGCGGGGTTTAGTTTCAGTTTATACTTCCATAGTCTGTTGAAAAATTTCCTTAGATCTTTTATGTGGTCGGTGTCATTCTTCAATTTGATGATAACATCATCCACATATACCTCTATCTACATGTGTATCATATCATGGAAAATGGTTGTCATGGCTCTCATGTAGGTGGCCCCTGCATTCTTCTGGCCGAACGATATCATCTTGTAACAATACACTCCTCATGGCCTAGTTAAAGCTGTTTTCTTAGCATCCTCATCATCCATCAGATCTTATGGTAACAAGAACAGCAAGCCACGAATGGATTTATCTCATCCTTGGCGCAATTGTCAATTAGGATGTGTATATTTGGTAAAGGGAATTCATCTTTCGGACTGGCTCGGTTGAGATCGCGGTAGTCAACGTGGACTCTGGATTTCCCATCCTTTTTGGTATTGGCACGATGTTGGCTAAACCTGTTGGGTATTCTAATACCCTGAGAACCTTAGCTTCGACTTGCTTAGTGACTTCTGCCTTGATTTTCAAACACATATCAGGCTTGAACTTTCTATGCTTTTGCTTTACTGGCAGGCATGTCGGATCAGTTGGCAATTTATCGGCCACAATAGATGTACTCAGACCAATCATGTCATCATACGACCAGGCGAATATATCCTCATATTCCTTTAGAAATTTGGTGTATTCCACCTTTTCTGTCGGTGATAAGTGAACGCTGATTTGTATTTGCTTGACGTTTTTTCCATCTTCCAAGTTAACAATGTCTATTTCGTCCAGGTTGGACTTAGGTCTATTTTTGAAGTTCTTGACTTATTTGATGATATCATGTCATCTTATTCTGAATCGATGCCTGTTTGTTGTGTTGCCTCATTACATGTCATAGTCATTGATTCACCAAGATAAGTAATAGTAATGCTGTACAGGTAAAATAAGGAGGAAAATGATAGAGATAAATATTAATTCATTGGTAAAATCAAACATGCTTTGATAAATTTAATAATTGTTTTGAACATTGAAGATCTTATTGCAGAAATTGAAAAATATGAAAAGAAATTTATTCAGTAAATAAAATAATGCATGATGCTTGATTTAGCCTTGCTAGCCCAATTTTCGTTGGGCTCTGGTTGTCCCGATGTTCCAATTATTGAGATATGCCACTCTACTCAGAGCTTGTATAGAAGGATCTTCCTCTCCCTCCTCCTAGAGAATAACACAACAATCCATATCAATATCCTCCAATAACAAGTTTTTCACTGCCACTAGTGCTTCTTCTTTGCCTGTCCCATGAATGTCGTCAGCATGTTTGAAAGTCTGTTCCAGGTGCGGTATTGGTTACTGTAACGTATAGTAAGGATAGAGCCACTGTGGCGACCAATTATTGAACTACTACCAGGTGTATTCATACCCCAAGCCGAAAGTAGTGTCATCTTTCTTGAGTTTTATGGGCTTGGGGATTCCTTGGATGTTCTTGCCAAGTCCCTTGCCAGGATCGTATCCACTCCAATTTAGTATGCTTTTTATCTTATTATCCCACAATTTTTCCTTGTCGATAGCATTGTCCCGCTCGATGTGGTGGTAGGTCTCTCCGCCTAGCGTTATTTTCACTCCAATTGTTGGAATGGTCTGGCAACTGTACATAGGGTTGTTGCCATCACCATGAATGATTACTTACTGGTGAATCCATTCAAATTTTACTGGCAGATGCACTTTTGAAGCTATAGCCAAAGAAGCATGAATCAAGGGTCGTACTTGGAGCAAGTTGTAGGATGCTGGCAAATCTATCAATTGAAAGTCGACATCGAACTAGGTTGGCCCCATCCGCATACACAGGCTAATCTCACTGATAGTTCACCTCTAAGACCCATTAAAAGCTTTCACATTGATTGCTCCTTCTTTTATCTTATGCATACTTTTTCCCAGCTTCTTGAGTGTTATAAACAGACATATATTAATATTAGAACCCCTATCAATCAAGATCTTAGTGATGAAGTAGTCTTCATATTGCACGGTGATGTGCAGGGCAGCTCGTCCTCATAGAAGGTGATTTTATGGCTTTCTAATACTTGTCCCACCATATTAGCCATTTCCCTATCGGTGATGTTAATTGGCACGTACGCTTCACACAGCAGTTTTAACTGAGCATTTTTGTGTGTTTTGGAATTCTGCAGCAATGAGAGGATTGATATATGTGCCAGTATTTTGTTCAGTTAGTCGATAACCGAATACTCCTTGGCTTGGATTTTATTCCAAAGATCGTCTGGACCTGTCTCAATGATGAGTGGCCGGTTGGAGGCTTGCTTGTTTGACTCATCCAGGTGTTTTGGGGTATAGACTCTCCCAGTTCTTGTCTTATCGTGCGTTGCCAAAGTATCTTCGAGCCTGACTTTGCCTTTCTCTTAGCCTCGGCTGTATAATCCTAGGGTTAGCTTTTTGTATGGAATGACGACATGATAAACATCACTATTGGGATCGATACGACCGCCTTTACTCTGAATGGTACATGTTCTTTGGGTGGCAAAACTGCAACCGCAAAAGGTATTGGTGACTATGTTTATGGTGTTGCTTCAAACTTAAGAGGGATAGACACATATACCTCAGTGACCTCGGATGGGTGGATCTGGACTATGATGGGGTTAAGAGTAACTGCTGGCTTCTTATGATAATCGCCTTCCGCGATCAGTCTGGTGGATCCCTCGGAATCCCAATCATCCTCTACTTCAAACATGTGAATACCCCTGCATTTGTGGTCTGACATAGGGTTGTTGCGGACGTTTAGAGAAAATTTTCTTCGCTACAATGACTTTGGTATCAATCAGGGACCGTATATTATCTTTTAAAAAGTGACATTCATCGATGGTGTGTCTCTTCATGCCAGAGTGGCATGCATAACACTTGTTCAGGTTAACCCACTAATAAGGATTCTCAGGGTTGTGGCAGAGATGAGGGTGATATAACCAGCTGCTTTCAGTCTTTCATATGGCTGATCAATGGGTTCGGCGATGGCTGTGTATTGTTTTGGAGGCCTCCGATCAAAATTAGGTCGGGGCCTAGGGAAGTTTTGACGTGTGGGGGGTGATTGTTAATGAGATGGTTGGGAAGCACTGTGTAGGTTTGGTATTCGAGAAGAGACTTGGTCCTTTGTGCAACCACCATAGCCCCTACATTCTTCTTCTTTGACACACCACCGACTGTAAGGCAAGGCCTCGAAGTTTGTAATCTTACCGCTCTTGATGCTTTCTTTAATTTATTCCCCCAAATTGATGATGTCGGAAGGCAAGTTCTGGCCTTATCAACTTTAGACATCCAACGAGTAGCATACTAGTGAAATGTCTCTGTGGGATTCTTCTTCAGATTTTGGATATAGAACACGCCTGACATGTTCTCTGTGTTAAGCCTGAACATATCCATGAAAGTAGATGTCATACCTACACAGATTGACCATTTCTAAGGTTCTTTGCTGATGTACCAAGATATCGTATCTCATTTAAGACTCCTCATGAACAGTTTCATGCGGATCCTTTCATCTTTTCCTACCCCAAGCAGCTTGTCACAGTATGTTCTCAGATGGACACTTGGATCACCTGTACCATCAAACATCTCAAACTTGGGAGGTTTTTACCCTTCTGGTAATTCAACATCTGGCTGTATGTAGAGATCTTCATAGTTCAACCCTTCGATCGCCTTACTTCCCTCAACGCATTGGATTCTGCTGGTTATATTCTTAAGCTCTTCAGCCAAGTTTCTAATAAGGAGTTCCTTTTCATCGGACTCAGGGGTACTAGATATAGGTTAGGTAGAGAGTGTCATTGTCTCCACGTAGATGGGATTTTTTGTGGTGGCCTAGTGTGTAGGTGTGGAAATGGTCATTTGTAGAGTTTTGTGGTTCGGGGATGAGTAGTGGATTGTTGTTTGGAGTGTGGCAAATGTTGCACTGGTTCTTTGTTGGAGCAATGGGATGATTTTGTTGCTTTTGTGGAGGTGTGGAGTTTTGACTATTAGGGAAAATGGTCTCTAGGTTGCTAAGGAAGAAGGATAGGTTGGCCAGATTCCAAACCTAATCAAGCTCTTCTTGGGACCTCAACAATTTCTGCTCAAGCTATGGCACATTTTCATTGGGAACCCGAATACCATGGCCATCAGTTGCCTATGTTGTTGTGTTCTCCTTTCTAATGTTCAAATCTTCCATTTTGCCTTTGTTATTGTCCTTAACAAGACCAAGAAGAGTAGTGGGTGGAGGGCCCCTAGATCTTATGGAATAAGATGATGTTGCTAGAGTGCAAAAACTAACCTTTGGGGAGGGGAAAAATCAAAATAAAACAAAAAAGGTAAACAATTTAGTGAGGATCATAAACGTATTGCGATATTTAAACACGTAATGCGGGAACGTAAATCATTCTCTAATTTGGGAACCTAGTTGTGCCCGAGGTAGGCCTATCAACAAGATGATTTGGAGAACTTAGAATGCTAAGTTCCTAATTTCATTGATAAAGATAAGATGAATGCCAAACTGACATTAGATAAACAAGAAATAAAAGTCACTAATGGCCAATGGCCTTGTTACATTTTAAGTAATGAAGATAAATTCCTATTTACTTGGTCTCAGAAGGACCTTCCCCAGATTCGTCATTCTTGGCTCCTTCGAACAGCTTCCCCAACATGCGAAGTCCAAGCAACATGTATGCTCCTGCTAGATATCCACCTTCAACCTCTTTAGCCTCTTGACAATCTTCAACCCTTTTGAGAAACTTTTTCTCCAGCTCCACTATGCTTGGCTCCAGGTATCCCAGTATTTTGTTGATGTTGGTAGGCATATCTCTCCATTCCTCTATTACCTTTTGGGTGGACTCTTGTATTTCGAGATGTTCGCTTTCACACTCGCGGATCCTTTTGTGCAACTGGTTATACTTGACTTGTGCTTCAGCCTTTTCGTCTATAATGTTGTTGCTTCGAACAAACCCTGGCTGGCCTAACCCGTCATGATTGTCCTATTACTATCCTGAGTAGAAAAGGGAACAATTGGCATAGTATACATTTGGCTCTATTTTGTCTCTTCCCATCACGATATTGCTATGCCACATGTGTTGGACTTGGAAGTCGCCACCGCCTTGGAAGTCGGCTCCAATGTGGCTCATTTTGTCGACCTTGGGTGTGACCTGCTTCGTACCATCTTGCCTCATGACTCGCAGCGGGATGTAAGGGTAGGTTCCTTTTAGGCCAATTAGTATTAGTAAAGGTGTGTCTCTAGATCGGGCGATGAACTCCTCTGTTGGAAACCATTCGAACATCCACTTAACTTGTTCCTTGATTAGATTATCAAACAACACAATGTTGATACCCAATTTTTTCCTATGTACTTTTATACTCAAAATACTTTCCAAATAGCATGTATATGTATATATAAGAATCCACAAAGGTTTTGGTATTTTTCTACATTTTAAAGGATTTTTAAAACCAATTTATGGCCCTATTTTACACTATAAAATCCAATAATTGTCCCCAAAACATTTCATTTTAGCGAATAATTTATTTATTCTCACATTTACACAAAATATAATTTACGTGATTTTTACATAATTTTACCCATTTGGTATTTTTAAATTAAAACTGCATGAAATTACAATTTTAGTCTATTTCTCGATTTAATAGCATTTGTAATCACAAAATCATTCCTAATATTTTTAAATTAGTACGTATGCATTGCTTATTAACTCAGTATTTTTAATTTGATTTTAAACACCATTTACTATTTTTATAAAATCAAAATGTGAAAAATTGGCTATTTAAATTGCAGCCCCTTTTTATTTCAATTGTAGCCCAAATTGCACCCTCAATTTCAACCCCAATGCAACAAAACTCCGACCCAATTTAATTAATTACCCGCCCAGATCCCCATCTTTAAATCAGGACCGTTGATTGTTTTAATCAACCGCCCACATTTCCCTTTCCTTAAATAAACCAGCGACGCCTTCTAACCCTAGTAATTTTACATTAGCTGCCGCCTTTGAACCCTCTCCGTCCCCAAATGCTCTCAACCAGCCCTCAAACCCTAGCACTTCTCCGACCATTTTCCGATCTTGTTTCACCAGAAACCATGGCCTCCCAGGCTTCGCACCTTTACTCACCCCCACTCACCTCTAGGTCCTCTCCGTTCAAAGATCCAAAGACGGACCTTGAAGACCCCAGTTCGGAGGTCCTCTGATTTGAGTTATATGGCCATTTCCGACCTCCCTCCGGCGAGTCCTAGCCTTGTGAGTCCGTCTCCGACTTAGGACCAGTCCGTCCAGGACTTTCTCATTTTTCTAGGGTTTTCTGTATAACCCTAAGTTTCGAGGTTTTTCTCCTCTTTAAGATCTGCTTCAGATCTATGTTATTTTCTAAGATTTCAATGGTTTTCACATTTTTTGCCGATTTTGTTTTCGAACTGTTCATCTTCTTAAAACTTAGGATTTCTCTGATTTTCTGTTTTATTTGCTCTACTGTGATTTCTTTTACTTTTTAGTAGTTCCTAAGTATTTCTACTATGATTTCTATGTATTTTATTTACCGTGTTGTTTCTAGGGATTCGGAGTAGCTTCTTTACTGTGTTCTTTGCTTTCCTTATGCTTTTCGTGAATGTTTATGTTCTTTCTGAGTTCATCTTCGCCTATGCTTTTTTTCTTCGCATTCAAGGTATGGTGAAAACCCTAGACTTGGGGTTTTCGAGTTTGTGTCTGACTGTTTACTGCCTGTCTGATTCTGAAACCCTGACTGTCTAATCTCCTTTGGTGCTTGTGATTTTTGCTAAGCTTTGAAAGAACTTCTAATTACATTTCATGCCTATGTTCTTCTGCTCTCTGATTACATGACTATTCTACTAATTTTTGCCTCGCATGTTTGAATTTGTGCATCTCTTTTATAGTCATATTTTCCCTTTCAAATAACCCTAATTTTGGGGGTTGATATTTAAGAACTTATTTGATTCTCTAACTGGGACTTATTTTCGGACTAAATTCAATACTGAGTTCGAATTTCTGTTTCCTTGATTCACTATGTGATTGATGATTCTGTTCTTGCCTTATTTGCTTAAAGTCGTGTATTTTCAAAACTTTCTATGCATTTACCATTTATTTTACAACTTATTCTAGATTTTCTTTCCATAAATAGAACTTTTTTTATTTACCTTAAGTCTGACTCCTTAATTAAAGGGAGTCCTTTCCCTAATTGGTTATGACTTGATACTAAGTTATTTTGTTGCCTTACTTACTGCTTACTTTCAAACTATAAAAAACACCACCTATTTTACTTCAAAGACACTAACAATTCAATTCAACACACACACACACACACTAAACTCTCTCTTCTCTTTTCCGCTACTTGTATTGCTGCTTGTGTTTAGTCGGCTGAAAGCCGAGGCTAAACTATAGAACTCTATTTTCTTGTTCTGCTGTCTGACACTTGCAAATGGTAGGTCCCCACCATTTAAATATTGTTCTCTAAAACTATGTGTTTATTTCTCCCTTCTAGATGACCCATAACTACATGTTTTCCGGTACTAAATGACTATACATTAGTCTGTCATACCTTTCTGCATGTTGCTGCTGTTATGTTTTCTTATCTCTCGTTGATGTTTGCTTTCATGTGATCCCCTTTCCCTTTAATCCCCCTTGTATGTGAGTATGTCCAAAATTGAGGTAGCATCTCATTGCTATCCTTGATTTTAGATTAGGTTCGTTTGAGCCTTTACTCAAATCAATCCCATTCCCTTAACCCCTTTTATGTGTTGATCCTGGACTAGGATATGGTAGTGCCCTAATTAGTACTCAGACCCCTGTCTGGCTTTTGAAAGTCTGCTCTTTTATTTGTTTGAATAACGTAAGGATCAGGGGTGTTGCAGTCCCACCCATGACTGTGTATGGCCATCCTTTGCCTTGGTCTTCCTCTAATCCCCTAACTTTACACTTATTTTAGTTCTTTAAGTCCTACCCTCCTATGGTAAGCTATGCTTAGGGACCCTAGAGTTCCCTCTGAACTTGTTTCCTAAGGGCTGGCAATTCCACACATTGTAATATTCTATTCAATCTTTAGGGCGTAACCATTGCTTAGGCTTCCTGAAAGCCCTTGGAACTTTGAAAAACTCTAAGAGAAGGCCTTGGAATCTGGAATCCAGATTTGGTGAAATACATGTTATTGGGTATTAAGATTGAATTAGGCTTCTCAGATCTAGCTGTAGGCTATAATGTATTTTGTTCACTTTCTTTTGTTTCTGTAACAAACTTTGTTAAAGAATTTTAGGAATATAGTGAAAAGGGGTGTGGGAAGGGTTTTACATTTTCTGCATAAGCCAATGGGTAGAAACTATGCCTATAGGATTTTAATACGGCAAATCACTTAGAAATCATGCCTATTAGATTATAATATTGCAAATCGTTTAGAAATCCTGCCTATAGGACTTTAATAGTGCATACCATTCAGAAATCATGCCTATAGGATTTTACATTGCAAGCATAATAGAGATAATGCCTATAGAAAATGCATAAAAACGCTAGGCAAACCGTAGGTCCCCTAGTGTTCTGAAAGTAGTAAAAAATCGAGATGTAGGTATCATGCCTATAGGGGTTCAAACTCGCCAAATCTAAATAATAAATCTGTCAAACACTTTCAGCAAAAACTTTGTTCAAATCTGCCTGCTTTGAAATCTGGCTAAATCTATCTTTCTTTTTATATTATTTTTAAACTATATACTCTTTTCTAAATCCAATCTCTCCAACTCTTTGGTCTTTTGCCTAAATCATTACTTCAATGCTTTTCGAAAATGCCTCTTTACGATTTTACTTCAGCAGTACGGTTAATCTGCTTGCCATCTCTGAATTTCTGCAAATTTCAATTTCCTATTTCCTAAAACACTTCTATACAGATCTTTGTTCAAAACTAACACTTTCTGAATTACCGGGTGTTCAAAATACATTATGTTATGACAAACTGGATCCGCGTTGCCTAACGCAAACTTGCTATCAATATATGTGTTAAACTAATATGTCCTATGTAAGTTTTAATCTTAAGACCAAATAAGTAATTGCAAGTCATGCTAAACTAATTGATGTATGGCTTAAGGGGTTTTATGTTAAGCCTTAATATGTTTGTTTGCTTCCCATATGTGCTATTTGCTTTTGATCGCCTTAGCATTTTTACCTTTAAAAACCATATATGCCCTCATCCCCTTTCTCCATTTTTAGGATTAGAAGTCCAAATACCCCAGGACTAATAGGTCAGGATGGGTATTAGCATGCAATAAGTAAACGAGACTAAACGTGCTTAAATACCTTAACAGGGTGGGAAGGGCAGAATATGGAGATGATGACGATGCACTAATATCATAAGGCGACCCCTCTTTGGGAACATGTGCGTGATATTGCATCGAATGATCCATATTATTGTAAAACCTAGGACACGCTTTTTACTTTTCCTTTATTTAAATGTTTTCTTTAAACTGAAATTCCTTTTTACTTGTGCCATCCTTCGTTCAAAATTGTCAACTTGCTTGTATTCCTTAATTGTCAACTTTGTTTGTCTATTTCTATTCTCTTCTTAGAGTCGAAACTAAGCAAGGCCGAGAACCACACTAGTGGATCTTGAAGGGTGCCTAACACCTTCCCCTCGAGATAATCTCAAGCCCTTACCCAAGCTCTGGTTTTCCTTTGAATCCTTCTTATTTTCTCAAAAAAGTGTCCTAATGCACTATAATCATTAGGTGGCGACTCTTCAAACTCCATAGCCCAAATTCCCCCCAAAAAGGGGATAAAATAGTCATTCCACCCATAATGTCATAAACCCGATTTCGTTCAATCGAGAGAAAAAGGGGTGCGTTGACAGAATGGCGACCCTGCTGGGGATTCTTCTAGGCTTTTACCATTACTTGCTTTTGTGACTTTATTGCTTACTTAATCGCATTTACTTCCTGTCCTTGATTATTTCATCATAACTACTAACTTGGCTCTTCGTGTCTTTTCTTTCCTTCAACGGCTTTCTTTACCGCTTTTATATTTCAATGTTGTGGTAATTTCGAGCAATCATTGTAATCATTTATCTTATGAATGTGAAAATACATGTAATTTGTTTCATTACTGTAATTGCATCTCTCAACGTCATATTCCACTCGTGCCAAAACAAATCCTATAGCAACGCTTATAATGAGTTGTTGCACCCTTCCAATATTATAAAGCCCTAAATGTAGCAAAGGCATATTTGCGGTAAAACCACTCGATCAACGGTGTAGTTGACGGTTCCGCACCTTTCCCTCTTGAGTTTCCCGCTCAAGGGTACCTTGTCTAGCACTTCAAAAGTAGAAACCTTATTCCTTTAAATTGTTCATGCATCATGGTCAACCTAGCTGAGTCAGTTATGTTGTCCGCATAATGGCTCATTAAGACAACCTAAGCCAAAGTCTATCGGGTTTTCTGAAACCCAAATGGACACCTTCACGTTATGTACATTTATTTGGAGAACTAAATGCTTTCTGTTAATTATTGATTTAAATAGTCGAGCCCGATGGGGTTAAGGTCCTAACACTTTATTTTGCAAAAAATGAGGCACGAGGTCCCCAGATACAGTATGGTATCCAACATCCACCCAAGGTTGCTAAGCTGGTGGGAAGATCTTCATGGCAATGATCAAACCCTCGTCCGCAAGTACTTAGGGAATTTTCCCTCACTTCTAAAAATCCAACCCAACAACAAAATCATTGAGGCTGGCACAATGTTTTGGGATAGTGATTGATCAGTGTTCCATTTCGGGGATTTGGAAATGACCCCTTTGCTAGAAGAAATAGGGGGCCTAGCTAGTATCCCTTGGGAGACTCCGGGTTTGATCATGCCGGAGAATAGCAAAAGTAGAGGCTTTATTAAAATGATGGGAGTTAAGAAAATTCCCGACCTTTCTTGCTTGAAGGACTCCTACATACCATTCGATTTCTTATACGAGAGATATGTCAACAGTAAGTCATATCGCACCTACATGGACGAATTCTCCCTTACCTCTTTAGGACACATAAATAGAAGGGTTTTGTGTTCATGTTTTGCTTCTTGTTCATGGTAATCTTCCCTATGAAGAAGGCTAAGATCTACAACAGACTAGCCATGGTTACCAAGACCTTAATGGAAGGGATCGACGGCCAGTCCTTCAGCATAGTACCGATGATCCTCAATGAAATCTACAAAGCCTTGGAAAAGTGTCAACAAGGGGCTTCCTATTTCGATGGTTGTAATTTTCTACTTCAACTATGGCTCATGGAACACCTTCAAAAAGGCGACTACTTGAAGTATTTTTCATTTAATACTTGTATATCATTTATCAATTTAGTACCTTTGATTTATTTAAAAAAAACCTTTTGCTATTTTAAAAAATAAAAACAGGAAAAAGTGGCTATTTAAAAGTTGGCCCTATTTCATTTCAATTTTAGCCCAAATTGCACCCCAATTCCACAAATCTACACCCCCAAATTAAGTGTGGACCCGACCCCTGATCTGATTGCCCAAATTAGCCCGATATTTTAAAATTTGAGTCATTGATCATATTTTATCAACAACCAAGATATTTTCTTTCCTTTTTCATTTCAAATGACCCCTAAACCCTACCCCATTTGTTCAGCTAACTCCCTGTTCTCTCAAACTCTCTCAAAACCATATTCTCTTTCTGCCGCTTTCAACCCAAAACCCGGCATAATTAATGGCCACTCAAGCCATGGACGACCTATACTTACCCACTACTGCTCTCATGTGGTTGCTACTCGAAGGTTTGAGGCCGAACTTCGAGGGCTTTCACTCAGACCTTCGCCGATTCCATGTTTCCAGCCATCTCCGGCCTTGCTTCGGCGTGTCTTAGCCTCCTGAGCATGATTGTGACCTTATTGACTCCAGATCTGATCGTGATTCTTCCAAGACTTTATCATTTCTAGTGTTCTAAGAAACCCTAGCCTATTCGAGGTTTGTTTCGTTTATTTGTTTGTGTTTATGCTATATCTATGCTATTTTTGATATTGCAAGTATTTTTTCGAAATTTCATTTTTAAAAAATCCTTTGATTTCAAATTAGAATTTCTGAGTCTATTTGTTAATGTTTTGTTCGATTCGGCTGACTTATCATCTCTAGTTTTAATTGGGGTTAAAAACCCTAATTCTTGAGATTTATTTGAGTTTCTGAGTCTATATGTTAGTATTCGTGATTTACTCATTAGCATTGAAAACTCTAATATTTTGGGGTTTATATGAGACTCTGAAATTGCTTGTTTGTTCCACTTGTTTATCGCCTCTAAACTCATCTGATTTTGAAAATCTTTGTTCTTTGGGCTTCATTTGAGTTCCTGAGTTTGTTTGTACAACTCGTCTGTTTGAAATTCTTCCTTTAACTTTAGCATCACTTTTCTTTATGTGATTCATTTTATTCTGAGTTCTTGCTATCTGTCAAACTCAACTATATTTATATAAATCTTTTCACTCGACCTTGCATGCTTCTGATCCTCTTCTCTATTAATAAGTCAATGAAACTTGACCTACGTGAATATCATGCTATGAATGCTTGTTGTTTATCGAGTATGCGCTATTACTTTATGCTATTTCCTCTTGACATAGATTGGCCTTACATGTCTATTACTTACACACTTTATTTATATACTGAGTCCTATCTGTGATTGATTTTCAAACGCGTGGAAAATTTTCAAAACTTTTCCATGTGAAATTCTGATTTTACTCGCATGTTAAGGGTTAAATGATTCCTTTCCTTATTTTGCTTTGCTGAATCCTTTCCCAAAATTCAGTATACTTTGTAATTAGACTTAAATATTTACTCTATACTTTTACTATCCCTCATATGATCAGAAATCAATCTTCCTCAAATTGACTTTTTTCCTTAATTGATCCTATTAGTATCAGCTTGAGCAGTAATCCCATGATTAAAGGGAAATAATTATGTTAATTAATTATTGAATGTAATTATTTCCATATTTGTATACCTTACTTGTTACAAGTCATTACTTCTTCTCTCAAATACACTTAGATTTTCTTAAAAGTATTCGTGTTCTCTGAACTCATATGCATAAAGTTATCTTCTCTTATCATGGTTTGGCTGAAAGAATTCTGCTTTTTCTTTGCTTACCTTTTTCTGTAACTAGTATGTCTATCTTTGTTTAATTTCCACCTCTCTACTACATGTTTATTGTTCAGCCTTTTCTTTGTTTGTCTTACTGTTTCTGTGTTGTAATTCCCTGCAAGTTTATTACTTTCTAATCTATGTGATTACATGAATCACAATCCCTAGTCCTTTTGTATGTTGAGTTATAATTCTGAAAGCATGACAACACTTGACATTGTTGTTCATGCATTTAGATTGAACTCTCTGAGTCCTAAACTCTTCCAATTCCCAATCCACCTCCCCTTTTTTTTGTGCTGTGAGCTGGGGACCTTGGTCTGGCAGTGTACTAAACACTATCCAGACCATGGTCTGACATTGAATAGGTCTGTGCTCATATTTGGCTCAACATGCTTAGTCAGGGGTGTGCTAGCCTACATTATGGTTAGACATGACCACCAGCATGCTTTGGCACCATCTACCCCTCTCTATTGCACTAGCACTCACTCTTTGAACTTAAGTTTTGCCCCCCTCTTGTGAGCCTTGCCTTGGGATCCATGAGCTCCCTCTAAACATGGACACCTGAGGGCTGGCTCCACACTGCACTATTACTCATTCTGATTTATATCTTGGGTGTAAGCACTACCTGGAGTTCCCTAAAACTCCTTGGATCTCTGAAACACCCTAGATAAGAGAAGGCTTCGAAAATCTTGATCTCGGAAGTGGTTCAATCTCATATTGCTAGACAGTAAGTTTGAATTAGGTTCCTTGGATGCAGTTGATAATTTCATATGTACTTTTAGTTGTAGTTTATTTCTTACTGGTCTCTAACAATTTTTACAAAGTCATGGGGATTTAGTGAAGAAGGAAGAGGGGTTATTTTAAGCAGAAAGAGTAGAAAACATGCCTATAGGATTTAATTTCTAATTGGTGCAGCTTCACATGTAGAAAACATGCCTATGAGATTTAATTTCTAATTTGTGCAACTTCACACATAAAAAACATGCCTATAGGATTTAATTTCTAATTTGTGCAACTTCACACGTAGAAAGCATGCCTACATGATTTAACCTTTGATTCTGCGACTACGCATATAGACACCATGCCAATAGAATTTAATTTCTAATCGGTGCATCGTCACACGTAGAGAACATGCCGATAAGATTTAATTTCTAATATGTGCAACTTCACACGTAGAAAGCATGCCTATAGGATTTAACTTCTGAATTCTACAACTTTGCATATAGACACCATGCTTGTAAGGGTTTACCTCCCCACACCCCACCTGGTGAGAATATACTGGGTAGTTGTTGTTGTTGTCGTTGTTGCTTGTAAGGATTTACATTTCTGCACATAATTATGTCATTACAAAAAGTGTAGGCTTAATAACAAAGTTTCATATAGATACCATGTTTGTAAGACTCCTGTTAAAAGGTGTTAAAATCAGTTAACACATAGAAAGCATGCATATAGGAGCTTTGAATCTGAGCCGTTTCATTCGTTCAAAATAGCACCAACCATTGAAATTTGTATTTACTTTAGTAAAATTAGTAGTCTTCCAAAATTTCTTCTAAACCTCCTAAAGCAACAAATCTTTTCTAAATAAATTGTCATTTTCCTGAAACTCACTATTTTCCGATAAGATTCGTGAAACCTTTTTTTCCAATTAGACTGCATGTCCCCTGAAGTTCATTTCATTTTCTTTTAAACCTTGTTGAAACACTACATTCTTCTAAAAATCCTTTTACTCTGTAAGTATGCTTATAATTACTTTGTGTTTTAATATCAGTAGTTCCATCCAACACATAGACAAAGGGGTTAACTAATCAATTGGATCAATCTTAGACAACTGCATTCTAGAGGGCCCAATGTGGACTTCCTGTCTAAAAATATGCGTTAAACCTGTCCTCTTATTGCTTTATTTAATTTAAGACTAAACTAGTACGTGCAAGACATGCTAAACTCTATGCCTTTGTCTGAGTTAAGGAGGATTACTTGAGCCCTATTTGCTTATTTCCTTTCCCCTTTTCTTGCATTATGTGTTTTTTATTGACTCCTTAGTATTTTGTCCTTTGAAAACACTCAAAAAACCCTAAATCCCTCTCCATGTAGGACTAGTAGTCCAAATGTCTCCGGGACAGATAGGATTGGGATGGGTACTAGCATGCAATAAGTAATGAGACATTACGTGATTTAATACCTTAACGTGGTGTGAAGGGTAGACATGGAGATGTTTATCACATGATAACACTATGTGTTTATTGGTTACCGATGTTGTGTGGATTATCCTGGTATTTTACAACCTAGAACCCTTTTTCCTTATGTAATTATTTTCAGATTGGCAATTCCCAGTTCTTTAAATTCAACATTTTCATTTGTCATTAAAATTCCCCCATTTGATTTTTTGCACTTCCCTTCTCCTATAATTATTTTTGCTCATTCACTTCTTTGTTTGATTTATACATTTCTTGATCCCATTTTTCTGCATTTAGATATTACTGCCAATAATTAGGAAGCCTCCTATTCGAATTTCAGCATGTTTAGTAACCTTCATCCATACCTACTTATAGTCTTTATGTGAAATTGACCTATATGTTTGCTTTCTTAAAGTCACAATTGTAGCATGGTGGGGAACCACAGTAGTGGATCTTAAGGGGTGCCTAACACCTTTCGCTCGAGATAATTTCTAGCCCTTATCAAAACTCTAGTTCTTCATCTCAAATTCTTTCGTAATTGTGTCCTAATGCACTATAATCATTAGGTGGAGACTTTTCATTCTCCAAAAACCCAATTCCCGCAAGGGAATAGAGTTGTCCTCTCGAATGTCGTATACCCAATTCCAAATTACATTTTTTGGAAAAACGGGGACGTCGATAGCATGGCAACTCCACTAGGGATTTCTTTAGGATTTTACCATTGCATGTATCTTGTGATTTTATTATTTTATTAACTGCTTTTATTTACTTCCATTTATGCATCCACTGCAAAACTAACTTGGCTTTTCATATCTTTTCATTCTTTTAATCGCTTTCCTTTGCTACTTTATTTCAATACTGTTGTAATTACAAGCAATTATTATAAATATTTACCTTATGAATGTGGAAATACATGTCAATTTGTTTCATTCTTGTCATATTCAACCCGTTCCAAACAAATTCCATAGCAATGCTTATTATGAGTGGTTGCGCTCTACCAATGTTGCCACCCTTTAAAGTTGGCAAAGGTATATTTGCGGTAAAACCAGTCGATTAGCGGTGCAGTCGACGGTTCCGTTCCTTTCCCAATTGAGTTGTTTGCTCAAGGGTACCTGTCTAATACCCCAATAAAAACCTTACTCTATATAACTATACATGCATCATGCTCAAATATAGCAGGGTCAGTTACGTTGTCCACGTAATGACTCATTAAGATAGCCTTGTCCAAAAGTCCATCGGGTTTCCTTGAAACCCAGACAGACACCTACATGTTCTATTCATTTATTTGGAGAACTAAATGCTTTCTATGCTAATTATTGGTTTAAATAGTCGAGTCTTGTGGGGTAAGGGACTAACGCTTTGTTTTGCAGAAAATGAGGCACGAAGTCCCCAGATTTGGCATGGTAACCAACATTCACCCAAGGATGCTATATTGGTGGAAAGACCTCAACACCAGTGATAAGACACTCATCCACAAATACTTAGGGAATTTTCCTTCTCTTCTAAAGATCCAGCCATTCAGCAAAATCATAGAGGCTACAACACTGTTCTATGATAGTGATAGGTATGTGTTCCGCTTCGGGGACCTTGAAATGACTCCTTTGCTCAAAGAAATAGGAGGTTTAGCTGGTATTCCTTGGGAGACTTCGGATTTGCGTATGCCAAATAATTGCAACTATAAAGGTTTCCTTAAGATGATGGGACTGAAGAAGAATCCATATTTGACGTGTCTGAAAGAATTTTACATCCCATTCGACTATCTGTACGAGAGGTACGGCCATAGCAAGTCATACTGCACCTACAATGATGAATTCGCCCAGACCTTGTTGGGACATATCCCTAGAAGGGTCTTCATTTTTATATTCCTATTTTTGGGAATGATAGTGTTCCCTACGAAGAAGGCTAGTATCCACACCAGACTAGCCATGGTAACCAAGACTTTAATGGAATGGATTGAAAGGCAACCTTTTAGCATACTGCCCATGATCTTTGCCGAAATCAACCGAGCTTTGAAGAGCTGTCAACGAGGATCTAGTTATTTCGATGGTTGCAACTCGTTACTCCAACTCTGGTTTATAGAACATATCCAAAAGGGTCAATACCGCCAAGAGCTTCCGCGAAGGCTGTGGAATGACCATATAGCCTTTCACCATCCCAAGAAAAGAAACAACATGCCCGACATGTTCTCTCAGCCAAAGGGCGCTGAAGGATGGGTAGAATCATTTGAGAATTTGAAAGAAGACTAGGTACAGTGGACGGTCGAGTGGTTCCCTATGGAAGAATTCATTGTTCAATCCCGAGATGCACAATTTCTCATACTAATTGGTATAAGAGGTGCTCATCCCTAGGTTCCACTCTGAGCCATGAGGTAGGCTGGAAGAAAGAAAATCATACCAAGGGTCGATAAAATGAGTCACTTCAGGGCTGACTTCTAGGAAAATGATAGACCTCACAAGTGCCAAGCTCAACACATGTCGCATTGCAAACGCATTTTGGGGAAAGAATTTATTGAGCTAGACAGTTATCACGCCGGTTGTGTGCCGCACTACTCGTGTTGGTAGGAAAATAATTGAAACGGTTTGGGTCAGCCCGGGTTCGTTCGAGGACACAAAATTATCAACGAGAACACTAAAGCACGGGTTAAGTACAATAAACTATGCAAGAGAATTTGCGAGTGCGAAAGTGAGCATCGGGTAATACAAGAAGCCCATCAGAAGTTGATTGAGGAGTGGAGCGGGGTCTAGTGGAACTGGAAGGAAATTTTATCAAGAGGATTGAAGACTGTCATAACGCCGAAGGGAATGCAGGCGGACATTTGGCCCAAGTTTATTTACTGCTTGGACTACGCGAGCCGGTGAAGCTGTTCGAGGGAGACAAAGATGCCCAATGTGGGGAAAGTCCTTTTGGGACCAAGCAATTAGGAGTATTTTATTTTGCTTTAATGATGTAATAAGGCAAATGGCCACTAGTGACATTTTACTTTCTGTTATTTAGTCTCGTCTTGGAATCGTCTTATTTTTATCAATAAAATGAGGCATCACTAGGCCTACATCGGGCATAACGGGGCACCCAAATTAGGACGCGAGTTATATTCTTGCACAATGTGTTTAAATACTAAAATATTTTTCTCATAACCCACACTAACTTATTACCTTTTGTTTTTCTTTTATTTTTTTATTCCCCTCCCCAAAGGTTAGTTCGTGCATTCTAGCACCCTCATCATACTCCACGGGATCCAAGGGCCCTCCACCTCCACCTCATCTTCCGAGTCCTATCCGGAACAATAACAAAGGTAGAATGGGAGATTCAAGCACCAGAAAGGAAATTGAAAGAAGTGAGATTCCTTAGGGTACCCCGGGTGCTAAGAAAACTGCTGCCCAACTTGAGCAGAAATTACTAAAATTCCCAGAAGAACTGGATTAGGTACGGAATCTTGAAAACTTATCATTCTCTCTTACCGTTCGTGATGTCAATTTTCCAAACGCTCAATATCTCGCACCTCCACAGAACACCCCACAACCACAGATACCACCCACTACGGCTCAATATTGCAACACATGCCACACTCCAAGAACACTCCACTAATCATTCCTCAACCATTGAACACCATAAATGACCATATCCACAACACTCCCATCTACGTGGATACTGTACCCTACTATACTCAACCAATCTAGAGTGCACCTGAGTCTGATGATAAAAACTCTCTTATCAGAAACTTGACCATAGAACTCAAGAAGTTGACCAGCATTCAACTAGATAAGGAAACAAAGGTATCAAGGGGCTGGATTATGAGGTCCTCTGCATTCAACAAGATGTTGAACTTCCGGAGGGGTACAAATCTCCCAAGTTTGAAATGTTTGATAGCATGGGAGATCCCAGAGTCCAATTGAGAATATATTGTGATAATTTTGTCGGAGTCGGAACGGATGAGAAGATCTGTATGAAGCTCTTCATGAGAAGTCTGAAGGGGATGCTTTATCCTGGTACATCACCTAGGACCTCAAGAAATGGACAAGCTGGGTAGATATGGCATCAGATTTCATGGATAGGTTTTGATTCAATACAGAGAATGCACCGGAGGTATTCTACATCCATAATTTGAAGAAGAAACCTACCGATACATTTCGTGAGTATGCTACTCGTTGGAAATCAGAGGCTGTTAAGGTTAGGACAGCTTTAGAAGAAGAAAAAATTAACAAACTCTTTGTTCGGGCTTAGGATCCACAATATTATGAGAGTTTGATGCTGATCAAGGGTCAGAAATTCTCCGATATCAACAAACTGGGAAAAAGAATTGAGGAAGGCATTGAAAATGGTATGTTTACTAATCTTGAAGCATTGCAGGCCAGCAACAAGGCTTTACAATCTGGTGGCACATCCAAGAAAAAGGATGTGACCTCTATAATGGTCGCACAGGGAACCAAATCACCATTGTAATACCACACTTACCCATCACTTCCACTGACATATCAGCCTATCACGGATTACCAAGAATTCGCACCCTCTTACTAAAATCCACCATCCGTTTACCAATCATCTCCACCTCTCATGTATCAACCTACCTCTCCCAGATACTCTCAACCCGCATTTGTCTACTAAGCTTATAATACCCAACACCCTCACTACTAATCTTGCCAATATTTTCCTAGACCTAGGCCATGTTTTGACTACAGATCTCCTAGACAATACATAGCCATCGCTAAAAAAATTGACCAGCTATTCGAGAGACATAAAGATGCTGGTTACGTCACCCCCATCCCAGCCATAACTCCAGAAAATCCTTCCCACTGGGTCAACCCGAACAAAACTTGTGTGTACTATTCTAGCATGAAGGGACATACCATTGATGAATGCCGCTCATTGAAGGACAAGATTGAAACCCTGATCAACAAAAAGGTCATCATATAAAAAGATCCTGCTCCTAAAGTTCGCAGCAACCCTCTACCTGACCACAAAGGTGGAGACATTCACATGATGAAGATCGAAGATAACTAGGACCCCAAGGGATCGATAGGATTGATTGCTGAGGGTGATGAGCCAAAGAAACCAGCGGTCACACTTAACCCAATTGTTGTGCAGAATCATCCCTCCAAGGGAGATGAAGTAAATATGTCTATACCTCTCCAATTTGAAGCCCCTTCTCCTACAAAGGCGCCCGGACTAATTGAGGTTGAGATTGGAGTTCCAAAAGCACCTGCACTCTTTTGAATTTGTTTTGTTACCGCCAAGGGTACCTTTTCCTGTAGCAATGTCAGACATAACACCATTCCATTAAATTGCCATACCATGGGATTACACGACTGAAGCTAGGAGGAAAGGGAAGACCAAGACAGGAGTAGTAATTGATGCACAAGGTAAGACCAGAACAGGGATCGTTTACACCCTAGAACACCTAGCCGAGACCAATAAGAAAGCCTCTGGATGACCTATTGAATCTGGGCCCAATGATCTTTGGAGGAAAATACAAGCTAAGGAGTACTCGGTTCTTGATCATATAAATAAAACACCAGCACGGATCTCCATCCTAACTCTTTTATAGAGTTATGACTCACACAAAAATGCGTTGATAAAGATATTGAGTGAAGCTTATATTACCATCAACATAACTGGAGGTGAAATGGCAAATATGGAATGAAAAGTACTGGAGAGCCACAAAATCACCTTCCACGAAGAAGAGCTACCACCAGAAGGGCTGATCCACAACAAGGAATTTCACATTGCCATGCAATGCTAGGATTATTTCATCACTAGTGTATTGATCGATTGAGGATCCAACCTCAACATCTTTCTATTATTAACTCTCAGAACCTTGGGAAAGAGCCTGCACGAGATCAAAGAAGGGGCCACCAATGTCACGGCCTTCGATGGGTCTCAAATGTATACTATTGGAGAAATCAGCCTATGCTTGCAAATGGGATCGACGTGGTTTGACATTGACTTTCAAGTAATAGATGTCCCAACATCCTACCACTTGCTGTTGGGACGACCATGGATCCACATTGTTGGAGCTATAACATCGACCTTACATCAGGCAGTGAAATTTGAATAGAATCATCTAGAGGTGATTATTCCTGACTATGGTAGCAACCCCATATATAGTCACCAGACCATCCCAATGATTGCAGGCAGAAGGAGAATAGGCAGAGAAACATACCATCACATTGAAAGGGTCACCACTGTTGACAAGGATAAATGGTGTGATAACAATATTGAAAGTATCCTAAATTAGTGTGGGCACGAACCTGGAAAAGGACTCGGCAAAAACTCCAAGAAATCACCAAACCCATCCAGCTGAAGAAACATGGTACTACATTTTGTTTGGGGTATGAATACACTTGGAAGGAGTTAGATAATCGGTCGCCACCAAAGCATGGCCTCTACTATCCATTGAAGCATCTGATACCTCTCCTGGAGCAGACTTTCCAACCGGCAGATACTATACATGGGTCAGAGGAAGATGAAGTATTTGTAGCCATGAAGAATCTATTTCTGGAGTATTGGTATTTTCTCTATCATTTACTTTATTTGCACATCATTACTATTACTTACTTTGACGATGAACCAATTATTGTGACTTTCAACGAGACAACGCAACAAATGAATATAGATTCAGACAAGGATGATATACCAGAAGAGGTCATCAGAGAGGTTGAGAATTTTAGAAATAGGCCTAAGTCTAACTTCAATGAAACTGAGGTCATTACTTTGGGAGATACAGAAAACATCAAAGAGACGCGCATCAGTGTTCACCTATCACCATCATAAAAGAAGGAGTACACGGAGTTATTATGGGAATGTGAGAACATATTTTCCTGGTCATACGATGATATGACTGGTCTCAGTACATTCATTGTAGCTCACAAGTTTCCAACAGACCCAACATATCCGTTGGTGAAGCAAAAGCTCAAGAAATTTAAAACAGGTATGAGTTTGAAAATCAAAGAAGAGATCACCAATTAGATCAAAGCCAAGATTCTCATGGTAATGGAATATCTAACATGGTTAGCCAACATCATGCCGGTAATAAAGAAGGATGGGAAGGTTAGAGTCTACATCAACTACCGAGATCTTATCCAGGCCAGTCCCAAAGACGACTTCCCCTCACAAAACATTCACATTCTTATCGACAACTGCGCCAAGCATGAGTTGTAGTCTTTTGTTGATTATTCTCCAGGTATCATCAGACATGGATGGATGAGGAAGATGCAGATAAATGAACTTCATCACATCGTAGGGATTGTAGTGTTACAAAATGATGCCATTTTGTTTGAAGAATGTTGGGATACCTATATGAGAGCCATGACTACTATCTTTCACGACATGATACATAAGGAGTTCAAGGTGTATGTAGACAATGTCATCATCAAATACAAGAAATTCATTAAATATATGGAAGATCTGAGAAAGTTCTTCAGTAGACTAAGGAGGTACAATCTGAAACTGAATCCCGCCAAGTGTGTATTGAGGTTCCTGCAGGAAAATTGCTGGATTTCATCATGAGTCGTCGAGTAATAGAATTGGATCCATAAAAAGTCAAAGCCATTTAAGACTTCCACCGCCAAAGAACAAGAAAGACATGATGAGTTTCTTGGGAAGACTCAACTATATCAGCCGGTTCATAGCTCAATCCAAGACCATCAATAAACCCATCTTTAAAATGTTGAAAAAGGATGCTGCTACCAAGTGGACGGATGATTGTTAGAAAGCCTTTGACAGAATCAAGGAATACCTGTCAATGCTACCAGTCTTGGTTCTGCGTGAGCCAGGAGACCCCTATTGCTTTACCTTGCACTATTGGATGGAGCATTCGGTTGTGTTCTAGGACAACATGATGAAATAGGGAGAAAGGAGCAAGCCATCCACTATCTCAATAAGAAGTTCACCCCGTACGAGGCCTGATATTATCTTCTAGAGCGCACTTGTTGTTCTCTGACTTGGGTATCCCAGAAATTGAGGCATTATTTCCACGCCTACACTACTTATCTCATATTAAGAATGAACCCGCTGAAGTATATCTTCAAGAAACCCATGCCTACTGGAAAGCTCACCAAGTGGCAAATCCTGATAAGTGAATTTGACATTGTTTACATGACTTAAAAGGAGATCAAAGGACAATCCTTGGCGGATCATCTCGCCGAGAATCCAGTCGACAGAGAATATGAGCCCTAATGGTGTATTTTCCTGATGAAGAGGCATCTTTCATAGGAGAAGATGTTGCAGAATCCAATGATGGCTGGAGAATATTTTGACAAAGCTAATAATTTTAAAGGAGTCAGCATAGGAGAAGTCCTAGTATCAAAAACCGGCCAGCATTACTATATATCTGCCAAGCTCAGATTCGCTTGCACCAATAATATGGTCGAATATGAAGCCTACATTTTGGGGCTCAAAATGGCCGTTGACATGAACATTTAGGAGTTTCTAGTGATCGGAGATTCAGACTTTCTCATACATCAGGTTCAATAAGAATGTGCAACCAAGAACTCTAAGATACTCCCCTACTTGCATAACATACATGAGTTGAGGAAAAGATTCACAAAGACATAATGTCGGCATGTCCCTAGGGTCCAGAACGAGTTCACTGATGCATTAACTACTTTATCATCCATGATCCTATCCCAGTGGAGATTTATGACCATCCAGCTTATTCTGCTCATGTTGAGGAAGCACACAATTTGGAGGTTATCTAACAACTTCTTTCACAACGGAGGAATCATGTACAAGAGGACTCCCAATTTAGGTTTATTAAGATGTGTCGAAGCAAAAGAAGCATCTAGACTATTGGACGAAGTGCACATAGGGACCTGCGGGCCGCACATGAATGGTTTTGTTTTAGCAAAGAAGATACTCCGAGCAGGGTATTTTTATATGACTATGGAAAAAGATTGTATCGAGTATGTTCGAAAATACCATCACTGTCATATGCATGCAGATATGATAAAGGTTCCTCCAAATAAACTTACTGCAACAAACTCACCATGGCCATTCGCCCGGGGAATGGATGTTATCGGACCTATCGAGCCTACCGCATCAAACGGGCACAGGTTTATCCTGGTGGAAATTAATTATTTTACCAAATGGGTTGAAGCACCATCATACAGGGGAGTGACTACAAAAGTTGTGGCAGATTTTGTCTGTAACCATATTGTTTGCCGATTCGGAGTTTCGGAATCAATCATCATCGATAATGGTTCCAATCTCAGCACCGACTTGATGAAATCAACGTGTGAGACATTCAATATCAAACACAAGAACTCTACATCCTACAAGAAATGGATGAATGAAGCTGTAGAAGCAGACAACAAGAATATCAAGAAGATACTAAGGAAGATGATCGAGAGGCAAAAATAATGGCACGAGAAAATTATCATTCGGCTTACTGGGATACCGCACCACATATCTCACATCGACCGGGGTAATTCCTTATATGCTAGTTTATGGTACAGAGGCGGTCATCCCTACCGAGGTAGAAATTCCCTCCTTGAGGATCATGCAAGAAGGAGAGTTGGATGACGCAGAATGGATGAAGGGTCGCTACGATTAGTTAGCCCTTATATATGGGAAAAGGATGAACGTAGTTCGCCACATTAAGTCGTATTAGAACAGAATGTCCAGAGCCTTCAATAAAAGAGTTCAGCCAAGGAAGTTTACACCGGGGCAGCTGGTGTTGAAAAATATATTCCCACATCAAGATGAAGCCAAGGGGAATTTTTCTCCTAATTGGTATGGTCTGTAGATGGTTGACCGGATTCTAACTAGATGAGCCCTTATTCTTGTAGAGATGACGTAGAAGTCTGGCCAAAGACAATCAATTCAGATGCAGTGAAACGATACTATGTATAATAACTTTTGATTCCCTTTATTATGTAATTTGAAATATGCCTGACCTGATTCACGTTTAAGAAGGGATACATAGGAAGCCCTATGGGTTCGGTCACAATTTCATAAAATTTTCATTTCTCCCTGCAATTGGAACTGGGGAAAAATTTTGAGGAGGACCCTCAAAATTCCAAGGCTAATTTTTATCCTTGTCACCAACAGAAATGCCAGCCTAGTGAACTGCGACATAATTTTTAGTAGGACCCTCAATATTCCGGAGATGACTTTTTCAGTCATTTAGCGCAACTCTCAGAAGTGTCCACCTAGTAAACTGTGGTAGAATTCTGATTAGGACCCTCAAAATTTTGGAGCGAGAGAGGTTGCAATTTCTTGAACCACGTCGCATTCGTCGGTTCATCTAAAGAAAACTATTTCCTACTTACGTTATATTTAATAAATTATGCATAACTATTAGCCGAATTATTGTTGTTTAGCAACACTACCCCCAAATGATACACAATGCCAAGAGCCAGGGGAAGACGAACTAACCTTTCCCCCTTACAGAAGTCACAATTTTTCCTTGGATGCAGGCACTCTACTTGTAGTATCGTTAAGTATATTTATGTACACATACTTTCCCAAGAATAAAACTTCTCATAATCATCAGTTACTCGCAATAGCTATCCGTACACAACCTCCCTAGCAGTCACGATATCGTAATCGGCTATCAGCTAATAGATCTTACTACTATTTATCCTTTTACATTCTTGCATTGCATAAAGCTACTCTTCTGCCTTCAGAGGTTAAGCTCTACCTCCATCTGAATCCTGCATAAGGCTACTTTTCTACCTTTTGAGACTAAGCTCTATCTCCATCATCATCTTGCATAAGGCTACTCTACTAACTTTGGAGACCAAGCATTGTCTCCATCTGCATCCTACATAAGGCTACCTTTCTGCTTTTCAAGACTAAGCATTGTCTCCACCTGTTTTTTTTTTGCATTACATAAGGCTACTTTTATGCCTTCCGAGACTAAGAATTGTCTCCATCCTGCATTTCCTTGCATTGCATAAGGCTACTTTTCTGCCTTCCGAGATTAAGCAATGTCTTCATCCTACATTTCCTTGCATTGCATAAGGCTACTATTCTGCCTTCCAAGACTAAGCAATGTCTTCATCCTGCATTTCCTTGTATTGTATAAGGCTACTTTTCTGCCTTCTGAGACTAAGCATTGTCTCAATCCTGCATTTCCTTGCATTACATAAGGCCACTTTTCTGCCTTCTTAGACTAAGCATTGTCTCCACCCTACATGGCTGAAATATCACCACCTATTATTTGCATCGACTGAAATACCGCCAGTTCTGGTTAAATCTTGCATGGATGAAACATGGCCAATTTTGTTTAAATCCCTCATATCGGCTGAAATATTGCCAAATGCATTCAAATCATTACATCGGCTGAAAAATTGCCAGTTTTTACTTAAATTCTTGTCGGGAGCAATATCTCTATTTATATTTATCCTTCATATCGACTGAAATATCACCATATTTATTTAAATTATCGGTTTCTGCTAAAATATCGCCAGTTCATATTTAAATCTCCCACTTACTAAAATATTGTCATCCTATTTAATCTCTCCATGGCTGAAATAATGCCATCGTTATTTAAATTCTGCAACGGCTGAAATATCACCATTTTGTTTTGTATCGATTGAAAGATCTCCATTTGTATTTAAATTTTGCATGGCTGAAATATCGTCGCTTCATTTATGTCTTGCATCGGCTGAAAGAACGTCAAATCTTGCATTTCATGGGCTGAAAAATCACCAAAATTTCCAAAGGCATTATTGTTCAGAGGTACCTTTTCATAGCCCGAGAACGTCATGCCATGCCCCGAGGACCCCCCATTTTTATCTCTTGCATATTATTATTCCAAGGCATCGTTGTTTGGAGACACCATCCGCATAGCTAGAGAATATCATTTCATAGCCTGCAAATCTTTATTTAGGCTCTTCATGGCTCGGGATGTCATAGTCAGAGGACGTCATCCAAACCGTCCAAAGACATCATTCATAGTCCAACAGGAACTTGCATCACGTTTAAGTTTATGCACGATTTATGCATGTATTTCTCACTTGCAGGTAAACTAGCTAGCAACGGCCGTCTCAGCAGGAACAATCCCGCTCCGGTTCCCGCAGACTATTAGATTTCAAATCCCTCTTGCAATTTAAGCATCGTGTCCATTATTTTCAAATCTCCATCGGCACATTTCGTCAATGAGTCTTGAACTACATATGGCCTGATTCCTATAAAACTAGGGATATTTTGGCAGCTCAGCGACAAGAGCTTGGTCAAAATTATTCTCAATCGCGCATCCGGTCAAAATTGGTTATCTTATCTTTACCCGACAACTTTTTCATCCTCCTCGGGTAAAGAGGGGCAACTGTTGATACCCATTTTTTCCCTAGGTAATATTATACCCAAAATATTTCAAAAATAGCATATGCGTGCATATATAAGCACATTCAATAGTTTTGATATTTTAATAATTTTCAAACCAATTTATTGCATATTTTAATACCACAAAAGTCAATAATTATTCTCAAAATTAGATTTTTTTCTGAATAACTCATTTTTATTCTCACATTCACACCAAATTATAATTAAAGTTATTTTTTGCATATTTTTATAGATTTATTTGGCAATTTTAAGGCTAAAATGCATGTAATTGCAATTGTACCCTATTTAATGATTTACAACATTCTACAATTGTAAAATCATTTCTAGTATTTTTTATTTAATACTTGTATAACATTAATCAATTTAGTACCTTCGATTTGTTTCAGAAAAAACCTTTTACTATTTTTTAATAAATTAGAAAAAGTTGCCATTTAAAAGATGGCCCTAATTTATTTTCAATTTTAGCTCAAATTGCACCCCAATTCGACCCCAATCTTAACCCCCAAATCAGGAGACCAAATTCCATTTTGGACCCGACCCTTGATCTGATTACCCAAACTCGCCCGTCTTTTAAAATCTAAGTCGTTGTTTATTTTTTATCAACGACCAAGATCTTTTCTTTCCTTTTTAATTTCAAACGACCCCTAATCCCTACCCCATTCGTTCAGAGACTCCGTCTCTAACTACCTCTTCTCTCAAACGCTCTCGAACACTCTCTAAACACTAATTGCTTTCTTCATCATTCAACCCCACACCCAGCGGAATTCATGGCCTCTCAAGCCATGGACGACTTATACTCACCCCTACTACTCTCACGTGCTTGCTGCCTGAAGGGTCTAGGCCAAACTTCGAGGGCCTTCAATCAAACCTTTGTCGATTCGAGGTTTCCATCCATCTCCTTCCTTGCTTCGGCGTTTCTTATCTTCTTGAGCATGATTCCGACCCTATCGACTCCAGATCTGATCTTGTTTCTTCCAACCCTTTCTCGTTTCTATGGTTCTAAGAAACCCTAGCCTATTCGATGTTCTTTTTCATTTATTTGTTTGGATCTATGTTAGATTTATGCTATATTTGATATTTCAAGTGTTTTCCCCAAATTTCCATTTTCAAAAATCCTTTGATTGCAAATTAAGGTTTCTGAGTCTGTTTATTAATGTTTTGTTCGATTCGTTTGACTTATCATCTCTAGGTTTAATTGGTGTTGAGAATCCTAATTCTTGGATTTGTTTGAGTTTCTGAGTCTATTTGTTAGTATTCGTTTGATTTACTAATTAACGTTGAAAACTCTAATTTTGGGGGGTTTATTTAAGACTCTGAAATTGTTTGTTTGTTTCACTTGTTTATCACCTCCAAATTAGTCTATTTTCGAAAATCCTAGTTCTTTGGGGTCCATTCGAACTCTTTAGTTTGTTTGTGCAACTCTTCTGTTTGAAATTCTTCCTTTAACTTCAGCATCTCTTTTCTTTAAGTGATTCATTTTGTTCTGAGTTCTTGCTATCTCTCAAAGTAGACTATGTTTTTTGAAAGGTTTTCATTTGACTTTTGCATGCTTCTGATCCTTTTCTCGATTACTAAGGCAATGAAACTTGACCTATGTGACTATCATGATACAAATGCTTGTCTATCAATTCTGTGCTATTACTGCATGCTAATTCCTCTTGACATAGCTTGGCCTTACATATCTATTACTTATGCACTTTATTTATATACTGAGTCCCTTCTGTGATTGATTTTCAAACGCGTGACTGATTTTCAAAACTCTTCCTTGTGAAGTTTTGATTTGACTCACATGATAAGGGTTAACTGATTCCTTTCCTTATTTTTCTTGGCTTACTCCTTTCCCAAAATTGAGTATACTTTGTACTTAGACTTAAATATTTATTCTATACTTTTACTATCCCTTATATTGTCAGAAATCAATCTTCCTCATATTGATTTCTTTCCTCAATTGATCATGTTAGTATCCGTTTGAGAAGTAATCCCTTGATTAGAGGGAAATACTTGTGTTAATTGATTATTGAATGTGATTATATCCATATTTGTGTTAAGACTTTACTTGTTACCCTATTCTCTACTCGTTTTCGAAACTATAAATACATGTACCTCTTCTCTTTCAAAAAGGGGTTCGAACACACATATCAAGTCGTTGCTTCTTCTCTCAAATACACTTAGATTTTCCTAAAAGTATTGGAGTTCTCTAAACTCAGACGCATAAAGTTCTTTTCTCTGATTGTGGTTTGGCTGAAAGAATCCTGCTTTTTCTCTACTTAGTTTTTTCTGCAACTATGATGTCTCTCTTTGTTTAACTTCCGCCTCTTCACAACATGTTAATTCTTCAGCTTTTCCTTTGTTTGTATTGTTCATTCTATGTTGTAAATCCCTGCAAGTTTACTTACTTCCTAATCTATGTGCTTACATGAATCCCGATCCATGGTCCTAAACTCTTTCAATTCCCATTCCCCTCCCCCTTTATATGTACTCTGAGCTTGGGACCTTGGTCTGGCAATTTCCTAATCACTGTCCAGACCAGGGTCTAACCTTCAATAGGTATGTTGCTCTTATTTGGCTGAACATGCTTAGTCACGGGTATGCCAGCCTACATTACGATTAGGCATAACCACCAGCATGCTTTGGCACCACCTACCCCTCTCTGTTGCACTGGCATTCACTCTTAGAACTTAAGTGCTGCTCCGCTCTTGTGAGCCTTGCCTTGGGATTCATGATCTCCCTCTTAACCTGGACACCCAAGGGTTGGCTCTTCCACACTGTACTATAACTCATTTTGATTAATATCTTGGGTCTAAGCACTGCCTGGAGTTCTCTGAAACTCCATGGATCTCTAGAACACCCTAGATAAGAGAAGGCTTTGGAAATCTTGATCTCGAAAGTGGTTCAATCTCATATTTGTAGACACTACGTCTGAATTACGCTATTTGGATGCAGCTGATAATTTCAGATGTACTTTTAATTGTAGTTTATTTCTTACTGGTCTCTAACAATTTGCGCAAACTCATGTGGATTTAGTGAACAAGGAAGGGGGGTTACTTATATGCACAAAGGGTAGAAAACATGCCTATAGGATTTAATTTCTAATCGGTGAAGCTTCACACATAGAAAACATGCCCATAGGATTTAATTTCTAATTTGTGCAACTTCACATGTAGAAAACATGCCTATAGGATTTAATTTCTAATCTGTGCAACTTCACACGTAGAAAGCATGCCTACAGGATTTAGCCTTTGATTTTTGCAACTAAGCATATAGGCACCATGCTTATAAGAGTTAATTTCTAATAGGTGCAACTTCACACATAGAAAAAATGCATATAGGATTTAATTTCTAATCTGTGCAACTTCACACGTAGAAAGCATGCCTATCGGATTTAACTTCTAAATTCTGCAATTATACATATAGATACCATGCTTGTAAGGGTTTACATTTCTGCACGTAATGATGTCATTAGGCAAACTGCTAGCTTAACAACAAAGTTGCATATAGATAGCATATTTGTAAGACTCTTGTTAAAAGGTGTTAATAATCAGTTAACGCATAGAAAGCATGCCTATAGGAACTTCAAATCTGAGCCGTTTCATTCGTTCAAAGCAACACCAATCATTGAATTAGTATTTACTTTGGTAAACTGGTAGTCTTTCGCAATTTCTTCTGAGCCTTATAAACTAACAAATCTTTTCAAAATAAATTGGCATTTTCCTGGAACTCATTATTTTCATATAAGATTCGTGAAACATTTTTTTCCAATTAGTCTGCATGTCCCCTGAAGTTCATTTCTTTTTCTGTTAAACCTTTTCGAAACAGTATATTCTTTCTAAAATTCCTTTTACTCTATAACTTTGCTTATAATCAATTTGTGTTTCAAATTCAGTAGTTCCATCCAACACATAGACAAAGGGATTAACTAATCAATTGGATCAATCTTAGACAACTGCATTCGAGCGAGCCTAATAGGAACTTCCTGTGTAAAAATATGCATTGAACTAGTCCGCTTATCGCTTTATTTTATTTAAGAGTAAACGAGCACATGCAAGACATGCTAAACCCTGTGGATTTATCTGATTTAAGGAGGCTTACTTGAGCCATACTTGCTTATTTGTTTTCCCCTTTACATACATTATGTGTTTTCGATTGACGCCTTTGTACTTTGTCCTTTGAAAACTTGCAAAAGGTCCCAAACCCATCTCCCTTTAGGACTAGTAATCCAAATGCCTCTGGGACTGGTATGATTTGGTTGGGTACTAGAATGCAATAGGTAACGAGACATTTCGTGATTTAATATCTTAACGGGGTGGGAAAAGTAGATATGGAGATGATGATCACACGATAATACTATACATACGATTTGTTACCGGTGTTGTGTGGATGATCCATGTATTTTACAAACCTAGGACCCCATTTTCCTTATGTAATTATTTTTTGATTGGCAATTCCCAGTTCTTTAAATTCCGCATTTTTGTTTGTCATTAAAATTCCCCCATTTGATTTTTTGCACTGCCCTTCTCCTCCAAAATTTTCTGCTCATTCACTTCTTTGTTTGATGATTGGTATTCATTACTTGATCCCATTTTTCTGTATTTAGACAGTATTTCAAATAATTAGGAATCCGCCTATTCAAATATCAGCATGCTTAGTATACATATCTACTTGCAGTCTTTATGTGAAATTGTCCTATATGTTTGCTTGCTTAAATTCATAATTGTAGTATGGCCGGTGTCTACACCCCCTTTTCCCCTAAAAAATGGAATTGGGTTTTATGATATTATGGACAAAACAACTCTACTTCCCGTTTGGGAATTGGATTATGGAATTTGAAGAGTCGCCACCTAATGATTATAGTGCATTGGACAGTTAAGAGAGTATTTGGAAAAGAAAATCAGAGTTCGGGTAAGGGCTTGAGATTATCTCCAGCGGATGGTATTAGACACCCCTCAAGATCCACTAGTGTAGTTCCCGACCGTGTTAATAGTGAATTTATAAAAAGATGAAGTAATTAAACAAGTAAGGTTCACATATATAACATTCACACAATTTGAAAAGGCTTTAAAGAAGAAGGAAGGACACAAATTTAAAATAAAAGAGAGGATTGATTTGGAAAAGCATTACTACAGAAGAACATTTGAATAAAGCAAACAAAGGAGAGAAGGATCCTGGGTTTAACAATAATATGGATCGTTCGATACAATATCCACACATATCCCAAAGAGGGGTCGCTTTATGATATTATCGCAACGTCATCATCTCCATATTCTACTTTCCCACCCCGTTGAGGTATTTAAATGCGTGAATTGGTTACGAATGCTTATTGCATGCTATTACCCGTCCCATCCTATGATCCTACAGGGCATTTGGGATCGCTGTTCGTATGAGTTAGGAACTAGGTGGAACCCTTAAGTTTAAAGGTTAAAATTCTAGGCGACATAAAAAAACAAATAGGAATACACGTAACGGAATCATACAAAGGCATATAAAAAGGCTCAAACATCCCTCCACGGATAAACACATAATTAGCACGTCTCAATCACATTAAAGGTCTGAGAAAGGGAAAATTTTAAAAGCTGGAGTGTCGAAATTATATTTAAAATAGCAGCAGAAAAGTTTTAAACAGAATTCGCAGAAAAGAGTTGGATGAAAACTTTTCGGACTTGAGAAAAGGCAGTGGATGTGTAGCAGTTTAGAAATCGGAGAGAAAACATTTTAAACAAACTTTAAGATACATGCTAAGATATAACATATACGATAAACTAGTTTTCAGAAAGGAAAGGCAGAAAATAGATGTGAAACTATTCATAGGTGTAAATGAACGTGTAAGTATATAAGTTTTGAACTATAGTTTTGAAACTTGCAGAAGATATTGTAATCAAATAAGTTTTAGAAAATAGTAGTCCAGTTCTGGACTCGAAAGAATAGTAATTCAGTAAAAATATTTGCACAAAGAGGATTAAAAATAGGGCAGAAGTTAGTATAATAAATTAGCGGACTTCAAAGAGAAACAAATTCGGATGGTTAAGAGAGGTGGAATAACTTAAGCATGACTTAAGGGGATTAATCAATTTTATCCAACCAGGTTTGCCTAGGCGTTGTTTAACCATAAGAGAAATTGAACATACGTGTTTGTTTCCCAGTTTTAAAAAGAACCTGTTACGGCTGTTTAAAAATTAGTGAGGCATTCAACAGTTGCAAATAAAAAAACCTAAGTACATGATATCTAATTCATATAAAGGCCCTAATACATGGTATCTAAATGCAATGGCAGAAACTTGATTATTAACTGATTGTGATTATAAAAATAGGCAAAATAACAAGCTGAAAGTAATGACCTAGGAACATGATTCCTACATTTAAGATGCATGTCCTAAACATGATTTCTATTACGCAAATAGGTAAGTAAAGTCATATAAACATGTTTTCTACCCATTCCCCTTGACTGAGCATGCATAACCCTCACCATTTCACTATAAACCACATTATTCTTTACAAGTTATAATAGACCAAGTAATTTTAAAATACAATAGTGATAAAAAAAGAAGCTATTCTATAAGGAGCCTACCGCCAGGCCCAAAATCTCCAACCGCACTTCTTTCAAGTTTCACAACCATTACTAAGGCTTGGGTGCAGCAAAGTTCCCTAAGGGTTCGTTTGAACCCCTGGCCCATACCAAGCATCCAAAATATTATAATTAGACAAGTGCAAGTATGGAATTTCCAGCCTTGTGCATCAAAGTTAGTTGGGTGCTCAGGGCTCCCAAAGCAGTGTTTTTAAGGGGGCAGAACATAATTTCTAAGAGTAGTGAGATTGTGATAAAGTTTGAGAGAGTTGAAAATAGTTGAGAGACTGTTAGAGACAGTAGTAGAAAGAATGGAGAGAGTTTAAGAAAACAGTTGGAAGAGTTGCAAGTGTTCTTTTGAAATCATTTAGACTGACCAGTTTTAGAACAACAGAGCATCACACAAATAAGGTCAAAGGGAAGGGAACACATTGAAAGAAAGTAAACAGAAATGGTTGCAAAACAAGAGTTCAATTCATACTATATAAAACTCTAATACACTTAGCCTCAAACAGAGGTTTTACAAGTAGCCATACAGACATGGATGCATGGTAGTAGTACAAAAGGAAAAAGTAAACATTCATTGAGATAGGGGAGGAAGTAAGGGAGCATGTTAAGCTGAACCAAATAGACTAGTAAGTTACATGCTAGTGACAAAAAGAGCAACAAAACCATAAGTAAAAGCACACAAAAAACATTGTGAAATGCAAAATTAATAGAAACATATTGTTGTTGAAACTATATTTTAAAGGGATGACATACCAGTTGCAAGTAATAGACCACAATGACAATAGTGCACAGAGGAACAAGGTGAGCAGAGAGTGTAAGCAGCAGAGAGAATAACAACACTATGAGAATAGCAGCAACAACAAACCCAAGTAAACAAACAATAGAACTTAGTAGTGTAGAAGTAATCAACCCAGGCTACTCAATCTTGGCTTTCAGCAGCGATTGAGTTTTCAAATAAGAGAGTAAGAGACCATAGGAGAGAAAGAGAGACTTCAGAGATTCCAAAGTTGTGAGAAATATGCAGTGTGTATTGGTGTGTTCAAAAAGAAAGATGAGGAGTATTTATAGTTTTGAAAAGAACAGAGAATAGAGTAGAGAGTATATATTTATAGAGATAGTACCAAATAGAATCAATCATTGGTCCTAATTCAAATTAATCTGTTGATGATTCGAATGGGAATACAACTATATCATATAAGGAAAGAATCAATCAGACGACTAATTACACCATAGTAATGTAGTAGGTCTGTAGTATGTAATAGAGTCCAAATACATAATACTCGAATAAGGAAAACATATACTGAATATTGTAAAAATTATATAAGAGCACAAATATGGTAAGAATACATAATTTACTCTAAAATTAGTAAAAAAATGATGGACGAGACTAAAAATTAGAGGAATTAGTGCTGATTATAGAGAGCATTTCACAAGCAAGGAAATAATTCAAGAAATCAGTGCAAGAACCTTTAAGGAAAACGCATACATATTAGGGATTCAAAGAGATGCACAGAATCATTCGAATACCAATTAGACATATAAACACAATAGGCGTGAAAAAAATCATAAAAGAGTAGAGGGTTGGAACACTAGTAAAAAAGTTTAAAGCATGGAACTCAGAAACAAACGTGCTCGTAACAAAACAAACATATAATACATGCATACATAATACTCAAAGGAGGCAGAAGATGTAGTGATCTTGAAAAGGGGGTCGGAAACGCTAGCAAGAAAAAATTAAGGCATGGACCCAGGTTAACAAGGACACCAAACAAGCAAGTAAACAAATAAACTCAAACGAACATATAGTACTCAGAAAGAGCAGAAGAAACAATTTTGAAGAAGGGGGTTAGAAACCCTAATTTGAAAGAGTAGTAACCATCTAAAATTTGAAATAATCGAAAACAATAAGTAAAAATAGAGTAGAAAACAAAATCAAACTGAGAGTTGTTTTAAAAGAGCAGCGATTAAAGAGGTTCGAGTAGAAAAATTAGGGTTTGCAAACAAATTAGGGAAAACGAAGAATTTGGCTGTGACACTCGTATAGAATGCCATAGAAGGCATCATCGGACAAAAACCACCGGAGAAAAAGCCGGAAACAAGGCCCAGGAAAAGCTTCAGTGACCTTCTTTCATGGCGGAAACTTCTGGGCTTCAAGCTTTTGAAAGAAAACAACGATATAAGGATTCCATGGCTACAAGAGGTCGAGAGAAGTGAGGGAGGAGTATGGCCGATATAAGGATTCCATGGCTACAAGAGGTCGAGAGAAGTGAGGGAGGAGTATGGCTGGAGAGGCAATGGACTTCAGTGGAAAAGAATGAACTAGAAGGTTCTAGAGAGAAGGGGGAGCATTCGTTAGAGAGAGAGAGAGATCAGTCTGTGTGAATGAAGGGTTGGGGAGGGGTCGTTCAATTTAATTAAGGAAAGAAGATCTTGGCTGTTGATCTTATTTAATCAATGGCTCAGATCTAAATTGATCTTGGCTGGGATGAAATAGGGGTGTAATTGGGCTATATTTTAAATAAAATGTGGCTAACTTTTAAAAATCCAATTTCTCCCAATTAATTTTATAAAATAGTTTAAAAAGAAAAATTAAAAATATGGAACTAATTAATTAAATATAAATATTAATTTAAAAATACTAGAAATAATTTTATAACTATGACACATAGTTAATTACGGAATTGGCCATAATTGTAATTTTGTGCAATTAGCCTTAAAAATATAAATAAATTTGTAAAATGTGAAAAAATTATATAAATTATACTTTTTGTAAATACTAGAATGAAATACCTTATTCACAAAAAATAATAATTTTGAAAATAGTTTCGGCCTTTATATTGTCAAAATAAGCAGTAAATTGTTAATATATGCATACATATATTATTTTAAAAGTATTTAGGGTGCAATATAATATATATATATATATATATATATATATATATATATATGTGTGGACAATTGGGTATCAACACCTGACCCTCTTTATCCAAGGAGGATGAAAGAGTTGTCGGGTAAAGATAAGATGGCCAATTTTGACTGGAATTGGCGATTGTAAAAGGATTTTAACTGTGCTCCGGTTTCTGAGCTTCCTACATATCCTTGGTTTTACAGGAATCGGGTCGTATGTAGTTCAGGAACCATTGGCGGGATATGCCAATGAAAATTTTGAAAAAGCGAACGCAACAGGGTTTGAGATTTATCAAGGGTACGAAGATTGGATGGCTGCGGAGAACTGGAGCGGGATCGCTCTTGCTGAGGTGGTCGTTCCGGCTGATATATCTGCAAATGAATAGTGTGCGGATATTTTGCATAATTTAAATATGATGCAAGTTCCCATTGGACCATGACTGCTGTCTACGGACAATTAGGATGGCATCCTCACACTATGGTGTCCTGGGCTATGAAGAGCATAAAGTAAAGATTCGCAGGCCATGAAATGGTGTTCTTGGGCTATGCGGATGATGCCTCCGAACTATGACGCCTTTGAATAAGTTGGCGTTATTTCAACCCATGAAAAGGTTGAAAAATTTCAGTTGAATGAATGCTAACGGGTGGCGATCTTTCAGCCAAAAATGCAAAATAAAGGAGGTAGAGCTTAACCTCGGAAGGCAGAGAACAACCTTATGTAGGATGGAGGTAGAGCTTAACCTCAGAAGATAGAGAATAGCCTTATGCAATATGGAGGTAGAGCTTAACCTCGGAAGGCAGGGAGTAGCCATATGCCATGCAAAAATGCAGATAGAGACAGAACTTAGTTTCGAAAGGCAATGAACAACCTTATGCAGGATGGAGGCAGAGCTTAGCCTCGGAAGGCAGAGAGTAGCCTTATGCAATGCAAAAATGCAGATGGAGACAGAGCTTAGTCTCAAAGGCAGAGAACAGCCTTATGCAGGATGGAGGCAGAGCTTAGCCCCGGAAGGCAGAGAATAGCTTTATGCAATGAAAAAAATGGAGATGAAGACAGAGCTTAGTCTCGAAAAGCAGAGAATAGCCTTATGCAATATGGAGGTTGAACATAACCTCAGAAGGCAGAGGATAGCCTTATGCAATGCAAAAATGCAGATGGAGACAGAGCTTAGTCTCGAAAGGCAGAGAACATCCTTATGCAGGATAAAGGCAGAGCTTAGCCTCGGAAGGCAGAGGATAACCTTATGCAATGCAAAAAATCAGATGGAGACAAAGCTTAGTCTCGAAAGGCCGAGAACATCCATAAGCAAGATGGAGGCAGAGCTTAGCCTCGGAAGGCAGATAATAGCCTGATGCAATGCAAAAATGTAGACGGGGACAGAGCTTAGTCTCGAAAGGCAGAGAACATCCTTATGCAGGATAAAGGCAGAGCTTAGCCTCGGAAGGCAGAGGATAACCTTATGCAATGCAAAAAATCAGATGGAGACAAAGCTTAGTCTCGAAATACCGAGAACATCCATATGCAAGGTGGAGGCAGAGCTTAGCCTCGGAAGGCAGAGAATAGCCTTATGCAATGCAAAAATGTAGATGGGGACAGAGCTTAGTCTCGAAAGGCTGAGAATATCTTTATGCAACGCAAAAATGCAGATGGAGACAGAGCTTAGTCTCGAAAGGCAGAGAATTGCCTTATGCAAGATGGAGGCGGAACTTAGCCTCAAAAGGCAGAGAATAGCCTTATGCAATGCAAATATGTAAAGGATGATGGCGATTTTCTTAGCTGGTAGATGATTGCAATATCTATGACTGCTGGGGAAGTGTTGAATATAGATAGTAAGCCTTTGCGAGGTAAATAGTAGTTTCGGGAACTTCGGTTTTGAAAAGCTCCTGCATCGCCTATTTTTACCCTAGATTCATGCATCCAATGAAAGATCGTGAGTTCTGTAAGGGGGAGGTTAGTTTGCATCTGTCGACTCGTGGCGTCTTGTACCATTTGGGGTAGCGTTGCTGGCTGACACTTATCCAAATGATTTTATGCAAATATTGGCAATCGTGTTGCAAATGTATAAGTAAAGAAAAAATACTTTTGTTTTTATGATGAACCACAACTACAGCGTGGTTCAAGGCATGGCAACCTTGCTGGCTTCGGAATTTTGAGGGTCCTCCTCAAAATTCTGCCTCAGTTTACTGAGCTGGCGCTGTTGATAGCGGTGTTGAACGGTTGAATATGGATTTACCTTTGAATTTTGAGGGTCCTCAAAATTCTGCCCAAGTTTACTAGGTCAATGCTGATGCAGAAATTCAAAACCTGACTTCGGAATTTTGAGGGTCCTCCAAAAAATTCTGCCCTAGTTCAAAATGCGGTGGGAAAATGGAATTCAATTAAAGATGTGACCAAACCCATTGGGCTGCCTACGTATCCCCTCTTAAACGGGAATCAGGTCAGGCGTAGTTCATATTGCATCATAAAGAAAAAGCATACTGATTAAATGGAGTATCTTTTCACTGCATCTGAGTTGATCGTTTTGGCAAGATTTCTCCATCCATTTCTGCAAGAATAAGGGATCCTCCTGTTAGAACCCTGTGAACCATGTATGGACCTTTCCAGTTGGGAGTGAATTTCCCTTTGGCTTCATCTTGATGTGGGAATATCTTCTTTAACACCAGCTGCCCTGGTGTGAACTTCCTTGGTCGAACTCTTTTGTTGAAGTCTCTGGACATTCTGCTCTGATACAACTGACCGTGGAAAATCACATTCATTCTTTTTCCATCTATAAGGGCTAACTGTTCGTAGCGACCCTTGACCCATTCTGTGTCATATAGCTCAATTTCTTGTATGATTCTCAAGGATGGAATTTCTACATCGGCGGGAATTACTGCATTTGTACCGTAAACCAGCATGGAGGGGGTTGCCCCAGTTGATGTGCGAATTGTAGTACGATAACCCACTAAAGCGAATGACAACTTCTCATGCCACTGCTTACCTTTCGATCATTTTCCTTATTTTTTTATTGATGTTCTTCTTAGCTGCTTCCACTGCTCCATCATCTGAGGTCTATAAGTCATAGAATTTCTATGCCTGATTTTCAAAGTTTCACACATTGCTTTCATCGAGTCGCTATTGAGATTGGAACCATTATCAGCGATGTTCGACTCTGGAACACCGAATCGACAGACAATATGATCTCGGACAAAGTGTGCCATGATTTTCTTGGTTACTACTTTCTGTGATGCTGCTTCGACCCATTTAGTAAAGTAATCAATTGCCACTAGGATGAACTTGTGTCCGTTTGACGCAAATGACTCAATTGGTCCAATAACATCCATTCCCCAAGCGGCAAAAGGCCATGGGGAGCTTGTTGCAATGAGCTCGTTTGGAGGTACCTTCATCCTATCCGCATGTATCTGACAACGGTGACACTTCCGGACATACTGAATGCAATCTATTTCCATACTCATTCAGAAATATCCTGCTCGGAGTGTCTTCTATGCTAGAACAAAACCGTTCATGTGTGGCCCACAAGTCTATGAGTACACTTCCTCCATTAACTTGGTTGCTTCTGCCGCATCAACACACCTTAATAGTCCTAAATCGGGAGTCCTCCTATATAGGATTTCTCGGCTGTGAAAGAAATAGCTGGACACCTTCGAATTGTGTGCTTCTGAGTAGTATTAGCAAGCTTTGGATATTCCCCTGTTGTCAGGTACTCTTTGATATCGTGGAACCAGGGTTTTCCGTCGGCTTCTTCCTCAACATGTGCACAATATGCCAGTTGTTCATGAATCTTGACTTGGATAGGGTAGATGAAGTTTGAATCTGGATGCTGAATCATGGATGATAAACTGGCAAGCGCATTTGCGAACTCGTTCTGTATTCTTGGGACATGCTGGAATTCCGTTTTTCTGCACCTCTTTCTCAATTCCTTTATGTGGTGCAGATAAGTAAGTATCTTGGAATTCTTGGTTGCCCATTCTTCTCAAACCTGGTGCATGAGTAGGTCTGAGTCTTCGATCACTAGCAGCTCCTGAATGTTCATGTCAATGGCCAGTTTAAGCCCCAAGATGCAAGCTTCGTACTCGGCCATATTATTGGTGCATGTGAACCTCAGCTTGGTGGATACCAGATAATGTTGACCGGTTTTTGATACCAGGACTGCTTCGATACAAAAATCCTTTGAAATTTTCGGCTCCGTCGAAAAACATCCTCCCTCGTCATTGGATTCTCCAATATCCTCTCCTATGAAAGCTACTTCCTCATTGAGAAATTACGTCTTCAGGGGTTCATACTCCTCTCCTAAAGGGTTTTCTGCGAGAAGATCTGCCCAAGCTTGTCCTTAAATTGCCTTTTAGGTGACATAGACAATGTCCAATTCACTCAACAAAATTTGCCACTTGGCGAGCTTGCCAGTGGGCATGGGCTTCATAAAAATATACTTTAGTGGATCCATTCTTGATATAAGGTATGTAATGTAAGCACAGAAATAATGCCTCAACTTCTGAGCTATCCAGGTCAAAGCACAACAGGTGCGTTTTAGCAAGGAATACCAAGCCTCGTATAGGGTAAATTTCTTGCTGAGATAGTAAATAGCTTGCTCTTTTCTCCCAGTCTCATCATGTTGTCTCAAGACACAACCAAATGTTTCATCCAAAACTGCGAGATAGAGCAATAAGAGCCTCCCAGGCTCAGGCGGAACTAGGACTGGATGCGTAGACAAGTATTCCTTGATCCTGTCAAAAGTTTTTTGACATTCATCGGTCCATTTGGTTGCGGCATCCTTATTCAGCATCTTGAAGATAGGTTCGCAGATGATGGTAGACAGAGCAATGAATCGGCTGATATAGTTGAGTCTTCCCAGGAAACTCATAACCTCTTTCTTGCTCTTCGACTTTGGCAACTCCTGAATAGATTTGACCTTTGATGGATCCAGCTCTATTCCTTGGTGACTCATGATGAAACCCAATAACTTTACCGCAGGGACCCCAAATGCACACTTGGCGGGATTCAGTTTCAAGTTATACCTCCTTAGTCTGTTGAAAAACTTTCAAAGGTCCTCCATGTGATCTGCATCCTTCCTAGACTTAATGATGACATCTTCCACATATACATCAATCTCCTTATGTATGATATCATGAAAGAGGGTAGTCATGGACCTCATGTAAGTAGCTCCCACATTCTTCAAACTGTAGAAATACATTCCCCAAGGTGTGATAAATGTCGTTTTCTCTGCATCTTCTTTATCCATCCATATCTGATGGTACCCCTCAAAGCAATCGATGAATAACTGCAACTCATGCTTGGCGCAGTTGTCGATCAGAATGTGTTGTTTTGCAAGGGGAAATCGTCTTTGGGACTGCTCGGTTGAGATTCCGGTAGTCGACACAGACTCTAACTTTCCCATCCTTCTTCGGTACTGGCACAATTTTAGCTAACCAAGATGGATACTCTACCACTTGAAGAACTATGGCTTTGACTTGTTTGGGGACAAATTTTTAAACACATATCTGGCTTGAATTATTTGAGCTTCTGTTTTACTGGCAGCCATGCAGGATCTGTCGGCAACTTGTAAGCGACGATGGATATGCTGAGGCTAGTCATATTGTCCTAAGACCAGGCAAAGATATCCTCATATTCCCTCAAGATCTCTGTATATTCTTCTTTCTCTATCTGTGACAAGTGAAAACTGATGCGCGTTTCTATGAAATTCTATGTATCTCCCAAATTGACGGCCTCGGTTTCATCCAAGTTGGACTTAATTCTATTCTCAAAATTCTCGGCCTCTCTGACAACCTCATGTGGTATATCATCCTCCTCTGAGTCTATGTCCGTTTGTTGCATAGCCTCGTTGCAAGTTACAGTTGTTAGTTCATCATCGAGATATGTAATACTAATGTTGTGTGGAAATAAAGTAAATAGCAGAGAAAAGAAATGAATAGCGGGATATTTGATAAACTGAAAAAAATGCTTTTGATTAAATTCATAAATGCTCAAAACGACGGAGCTACTTTGGAAAATAAAGACAATGCAGAAAATAAAGAAAACAACTAAAACAAATATGCATGATGCTTGTTCAGCCTTGCTACCCCAAAGGTTTCTGGGCGATGGTGGTCCTGATTGACCAGTTGGTGAGGTGCTCCCCTCGGTTCACTGCCTAAATGGAAGGGCCTTCCTCCCCTTCCTCTTCAAAAATCACACAACAGTCCATGTCCTCCAAAAACAGGTTCTTCATTGCCGCAAGAGCCTCGCCTTCTTATGACCCGTAGGGAGTGTAGGCTGCTTGAAATGTCTGCTCCAACTGAGGTATGGGGTGTTCCACTGGGTAATATGGGCCACGCCATGGTGGTGACCAGTTTTTTGAATTCTTTCCAAGTGTACTCGTACCCCAGTCCGAAGGTAGTACCATGTTTCTTCAACTGGATAGGTTTGGTTATACCTTGAAGATTCTTACCAAGCCCTTTCCTCGGTTGATACCCACTCCAATTTATAATGCTCTCGACCTTGTTGCTTCACCATTTGTCCTTTTCCACTGCGTTGACCCGCTCAATTTGATGATATGTTTCTCTGCCTATTCTTCTTCTGCCTCCGATCATCGGAATGGTCTGGCGACTTAGATGGGGTTGCTACCATCGCCGTGCATGATCACTTCCTGATGGTTCCACTAAAACTTCACGGCCTGATGTAAGGTCGATGCCACAGCCCCAACGGCGTGGATCCAGGGTCGTCCCAGCAGTAAGTTGTAAGATGCTGGTATGTCGATGACATAGAAATCGACATCAAGCCAAGCGGTCCCTATTTGCAAACATAGGCTAATCTCCTCGAGGGTAGACCTCTGAGAACCATCAAAAGCCTTAACATTAATAGCCCCGTCTTTTATCTCATGCAATCTTTTGCCCAACTTCTTGAGGGTGATCAACGGGCAAATATTGAGGCTAGAACCTCCGTCGACTAAGATCCTGGTGATGGAATGATCTTCACATTACACAGTGATGTGTAGTTCTTTGTTATGACTGAGCCCTTCATGTGGCAATTCATCCTCGTGGAAGGTAATTTTATGACTTTCCAATACTTTTCCTATCATGTTCGCCATCTCTCCTCCTGTTATGTTGCTCAGGACATAAGCCTCACTCAATACTTCATCAAGGCATTTTTATGCGCCTCGGAACTCTACAGTAATGCCAAGATGGAAATCTGAGCCGGAGTCTTAATTAGTTGTTTAACAACTGAATACTCTTTAGCCCGTATTTTCCTCCATCCGGTCCAGTTTCAATGGGACGTCTAGAGGCGTTCTTGCTGGACTCAGCTAGGTGCTCTGGTGTGTTCACCCTGTCTGTTCTAGTCATACCTTGCGTGGCGATTGCTTCACCTGTGCATGCTTTTCCCTTCCTTCTCGCCTCGGCTGTGTAGTCCCAAGGTATGTAATTTGACTTAAATTGGGTTATGTCTGACCTGGTGACCGGAATGGGAACCCTTGGGGGCACCACAGCAACTTCAATTGGTGCGGGCGCCTTTGGAGTCCCGAACTCCACCTCAATTTGTTTTGGCACTTTTATAGGAGGTGCCTCAAACTCAAATGGTACATATATCTTCACCATGTTGCCCTCAGATGGCTGGATTTGCACAACAATAGGATTAAGAGTGACCGCTGGTTTCTTGGGCTCATCTCCTTCAGATATCAAATCGATTGACCCTTTGGGGGTCCTAGTCATCCTCAACATCAATCATGTAGATGCCTCCACCTTTGTGGTCTGGTAGAGGGTTGTTACGAACATTAGGAGCAGGCTCCTTAGCTACAATGACCTTGTTGTCAATTAAGGTCTGAATTTTGTCCTTCAACGAACGGCACTCGTCGATGGTATGGCCCTTCATCCCCAAATGGTATGCACAGGTTTTATTTGGGTTGATCCATTGGGAAGGATTTTCTGTGGTTATGGCTGAGATGGGTGTAACATATATGTTGGCTTTGAGCTTCTCATACAGCTGGTCAATGGATTCGGAAATAGCGGTGTATTGTCTTGGCGGTTTGCGGTCAAAGTTTGGTCTTGGTCGTGGGAAGTTTTTGCGGGTAGGTGGTGATGGATAGTGAGGATGTTGGGAGTTGTAAGCTTGGTATACGGGTACGGGTTGGGAATATCCTGGCGAGGTGGGCTGATATGTTGCTGATGGGGATGTTTGGTAAACGGGATGTGGATTTTGATAGGTAGGTGAAGGTGCACTAAAATTTAGAGAGGGTTGATATGTGAGTGGGGTTGGAGGGTAGGTTTGATATTTCATGGGAGAGTGGTTTCTCTGCGCATCCATTACGGAGTTTACGTCCTTTTTCTTCGACGTGCCACCAGATTGTAAGGCTTTGTTAGTAGACTGCGACGCCTCGAGGTTAATAACCATACCAATTTTGATTCCCTCTTCAATCCTTTTCCTCGTTTGATGATATCAGTGAATTTCTACCTCTCTATTAGCATCAATCTCTCGTAATACAGTGGGTCCTAAGCACGGACAAAAAAATTGTTCATTTGTTCTTCTTCCAAAGCCGGTCAAACCTTGGCAACTTCCTAACCTCCAATAAGTAGCATACTTGCGAAAGGTTTCGGTGGGCTTTTTCTTCAAATTCTAGTTATATGAAACCTCCGATGCATTCTCAGTATTGAACCTAAAACGTTTCATTAAATTGGATGCCATGTTTACCCAACTCGTGTACTTCTTGGCATCTTGGCTGACATACCAAGATAAAGCATCACCTTTCAAGCTCCTCATAAACAGTTTCATGCGGATCTTTTCATCTCTACCAACTCCCACTAACTTGTCAAAATACATCCTGAGGTGAACCCTGGGATCACCCGTACCATAAAACATTTCAAACTTAAGATGTTTGTACCCCTTTGGGAGTTCGACATCAGGTTGAACACAAAGGTCTTCATAATATAGACCCTCTACACCTTTATTACCTTCCATTCCTTGAACCCTGCTAGTGAGTTTCTTGAGTTCAGCAGCCAAGTTCTGAATGAGTGAGTCCGATTCTGACACATCTGATATGGGCTCTGCATAGTATGGCACAGTATCCACAAAGATAGGAGTATCTTGATGATTTGGAGCATATTGGGCTTCAGGGATGAGCGGTGGAGCAATGTTGCGAGCTTGGGTTGGGGTTTTCTGCGGAGGTGCAGGGACCTGATTGTTGAAATCTGCAGCAGCATGGGAGATGGACAAACTTGCCAAACTCCGGACTAGGTCCAGTTCCTCTCGGAACCTTAGAAAAGTTTGCTCCAAACGAGCAACAACTTCTCTGGTGATCAGGGTACCTTGGGAAATTCCTTTAATTTCCTTTCTTGCTTCATTATCTCCCATCTTTCCTTTGTTCCTATTTCTGGGAGGACTCGTCGGCGTCATCATCGGAGGAACCTTTGATCTTGTTGAGTATGCTGATGGAACCAGAATGCACGAACTAACCTTTGGGAGGGGAATAAAAAAATAAAATAAAAGCAAAAGGTAAAAAGTTTGTGCGGATTCTGAAAAAGAAAACATTGCGGTATTCAAACACGTTGTTGCAAGAATATAAGTCACTTCCTATTTGGGTGCCTCGTTCTGCCCGAGGTAGGCCTAGTGACAGATATGATTTGGAGAACTTATAACACCAAGTGCCTCAATTTATCGATAGAAAATTGAACGAGTCAAAACAGACTGAAATAAAGTGAGATTGTCACTAACGGCCAATGGCCTTATTACATCAAGAAAGTAGTAAAAATCCTAACTACTTGGTCCCAGAAGGACCTTCCCCAGATTCGTTTTCTTTGCCTCCCTCGTACAGTTTCATCAGCTTGTGCAGTCCCAGCAACAAGTAAGCCCGAGCCATGTGTCCACCTTTGTTACCTTCAGCCTCTTGAGAGTCGTTGATCCTTTTCAGAAACTTGCCTTCCAGCTCCACTAGTCCCCGCTCCAGGTACCCTAAACGGTTGTTTGCGCGGACAGCCATGTCTTTCCACTCATTGCATACCTTCTCTTGGGCCTCTAGAATTTCTTTTCCTAAGACAAAATGATCAACTTATAGCTACCCCGAATAAAGCGGCGCATGCCCCGCCTGATACATGTCTAGCTCCATTGATTCCTTGTCCAAAATATGTTTGGAATGCCACATATGCTGAGCCCGACACCTGTGTGGGATATCGTCATCTTGGAAATCAGCCCTGTAGTGACTCATCTTTTTTTCCCTTGGTATAATCTTCTTTCTTCCCGCTTGCCTCATGACTAGGAGGGGGACATAAGGGTAAGTTACTCTTAAGCCGATGAGTATAAGGAATGGCGCATCCCTAGACCAAATTATGAACTCTCGAGTTGGAAACCACTCGTACATCCATTGTACCTGCTCTTCTCTCAAATTCTCCAATAGTTCTACCCATGCACTGGCATTTTTCGGGCGAGCGAACATATCCGGCATGAAGTGCATTCGCTTTGGATGATGGAAAGCGATACGGTCATCCCAGGCTCGTCGTATGATCTTTGTCTATTATCTCCCTTCTGAAGATGTTCAATGAGCCAGATTGTAGTAGAAAATTGCACCGTTCAAAGTGTGATGCCCCTTGTTGACATTTTTCTAATGCTCGGTACATTTCGGCGAGGATCATGGGTGCTATGCTGAATTTCTGCCTGTCGATACCCTCCATTACGGCTTTGGTTACCATGGCTACTCTTGTATGGATTCTAGCCTTCTTCATCGGAAAGACTATCTTGCCCAGGAAACAGAACACGAATACAAAGGCTCTCCTATGTATGTGCCCCAAAGAGGTGAGGGCAAACTCGTCCATGTGAGCGTGGTATGATTTGCTATGTCCGAACCTTTCATACATGAAGTCGAAGGATATGTAGGAGTCCTTTAGACAGGTCAAATTAGGATTCTTCTTGAGCCCCATAATTTTCAAGAACCCTCTACCTTTGCGGTTTTTCGGCATAAGCAACCTCGGGCTATCATAAGGAATCCCTGCTAGACCCCCAATTTCTTCCAATAGCGGCGTCATTTCAATACCCCCAAAGAGGAAGACGGACAGTTCACTATCCCAAAATATAGTAAAAGCTTCCACAATCTTGTTATCTGGCCGAACTTGCAGGAGTGAAGGAAGATTTCCTAAGTGCTTGTGGAAAAGAACCAGATCACTGCCATGCAAATCATCCCACCAGCTTAGCAACTTTGGATGAATGTTTGATACCATACTGAATCTTGGGACCTCGTGCCTTATTTCCTGCAAAATAGAGAGTTAGGCCCTGAACCCCATCGGACTCGAGTATTTAAATCAATAATTAGCAAGGCATTTAGTTCTCCAAATCAATGCACATAACTTGAATGTCCGTTTGGGTTTCGAGGAAACCCGATGGACTTTTGGATTAGGCTATCCTAATGAGTCATTATGCGGACAACATAACTGACTCGGCTAAGCTTGACCATAATGCATGAACAATTAAATAGAGTAAGGTTTCTACTTTTGAACTGCCAGACAAGGTACCCTTGAGTAGACAACTCAAGAGGGAAAAGCACGGAACCGTTGACTACACCGTTGATCGATTGGTTTTACCGCAAATAAGCCTTAGCCTAATTTAAGGTGCTTGTAATAGTGGAAGAGTGCAACCACTCATTATTCGCGTTGCTATAGGATTTGTTTGGCACGAGTGGAAAATGATGTTGAAGGATGCAATTACAACAATGAAATAAGTGAATGTATTTTCACGTTCATACAATAAGGATTACGATAAATTCTCGGATTTTAAGACGGAATTGAAATAAAGCAAGATAATAAAGCAGCAAAACAGTTAAAGAAAAAATAAAGACATAAATAAAAAAGTTAGTAATTGAGGAGAAATAATTGAACCGATAAATATAGTAAAGAAAGCAATAAGGTCACGAAACACATAATGGTAAAAGCCTAAAAACAAGTCCCCAGCAGAGTCGACATGGTGTCGATGCCCCCTTTTCCCCTAAAAAAAGCAAAATCGGGTTTTACGACATTATGGACAAAACAACTATATTTACCGTTTGGGAATTGGGTTATGGAATTTGAAGAGTCGCCACCTAATGATTACAGTGCATTAGGACATTGAAGAGAGTATTTGACAAAAAACCCAGAGTTCGGGTAAAGGCTTGAGATTATCTCGAGGGGAAGGTGCTAGCACCCCTCAAGATCCACTAGTATGGTTCCCGGCTGTGTTAATCATGACTTTATAAAAAGATGAAGCAATTAAACTAGTAAGGTTCACACATATAACATTCACACAACTTGAAAAAGCTTTAAAGAAGAAGGAAGGACACAAATTTAAAATAAAAGAGAGGATTGATTTGGAAAAGCATTACAATAGAAGAAAATTTAAATAAAGCAAACAAAAGAGAGAAGGGTCCTAGGTTTAACTATAATATGGATCATTTGATACAATATCCGCTCATATCCCAAAGAGGGGTCGCTTTATGATATTATCGCATTATCATTATCTCTATATTCTACCCTTCCCACCCCGTTGAGGTATTTGAACGCGTGAATTGGTTACGAATGCTTATTGCATACTATTACCCGTCCCATCCTATAGGTCCTAGAGGGCATTCAGGATTGCTATTTCTATGAGGTAGGAACTAGGTGGAACCCTTAAGTTTAAAGGTTAAAATTCTAGGCGACATAAAACAACAAATAGGAATACACGTAACGGAATCATATAAAGGCATATAAAAAGTCTCAAATATCCCTCCCCGGATAAACACATAATTTAGCACATCTCAATCACATTTAAGGTCTGAGAAAGGGAGAATTTGAAAAGCCGGAGTGTAGAAAATATTTTAAAATAGTAGCTGAAAAGTTTTAAACAAAATTCCTAGAAAAGAGTTGGATGAGAACTTTTGGGACTTGAGAAAAGGCAGTGGATGTGTAACAGCTTAGAAATCGGAGAGAAAAAATTTTAAACTCACTTGAAGATACATGCTAATACATAACACATATGATAAACTAGTTTTTAGACAGGAGAGGTCGAAAACAGATGTGAAACTATTCAGAGGTGTAAAAGAACGTGTAAGTATATTAGTTTTGAACTATTGATTTGAAAATTGCAGAAGATATAGTATTCACATAAGTTTTAGAAAATAGTAGTCCAGTTATGGACTGGAAAGAATAGTAATTCAGTAAAAATATTTGCACAAAGGTGATTAAAACTAGGGCAGAAGTTAGTATAAAAAATTAGCGGACTTCAGAGAGACAAACAAATCCTGATGGTTAAGAGAGGTGGAATAACTTAAGCATGACTTAAGGCGATTAATCAATTTTATCCAACCTAAGGTTTGCCTAGGCGTTGTTTAACCATAAGAGAAAGTGAACATGCGTGTTTGTTTCCCAGTTTTAAAAGGAACCTGTTAACCAGTTTTACGTCTGTTTAACAAAATTAGTGAGGCATTCAATAGTTGCAAATAAAAAAACCTAAGCACATGATATCTCATGCATATAAAGGCCATAAAACATGGTATCAAAATGTAATGGCAGTAACTTGATTATTAACTTATTGTGATTATAAATATAGGCAAAATAAAAAGTTGAAAACTTATTGTGATTATAAATATAGGCAAAATAAAAAGTTGAAAGTAAAAGACCTAGGAACAGGATTCCTACATGTAAGATGCATGTCCTAAACATGATTTCTATTACGCAAATAGGTAAGTAAAGTCCTATAAACATGTTTTCTACGCATTCCCTTGACTAAGCAAGCATAACCCTCCCAATTCCACTATAAACCCCATTATTCTTTACAAGATATCACAGACCAAGTAATTTAAAAATACAACAGTGATAGAAAAAGCTATTCCATAGGGAGCCTACAGCCAAGCCCAAGATCTCCAACCATACTTCTTTCGAGTGTCACAGCGATTACCAAGGCTTGGGTGCGGCAAAGTTCCCTAAGGATTCATTTTAACCCCCTGGCCAGTACCAACCATCCAAAATATCATAATTAGACAAGTGCAAGTGTGGAATTGCTACCCTTGTGCATCAAAGTTCATTGGGTGCTCAGGACTCCCAAAGCAATGCATACACTAAAGGGCAGAATCCAATTTCTAAGAGTAGTGAGATTGTGATAAAGTTTGAGAAAATTGAAAACAGTTGAGAGACAGTTTGAGAAAGCAGTTGAAAGAATTGACAGAGCTTAAGAAAACTGTTGGAAGAGTTGCAAGAGTTTTTTTGAAATCATTTAGACTGACCAGTTTTAGAACAACAGAGCATCATACGAATAAAGGCAAAGGTAAGGGAACAAATAAGCAAAGTAAACTACTCACACAGGCAACACACTGGAAGAAATTAACCAGGCATGTTTGCAAAACAAGAGTTTTGTTCTTACTGTACCAAACTCTAATACAGAGGTCTTAGATTAACTAAGTGGCCAAACAGACATGGATGCATGGTAGTAGTACACAAGGAAAAAGTAAACATTCATTGAGACAGGGGAGGGGGTAAGGTAGCATGTTAAGCTGAACCGAATAGACTAGTAAGTGACATGAAAATGAAAAAAAGAGCAACTAAACCATAAGTAAAAGCACACAATAAACATTATGAAATGCAAAATTAATAGAAACATGTTGTCGTGGAAACTATATTTTAAAGGAATGACATACCAGTTGCAAGTAATAGACCATAATGACAATAGTGCATAAAGGAACAAGCTGAGCAGAGAGTGTAAGCAGCAGAGAGAATAACAACAGTATGAGAATAGCAGTAGAAATAGACCCAAGTAAACAAACAATAGAACTCGGTAGTGTAGAAGTAATCAACCCAGGCTACTACATCTTGGCTTTCAGCCGATTGAGTGTTCAAATAAGAGAGTAAGAGAGTATAGCAGAGAAAGAGAGAATTCAGAGAATCTGAAGTTGTGAGAAATATGCAGGGTGTGTTGGTGTGTTCGAATAGAAAGGTGAGGAGTAATTATAGTTTTGAAAATAACAGAGAATAGGGTGGGGAGTATATAATTATAAAAATAGTACCAAATTGAATCAATCGTATGTCCTAATTCAAATTATTCTGGGATTCATGATTCGAATGGGAATACAGCTATATCATATAAGGAAAGAATCAATCAGACGAATAATTACACCATAATAAAGTATTAGGCTTGTAGTATGTAATAGAGTCCAAATACATAATACTCGAATAAGGAAAACATATACTGAATATTGTAAAAATATTTAACAGCACAAATATGGTAAGAATACATAATTAACTCTGAAATTGGTCAAAGAATCACGGACGAGACTAAAATTTAGAGGGAATCAGTGCTAATTATAGATAGCATTTCCCAAGCAAGGAAATAATTCAAGAAATTAGTGTAAGAACCTTTAAGAAAAACGCATACATATTAGGGATTCAAAGAGATGCACAAAATCATTCGAATAACAATTAGACCTATAAACATAATAGGCATGAAAAATTAGAGAACATTGTGCAAGAAATCATAGAAGAGTAGAGGATTGGAACCCTAGTAAAAAGGTTAAATGCATGGAACTCAGAAACAAACATGCTCGTAACAAAACAAACATATAATATATGCATACATCATATTCAAAGTAGGCAAAAGATGCAGTGATCTTGAAAAGGGGCTCAGAAACCCTAGGAAGAAAAAATTAAAGCATGGACCCAGGTTAACAAGGACACCAAAAAAATAAGTAAAATAAATAAACACAAACGAACATATAGTACTCAGAAAGAGCAGAAGAAACGATTTTAATGAAGGGGTCAGAATTCTTAATTTGAAAGAGTAGTAACCATCTGAAATTTGAAATAGCCAGAAACACTAAGTAAAAAAAAGAGTAGAAAATAAAATCAAACTGTGAGTTGTTTTAAAAGAGCAGAGATTAAAGAGGTTCGAGTAGAAAAATTAGGGTTTGCAAACAAATTAGGAAAAACAAAGAACCTGGCCATGAAACTCGTATATAATACCATAGAAGGCATCATCGGACAAAAACCACCTGAGAAAAATCCGGAAATATGCCCACGCAAAGCTTCAGTGACCGTCTTTCATGGCAGATACTTCTGGGCTTCAAGCTTTAGAGAGAAAACAACGATATAAGGATTCCATGGCTACTAAAGGTCGAGAGAAGTGTGGGAGGAGTATGGCCGGAGAGACGATGGACTTCATTGGAGAAGAAGGAACGAGAAGGTTCTAGAGAGAAGGAGGAGCATTTGTTAGAGAGAGAGAGAGACCGGTCTGTGTGAATGAGGGGTTGGGGAGGGGTCGTTCAATTTAATTAAGGAAAGAAGATCTTGGTCGTTGATCTTATTTAATCAATGGCTCAGATAAAAAATGAGCTGGACCGGGTAAAATCCAATGGGTATGGGTCATTAATATTGGGTTAGAATTGGGCTGAAATAAGGGTGTACTTGGGGTATATTTTAAATAAAATGTGGCTAACTTTAAAATAACCAATTTCTCCCAATTAATTTGTTAAAATTGCTAAAATAGTTTAAAAAGTAAAATTAAAAACATGGAACTAATTAATAACATATAAATATTAATCTAATAATACTAGAAATAGTTTTATATCTATGACGCATAGATAATTACGAAATTGGCCATAATTGCAATTTTATGCAATTAGCCTTAAAAATCCAAATAAATTTGTAAAATGTGCAAAAAATACATATATTATATTTTATTGTAAATACGAGCATAAAACACCTTATTCACTAAAAATAATAATTTGAAAAATAATTTTGGCCTTTATAATGTCAAAAATAAGCAGTAAATTGATTTTGAAAAATCTCAAAAATTAAAGAAAAATACCAAAGCTCCCTGGCCTGCTTATATATGCATACATATACTATTTTGAAAGTATTTTGGGTGCAAAATATACATAGGAAAAAATTGGGGATCAACAGCCGCGAACCACACTAGTGGATCCTGAGGGGTGCCTAAAAACTTCCCCTCGAGATAATTTGTAGCTCTTACCAAACTCTGGTTATTCATCTCAAATTCTTTCTAAATAGCGTCCTAATGCATTATAATCATTAGGTGGCAATTCTTTAGAGTCCAAAAACTCAATTACCATAAGAGGATAGAGTTGTTCTCCCGAATGTCGTATACCTGATTCCTAACTCTATTTTTTGAAAAAAATGGGGGCGTCGACAATTACCATGAAGTATCTAGTTCTCCAAATAAATGCACATAACGTGATGACGTACGTTAGGGTTTAGGGAAGCAAAGTGGACTGTGAACAAGGCTATCTTAAATTATCATTATGTGGACGACATAATTGATACGACGAGGTTTGACCATGATGCATGCAATATTTAAACAAAGTAATATTTCTTTGAGGTTTTAAACTGGTATCTTTGAGCAGACAACTCAAGGGGGAAGGGTCGGTACAGTCGACAACACCGCTGATCGACTATTTTTATTGCAAATATGCCTTTCCGAATTTAGGATGTAGTGTTATAGGAAGAGAGCAACCACTTATTATACGCGTTGCTATAGTATATGTTATGCCAAGAGTGGAGTATTATGTTGAGCATGATTATGCAATAATTAAAAACATGTTGGCACATATCTGCACATTAAGAAAGCGATAAATAGAATAGTTTCATAATTTAAAGAAATAAAGGAAAGAAAACGGGGAAGATATGTCAGTGTTTCCTTTTAAAGAAGAAATTAAATGGTTAAAGGAATTAAAAAAATATTTTCACATAGAGAGAGGAACAAGTTCTCAAGAATAATCTGAAAGGATAAATGCCTAAGACTACTCAGCAAAGTCGCCATGCCGGTGTGCCCCCTTTCTTGGAAAATTGGGTTTATGACATTCGATTGGGGCAACTATTTCCTTCGGGGAAAGGGGTTTGCTATTTTGGTGAGTCTCCACCAAAGGATTTTAAGGTGCATTGGGGCAGCTATGGGATTTAGCTACAACTACATTTATTGATAACCATATATAGGGTAACTCCTTGAAATTTTTCCAAAGGGAAGGTGTTAGGCACCCCTCAGGATCCACAAGTATTTTCCCTGCCAGGTGGTTCTTTGTGAATTTTTGCAATTAACAAGTAAGAAAATAAGGCTCAAATAATAGGGTATTTTAAATATACATGTGTTTGGAATGATAGAAATAAAGCAAGGCTTGAAAAAGTTATAACTAAGCACGCTGACAAATGTAAAAAGGGGAGGGGGTCCTAGGCTTATTTATAATATGGATCACATCAATGTAATACCCGGTGATCACTCCTTAAAAGAGGGGCTACGCATGGTATTAGTGTACCGGTCATCATATCCATATCTACCCTTCCCACCCCGTTAAGGTATGAAAGCATGGATGGGTCTCGACCTCTATTGTATGCTATTACCCGTCCCATTCCTATCAGTCCCATAGGAATTTATGACTACTATTCCTATAAGAGAGAGAATTTTAGGCTGACTTTTGGGTTTTTAAAGGTAAAAGACTATGGTGACATTCAAAACACATAGGACTACATATTGGGAGAAAACATATAAACAATAAATAGCATGAATTTAACATATTTAGGGTAAAATTTAAAGTACTAAGACAAGGGGAGCTTCAGTTGTTGAAGAAGACCAATTTATTACATAACCCAGATAAGAAGTCTGAATCGGGCCTGCTTGCTAGTTGTAGCAGTTGCTGATTAAACGAAGGTGAATTCAGCTTTTGTCGTCATTATCTAAGGCTAGCCTAAGTGTGTATGGTGATACCTTATATGCATGATATCTATTATTGATTCAAAAATGGCAAAGCAGTAATAGCTTTAAACAAGAACCTTGATCCTATAGGCATGCTTTTGAAACCACATTAATGAAAGGAGTAAGTTGTTTATACAAATTCAAAAAAATACGAGCTAAACTGATTTTTTAAAAAAACTGGTTTATATTTTATGGACACAATCTCTATTGTTGCTTATTTTAATCCCTACAAAAATGGTATTCAATATTAAAGGATGATTTGGTCTTATAGGCATGGTATCTAATGAAATAGAATAGGCAGGATTTATTTGATCATAACAAAACTCCTATAGGCACAATTTCTGTATTGATATTTGCCCTATAGATATGGCATCTAGTTTAGTAACCGATTCTAAATTTGTAAATACGACGTTTGGTTATAGCCATTATAACCTATAGGCGGGATCTCTAAGTGTAGAATTAAAACAAGCAAAGTTTTCAAATACCATAACCTATATCCAGGATATCTAAGTGTAGAATTGAACCATGCAGAATTTTATTATGTAGATCCTATAGGAAGTATATTTAAGTGTAGGATTGAACTATGCAGAATTTTATTAAATAGATCCTATAGGCATGTTATCTACCCTCAAAACATGCAGGATTACCCATCCCTTTTCACTAGCCAACCCCCAATATTCATTACAAATTATTACATCCCAATTACTGAATTACAATAGAAAAGTGTAAAATAAGAAGTTACAACCATAGGAATCTTGATTCTGAATTCCTTACTGCGTTATGGAATAAAAAACCTCAAATGCGACATGTTCCAAACCCTTTCTCAGACCTGGGTGTGTCAAAGTTCCCTAAGGGTGACCCGGGATAATGCTTACACTCTGGTTTGCATAACCAGATAGAGATGAGTGCAGTGCAGAAGGGGGACAATCCTTATGTGTCGAAGTTCAGAGGGAGATTATGGGTCCCAAGGCAAGGCTCACACAAGAGGGGCAGAACCAAAGTTCTAGGAATATAGTTGAAGTGCAGAAACTGAGATTGTATTTGAAACTGGGCTGAGAATAGAAAGGGGTAAGGGTGATTTGAAAACGGTAGTAGTAGAACATAAGTTAAATTACACATAATTTGTGATTACACAAAAGAGTTAGGTTTGGGATATGCACAATAATAGAATATGCTGGTATGCCCACAAACCAACCGGAGAACACAAGCACATAAGAGGATATGGGGTTTGGGACCCATAATTCAGCAAATCAAATAATCAAGTGACTGACAGAGTACATGCATAAGGTAATCCACTCATTTAGAAATGGGAGGGAACATGTCACAACATGCTTAGTTATGAAACTTGATTGCATACACATAAGCAGAAACAGGAAAGAGTGAATGAGCCAGTTGAAGAAACATATTGTTGCGGATGCCTAAAGATTAACTAGGACATACCAGTAAGAAGTAAAGTACAGAAAGAAAAGTAAGCAGATTTCCACAGCCTAGCCTTGGCTTTCAACTGGCTAGTCAAAGCAGTAACATAAGCAGTAACAAAGAAAAGAGAGTTTTTAGTGGGGTGTGTGTTCTGAACATTGATTGTTTGCGTCCTTAAAGAAAAAATGGGATAGGTTTTTGTAGCTTTTGAAAACGAGTGAAAGTAAGGTAATAAGTAAAGTCTTAATATAAACATGGAACCAATCACAAGTTAGAATCAATTACCCAAGTGATTCCCATTTAATTAAGAAATCACTATCTAATGGGTAGTAGCAAGTCTAATTAAGGAAAGAAAATCAGTTCAGACGTAGACTGATTATTGCCATATATAAGGGATAGTAAAAGCATGCAGTGAAAAATCAAGTCAATGTACAAACATATGTTTATTTTGGGAAAGAAATCAACAGGGGTAAAACTTCATAGTAAAGGGAAGGGGATCTATAAATTTTAAACCGGCGAGTGAAATAAGTGTTCATAAAAGGAAATTTTTTAAATCCGCCACAAGATTAAAATTAATCAAGGAAGAATATGTTTTTGCACTTCAGTATATAAACACCGTGAACAAAAACATAAGTCACGCAAGGCCAAGCACATTGGCAAAAGAAACAACACACAATAGTAGCAGAAATAAGCATAGGATTCAGTAGTGAACAAATTTAGATAGTCAGGTCTCACACACTATTCAAAGTGAAGAAGAAAGTCAAAACAAGTAAAGGTATTATAGTAACGAGTGAGGAAACCCTTTTGCAAAATTAGGGTTTCAGCTATAGTCAAGTTGAAAGATAGTAAAAATCGGATAAGTCACATAAAGAAAAGAGAGTCCGAAACAAGAACTTTCAACCATGTCAAGTATACATTCAAACGAGCTGTTTTAATGCAAAGACCAAGGGTTTTTCACAATAATTGAGTTTAAAAGATGGTAGAAAAAATAAGTCAAACAAGCACTTACTCAAACAAGTACATATCTAACCAACAACTTCAGAACTCGAATGAGACCTAAAAAGGAATTTAGGGTTTTTAACATGCTGACTCAAATAGAAGAACAACATGAGCGAAACATAGAAGAATCACAGGTAAAATTAAAAATCAAAAAAGAGATCTTTTGAAAAACTTAAAGGAAATCGTTAACGAAAAGTCATTTTGAAAGAAAGGTTGAAGAATTTTTGAGAAAAACACTTGACATTCATAACCTGTACAGATCTAAAGTAGATCTCAAAGAAATTCAAAAGGTCTTAAAGATTAGGGTTTTGAAAAACCCAAAAAAAAATGAGAATGGCTATGAAAGTTACCGATCTAACCAGGAGAGTCAAGGATCTAACTTGAACGGCCATGGCTGGCCGGAGAAAGGTTAGGGATGACCGGAGAAAATCCATGAACAACAGTACAACAAGGACTGACCAAATTTATCTGGGGACTGGCCATGAAATCACAGAAACAAACACCCAAAAGTCATGGGAGACCATCGCACGTATCCAGTGGATATGGGAGGGCATGTATTAGGCAGGGTTTAGGGTGGATGAGGGTGTAGTTTTATGGCGGCGGCTAGGGTTCGTGTTAAGTTTAGAGAGAATAGGGATTCAGAGGCGGCGGTAGGTGAGAAATAATGTAGGGTAAATGTCCATATGGGTTTAAAAAGGAAAGGGCATATAGGAGCCATTGATCTAAATGATCAACGGTTGGGATTAAAGGGGTTAGTTGGGGAGCCCAAGTAGGCTCGCTGAAATGAGTTAGGGGTCAGGTTTAAAAAAAATTGGGCCGCAGGAAAATTGGGTCTATTTGGGGTTTAATTTAGGGTACAATTGAAAATTAAATTGGGCTATTATTTAAATAGTCATTTTCCCCTTTTAAAATTTAAAAAAATCATAAACTAATTTTTGGAACCAAATTAAAAGCACTAAAATGGTTTCTGATATATAGTTGATACTTTTAAAATATAGGACTTCAGTTTATGAATACAAATGCAAGTAAATCTTAAAAGAGGCTAATATTGTAATTATGCACTTTAGCTTTGAAAAATACCAAATAAATTTATAAAAAAAATGAAAAAATTACTTTAGCTATATTTTAGAATAAAAATGAATATCCGATAGATAATTTACCAAAAATAATAATTTTGCAAATAGTTATTGGGTTTTTAGGGATAAAAAAGGAAATAAATTAATTTAAAATCCTTTAAAAATTACGAATAAATAATAAAACATCTTGAATATGATAATAAAACAGCTTGAATATGTTTACATATGAATATATGTGTCATTTTGAACTTATTTTGTATATTGAAAATATATGTAAAAAATTGGGTGCCAATAAATCCAATTGTTTTCTTTATCTAAGCATCAAGTTCGTTTTCATTTCAATCCCCTTCCCCATGTTCCCCTCTTTTCTCTTTTCTGTTTATTTTTTTGCTTTGTGTGTGTGCTTTTGTAAGTTGAGAGAAAGTGGACCTCTAAAATCAGAAGGGGGAGCGCTGAAGCTTTTTGCAAGAAAGAAGAAGATCCGTCGCTGCCTTCTCTTGCGCTGACTATATGGTGATATCTTTCCTTTAGGTTCAGAGGGTATGGAGCTACTAAAACAAAGAGAAATGTGAATAATAGCTGAAACTTAGGGTATAGGGCTCAATATTTTCGGCTATCAGAAACTGGGTCTTTCCAATCCAAAATCTCAATTTTTTTCTACAAATAATATAAAACATATACTATAAAATACATAAAATTAAAATAAATAATATTACATTACGAAACGACTTTTGGTATTTTTCAAGATTAAATAAAAATAAAAATAGGTGAAAATAGTATTACTACATTAAGTACTATTAACCCTACATTAAATAGACTTGAAAATATTTTTGTGTTTTCTATTTTTTTAAAATAGGAAATAAAGTAACAATAAAACTAATATATTAGAATCCTAGAAAACACCAAATAACTCAAATAAATATATAAAATATGCAAAACTGCTAATATAGCTTGAAAACGTGGTAGGTCAAAAATTACATGTGTACAGATGCCCTTCTTAAGCAAGAATCACAAAGAGTTTTAGATAAAGAACGACGAGATGGGTTTTTTTACCCGACCCTTATTTAGAGAGACTAAAGATTAAAAGAAAAGAGAATGTGACAGTGCCCTAGTATCTTAGCTGCATACATATCCTTGGATATAAAGGAATCAGGACACGTGTAGTTCATAAATGAATGAAGTGATGGAGTGTGTGAAGAGGATGAGAGAGTCGAGTGAGGTACTATTTCATCGAGGTTCTGGTCTGTGGTCCTGTTATTACATCAAAATAAAAATTAAAAAACGAACTAAGCCTACCAAGTACGAGTTACATGATTTATATATATGAGTCTTCTGAAGCTTGATCTTGAGTCTTGATTTGTTCTTCATGTGGACTATCATCGGAATCTTGATGCTTGTTAGCTGCAGGTGTTGGTTCATTCCTTTTTCAACTTCTCGGATCGAGGCGGGACATGCAAAGTTTGTGACTTCAGTCACGCCTTGAGCAGTCCACATCTTTTCTCTGCTTTTGCACTTTGAATTCAGTGAGACACCTTCTTTTAGTTATATCGAACCCTTGTCGACCCTCATTCTTGAGGTGAGCTTCTGCTACTTCTATCTTAAATTGACAACATGATTAGAGGTTGCCCCTATTCTTCAAGAGGTATTCTACTGTCTCTGACTGGAACTTGAAATGAATTCCCTTATTCTTCAGGTAGGCGCCTACTACTAACCTAAAACTTCAAATGACTTTGAAATTAATTCTAAAATGAGTTCCTCCATTCTCCGAGTGGGAACCTGCTTCTACAACAGAACAGACAAAACATAAGAAACTTTTCTGCCCCATTTTGTGCTAGAAAGAAGATTTGTGAGTTTTTACCAGAACTACAAATCACCTATGCTATTGATGAGAGTAAAATTTAAGACATGACTAGGATGTGCATCTCCTGCAAGTAAAACCAAGAAATTTCGACTAGAAAATGCATCTGCTAGAAAAACCTAAATGACCCAGACTTGGAAATGTGTCTCATAGTTTTAAGATTGAGCTTGTGGAAAACTATAGACTAAGCTTGACTTAAGTAAAAACTAATCATATTATCCAAGCAGGACCCCTGATTTCAAGAAGACTAAATATATATAACTTAAGAAAACTAAAAATTGACCTTTTTCAAATCCAGACTTCCCCTTTTAATTTGTTTTAATAATCCTATGAGAAAATCAATCAGACTAGGTCTTAATCTTACGATTAAGATTGATCAGACTAAGATTTGATCAAAAGAGAAAGTTGATCACACTAAGTATCTTTTCCTTTTTGTATCTTAGGAGAAACATTCATCACACTAAGATTTATATCCTTGGAGAATGTTCATCATACAAGGTCTTCTATCTTAGGAGAAAAATTCATCAGACTAAGATTTTGATCCTAAGAGAAAATTCATCATAATAGATTTTCTATACAAGGAGAATGATTCATAAGACTAAGATTATGAACCTAGGAGAAAGTTCATCAGAGTAAATCCTTTTTTTTTGGTATCTTAGGAGAAAGATTCATCAGAGACTAAGATTTCTATCCTAGGAGAAAGTTCGTCAAACTAGGTCTCTTTTGGTATCTTAGGAGAAACATTTACCAGAGACTATGATTTATATCCTAGGAGAAAATTCATCAGACTAGGTCTTCTATCGTAGGAGAAAGATTCATCAGACTAAGATTTCGATCATACGAGAAAATTCATCAAACTAGGTCCTTTGTTTTTGTTATTGTAGGAGATAGATTAATCAAACAAAGATTTTCTATCCCAGGATAAAATTCATCAGGCTAGATTTCCTATCTTAGGAGAAAAATTTATCAAAGTAAGATTTTATTGGGAGAAAATCCACCATATTAGGGCTTTTTATCCTAGGAGGAAAAATGTGAGCGCGATGGCAACATTTTATGTACATTAGCAAGACAAATAAAGAAAACATTTTGAGAAACGTACATTTGTCGGCTCTTCTCATCTATTCTTTTCTCTCTTATTTTTTGAAACCACTTTACTTGCACTACTTTGTTCCTGTTCAAACAAAAAATAAATTGTCAATTTTAAAAGTGGTGGTCGGTTTGTGGCCTTGAGTCTTGAGAAGCTTGGATTTTGCTTGATCAGCTTGAGTCGGTCTCAAGAGAACTTTGTTCTGCACCAACTCTGATTATTTCACACGCAATACCATTTCTATTTGCGGCCCAATCAGCCTCAAACCAACTTGAGATCCTTGCTTAGGTGACCTTTTCTGATAAATTGAATGACTTCCTACTTTTGAGCAATTTTTCTTTCAGATAGAATCAAAATTTATCTTTATTTGCGCTAAGTTGTATGACAAGAGTCTTTTGGGGGACCTTTGCATGAATCCTCAAGGCATGTTGAAAGTAACAATTGAGTGTGTTGGAAAAATATACTTTGTGCAACTAAAACATTTGTAGCATATATTGAAATCCTTTATTACTCGTTATGGCAAGGACGTACTCACAGTGAAGGGACACAATGATGAAAAGAAACACTATTGACAAGAAATGCCCTTGTCAGGAAGGAAAAAAGGGAAATATTCTTTTTGTTGTAGTAACTAGCCTTAATGATTATGACATGCATTTTGGACCTAACTACCTGATCTATCAAATTGATCAGATTTTTACGTTTACCAATCTTATGACTTTAAGTTGGGCTTGTTCGTGTAAATCATTTGCATCGGCTTCATGACTCACTTTCGATTAGTGGTGCCCCGAGGGGTTTTCACCAAGAATGTTCTCTCATTTGTTCGTCTCTGCGTACCATCGCCTTACAATGCCCATGAAGGTTTTCACTAGCTACACTTTTTTTTCCTTTTTTTTTTGTGTGAGCAACTTGACAGTGTTCTATCTTGTGTGACGATTGTTGCGCATTGCATGCGTCTCTTGGAATTATTGAAAGATGATCGGAAGGTCTTTATTTGGAAGGTTTTGGATATGGTCAGAAAGAAAGGACGACATGAAGGCTCAAAGTAGAAATATGATGGGTTATACACTTACAACTCTTGGAATCAACTCTTTCAAAAACTAAAACAAACTCCTGCCCCAGTTTTAGATATTGGATTTTTCTTTTCTTTTCTTTTCTTTTTCTTTTAAATTATTATTTAGATTAGACAAAAACCGTGAGGCTGCCTATGCATTCTTTTTTTAAAGGAATCGGTTCATACGTAGTTCAAACATCTGATCTAACTATATTTTTTCTTTCTGTTCCTCCATCTTTTTTTCTTTTTTCTTTTTTTCTTCTTTTCCAAAACAAGTTTCCACGGCTTCTATTTTCTAAGGGCATGGACCTTCCACCATTATTTTCTTTTTCTTTTTTCTATTTGAACTTCTAAAAGTTGCCCCAGTTTTTACTGTTGGAGCATGAACTTCTATTGTTATTTTTTTGGACTTTTGACTCTAAACCTGATTCTAAAAGAGGGTGGCAAAAAAAATAACACATGCTATAAGGTTAACAAAGGGTATAAAGTGTTTGGGTAGCAGAAAGGAGCCTCCCATCCTCGAGAATGCCAAGTATAGTATCCTTTTGCGATCACAATATTGATGAACATGCATATCTTCTTTGTGTTTCATAGTCGAAAGACACATTTCATCCATTAATGTCAAACTTCAATTGTTTTTTGTTTTTCAAAAAATGTCTTTTTCTCGGTTATCCAATTCATGATTAAATCAGTTTTCTAAGATCTGGCCAAAAAGTTTGCATGCATGTCAAGTCACTAGAACTAGTGATAAAAGAACTAAGCATAGAATGACACAAAATGACAAACTGTATTTCATTGAGTAAAGGATAGAAGGGTTTAAAAACAAGACAAACAACCTAAGATCTGAGTTCCTAAGATAACCTGAATAATCAAAATAGCAACATAGCAAACAGGCAAGACTCACACAGATAGAAAATCCAAATCACAACCCTAAAATAACCTAGATAATAGAAAAACATCAAAATAAGCTACCAAGATTCCTTTCTAATGAGGAGAGAATGACTTTCAAATTGCTAAGGTTGACATTTAGCCACAAATCTGCTCATCAGAATCCCCATGGCCTTCCCCAATTTCAGTCAACAAGTTCCCTAGAGGATTCTTATACTCCATGTCAGCAGGCACCATCCCCACAAAGCATGCATCATTATGTGCAAGTAAAGGTTTCCGCGTGATATTCTGGGTGTCATTATCTTGGATCACTATAAGTTTTTCCTAGATCATCCTTTTTATTTCTCTTTTCAAATCTTGACAGCTTTTAACATTGTGCCCCTGAGCATTGGAATGGTTCGCCTTATAAAAGGGTCAAAGCATCTTGCACGTAGGTCCACATGATTCGGAGGAATATGTGCAATCATGTCATAATGCTTTAATTTCTCAAACAAGCATGCATAATACTCTCCTGTTGGTGAAAACGTATCAGTCAACCTTTGTTCCTCTCAATACCCAAACCTTGGATGTGGGTCATAGGGCAATTAAATTTTTTATGGATGATGGTGGAGATTTTATGGTGCTGGTGCTCGCCTTCTAGAGTGCATTGGAAGCTGGACAATATATAAGGGGGAGCAAAAGAGTATTGTGGATTTTGATATGGGTAATAGTGCTTAGGGGAATCATCGAAAACCTTATGAGGCTTCTCATACCTTCGAGATGTTCTCCTAGGACCTCTTCTTAACCCTGATTTATTCATCCTTCTTATTTGTGTCACTAAAATTATCAGATTCAATTTGGACAGCGTGAGTTGTGGCTTCGAGAACTGCTTGACTTACAGTTTTGCCAGTCTTAAGGCCATTTTCACCATTTCCCCCCATTTTATTGCTTTTGAGAAAGATTTTCCCACTGCGGACATCAAGTTTTGAAAATAATCTAGCTCTTGAGCCTAAAGAAATAATGATTAACGCGTTGTCATCCATGGGTGGCTTAATTCTAGTTGCTTGCTCTCTCTATTTAATGGCATATTCCCTGAAACTTTCAGTTGGTTTCTTCTTGAAGTCTGAAAGGGAATTGCGGTCTGCGGCGATGTTGATGTTATATTGGGACTGTTTGACAAAGTCCTGGTCCATGTCATCCCAGACATGCCAGTGATATGTGTCTTGATCCATAAACCTTTCAAAGGCTACCCTTGTCAGACTTTCCCCAAAATAAGCCACTAGTAATTCGTCCTTTCCTTCACACCTCTTAGTTGATTGCAATATCTTTTCAGGTGGGCTGTAGGGTCTCCGTGTCCATAATAATGTTCAAATTTGTGAGTCTTTAAAACAGGTGACAAGTCGACATCGGGGAAAATATATAAATACTTGAAGGCAATACTCTTCTGACCTGCCAACCCTCACATATTTTTCAACTTATGTTGCAAGCTTTACACTCTTTGGGTCATTTGTTCTTGTGCCATCTTTTGGGAATGCTTCTAAATCTTTACAGAAAGATCAAATAGGTACGAGTGGTACTCAAGAGAGTGGTATTGTTCTTATTGGGTAGCAAACTATGATTCATGAATTTTCCTCTGCACCACCATCAGTTAAGGTATGGTGAAGACATACATAACAGTAGTGGTTGTCTGATTAGTTGTCAATGGGACATTTTAGGAGTGCGCAATAGAAGTCTTAGTTGTATTGTGTATTTATGACAAGGATTGACCTCATGTGGGTAGGATAGGCCAGATGAAAAAGTCTAAGTAGTAATCGTGGAGATGGGTGTGACCTCAGGCATAGACAATGGTAGTTCTTAGCCATTAGCTCATGCTCGACACATGTCAGCCATTTGTTCTTTCGGCATCTTATTTTCCTCAACCGCTGTAGACACTTGTTGAACCCTCTGAGCCCAAGTCTCTTGAGCAGTAGTAACAGCTTCGATGTTAGTTGTCATTGGAATTTTTCCCTTGAATCTTGTGAATTATGGATGTGTTTCCAGCTTACTACAAACCAACCACCTCAAATATTCTTCACAATTCAAAACAAAAAACATGTTAGAATGGTCACTCTTCTTCTTCTTTTTTTGTTTCATTTTTTTATTTTAAATCATTCTATCGAACCTAATTTAGGATGCCTATGTATCATTACACCGCATGGATCAGATCTTTGCATAGTTTGGGAAGATTAAGAATAAACTAAATAAACTAACTCTTTTTTTGGATTTTGGACTTTTTCTGAAAGAAAGACTTAAAAAGAAGAAATAAAAGATTTTTTCATTTCAATTTTTTTAAAAATAATAATTTAAAAAAAGACTTCTAAAAGAGAAAGCAAATATTTTTTTTTGAATTTTACTTTTTTAAAAAATTTCAAAAGAAAAACTTCTAAAAAAGAAAGGAAATATTTTTCTTTTGAGTGTCGAATTTATTTTCTTTGGGAATTTTGAAGGAAATACTTCTAAAGATGAAACAAAATTTTTGGACTTTTATTCTAAATCTATGCAAGAAATTTCTAAAATAAAAAAAAAATTGAATTTTGAATTTACCTTTCAATTTTCGAAACAAAAACTTCTTAAGAAGAATGAAAATACTTTTTGATTTTTTAGAAGATATTAAAAGAAAATATTTTTGGATATTTTTAGAAGTTAGGGTCTCAAAAAGAATTTTCAAAAGAAGGAGGTAAAGGAAAATATTTTTGGATTTTCGAAAATTGTAGGCCGCAACCGATGAGGTTTGCCTACGTATCTTACATCCATTGAGAATCAGACCCGCTAGTTCGTCCAGTTTTTGCAGGTATCGCCCTAAAGGTAGGGGGAATTATAAAGCATGACGCGCAATAATCAAGTCTTCTTCAGAAAAATCGGTTTCTGTCGTCTAATAATCGATTATCTCGTATCAGTAATCGATTGTTCTGCTATTACTTGAGTTATTGTACTCTCTTTAAGTAATCACGTTTTCTTTCCAATAAATAAACAAGTTTTATTTACAGTTTTGGCATCTTCTCATATTATTTTTGCTAATGGCAAAAGGGGGAAGATAACGGGTATGCACTCTCAATATTTATAAGCATAAATTGAGGGGGAATTCATATATTGAGGGGGAACTAATCGCATACTTATTGCATATCTTTACTTGTCTTGAATCGTCATTATAAATTGTTTAATTTGCATAACCCGCTTAAAGTTTGCCATTATCAAAAAGGGGGAAATTGTTGGAAACACGTTCTCAAGGCTTTATACTAAAACGTGTGTTCCAATGTGTAGGTTTTGATGAATGACAAACAAGCGCAAATTGATATATGACGAAGTTCAAGTACAAGCGCACAATTGGTATATAACGAGATTCAAGCACAAGACAAAGTTTTATAGTTTAAATGAGTCGTTCTTAATTGTGATCTTGATCCGACAACTTGACTCATGACATGGCTTCTCTCGTAAAATTATTTTTACAAAATCATGCATATTTAAACTTAATGCTAAATGATTTTAAATCATGCATATTTACTTCAGTCAAAATGATTTTTAAACGTGCCTCAAAAATCTGGACAAAGATAATCGATTATGTACTTATGATAATCGATTATGTTAAGCCAAGACTGCATGACAATCGATTGTGAAGTTAATGGCAATCGATTGTGTTAAGGCAGTGAGCATCAGGTTTTTCAAACCTGCATGACAATCGATTGTGAACCTTATGACAATCGATTGTGATGAGGCAGTGTACATCAATGTTTTTCAAAACTAAGAATAATCGATTGTGAAGCTAATGACAATCGATTGTGAAGCGACAGTGTCCATCAGATTTTTAGAAGTCACCAACTAATCGATTGTGAACATATGACAATCGATTGTGTTGAGGCAGTGTCTTCCAGACTTTTTCAAAGTTATTAAATAATCGATTGTGAGTATATAACAATCGATTGTCACGAGGCAGTGTCTAAAATGATTTTCAAAGTCTGATAAATAATTGATTATTAACATTGCACAATCGATTGTGAAGCTGACCGTTGTCGTAATATTTTCAAATACCGTGAGGTAATCGATTGTTGATTTTGTACAATCGATTGTTGAAATTTAAATCTGGACATATGAGACGCCAATGGATTCTTGAATTGCGTCGGCCTTTCATCGCCATGCCGGAGTGAGACTTCTAAGAATCATTTACGATTATTAAAAATCGTTCGAACATTTCATCCACCTTTTCACCTTCCTTCATGTGAAATAATTCATAAGCATGGGTTAGGAAATCAATTTTAGCTTCCCTTACCTGGTCCGTACCTTCGTACATAATTTCCAGCTTGTCCCACATTTCTTTTGCCGTTGTGCAACACGATATTTTCCTATAATCGTCAGCATTTACAGCACAATATTATAAGTTAATTGCTTTAGCATTATTATGAACATTTCGGATATCATCCGCGTCATATTCTTCTTCGGACTTGGGAACCCATTCGTTTTCAACCTTTTTTATTGGAATTTGATTTCCCTTTGTTATCACCTTCCAGAGATGAAAATTGTTTACTTGAACGAAGATTTTCATCCTCTCCTTCCAGTACGTATAGTTTGTACCGTTGAATAGTGGTGGTCGGGTGGAGCACTGCCCTTCCTCTATTCCTGCAAAAGAATCACGAGTAGAAGCCATGGAAGTTTCTCTCAAACTGTTAAGTCTTCAGAGAGTTGGGCTCTGATACCAATTGTTAGTTTAACGCTAGAGGGGGGGGGGTGAATAGCGTTATTATAAAATTTAGCGTAAACTTGCGGAAATTAAAATTTGCAGGAAATAATTAAGTGCGTTAAATAAACAAAAGGAAAGAACGCACCGATGTATTCTGGTTCACCACAACACGTGGCTAGTCCAGTCCCCGAGAGACTCTCTCGAGATTTTCCACTAACTTGTCAAGCTTACGGGTGCTCAACAAACCTTTACAACTTAATGACACACGCCTTAACACCTTTGCTCAAAGATACAACACTCCAAGACTTCAACCAAGGAAACACAAGTTCCTTACAACAAGAGAATCACAATTCTCTTACAAGTGTACAAAACACTAAACACTCAAACAAAACACTCCTTAATGAGTAGATATGAGTAAAAGAAGTAAGCTCAAGATCACAACAACTATGGACAAGACTTTTGGCTCTCAAAAGCTTTATGAAATGAATATAAAATGATAAACAATAGTATGCAAGCTTATAGCAATAGAATGATCAGTTGTTGTGTGTTGTTGTATTTAAAACACTGAAATGAAGCTGTATTTATAGTTGAAAAACTTGGCATTACCGTTGCCTAATTGCCAATTAAGAGTTGCTGATTTTACTCTGTGACAATCGATTGTCAGGAAGCCACAATCGATTGTTTGCCAATCGTTCCAAAAATCAATCCCAGATTTAACGCTTAACAATCGATTGTCCAAGATCAACAATCGATTATTTGTAACGTTCAAAAAATCATTTCCAGATTTTACGTAAAATAATCAATTATACAAAATCAATAATCGATTATTCAGCAACGTTCAAAAAATCTTTTCCAGATTTTATTATCAACAATCGATTGTACAAAATCAACAATCGATTATTCAGCAATGTTCAAAAAATCTTTTCCACATTTTAATATCAACAATCGATTGTACAAAATCAACAACCGATTACCTGACGGTATTTGAAAACTTTACGACAACGGTCAGCTTCACAATCGATTGTGCAATGTTAACAATCGATTATTTATCAGACTTTGAAAATCATTTTAGACACTGCCTCTTGCCAATCGATTGTTTTATACTCACAATCGATTATTTAATAGTTTTGAAAAAGTCTAGAAGTCACTGCCTCAACACAATCGATTGTCATAAGTTCACAATCGATTATTTTGTGACTTTTAAAAATCTGATGGACACTGTCTCTTCACAATCGATTGTCATTAGCTTCACAATCGATTATTCTGAGTTTTGAAAAACTTTGATGTACACTGCCTCATCACAATCGATTGTCATAAGGTTCACAATCGATTGTCATGCAGGTTTGAAAAACCTGATGCTCACTGCCTTAACACAATCGATTGTCATTAGTTCACAATCGATTGTCATGCAGTCTTGGCTTAACATAATCGATTATCATAAGTACATAATCGATTATCTTAGTCCAGATTTTAGAGGCATGTTTAAAAATCATTTTGACTAATGCAAATATGCATGATTTAAGATCATTTAGCATTAAATTAAATATGCATGATTGTAAAAAATAATTTTACGAGAGAAGCCATGTCATGAGTCAAGTTGTCGGATCAAGATCACAATTAAGAACGACTCATTTAAACTATAAAACTTTGTCTTGTGCTTGAATCTCGTTATCCACCAATTGTGCGCTTGTACTTGAACTTCGTCATATATCAATTTGCGCTTGTTTGTCATTCATCAAAACCTACACATTGGAACACATGTTTTAGTATAAAGCCTTGAGAACGTGTTTCCAACAATTTCCCCCTTTTTGATAATGGCAAACTTTAAGCGGGTTATGCAAATTAAACAATTTATAATGACGATTCAAGACAAGTAAAGATATGCAATAAGTATGCGATTAGTTCCCCCTCAATATATGAATTCCCCCTCAATTTAAGCTTATAAATATTGAGAGTGCATACCCGTTATCTTCCCCCTTTTGCCATTAGCAAAAATAATATGAGAAGATGCCAAAGATGTAAATAAAACTTGTTAATTTATTGGAAAGAAAACGTGATTACTTAAAGAGAGTACAATAACTCAAGTAATAGCAGAACAATCGATTATTGATACGAGATAATCGATTATTAGACGACAGAAACCGATTTTTCTGAAGAAGACTTGATTATTGCGCGTCATGCTTTATAATTCCCCCTACCTTTAGGGCGATACCTGCAAAAATTCGTTAGACGTCTCCGACGCTCAAGTTAGAAATCATGTAAGATAAAAAGATGCAATGCATGACTTATATCAACGTGGAGTCAAGAATCCCGAGTTCACTACGAATTCGGAAGAAGGACTCTTTCTCTAAGGGTTTAGTGAAGATGTCGGCCAATTGGTCTTTGGTTTCAACAAATTCGATTTCGACATCGCCCTTGAGAACGTGATCTCTTATAAAATGATGTCTTATTTCAATGTGTTTTGTTCGCGAATGAAGAACGGGGTTCTTCGTCAAGCATATGGCACTAGTATTATCACATTTAAGAGGGATATGATCAAGACTTAGGCCATAGTCCAAGAGTTGTTGTTTCATCCAGAGGATTTGAGCGCAACAACTCCCCGCGGCTACATATTCAGCCTCGGTTGTGGACAACGCAACACTTACTTGTTTCTTGCTAAACCAACAAACGAGAGAGCTACCGAGCAAATGGCAAGTGCCACTAGTGCTCTTGCGGTCCAATTTGCATCCAGCAAAATCGGAGTCGGAATAGCCAACGAGTTGGCATGAAGAACCTTTGGGGTACCATAGACCTACATTTGTAGTACCAACAAGGTACTTCAAAATCCGTTTTACCGCAGTAAGGTGAGACTCCTTCGGACACGATTGATAACGGGCGCATAAGCATACGCTAAACATGATGTCCGGACGACTAGCAGTAAGATAGAGAAGAGAGCCAATCATACCTTGATACTTCTTAGTGTCGACTTCCTTACCTTTCTCATCTTTGTCTAGATGATCGGATGTGCTCATGGGAGTCGCCATTGCTTTTGCATTGTTCATTTCAAATCGTTTCAGCAATTCTTTGCAATATTTGGCTTGGCAAATGAACGTACCTTCTTTCATTTGCTTTACTTGTAATCCCAAAAAGAATGTTAACTCACCCATCATAGACATCTCAAATTCGCTTGTCATTAAATCGGAAAATTCCTTGCATAAGATATTGTTAGTAGCACCAAATATGATATCATCCACATATATTTAAACTAATAAAATATCATTGTTTTTATGCTTAAAAAAAGGGTGGTGTCAACTTTCCCCCTAATGAAATCATTTTTCAATAGAAATTTACTCAATCTTTCATACCAAGCTCGGGGAGCTTGTTTTAAAACCATAGAGACCCTTTTTGAGTTTGAAAACATGATCGGGAGATTTAAAATCTTCAAAACCAGGGGGTTGTTCAACATAAACTTCTTCTTGTATAACACCATTTAGAAAATCACTTTTCACATCCATTTGATATAAATTGAAATTCATAGAAGAGGCAAAAGCGAGCAATAGACGAATAGCTTCTAATCTAGCTACGGCAACATATGTTTCTTCATAGTCAATACCCTCTTCTTGATTATAGCCTTTTGCTACAAGCCTAGCTTTGTTTCTAGTGATTACACCATTTTCATCTAGTTTGTTTCGAAAAACCCATTTCGTACCAATTATGGTATGATTTTTGGGTCTTGGCACCAAATCCTAAACGTCATTCCGTTTGAATTGGTTTAGCTCCTCTTGCATTGCCAAGGTCCAAAATTCATCCCCAATTGCTTCGGAGATGGTTGTTGGTTCAATTTGAGACACAAAAGCAGTATGTCCTAAGGTGTTCTTAAGGGAGTTTCGGGTACTTACCTTTTTCCGACGTCGCCAATTACCTGTTCGAGAGGGTGATCTTTGATTGTCCTCCACTCGTTAGGCGTTTTCGTTTCATTCTCCAATTGTGGCGCTTCCTCCGTTGGTTGTTTTAAAAATTCGTCTTGATTTTCTTTAGGCGTTTCCTCTTGTATTTTGTCTTTCAAGCTATCTAAGATACCTGCAAGATCAAAACCAGTATCCTTTCTCGCCAAGCGAGCATTATTTTCGGCAAACACAACATGAGGGGATTCCTCCACAGTTTCGGTTCTTTTATTAAAGACCCTATATGCTTTGCTACGTGAAGAATAGCCAAAGAAAATTCCCTCATCGGACTTAGCATCAAATTTTCCCAATTGATCTTTGCCATTGTTATGAATAAAACATTTACAACCGAATACTCTAAAATGGGAGATATTTGGTTTCCTTCCCTTGTAGAGTTCATAAGGGGTCTTCATGAGTATTGGCCTTATGACTACTCTATTTAAGATGTAACATGCGGTACTCACGGCATCTGCCCAAAAATGTTTGGGAATCTTAGCCTCTTCGAGCATGGTTCTAGCCATCTCTTCGAGACACCTATTTTTACTTTCCACCACCCCATTTTGTTGTGGTGTACGTGGAGCGGAAAAGGTATGCTCGATACCGAGTTCGTCACAAAAGTCCGCAAAGAGATTGTGATCAAACTCTCCCCCATGATCACTTCTAATTGAAGTGACGGTTGTTTCCTTTTCGTTTTGAACACGCTTAAGAAAGTATTTAAAATTCTGAAAAGCATCACTTTTATTAGCAAGAAATAAAGTCCAAGTAAATCTAGAATAATCATCAACAATCACAAAAGCATAACGATTTCTTCCTAGACTTTCAATGCGAGATGGTCCAAATAAATCCATGTGAAGCAATTGCAATGGTCTAGAAGTTGAAACAATATTTTTGGATTTGAAAGATGCTTTTGTTTGCTTCCCTTTTTTACATGAATCACAAATAGAGTCATCTTCAAATTTTAAATTGGGAAGGCCAATAACTAAGTTTTGAGAAATCAATTTGTTCAAAAGATGCATGTTGATATGTGCTACTCTACGATGCCATAACCAAGTATCATCCTCTTTACTCATAAGACAATCAACATATTCGGGTGAGGAATTAGCAAGGTCAACCATATAAATATTATCCACTCTAAAACCACGAAGGATAATTTTAAAATCACTACGTCTAAACACTAAGCATTCATCCGGATCAAATAGGGCAAGATTTCCCTTGTCACATAATTGACTTATGCTCAAGAGATTATGCTTTAAACCTTTCACAAGTAATATATGCTTAATAGAAGAATGTTCATCCTTACCGACCGATCCGATGCCGATAATCTTTCCTTTATTGTTGTCACCAAAAATAACACTTCCTCCTTCTTTGTGTTCTAGTTGAAGGAATTTGGATTCGTCTCCCGTCATGTGCTTGGAGCATCCACTATCAAGGTACCATAGTACACTTGATCCCTTCAAACATACCTACAAAACAAGTTAATGCGCTTTAGGTACCCATGCCATTTTGGGTCCTTGAGGGTTAGACATATTATAATGATGCGATTGAGTGATATTTCTATGTCGTGTAAAGCATGCAGGGGCAATATGACCAATGCGTCTACAATAATGACAAGTCACGTTGGGGTTATGCATCCTTCTAGGTTCATAGTAACTTGATGGACGAACATGAATTACTCTATTTTCATTATGACTATTGCGTATTTCATGAGAACCATTTCTCCTACTATTAGTTCTAAAATGAGTAGCATTTCTAGAGTAATGGTCATGTTTAGATGTTCTAAGAGGTTCAAAACTCCGTCTAGTGTTTGGCCTAGAACATGCATCATTTCTAGGGTAGTCATTTCTAGGTGGTAAGTCATTTCTAGGTCTTCTAAAATGTTCAACATTTGGTCTAGCATGCATATTTGTTCTAGGATTGCTATTTCTACGATAAGCATTTGTTTTATTAATCCTAGGTTGAGCCTTAGGTGGTTGGGGTTTAGCTTCAACCTTTTCTTTAGGCTCATTCTTAAAACCTATGCCATGCTTGGTTGACTTCAAATTAACAAGGACCTCATTCAAGTTTTTGTGAGAAGAATTAAACTTATCTAAGGTACCTTTAAGTCTATCTACCTCATTTTTGAGATGCATGCAAGAAGAGCAATTTTTAATAGAACTTTCGGGCTTGTCGGCGCTTCTTTTTCCAAAAAACTTGTTTTCCTCTTTCAGCTTCTCATTTTCTAAAACCAGTTTTTCTAACTCCTTTTCTTTCAAAGTAAGCTGTTTTTGAAAATCTTTTTCTTTTAGAGAAGCATTTTCTTTTATGCTCTTGACAGTTTTTGAAGCTTTAATAAATTCAGTATATAGCTCATCAAAAGCAGTTCGCATTTCTTCAAGAGTGATGAAATTTTTAGAAGAGATTTGACATACCTCACCTTGCTTGTCTTCTTGCGCCATAAGACAAAGGTTTGCGGCTTCGTCTTCTTCTTCTTCTTCGCTTGACTCATCTCCGGAGTCTCCTCCACAAGAAATGTATGCACGTTGCTTCTTAAAAGGTTTCTTCTCCTTTTTGATGTTTGGGCAATTTGATTTGATGTGCCCGGTTTCACCGCATTCATGGCACTTTATTTGCTCGCCTTGCTTTTTGCCCTTTCGTTCATACTCCTTTCGCGTGAACTTTTGAAATCTTTTGATAACGAGTCCAAACTCGTTGTCTCCATCCTTATCAACTTGAGGTTGGCTTGTGCTTGCCTTACGCGCTATTCTTTGCCTCCTTTGATTATCAACAAGAGGGTTAAGTATTGTAGATTCATAAGTCTTAAGGTTACCTCTTAATGCGTCGATTGTGACATTTGAGACGCCTATGGATTCTTGAATTGCGTCGGCCTTTGATCGCCATGCCGGAGTGAGACTTCTAAGAATTTTTCGAACAAGTTCTCTATCCGTGAATGTCTTCTTGAGGGCATGTAGGTCATTTACGATTATTGAAAATCGTTCGAACATTTCATCCACCTTTTCACCTTCCTTCATGTGAAATAATTCATAAGCATGGGTTAGGAAATCAATTTTAGCTTCCCTTACCTGGTCCGTACCTTCGTACGTAATTTCCAGCTTGTCCCACATTTCTTTTGCCGTTGTGCAACACGATATTTTCCTGTAATCATCAGCATTTACAGCACAATATAATAAATTAATTGCATTAGCATTATTTTGAACCTTTCGGATATCATCCGCGTCATATTCTTCTTCGGACTTGGGAACCCATTCGTTTTCAACCTTTTTGGTTGGAATTTGATTTCCCTTTGTTATCACCTTCCAGAGATGAAAATTGTTTGCTTGAACGAAGATTTTCATCCTCTGCTTCTAGTACGTATAGTTTGTACCGTTGAATAGTGGTGGTCGGGTGGAGCACTGTCCTTCCTCTATTCCTGCAAAAGAATCACGAGTAGAAGCCATGGAAGTTTCTCTCAAACTGTTAAGTCTTCAGAGAGTTGGGCTCTGATACCAATTGTTAGTTAATACGCTTAACGCTAGAGGGGGGGGGTGAATAGCGTTATAATAAAATTTAGCGTAAACTTGCGGAAATTAAAATTTGCAGGAAATAATTAAGTGCGTTAAATAAACAAAAGGAAAGAACGCACCGATGTATTCTGGTTCACCACAACACGTGGCTAGTCCAGTCCCCGAGAGACTCTCTCGAGATTTTCCACTAACTTGTCAAGCTTACGGGTGCTCAACAAACCTTTACAACTTAAGGACACACGCCTTAACACCTTTGCTCGGAGATACAACACTCCAAGACTTCAACCAAGGAAACACAAGTTCCTTACAACAAGAGAATCACAATTCTCTTACAAGTGTACAAAACACTAAACACTCAAACAAAACACTCCTTAATGAGTAGATATGAGTAAAAGAAGTAAGCTCAAGATCACAACAACTATGGACAAGACTTTTGGCTCTCAAAAGCTTTATGAAATGAATATAAAATGATAAACAATAGTATGCAAGCTTATAGCAATAAAATGATCAGTTGTTGTGTGTTGTTGTATTTAAAACACTGAAATGAAGCTGTATTTATAGTTGAAAAACTTGGCATTACCGTTGCCTAATTGCCAATTAAGAGTTGTTGATTTTACTCTGTGACAATCGATTGTCAGAAAGCCATAATCGATTGTTTGCCAATCGTTCCAAAAATTAATCCCAGATTTTACGCTTAACAATCGATTGTCCAAGATCAACAATCGATTATTAGTAACGTTCAGAAAATCATTTCCAGATTTTACGTAAAACAATCGATTATACCAAATCAATAATCGATTATTCAGCAACGTTAAAAAAATCTTTTCTAGATTTTAATATCAACAATCGATTGTACAAAATGAACAATCGATTATTCAGCAACGTTCAAAAAATCTTTTCCAGATTTTAATATCAACAATCGATTGTACAAAATCAACAATCGATTACCTGACGGTATTTGAAAACTTTACGACAACGATCAGCTTCACAATCTATTGTGCAATGTTAACAATCGATTATTTATCAGATTTTGAAAATTATTTTAGACACTGCCTCTTGCCAATCGATTGTTTTATACTCACAATCGATTATTTAATAGTTTTGAAAATGTCTGGAAGTCACTGCCTCAACACAATCGATTGTCATATGTGCACAATCGATTATTTTGTGACTTTTAAAAATCTGATGGACACTGTCTATTCACAATCGATTGTCATTAGCTTCACAATCGATTATTCTGAGTTTTGAAAACTTTGATGTACACTGCCTCATCACAATCGATTGTCATAAGGTTCACAATCGATTGTCATGCAGGTTTGAAAAACCTGATGCTCACTGCCTTAACACAATCGATTGTCATTAGTTCACAATCGATTGTCATGCAGTCTTGGCTTAACATAATCGATTATCATAAGTACATTATCGATTATCTTAGTCCAGATTTTAGAGGCATGTTTAAAAATCATTTTGACTAATGAAAATATGCATGATTTAAGATCATTTAGCATTAAATTAAATATGCATGATTTTGTAAAAAATAATTTTACGAGAGAAGCCATGTCATGAGTCAAGTTGTCGGATCAAGATCACAATTAAGAACGACTCATTTAAACTATAAAACTTTGTCTTGTGCTTGAATCTCGTTATCCACCAATTGTGCGCTTGTACTTGAACTTCGTCATATATCAATTTGCGCTTGTTTGTCATTCATCAAAACCTACACATAGGAACACACGTTTTAGTATAAAGCCTTGAGAACGTGTTTCCAACAATTAAAATCTGGAAAAAATTTTTTGAACGTTGCTGAGTAATCGATTGTTGATTTTATACAATCGATTGTTGAAATTAAAATCTGGAAAAGATTTTTTGAACATTGCTGAATAATTGATTATTGATTCTGTATAATCGATTGTTTTACGTAAAATCTGGAAATGATTTTTTGAACGTTGCCAATAATTGATTGTTGATCTTGGATAATCGATTGTTTAGCGTAAATTCTGGGATTGAGTTCTGGAACGATTGGCAAACAATCGATTGTAGCTTCTTGACAATCGATTGTCACACAGTAAAATCAGCAACTCTTAATTGGCAATTAGGCAACGGTAATGCCAAGTTTTTCAACTATAAATACAGCTTCATTTCAGTGTTTTAAACACAACAACACACAACAACTGATCATTCTATTGCTATAAGCTTGCATACTATTGTTTGTCATTTTATATTCATTTCATAAAGCTTTTGAGAGCCAAAGTCTTGTCCATAGTTGTTGTGATCTTGAGCTTACTTCTTTTACTCATATCTACTCATTAAGGAGCGCTTTGTTTGAGTTTAGTGTTTTGTACACTTGTAAGAGAATTGTGATTCTCTTGTTGTAAGGAACTTGTGTTTCCTTTGTTGAAGTCTTGGAGTGTTGTATCTCCGAGCAAAGGTGTTAAGGCTTCTGTCCTTAAGTTGTAAAGGTTGGTTAGGCACCCGTAAGCTTAACAGTGAAGTCTTGGAGTGTTGTATCTCCAAGCAAAGGTGTTAAGGCTTGTGTCCTTAAGCTCTAAAGGTTTGTTGAGCACCCGTAAGCTTGACAAGTTAGTGGAAAATCTCGAGAGAGTCTCTCGGGTACTGGACTAGCCACGTGTTGTGGTGAACCAGAATACATCGGTGCGTACTTTATTATTTATCGCACTTATTTACTTCCTGCAATTTTTTAATTTCGCAAAGTTTACGCTAATTTTTATTATAACGCTATTCACCCCCCCTCTAGCGTTAAGCGTATTATCTAACAATTGGTATCAGAGCCCAACTCTCTGAAGACTTAACAGTTTGAGAGAACCAACCATGGCTTCTACTCGTGACTCTTTTGCAGGAATTGATGAAGGACAATGCTCCACACGACTACCTCTATTCAACGGTACAAACTATACATATTGGAAGGAGAGGATGAAAATCTTCGTTCAAGCAAACAATTTTCTTCTTTGGAAAGTGATAACAAAGGGAAATCAAATTCCAACCAAAAAGGTTGAAAACGAATGGGTTCCCAAGTCCGAAGAAGAATATGACGCGGATGATATCCGAAAGGTGCAAAATAATGCTAATGCAATTAATTTACTATATTGTGCTGTAAATGCTGACTATTACAGGAAAATATCGTGTTGCACAACGGCGAAGGGAATGTGGGACAAGCTGGAAATTACGTACGCAGGTACGGACCAGGTAAGGGAAGCCAAAATTGATTTCCTAACCCATGCTTATGAATTATTTCACATGAAGGAAGGTGAAAAGGTGGATGAAATGTTTGAACGATTTTCAATAATCGTAAATGATCTACATGCTCTCAAGAAGAGATTCACGGATAGAGAACTTGTTCGAAAAATTCTTAGAAGTCTCACTCCGGCATGGCGATCAAAGGCCGACGCAATCCAAGAATCCATTGGCGTCTCAAATGTCACCATCGACGCATTAAGAGGTAACCTTAAGACATATGAGTCTACTATACTTAACCCTCTTGTTGATGATCAAAGGAGGCAAAGAATAGCGCTTAAGGCAAGCACAAGCCAACCTCAAGTTGATGAGGACGGAGAAAACGAGTTTGGACTCGTTATCAAAAGATTTCAAAAGTTCATGCGAAAGGAGTATGAACTAAAGGGCAAAAAGCAAGGCGAGCAAATAAAGTGCTATGAATGCGGTGAAACCGGGCACGTCAAATCAAATTGCCCAAACATCAAAAAGTAGAAGAAACCTTTTAAGAAGCAACGTGCATACATTTCTTGGGGAGGAGACTCCGGAGATGAGTCAAGCGAAGAAGAAGAAGACGAAGCCGCAAACCTTTGTCTTATGGCGCAAGAAGACAAGCAAGATGAGGTATGTCAAATCTCTTCTAAAAACTTCTTTACTCTTGAAGAAATGCGATCTGATTTAGATGAGCTATATATAGTGAATTTATTAAGGCTTCAAAAACTGTTCAAGAGCATAAAAGAAAATGCCTCTCTAAAAGAAAAAGATTTTTAAAAACAACTTTCTTTGAAAGAAAAGGATTTAGAAAAACTGGTTTTAGAAAATGAGAAGCTGAAAGAGGAAAACAAGTTTTTCGGAAAAAGAAGCGCCGACAAGCCCGAAAGTTCTATTAAAAATTGTTCTTCTTGCATGCATCTCGAAAATGAGGTAGATAGACTTAAAGGTACCTTAGATAAGTTTAATTCTTCCCACAAAAATTTGAATAAGGTCCTTGTTAATTTGAAATCAACCAAGCATGGCATAGGCTTTAAGAATGAGCCTAAAGAAAAGGTTGACGCCAAACCCCAACCACCTAAGGCTCAACCTAGGATTAATAAAACAAATGCTTATCGTAGAAATAGCAATCCTAGAACAAATATGCATGCTAGACCAAATGTTGAACATTTGAGAAGACCTAGAAATGACTACCCTAGAAATGATGCATATTCTAGGACAAACACTAGAAGGAGTTTTGAACCTTTTAGAACATCTAGACATGACCATTACTCTAGAAATGCTGCTCATTTTAGAACTAATAGTAGGAGAAATGGTTCTCATGAAATGCGCAATAGTCATAATGAAAATAGAGTAATTCATTTTCGTCCATCAAGTTATTATGAACCTAGAAGGATGCATAACCCCAACGTGACTTGTCATTATTGTAGACGCATTGGTCATATTGCTCCTGCATGCTTTACACGACATAGAAATATCACTCAATCGCATCATTATAATATGCCTAACCCTCAAGGACCCAAAATGGCATGGGTACCTAAAACACATTAATTTGTTTTGTAGGTATGTTTGAAGGGATCAAGTGTACTATGGTACCTTGATAGTGGATGCTCCAAGCACATGACGGGAGACGAATCCAAATTCCTTCAACTAGAACACAAAGAAGGAGGAAGTGTTATTTTTGGTGACAACAATAAAGGAAAGATTATCGGCATCGGATCGGTCGGTAAGGATGAAAATTCTTCTATTAAGCATATATTACTTGTTAAAGGTTTAAAGCATAATCTCTTGAGCATAAGTCAATTATGTGACAAGGGAAATCTTTCCTTATTTGATTCGGATGAATGCTTAGTATTTAGACGTAGTGATTTCAAAATTATCCTTCGTGGTTTTAGAGTGGATAATATTTACATGATTGATCTTGCTAATTCCTCACCCGAATATGTGGATTGCCTTATGAGCAAAGAGGATGATACTTGACTATGGCATCGTAGAGTAGCACATACAAACATGCATCTTTTGAACAAATTGATTTCACAAAATTTAGTTGTTGGTCTTCCAAATTTGAAATTTGAAAACGACTCTATTTGTGATTCTTGTCAAAAAGGGAAGCAAACAAAAGCATATTTCAAATCGAAAAATATTGTTTCAATTACTAGACCATTGCAATTGCTTCACATGGATTTATTTGGACCATCTCGCATTGAAAGTCTAGGAAGAAATCGTTATGCTTTTGTGATTGTTGATGATTATTCTAGATTTACTTGGACTTTATTTCTTGCCAATAAAAGTGATGCTTTTCAGAATTTTAAATATTTTCTTAAGCGTGTTCAAAACGAGAAGGAAACAACCGTCACTTCAATTAGAAGTGATCATGGGGGAGAGTTTGATCACAATCTCTTTGCAGACTTTTGTGACGAACTCGGTATCGAGCATACCTTTTCCGCTCCACGTGCACCACAACAAAATGGGGTGGTGGAAAGGAAAAATAGTTGTCTCGAAGAGATGGCTAGAACCATGCTCGAAGAGGCCAAGATTCCCAAACATTTTTGGGCGGATGCCGTGAGTACCGCATGCTACGTCTTAAATAGAGTAGTCATAAGGCCTATACTCATGAAAACTCCCTATGAACTCTATAAGGGAAGGAAACCAAATATCTCCCATCTTAGAGTATTCGGTTGTAAATGTTTTATTCATAACAATGGCAAAGATCAATTGGAAAAATTTGATGCTAAGTCCGATGAGGGAATTTTCATTGGTTATTCTTCACGTAGCAAAGCATAATAAAAGAACCAAAACTGTGGAGGAATCCCCTCATGTTGTATTTGCTGAAAATAATGCTCGCTTGGCGAGAAAGGATTCCGGTTTTGATCTTGCAGGTATTTTAGATAGCTTGAAAGACAAAATACAAGAGGAAACTCCTAAGGAAAATCAAGATGTATTTTTGAAACAACCAACGGAGGAAGCGCCACAATTGGAAAATGAAACGAAAACGCCTAAGGAGTGGAGGACAATCAAAGATCACCCTCTCGAACAGGTAATTGGCGACGTCGGAGAAAAGGTAAGTACCCGAAACTCCCTTAAGAACACCATAGGACAAACTGCTTTTGTGTCTCAAATTGAACCAACAACCATCTCCGAAGCAATTGGGGATGAATTTTGGACCTTGGCAATGCAAGAGGAGCTTAACCAATTCAAACGGAATGACGTTTGGGATTTGGTGCCAAGACCCGAAAATCATACCATAATTGGTACGAAATGGATTTTTTCGAAACAAACTAGATGAATATGGTGTAATCACTAGAAACAAAGCTAGGCTTGTAGCAAAAGGCTATAATCAAGAAGAGGGTATTGACTATGAAGAAACATATGCTCCCGTAGCTAGATTAGAAGCTATTCGTCTATTGCTCGCTTTTGCCTCTTCTATGAATTTCAATTTATATCAAATGGATGTGAAAAGTGCTTTTCTAAATGGTGTTATACAAGAAGAAGTTTATGTTGAACAACCCCCCGGTTTTGAAGATTTTAAATCTCCCGATCATGTTTTCAAACTCAAAAAGGCTCTCTATGGTTTAAAACAAGCTCCCCGAGCTTGGTATGAAAGATTGAGTAAATTTCTATTGGAAAATGATTTCATTAGGGGGAAAGTTGACACCACCCTTTTTGTTAAGCATAAAAACAATGATATTTTATTAGTTCAAATATATGTGGATGATATCATATTTGGTGCTACTAACAATGTCTTATGCAAGGAATTTTCTGATTTTATGACAAGCGAATTTGACATGTCTATGATGGGTGAGTTAACATTCTTTTTGGGATTACAAGTAAAGCAAATGAAATAAGGTACGTTCATTTTCCAAGCCAAATATTGCAAAGAATTGCTGAAACGATTTGACATGAACAATGCAAAAGCAATGGCGACTCCCATGAGCACATCCGAGGCTGAATATGTAGCCGCGAGGAGTTGTTGCGCTCAAATCCTATGGATGAAACAACAACTCTTGGACTATGGCCTAAGTCTTGATCATATCCCTCTTAGATGTGATAATACTAGTGCCATATGCTTGACGAAGAACCCCGTTCTTCATTCGCGAACAAAACACATTGAAATTAGACATCACTTTATAAGAGATCACGTTCTCAAGGGGGATGTTGAAATCGAATTTGTTGAAACCAAAGATCAATTGGCCGACATCTTTACAAAGCCCTTAGAGAAAGAGTCCTTCCGAATTCGTAGTGAACTCGGGATACTTGACTTCACGTTGATCTAAGTCATGCATTGCATCTTTTTATCTTACATGATTTCTAACTTGAGCGTCGGAGACGTCTAACGAATTTTTGCAGGTATCGCCCTAAAGGTAGGGGGAATTATAAAGCATGACGCGCAATAATCAAGTCTTCTTCAGAAAAATCGGTTTCTGTCGTCTAATAATCAATTATCTCGTATCAATAATCGATTGTACTTCTATTACTTGAGTTATTGTGCTCTCTTTATGTAATCACGTTTTTTTCCAATAAATAAACAAGTTTTATTTACATCTTTGGCATCTTCTTATATTATTTTTGCTAATGGCAAAAGGAGAAGATAACGGGTATGCACTCTCAATATTTATACGCTTAAATTGAGGGGGAATTCATATATTGAGGGGGAACTAATCGCATACTTATTGCATATCTTTACTTGTCTTGAATCGTCATTATAAATTGTTTAAGTTGCATATCCCGCTTAAAGTTTGCCATTATTAGAAAGGGGGAAATTGTTGGGAACACGTTCTCAAGCGCAAATTGATATATGACGAAGTTCAAGTACAAGCGCACAATTGGTGGATAACGATATTCAAGCACAAGACAAAGTTTTATAGTTTAAATGAGTCGTTCTTAATTGTGATCTTGATCCGACAACTTGACTCATGACATGGCTTCTCTCGTAAAATTATTTTTTACAAAATCATGCATATTTAATTTAATGCTAAATGATCTTAAATCATGCATATTTTCATTAGTCAAAATGATTTTTAAACATGCCTCAAAAATGTGGACTAAGATAATCGATTATGTACTTATGATAATCGATTACGTTAAGCCAAGACTGCATGACAATCGATTGTGAAGTTAATGACAATCGATTGTGTTAAGGCAGTGAGCATCAGGTTTTTCAAACCTGTATGACAATCGATTGTGAACCTTATGACAATCGATTGTGATGAGGCATTGTACATCAAAGTTTTTCAAAACTCAGAATAATCGATTGTGAAGCTAATGACAATCGATTGTGAAGAGACAGTGTCCATCAGATTTTTAAAAGTCACAAAATAATCGATTGTGAACATATGACAATCGATTGTGTTGAGGCAGTGTCTTCCATACTTTTTCAAAGTTATTAAATAATCGATTGTGAGTATATAACAATCGATTGTCACGAGGCAGTGTCTAAAATGATTTTCAAAGTCTGATAAACAATCGATTATTAACATTGCACAATCGATTGTGAAGCTGGCCGTTGTCGTAATATTTTCAAATACCGTCAGGTAATCGATTGTTGATTTTCTACAATCGATTGTTGAAATTAATATCTGGAAAAGATTTTTTGAACGTTGCTGAGTAATCGATTGTTGATTTTATACAATCGATTGTTGAAATTAAAATCTGGAAAAGATTTTTTGAACGATGCTGAATAATCGATTATTAATTCGGTATAATCGATTGTTTTACGTAAAATCTGGAAATGATTTTTTGAACGTTGCCAATAATCGATTGTTGATCTTGGATAATCGATTGTTAAGCGTAAAATCTGGGATTGAGTTCTGGAACGATTGGCAAACAATCGATTGTAGCTTCTTGACAATCGATTGTCACACAGTAAAATCAGCAACTCTTAATTGGCAATTAGGCAACGGTAATGCCAAGTTTTTCAACTATAAATACAGCTTCATTTCAGTGTTTTAAACACAACAACACACAACAACTGATCATTCTATTGCTATAAGCTTGCATACTATTGTTTATCATTATATATTCATTTCATAAAGCTTTTGAGAGCCAAAGTCTTGTCCGTAGTTGTTGTGATCTTGAGCTTACTTCTTTTACTCATATCTACTCATTAAGGAGTGCTTTGTTTGAGTGTTTAGTGTTTTGTACACTTGTAAGAGAATTGTGATTCTCTTGTTGTAAGGAACTTGTGTTTCCTTGGTTGAAGTCTTAGAGTGTTGTATCTCCGAGCAAAGGTGTTAAGGCTTGTGTCCTTAAGTTGTAAAGGTTGGTTAGGCACCCGTAAGCTTAACAGTGAAGTCTTGGAGTGTTGTATCTCTGAGCAAAGGTGTTAAGGCTTGTGTCCTTAAGCTCTAAAGGTTTGTTGAGCACCCGTAAGCTTGACAAGTTAGTGGAAAATCTTGAGAGAGTCTCTCGGGGACTGGACTAGCCACGTGTTGTGGTGAACCAGAATACATCGGTGCGTACTTTATTATTTATCGCACTTATTTACTTCCTGCAATTTTTTAATTCCGCAAAGTTTACGCTAATTTTTATTATAACGCTATTCACCCGCCCTCTAGCGTTAAGCGTATTATCTAACAGTTTTAACCTGGGGTTGTGTTCTAAACATGGCATACCCGAGCGTACAGCTCGAGTCGAGGTGGGGGTAACGTACTTGGAGCACGCAAGTCTACCCGACCTTGTTGCTAACCCAAGCCTCGTTCTATTTGGTATGACTTCTAACAAAAAGTGGTCCACGCGTGCATGTGCACCATATTGCCTGCTCCTAAGCTGGCTCAACTATTCTTAGGGGGGAGGAGTCTCAATATCTGCAATGCTGGATGGGCCTTCCTGAACCGGAGCCAGTGCTATCACTACTCCCTCAGTGTTGTGGAGCTTTTTTTCTTTCTTGGCCTCTCCTCCTCCTGTGGCTGCACATTTGATGGCTCCATGGATGGCTCGGTAAACAATAAGCCAATTTGTAGCTGATCTGCTACCAACTTGTCTACCGATACCTGCAACTTTGCCACAAACTCCTTGGAGGCCTTCGTCTTTCTCTACTTCCTGTGCTCCTTGGCCAAATCTTTGAGATCTTTGCTATGCTCCGCGACTGCCTTAGACAAATTTTCCTGCTCCGCTATCATCTTTTCTTGGTTGGCCAGGATCTTCTTCAAAGTCTCATCAATGGATGTAGGTACCTCAATAGTCATCGGAGCTCTCTCTACTTGTAATTCAGTGGTCTGTGTGGACAACTTGGATGTTGCCTGCGACATCCATTTGTTCAAACTAGTAAGTGTGTGCATGAGCTGGTTGGTACTGAATCTGTGAGTCTTTGACACTAGAATCACCGGGTCATTTGTGACAGTAGGAGGAGCTGTGGATGGGCCTGGATGTAGTGTCTCAGTAGTGGGCTTCTCAATGACAGCTGGATCTTCAGACTGCCCAGCTGCGGAGAAAGTTGAGGCTTGACTCTTCTTGGAGCCCTTAGAGTTGTCTGGACCGTTTTGATCATACCAAGAATACGGGCTCACCGGAGCCACATGATGTCATACTTCTTCTTCTTCACTTTCATCTCCAGGAAGTATAGGTCAATGTGTTGGGGAAGGGGTAGTTAGTCTTTATCTCGTTCCCCACACAGGAGATCACCCGAGAATTGATGTTGCTGAATATTAACGGAAAACCCTCCATGATAAAGGCAACAAGAACATCACAATCAATAGGAACAGAGTGATCATGTGTGGTCGGGTCTAGCCAATTGCACATGAAGGTCAACCACCCTTTGGCTTTGGCTTCAAAATTGAGGGTGTTTCAGTATATTTTCTCCTGTGCCTTTAACCACACAAGAACTGTACCTGGAGCAGCTAGAATCCCAGCTAACCACGGGCTAACTTCTTCTTTCATTGCAAGCTTCTCCAAGTGCTGAGATCGTCTTCTTCCCCAAACCCCAGAAAGTTATTCAAGGATTGCCCGTCAAAAACTATCGTCCTTTCCCTCACCTTTGTCATTTTTTATCCCAAACCACATGGTGAACGTTGCTGTAAAATTCTTTTATCATGTGTTTGTTTGCATTGTAACCCTTTTTCTTAAAGAACCCCCAACCCGCTCTCGTACGGAATTAAGCTTGTACGTGATGGTTGTGAGGGAGCAAGACGGCATCAATGAATTGCCGCTCCGGAATAATCTTCCTCTTTGTCTACCACTCTCTATACCGTTGGAAAACAACCCCACTGATAAATATATCCTCCCAAGCCTTCGGCTTCTTTTTTCTATCTATCCCCCCAAACTTAGGTTCTCCTCCCTCGGCATACCCCGCACTTTCCCATGATATTGAAGTTGTGGGAGAAGTAGAGTATTGGCCCTGCTCTTTGTCATCGGTCATGAACTCATCAGATGAGCTCGAGACATAATTAACTGGCTTTTTGGAAGTGGCCATGGATACATCCTCCGGAGAAGAGGCCTCAGGTACGAGGACCTTAATTTACACATGGTCGGGGATGGACTCTGAAGTGATGTCCTGGGAGGGTTCGTACTTACCCCCAGTTGAATGAGAAGCTGCCCTGTTGGCTGCCGGAATGATCTTTCTCTGCTTTTTTAGTGTCTCCTTATCTTTGGGAGTGAGATTCACTATTCTTCGTACAGTTTTCCCTCGGGAGGCACCACCCCTCCTAGGTTGTTTGTCCGAGCCCCACATTATATTTGTTTACCACCCCGTTTCTGCACCATTGTTGCAAAGCATAAACGTCTGAGGTTGTTAGTAGAAGCACAAAATGAGAAACAGAATGTTATATCATCAAATAAAAATTGCAAGATTTATGTTGCAGACAGGGGTCACGCGAACCGCACAAAAACATCACGCGGTCCGCAAAGGCCAAATTGTTCACAGACAGTTCTCAGGTAGAACCTATGCAGACCATAATGTTTTGGATTGCGGCACATAGGATGGACACAGACTGCCCAGAAATGGATGCAGTCCGCATAGGTTTAACATCAAAATTCACCTTCTCTAAACTCTCGCAATGCGGTCCGCACTTATTCTGACTGCGGCCGCACAGCTACAGTGACGCGGACAGCATAAAAGTGGATGCAGTCTGCACAGGGAAAACTCAAAAAATTCTAACTCTTCGAACATCTGGCCACGTGGTCCGCACTTATTTGGACCATGGCCGCATTGGGTTCACACGGACCGCACAAAAGTCGACGGGGTCCGCATAGATCAAATTTCCAAAACGCACCCTCTCTGCACTTCTGGGCACGCGGTCATCACTTATTTAGACCATGGCCGTATCAAACTCATGCGGACCGCACAGAAGTAGTCACGCGGACGCGATGAGAGAGTGTTAACATTGTCTATCAAAACACACACGGACTGCACAAGAAAGTTGTCGGCCGCTTAGGGAAAATTAACTAGCAGGCAACATACATTCATTTTAGTTCAAAATTCAATATTAAAGAGCCTAAGTGTCCCTACACAGTTATTATCAGAAGATTATATGCCCATTGTTCAACAAAATTACCCAAATCCTAATCTAATCAGTCGACTAAGAAGAAGAAGAAAGAAAATAAGAAGTTACACTAGTGGGATATTATGAAAATATTAAAACTTTACCTAAGAATTAATTAGATGATGAAGTGCTACTAGTTAATTGATGAGAGTGATGATTAGTGCACAAATTGAGCGTATGAACAGTAAAAGAATGAGTTCTGGCAAAATTTGCAAAAAAGGGTAAAATGGGGCCTTAGGTGTCTGTTTATTGACAACCGTGGGGCCCAATTCTCACCTACCTGCGCGGCCGCACAAAAATGCCACGCGGACCGTGCAGGATTTTCCCTTCAGGTCATGCACACAGCCCACGTGGACCGCACTGATTTGACATGCGGCCGCGTGGGAAAATTCAAAGGCTTGGCGAATTTGGCCATTCTCATGCGGATCATACTGTTTTGGACCGCGGCCGCGTGGGAATTTAATCAGACAAGTGGCCATTTATGATTCTTCCTACGCGGACCGCACAAAAATGCCATGCGGTCGTGTAGGGTCTTCTGAGTTAACACCTTCAATTTATCAAGCCCACATAGACCGCCCCGTTTTGGGGTGCGGCCTCATGGGCAGTGTTCAGAGACTGTTCATTTCTTACATTTTACCCTACAGTGGTTCAACTATATCCCTGCAACAGTTCATAAACTATTAGTTCAAAAATCCTATTCAACGGTAGAAAAGTGAAGAAAAACAAAAGACATGGGCTGCCTCCCATGAAGCGCCTGATTTAATTACGCGGCACGACGCATGTTACCATTATTCTTCTTCAAATTAAGAAACGCCACCACGTGGCTCTCATCAAGTTCTGCAAGAAGTGACAAAATGCATGCCCAGCAAGTTTGGGAATCACCCAGTCAATTAACGGCAATGGATAATAAGCATTGTGCGGCACTTTGTTTAGAATACCATAGTACATTGACAACTTCCAACATGTGTCGGGTCCGGTGAGGTCAACCATCTCATCGAGAGTAGGTATCCTTTCCTTCTTATCTGCGGGTAGTCTCCCTTGGAGCCCCAAAATAAATGGTGCTTCAACAACCCCTAAGATAGCATCGGGCTCAACCATGGTTAGACATATGTGTTGATCAATTTGTTTTATCTCACACACCAAAGAATCTACTTTACTTGGCTTCTCTAGGGGCTCTCCATTTGATCAAGATCCAACGATCTCTTAGTGGACTTACACAATCCATTGCATGCAAAGCATCTATGCACATCACCCTACTTGAGTCATCATTCATCTCACGATCTAGTGGTGCAGACGCAAGTAGATCTTCAACATCAATCATGGTGCTTGTTTTCACCATTAGCACCGCAGTGACTATGTCAACAAAAGAGCGCACCTCAGTACTGTTAGGCTGCTTCATAGACTTGCACACCGGAAACACCACCTTTTCATCACCAACACGGAAGGTTAACTCTCCTGCCTCTACATCAACCAAGGCTTTCCATGTGGCTAGGAAAGGCCTTCCAAGAATAATAGGCACCTCAAAATCTGCCTCAGAATCAAGTATCACGATGTCGGCCGGCCAGATGAATTTATCAACACGCATAAGGACGTCATCAACTATACCCAAAGGTCTTTTCATTGACCGGTCTGCCATCGAAAGTTGCATTGAAGTAGGATGTGGTAGCCCTATACCTAAGGTCTTAAAGATAGAATACGGCATCAAGTTTATGCTTGCCCCTTGGTCGTAAAGAGCTTTGGCAAAGTCTGCACTTCCAATAGTACACGGGATGGTGAAAGCTCCCGGATCCTTAAGTTTTGGAGCCATTGAATGCATTATAGAACTCACTTGATGCGTCATTAGTATTTTTTCACATTTCATGGATCTCTTCTTCGTGACCAATTCTTTCATAAACTTAGTGTACCCTGGCATCTGCTCAAGTGCCTCAACCAAGGACACGTTAATGGTAAGACTCTTCATCATGTCTATAAACTTTTTGAATTGATGATCACTCTTGTGCTTTTCCAATCTTTGAGGGTATGGCGGGGGAGGCCTAGGCAAGGGTGTTTTAGCTTTTGGCACTACAGATTCGGGTATATCAATCACATGTTCCCTAGACGAATCAACGACTTCTTGCATCTCTTCCTCACCTTCGTCATCTATGTCAATCCGCACATCATTTTTTATATATTGATCCATTCCTTGAGTAAAATTCGTCGGCACATTATTATCATGCAACTCAACATCCATATCTACAACACGCTTTCCTCTTGAGGCCTGCGCATCATCTATTCTTCCGCTCCTTCTTGTAACTGTCATCACTTGGTTTGTGTTTCCGCCCTTAGGATTTACTAATGTATCACTTGGTAGGGCACCCTTATGGCGAGTGCTCAAAGCTTGAGAAAGTTGTCCGAGTTGTACTTCCAAGGTTCAGATGGATGTATTATGAGTTGCCAATTGAGCATCGGAATCTTGATTCTTTTTCAACATGTGCTCAAACATATTTTCAATTATACCAAAATCTTAACCCAAAGAACTCGAACCTTGAGATTGGAATGGGGGTGGGTTTTTCGATTATTGGTACATCGGGGGACTTTGAAAGCCTTGCCCTCGATTGCCTTGATTACCACCTTGATTATTGTTCCACCTACCATTGTTGTTTCTGTTCCAATGATTGTTGTTTCCGCCCCAATTGTCTTGATTGCCTTAATTACCCCAATTATTGTTGCAATTTCCACTATTTTGTTGTTCCCCCAATTGCCTTGGGAACGATATTGTTGATTCCCTTGATTTCATCTGTTACCTTGGTAGTTATTTACATATTGAACCTCTTCACTTTGGTCATATTCATTCGAATAACCACCATTCCCATCATCAAAGTTGTCAAAATTTTCCGGAGGTTGTTGTTGCCCTTTTGCCTTCTTTTCATCATACTCACTCCCTCCATAGCATTGACTTGACGCTGATTTTAAACTTGTTGAAGTTGAGCCTTAGCCAACTGGTTCATTGTTGTTGTGAGTTCAGCGATGGCTTGTCCGTGATAATGAACCTCCTGATGCAAGTGTATAACATTCGAATCACCTTGAGGAAAACTAGCCCGGCTTTTCCATGCCAGATGAGCATCGGCCATTTCATCAAGAACATCACAATCTTCGTTATATGGAAGCTTCATAAAATTACCATCGGATAACTGATTCACAATGCACTGGTTTGCTGTGTTTATACCCTGATAGAACGTCTGTTGGATCATCACATCATTCATATCGTTGTTGGGGCATTCTTTCACCAGTTTCAAAAAATTCTCCCATATTTCATGTAAAGGCTCCGTCGGCTCTTGCTTGAAAGCTAGGATCTCATCTCTAAGAGCCACCATATAACAAGGCAAGACGAACTTAGCAATGAATTTATCCGCCAATTCATCCCAAGTAGTGATGGAATGATTTGGCAATCTCTCCAACCAATCCAATGCCTTCCCCCGAAGTTATATGGGGAAAATCCTTAGCCTCAGTGCATCTTCTGAAACATTTGTCTGCTTGCTACCCCAACAAGTATCTACAAACCCTTTCAAATGCTTGTAGGCGTTTTGGTCCGAAGCGCCTGTGAAATACCCTCGTTGTTCGAGCAAAGTGAGCATGACATTGGTGATTTGGAAGTTCCCCGCCGGGATTCAGGGAGGAACTATTGCACTAGTGTACCCTTGATTCGGTAGAACTCGTGGAGCAACTCTTGGTGGAGGTGGAGAAGGGTCTAGTATGTTGTCATTAGCATTACCATTAGCATTTCTACCCCTCCTTTGTGCTTGGGGTAAAATCTCATCTTGTTCCACATCTTCCACCTCTTCCATTCCAACATTAGTAGGATCATTTGCATTTAAAGCCATTGGTACCTGAGTTAAATAAATAAACAAAATAAGTAAAAAGAAGGAAAGAGAAGCAAAAACACAAAACTAGCCAACAAATAGTCAAACACGATAAAGCTCCCCGGCAAAGGCGCCAAAAAGTGATCGATGCGGACTCAATCCTAAGAAAGAGTGGGCGCGATTACTAATAACCCAATAGTGTATCGGGGTCGATAATTCCTCATAGTTCTTCAAATTGGAGTTGATGTATTTGCCAGCTTAGAGATGCGTGTTGGCTTCTAATTGATCTTCTATTATTTTTGGTTTTTCTTTTGTAAACAACTACATTTATCACTACTATTGTAAACTAAATTATGCTAAGCTATGATGCTAGATTTATGCAATAAGAGAAAGGCACTAGGGTCATGACTCTCACCTAGGTGGCTAATTAACGGGTATAAAATTCTAACTCAAAGATGATAATTATTGGGAATACGAATAAACGTTGCTCTTTAACACTCACTCTCATACCTCTAGGTAGATAGAATGATTTTGACCAATTGACTCTCGCGAGACCAATTGGGTAGGCTAATTTTCCCAAGCAACTTAAGGTTCAAGTAGGGTGATTACACTATCAAGGTTTAACCGGTTACTTGGGACTACCATTCTCATGGGGGCATCCCAAATCCTTGTTCGGTTGAATGTGAGGTCATAGACTCTCTTTTTCAAGAAGAGTCAAAACACACTAAGCTTGACTTAGTGTTTGCAACCACCAAATCTAAGTAAAATCATACAAACAACCAAAATACCAAACACCCATTACCATCCAAGAATTAATCAACAACACCCATTAATTACCCACACTACGGTTGAGCAAAAACCCTAGCTAATGGGTTTAGCTAGACATGGAACAAGCAGAAAGAAGAAGAAATACTAGAAGAAATTAACATAATCATCAATTACGAGATTAATCTACTTGAATCCACTCTAATTACAAGAGAAAATTTCCTAAAGTAGGCTAATATCAAGAGGCACGAGCTCAGCTGCTACAGAGAATGATAAAACTTAAATTCAAAACGTAAAGTGTTCTATTTATACTACACAGGAAATATTGGATAAAAATGCTCCTTAGGGTCTATTGTGGATCGCATAGAAATATCATGCGTCCGCATAGGGCTTGTCGTCTTCAGATCTAGCTTCTGGACTTGAGGATGCAGACCACATAGGAATGACATGCGGCTGCATAGGTCATGTTATGCAGACTGGATGGAAAGGGCACACGGCCGCACAGCTTCAGTGATGCGAACCGCATGGAAATGGCATGCGGCCGCACAGGAGGTTTTCCCAATTTGATGGTTCTTTGAAATTCTCCCATGCGGACCGCACCGTTTTGGTGTGCGGCCGCGTGGGCCTGTTTCCTTGAGTTTCTGAATATCTATCCTCTTGTCAGTGCGGACTGCATACAAATGGGTGCAGACCGCATGGGATCACCTCTATTTTGGTCACTCTCTGAACTCCTATACGTCCGCGTGACAAAATAGGGCGGTCCGCGCAGGTCATTCTTGAATTGGCTTCTTGCACAACTAATATGTGCGGCCGCACAACAGAACAGTGCGATCCGCACAGGTGACCTTCTTCCCACTTGAGTTATCTCTTGGCGCTTGGCAGGTTTCACTCCTATTTTGAGCTGATTTGTGATATGTATCATCTCGTCGCTCAAACCTGCAATCAAACACACTTTGTAAGCAATTTAAGACTAATTTGAAACAGTTTATGCACAAAGCTCAGGTAAGAAGGGGTATAAAACATGTATAATTCAAAAATATCAAGTATGAAGGGACACCCCTTGATTTTGTTTATGAGAAAACAGAGAAGAATCACTATCCTCCAGAAGGAGGAGTAAATTTGACCAAGGGTAACCGAGTAACTCTTTCAGAAGGCGATAATGACTGGGTCTAAGCAACCCAATTTCAAAGAGTAAGTGCAAATACTTAAAAAATCCTCCACTTGAGGTAGTGATTCCTTCCTCAAGCGAAAGCAACACCACGTGCTTATCATCCCAGTTGCACCCATCTTTGACCTTGGGGAAGAAATCATCGATGATAGAAGATAGGTACCTCGAGACCGGCTCACAACTACTTGGTACTGAGGAAGTTTTTATCGACCTTGAAATATGAACTGGTCGGGCATCCTGTGGGAACGAACTCTTCACTGAGTGGTTCCGCTGTAGTCCAGTCGCTTGCGGGTCGTGATGAAGAAGCAACTTCCTTTTCTGGGATATTCTTAAAATTTTTAACCATTTTAGAGCACAGATTAAGAAGAGGAAATTAACGCTTAATGGTCTGAAAAAGGTTCACGAAATTTAAGTATTAAAGTTGGAGAGTGAAGAGATGTTTTGAAGAACAAGAATAGATTTTAAACATAAGGCTTGAATGAACGAAAGTTGGTATATTTATAATTTACTTATGATGGTTCAAAACTCATAGTGTATGACCAACAACAGACAGGTATTTAAAGCCTTGGAACTGGACCGGCGGGACATTTCAGTAACCATTTGTTGCTTACATCATGATCTATTAAAGTGGGGTGTGAAAGTTCATATCATTTTTCATAATCTTCTCTCAAAAAATGAGGAGACTATCTGTATACAGTCAAAATTGGGTTCGTATATTGTGTGGCCAATCAAAACCGAAACATGATAGGTTAAAGCAAATCTCGGGTTATTTCGAACTGAGGTACGAAGTTACAATGTCTGTCATGTGATCCTTGGACTGAACAAGATCGTGGAAAATCTGCCGAGCTAAATAATAAAAGGTTAAAATTTCTGCGATTAGTTGAAGATCACGGTGGAAGCCTCTGCACATATCAAAGAGAGGCCGATTAATTAGCAAATTATGAGTTTTTTACATAGTTTTAAGAGTAGGAAACCCCTACTATATAAAAAGGGGGAGGTGTCATCTGATCATTTGTAACACATTTTGCAATACACAACACAAAGCAATATAATGTCAATTTAGCTCTTATCATCTTATTATTATATTTTTACATTAGTTGAGGCATTTTCTTGGTTCAAGGGTGATCGTAATCAAACACCAAGACTATTCAATTTGTTTTCTTTGCATTTAGTCTCTTATCCTCAATTTCAATATCAATCTACCTTTTTAATTTGTACTAAGTTATATCACATATTCTTAAAACCGCGTATAAATTCAATTATTATCCGTTTTGAGGTTACACACCTATACTTCCGAATACGAGTTCCCATAAAATATTTTTTAAAATTTCACGTCAAATTGACCAAGTTTGTTAACTATTTGATGTAAACCAAAGTACACACACTTTGAAAATCTTAAAGGATCAAAACGGTCCAAGAGTATAATTGAAGGACTACTCTGAACTTAGTCCCAAACATAAGTAACACAATTTGTGATTTCTCTCAATAGTTGAATGTCGAGGGCATGTATATGTCCAACTATTAATTAGTGGAATAGATAGGCTATTTTTCATAGTTCGATGGCATATTTGAACCTTTTCCGTAGATTGTATCGTTAACTGATGAGTTTACCGAATATATCCTTAACTGATGTAAATATTAGATTTATCAATATTATTCATAAAAATAATTTACGATAATCTTTTATCCTAATATAGAACAAATTATAACTTGTAAATATATAAGCCAAATACATTGATACCCCTCTAAAATTGAGACATTTTTTTACTTTACTAATTATTCTTCAGTCTGTTCCATATACACACTTTTATCAACCCGTTAGTGTGTCACAAACATTAAAATTTCATGAGGCACTTCACGTGTGAATCACATATAATGAGCGCATGAATGTAAAATTATAGTATGATTGGACTGTTCCAACGGTAAGAACCCAAAATCCCACATTATATTAAACAATTCCCATAGCATCTTTTATGTTTACACCTTACTCTTAATCTATGCTTATAATTGGGTCTAAGCTTCAGTTGAACCTTATACTCAATTGCATAATTAGTCACTACCTTCCTAAATACATTAGCATTCTCAAATATCATGCCCAATACAAATGTTGAAACTAAACAGTCTGGATCATATCTAACCTTTCTGCTTTTCCTTTTAATTGGAAGGTCAACACCTCAAAAGTCGACATCCAGTTCTTCACTAGTGTTATCACTTCCATCGTATGAACTATCTATGAATTCCTCATCACCTCATAATCTGCTAACATATTTATTTCGTTTATTCACCCATATACATTCAAATCCTCTATCGACATTTTGGTACTCTAGCAGTTTCAAGAAGTTTCTTTTTCTGAATATCCTTCTTTTTATTTCTCCTATAATTTCTCTCTACTATCCATATCTGATTCAACCTCCTAATGACAACTTATAACTTCACCTTCTGCAAGAACAGAACCATCTTCTTCAGCAATAATATAATAAGATCCTCTAAAACACAAACATTTGATTTTTCAACAGAAAAATCTTCAACAACAACACCAACTTAAGCCTCTTCAAGTGGAGGCTCTTCAATAGGATGTTCTGTATTTTTAGAGTGGAGAGGGACTCCTGGTTATACTACCCGTAGTCTTATTTCTTATATGAAAGCTCGGTATATGGTCAAGAAAGGGTGTTTGGCCTATTTGGTATATGTTCGTGATTCCAGTGTCGGGGTTCCTTCTATTGATTCGGTGCCTATTGTTCCTGAGTTCCCTGAGGCATTCCCTTTAGACCTGTCGGGTATGCCACCCGGCATAGATATTAACTTTTGCATTGATTTGGCTCCGAGCATTCAGACGATTTCTATTCTGTCATATCCCGCGGCCCCACCTGAGTTGAAAGTGTTAAAGGATAAGTTGTATGACTTCCTTGAAAAGGGTTTCATTAGACCCCGTATGTCGCCTTGGAGTGTGCCGGTGTTGTTTGTTAATAAGAAGGACATATCGATGTGAATGTGTATAGACTACTGCTAATTGAACAATGTTACAATTAAGAATAAGTACTTGTTGCCGAGGATTGATGGTTTTTTTATCAGCTTCAGGGTGACAATGTATTTTCAAAGATTGACTTGATATCTGCTACCATTAGTTGAGGATTAGGGCATCCAATGTCCTTACGATAGTTTTTACCACTCAGTACATGCATTATATGTTCTTGGTAATGTCATTCAGGTTAATGCCGCAACAGTTTTTATGGATTTGATGAATCAAGTGTTCAGGACTTATTCTTCTTTGTTCATATTTTGATATATTCATTGATATATCTTGATATATGTTGATATATTCCTACAGCCGGGAGGAAAATGAGCAGCATCTTAGAGTGGTTCTTCAGACTCTCAGGGATACTTAGTTGTGTGCTAAGTATTTGAAGTGCGAATTCTGGTTAATTTCAATTGCATTCTTGGTTCATGTTGTATCGGCACATCTTATTTAGGTTAATCCGAAGAAGATTGAGTCAATCTAGGACTGGCCTGGACCAGCATCAGCTACATAGATTCAGAGTTTCTTGGGGTTGGTAGGCTACTATCATCAGTTCGTAGAGGGGTTTTTATATATTGCAGCCCCGATGACCAGGTTGACCCAGAAGGGTACCCAGTTCAGATGGTTGGACGAATGTGAGGCCAACTCTCAGAATCTTAAGACAGCTTTGACTATGACACCGGTATTAGTTTTGCCCATAGGTTCAGGGCCACATACAGTTTACTATGAAGCATCTCGTATTGGGCTTGCTGCAGTTTTGATGCTAGATGGAAATGTTATTATTTAAGCTTCGCGGCAGTTAAAGATTTATGAGAAAAACTATCCGGTTTCATGATTTGGAGTTAGCAGCAATTGTTCACCCGTTGAATATTTGGAGGAATTTTTGTACGGCATGGCATATGAGGTGTTCACGGACCACACGAGTTTGTAGTATTTGTTCAAGTAAAAGGAGTTGAATTTGTGGCAGAGGAGGTGGTTGGAGTTATTGAAATACTATGATATCACCATTTTATATCATTCGAGAAAGGCCAATATGGTGGCCGGTGCTTTGATTAGGAAGTCAGCCAGTATGGGCAGTCTTGCTTATATTTTGGCCGGTAAAAGTCTACTTGCTTTGGATATTCAGGCTTTGGCTAATCAGTTCGTGAGGCTGGATATTTCTGAGCCCAGTCGTATGTTAGCTTGCACAGTCGCTCGTTCTTCTTTATTGGAGCATATCCATGATCTATAGTATAATGATCCCCATTTGTGTGTCCTTAGATACATGGTGCGTGCAGCATGGATGTGCCAAGCAGTTCACCTTGGGTGATGATGAAGTTTTGAGATTGGAGGGTCGAGTTCGTGTTCCTAATGTGGATGGCCTTGGAGAGTTGATTTTAGACAAGGCATATAGCTCCCAGTACTCTATTTATCTAGGCGCCATAAAAATTTATTATGATTTTTGGAAGCGTTATTGGAGGAGAAGAATGAAGAAGGATATCTTTTCATATGTGGCTCGATGTTTGAATTGTCATCACATTAAGTACGAGCATTAGATGCATGGTGGTTTGTTCCAGAATATTGAGATTCTTGAGTAGAAGTGAGAGCGTATCACTATGGCTTTCATTGTTAGACTCCCATGGACTTAAGGATGTTCGATGCAGTATGGGTTATTATTGATAGGCTGACCAAGTCAACATATTTCATTCATGTGGTAGTCTCCAATTCTTCCGAGAGGTTAGCTGAGATCTATATCCAGGAGAATGTTCACCTTCACGGTGTGCCCGTGTCTGTCATTTCGGATCGAGGTACGCAGTTTAACCTACACTTTTGGAGAGTAGTTCAGTGAGAGTTAGTCACACAGGTTGACTTGAGCATAGCGTTTCACCCTCAGACAGAAGTACAGTCCGAGCGGACTATTCAGATTTTGGAGGATAAGCTCCGAGCTTGTTTCATTGACTTAGAAGGCTCGATGATCAGTTTATATCTTTAGCGAAGTTTTCCTACAACAACATCTGCTAGTCAAGTATTCAGATGGCTCCTTATGAGGCCTTTTATGGTAGGCGGTGTCGGTCATTGGTTGGATGATTCGAGCTGGGAGAGGCTCGATTTTTGGGGACGGATGTGGTTTAGGATGCCATGGAAAAGGTTAGGATTATTCAGGATAGGCTTCGTACATCTCAATCCAGGCAAAAGAGCTATGCCAACCGCAAGGTTCAAGATTTGGCTTTCATGGTCAGTGAGCGGGTATTACTTCGAGTGTCGCCAATAAAGGGCATGATGATATTTGGGAAAAAGGGCAAGCGTATCCCTAGGTTCATTGGTCCGTATAAGATTCTTGATCCAGTAGAAGAGGTGGCTTATAGACTTGCATTGCCACCAAGCTTATCAGCAGTGCATCCAGTGGTTCATGTGTCCATGCATTAGAAATATCACGGCTATCATACGTGTTAGATTTCAACACTGTCTAGTTGGAAAAAGTCTTGTCTATGAGGACGAGCCGATTGCTATTTTAGACCGGCAGGTTCATCAGTTGAGATCGAAGAGTTTTCCTTCTATTTTTGTTCAGTGGAGAGGTCAGCCTACTAAGGCATCGACCTAGTAGTCCGAATTCGATATTCGAGCTGTTATCCCTATTTTCCCCGACTCAGGACTTCCTTCTCATGTCCGTTCGAGGATGAACGATTATTTTAGAGCTGAAAAATGTGATGACCTTTTGGATCATCACTTATTTATAAAAATGAATTCTGCATTTTGAGGCCTTAAAAACTTATTTTAGCTTCACCTCGATTTATGTGTTCAGTTCGGGCACGTAACCACAAAGCTATTATGTGAAAAATCTGTGAAAATATTAAAACTTTGGCTTAAAATGCATTTAAGTTAACATTGGTCAATATTTTGGGTAAACGGATCCGGACTCATGATTTGACGGTCTCGGAGGATCTATAAAAAATATGGGACTTGGACGTATGCCCAGAATCAAATTCGGAGGTCCAAGTCCGAGAAATAAATTTTTAAGAGAAATTAATTTCTAAGAAATACAAAGGTTTTTTCAAAGTGAAATATTATGTGAACCAGTGGTATCGGGCTCGTATTATTGTTCCGTAGCACGCTATAGGTTAAATATAATTTATATATGTTGTCGCTAAAGTTTGGTAAGAAACGAAATCCATTTAACATGATTCGGACCTTAAATGCAAAATTTGATGTATAAAGATGTTTTGAGGAATTTCGTTAGTTTTGAGCTTTAATTTGATGTTCATGATGTTATATTGGGTATTTTAGTATATTGCTAATCTCATATGATGTTTTCAAGTTAGTACGTACGCTTGGGTTGGAGCTCCGAGGGGTCGGGTGAGTTTCAAATGTGTTTCAGAAGGTTTTTAACTCATAAAAAGTTGTTGGTTTTTCAGTTGCTGGTATGCTGGTATTTTCTTCTTCGCGTTTGCGGGAGGACCCATGCGAACGAGATGAGTTAATTATGCTGAAGGAAAATTCCATCTACGCGAACGCGAGGCCCAAGTCGTGAACGCGAAGCTTTAGCTGGGGGGAGGAGGGTCTTCTCTTTGTGAACGCAGTCCTGGTATTGCAAACGTGAAGGTTTATGAGCCTTAGCCAGGGGAGGAGTATGATACCTACGCGAACGCGACCAGCTAGATGCAAATGTGAAGGCTCGAGGAGCTATCTCTCCGTGAACGTGAGCTATCTTCTGCAAACGTGAAGGTCTATCAGGCCTAGCTCATCGCGAACGCGATTAGCCTATCGCGAATGCGATGACCAAATTCACCCAGTTATTTTAATTTCCAAAAACGGAATGCAATAAGGGATTTTTACCATGTTTAAGAAACTTCTTCTTGTCCACACCTCTTGGGCGATTTTTGAAGTGAAACTATACCATAAATTCATAAGTACGTAATCCTAAACTCGTTTTCTTTTTTTTATCAACACCCACTAGATTTCTAGTCCTAAAATATATGATTAAGGGTAGAAAATTAGGGATATTTGTAGGCTTAGGGCTTTTTGATTATTTGGAAATTTAACCTCGTTTTGGGGTCGGATTTCAAAACAAATTATATATTCGGGCTCATAGGTGATCGGGTTTTAGTCTGAACCTCGCGTTTTGACTAAGTAGGTCTGGGGTCAATTTTTTACTTTTTGAAAAGAATGATTAGAAAGCTATAACTAAACATTGGAATGGGATTGTTTAACATTTATTAATATTATTTAGTCGATTATGTTTAGACACGATAGAATTAGAGTAAAGTTCAAAAGGAAAAGCAGTGTTTGAGACTTGAGTTGGTCGTGGAAGTTCGAGGTAAGTGTTTGGTCTAACCTTATCTTGAGAGATAAGGAGTCGTGTCTTAATTGCTACGTACTAAGTGTGGTGTACGACATATAGGCGTGGTGACGGTATCTATACGTCGGTGTCAAGCATGCCTGTGAGTCTTGTAGTGTAATTGCTTTGACTCTGTTTTGAATTGTTACACTTTGCATGTTATGGAAATATTATTGTTCCCTTGTCGGGATACTATTGAAATATCATTATTCTCTTGCCGGGATGTTGTTATATTATTTTTGTTCCCTTACCGAGATTCTTTGTGATTGTTGTTGATTTGTAATTGGGAGCGAATGGCACGCCTTCCACAAGATATGAGAAATGGAATCGGATTGCACACCTGCAACAACATATGAAATAAAAGTGAAATCTGCCTTTGTTTTCCTTATCCATGTTAGTGGTTGGGCTTTGGTTCCCTATAATTCTCTTGATATTCTGTCTTTACTTTTTATTCCCCGAAGCATGTTTCCCCCTCCTATCTTTATTTGTTTGTGTTGCTTTATTTTTCGATGTATATTATATAACTGCACAAGTTTATTTGGTAGTCTAGTCCTAGCCACGTCACTACTTCGTCAGGGTTAGGATAGGCAAGTACCAGCACATGGGCTCGATTGTGTTGGTACTACACTATGCACTCTTTTGTGCAGATCCTAGTGCTGTAGACTTCGGATAGTAGGTTAGGTGACTACTTTCAGTCCAGGCGGAGATCGAAGATAGACCCGCATCCGACTATATATATTAAGCTCTTAAATTTATGCAACTCTAATGAAATTCATTTTTAAACAAAATGATAATAATATTACTTTGAAAAAGAAGACTATATGAGTCATCAGGAGAAAATATTAATTCACACCGAAAACGTGTACTAGTAGATAAAAACAAAACATCAATATGTACTTCATGACCACATAATATTATATCAAAACATCAATAGTAAAATAAAATATTATATCTATTTCATGACCACATAAAATATTTACACTTAAAATATTTGGATTAATGATATGAGAGTTTCCATGATAAATGTCAGTTGAACTTAGAAAAAGGTTATAAGATTAGTCATATTGATTATCTACCGAGTGACTAATCCAAGCAAACTTGTTAGTTTTGTAAGTACATATTGATGTTTTGTTTTTATCTACTAGTACACGTTTTCGGTGTGAATTAATATTTTCTCCTGATGACTCATAGTCTTCTTTTTCAATGTAATATTATTATCATTTTGTTTAAAAATTAATTTCATTAGAGTTGCATAAATTTAAGAGCTTAATATATATAGTCGCATGCGGGTCTACCTTCGATCTCCGCCTGGATTGAAAGTAGCCACCCTGTTCGAAGTCTACAGCACTAGGATCTGCATAAAAGAGTGCAGAGTGTAGTACCAACACAATCGACCTCATGTGCTGGTAATTGCCTATCCTAACCCTACCGAAGTAGTGACGTGGCTCGGACTAGACTACCAAATAAACTTGTGCAGTTATATAATATACATCGAAAAATAAAGTAACACAAACAAACAAAGATGGGAGGGGAAAACATGCTTGGGGGAATAACAAGTAAAGACAGAATATCAAGAGAATTATAGGGAACCAAAGCCCAACCACAAACATGGATAAGGAAAACAAAGGCAGATTTCACTTTTATTTCACATCTTGTTGCAGGTGTGCAATCCGATTCCATTTCTCATATCTTGTGGCAGGCGTGCCATTCGCTCCCAATTACAAATCAGCAACAATCACAAAGAATCCCGGTAAGGGAAAAAAAATAATATAGCAACATCTCGGCAAGAGAATAATGATATTTCAATAGTATCCCGACAAGGGAACAATAATATTTCCATAACATGCAAAGTGTAACAATTCAAAACAGAGTCAAAGCAATTACACTACAAGACTCACAGGCATGCTTGACACCGACGTATAGATACCCGTCACCATGCCTATATGTCGTACACCACACTTAGTACGTAGCAATTAAGACACAACTTCTTATCTCTCAAGGTAAGGTTAGACCAAACACTTACCTCGAACTTCCACGACCAACTCAAGTCTCAAACACTACTTTTCCTTTTGAATTTTACTCCAATTCAATCATGTCTAAACATAATCGACTTAATAATATCAATAAACGTTAAACAATCCAATTCCAATGTTTAGTTATAGCTTTCTAGTCATTCTTCTCAAAAAGTAATAAATTGACTCCAGACCTACTTTGTCAAAACGCGAGGTTCAAACCAAAACCCAATCACCCATGAGCCCGAATATGTAATTTATTTTGAAATCCGACCCCAAAACGTGGTTAAATTTCCAAATAATCAAAAAGCCCTAAGCCTACCAAAATCCCTAATTTTCTACCCTTAATCATATATTTTAGGACTAGAAATCTAGTGGGTGTTGATAAAAAAAAAAAAAGAAAACGAGCTTAGGATTACGTACCTATGAAGTTATAGTGAAGTTCCACTTCAAAAATCGCCAAAGAGGTGTGGACAAGAAGAAGTTTCTTAAAAATGATAAAAATTCCGTATTGCATTCTGTTTTTGGAAATTAAAATAACTGGGTGAATTTGGTCATCGCATTCGCCATAGGCTAATCGCATTCGCGATGAGCTAGGCCTGATAGACCTTCACATTTGCAGAAGATAGCTCACGTTCACGGAGAGATAGTTCCTCGAGCCTTCACATGTGCATCTAGCTGGTCGCGTTCGCGTAGGTATCATACTCCTCCCCTGGCTAAGGCGCATAAACCTCCACGTTTGCAATACCAGGCTTGCGTTCACAAAGAGAAGACCCTCCTTCCCCCCTAAAGCTTCGCGTTCACGACTTGGGCCTTGCGTTCGCGTAGATGGAATTTTCCTTCAGCATAATTAACTCATCTCTTTCACGTGGATCCTCCCGCGAACGCGAAGAAGAAAATACCAGCATACAAGCAACTGAAAAAACCAGCAACTTTTTATGAGTTAAAAACTTTCTGAAACACATTTGAAACTCACCCTCGGAGCTCCAACCCAAGCATACGTACTAACTTAAAAACATCATATGAGCTTATCCATATACTAAAATCCCCAACATAACATCATGAACATCAAATTAAATCTCAAAACTAACGAAATTCCTCAAAACATCTTTAATCATCAAAATTTGCATTTATGGTCTGAATCATGTCAAATGGATTCCGTTTCTTACCAAACTTTACCGACAACATACATAAATTATATTGAACCTTTACCATGCTACGAAACTATAATACGAGCCTGATACCACTGGTTCCACATAATATTTCACTTTCAGAAACCTTTATTTTTCTTAGAAATTAATTTCTCTTAGAAATTTATTTCTCAGACTTGGGACCTCGGAATTCGATTCCGGGCATACGTCCAAGTCCCATATTTTTTTACGGATCCTCCGAGACCGTCAAATCATGAGTCTGGATCCGTTTACCAAAAATATTAACCAAAGTTAACTTAAATGCATTTTAAGCCAAAGTTTTAATATTTTCACAGATTTTTCACATAATTGCATTCTGGCAACGTATCCTGACTGACCACATAAATCGAGGTGAAGCTAAAATAAGTTTTTAAGGCCTCAAAATGCAGAATTCATTTTTAAAAACAAGTGATGACCCAAAAGATCATCACATTTTCCACCTCTAAAATAATTGTTCATCCTCGAACGGACATGAGAACGAAGTATCTGAGTCGGGGAAAAATAGGGATAACGGCTCCGAATATTGAATTCGGACTACTAGGTCGATGCCTTAGTAGGATGACCTCTCGCTTGAACAAAAGAGAAGGAAAACTCTTCGATCTCAACTGATGAACCTGCCGGTCTAAAATAGCTACCGGCTCCTCCTCATAGGACAAGACTTTGTCCAACTAGACAGTGCTGGAATCGAACACGTAGGATAGATAGCCGTGATATTTCTGATGCATGGACACATGAAAAACTGGATGCACTGCTGATAAGCTAGGTGGCAATACAAGTCTATAAGACACCTCTTCCACTCGATCAAGAATCTCAAACAGACCAATGAACCTAGGGATACCTTGCCCTTCTTCCCAAATATCATCATGCCCTTCATAGGCGACACTCGAAGCAATACCCGCTCACCGACCATGAAGGCCAAATCTTGAACCTTGCGGTTGACATAGCTCTTTTTCCTGGATTAAGATGTATGAAGCGTATCCTGAATAATCCTGACCTTTTCCAAGGCATCCCAAACCACATCCGTCCCCAACAATCGAGCCTCTCCCAGCTCAAATCATCCAACCGATGACCGACACCGCCTACCATATAAGGCCTCATAAGGAGCCATCTGAATACTTGACTAGCCTTCAAAGTCAATGACACATGTTCGGAGTTTATCCTCCAAAATCTGAATGGTCCGCTCGGACTGTACTTCTGTCTGAGGGTGAAACTCTATGCTCAGGTCAACCCGTGTGACTAACTCTCGCTGTACTGCTCTCCAAAAATGTAACTGCATACCTCGACCCGATATGACAGACACGGGCACACCGTGAAGGTGAACATTCTCCTGGATATAGATCTCAGCTAACCTCTCGGAAGAATTGGAGACTAGCACATGAATGAAATGTGTTGACTTCGTCAGCCTATCAATAATAACCCATAGTGCATCGAACTTCCTCTAAGTCCATGGGAGTCTAACAGTGAAACCCATAGTGATACGCTCTCACTTCTACTCAAGAATCTCAATCTTCTAGAACAAACCACCATGCCTCTAATGCTGGTACTTAACATGATGACAATTCAAACACCGAGCCACATATGCAAAGATATCCTTCTTCATTCTTCTCCACCAATAATGCTTCAACAAATCCTAATACATTTTTATGGTGCCTAGACAAATAGAGTACTGGGAGCTATATGCCTTCTCTAAAATCAACTCTCCAAGGCCATCCGCATTAGGCACACGAACTCGACCATGCAATCTCAAAACTCCATCATCATCCAAGGTAAACTGCTTGGCACATCCATGCTGCATCATGTATCTAAGGACACACAAATGGGGATCATCATACTATAGATCACGGATATGCTCCAATAAAGAAGAACGAGCGACTGTGCAAGCTAACATACGACTGGGCTTAGAAACATCCAGCCTCATGAACTGATTAGCCAAAGCCTGAATATCTAAAGCAAGTGGACTTTTACCGACCAAAATATAAGCAAGACTGCGCATACTAGCTGACTTCCTAATCAAAGCACCGGCCACCATATTGGCCTTTCCCGAATGATATAAAATGGTGATATCATAGTATTTAAATAACTCCAACCACCTCCTCTGCCACAAATTCAACTCCTTTTACTTGAACAAATACTACAAACTCGTGTGATCCGTGAACACCTCATATGCCATGTAGTACAAATAATTCCTCCAAATATTCAACGCGTGAACAATTGCTGCTAACTCCAAATCATGAAACCGGATAGTTTTTCTCATAAATTTTAACTGCAGCGAAGCATAAATAATAACATTTCCATCCTGCATCAACACTGCACCAAGCCCAATACGAAATGCTTCACAGTATACTGTATGTGGCGCTGAACCTATGGGCAAAACTAATACCAGTGTCATAGTCAAAGCTGTCTTGAGATTCTAAATGTTGGCCTCACATTCGTCTAACCATCTGAACTGGGTACCCTTCTGGGTCAACCTTATCATCGGGGCTGCAATATATAAAAACCCCTCTACGAACCGATGATAGTAGTCTACCAACCCGAAGAAACTCTGAATCTATGTAGCTGATGCTGGTCTAGGCCAGTCCTAGATTGCCTCAATCTTCTTCGGATTAACCTAAATAAGCTGTGCCGATACACCACGAACCAAGAATGCAATTCAAATTAACCAGAATACGCACTTCAAATACTTAGCATACAAAATTGAGTATCCCTCAAAGTCTGAAGAACCACTCTAAGATGCTGCTCATGTTTCTCCCGGCTGTAGGAATATATCAAAATATATCAAGATATCCTCAATGAATATATCAAAATATGAACAAAGAAAACTAAGGCCTGAACACTTGATTCATCAAATCCATAAAAGTTGTTGCGGCATTTGTCCACCCGAATAACATTACCAAGAACATATAATGCCTGTACCGAGTTGGAAAAGCTGTCGTAAGGACATTGGATGCCCTAATCCTCAACTAATGGTAGCAGATCTCAAGTCAATCTTTGAAAATACATTATCACCCTGAAGCTGATAAAAAAAATCATCAATCCTCGGCAACGAATACTTATTCTTTATTGTAACATTGTTCAATTAGCAGTAATCTGTACACATTCACATCGATCTGTCGTTCTTCTTAACAAACAACACCGGCACACTCCAAGGCGACATACGGGGTCTAATGAAACCCTTTTTAAGCAAGTCTTACAACTTATCCTTTAACACTTTCAACTCAGGTGGGGCCGTGCGATATGACAGAATAGAAATAGTCTGAGTGCCCGGAGCCAAATCAATGCAAAAGTTAATATACAGGCCGGGTGGCATACCCGACAGGTCTAAATGGAATGCCTCAGGGAACTCAGGAACAATGGGCACCGAATAAATAGAAGGAACCTCGACACAAGAATCACGAACATATACCAAATAGGCCAAACACCCTTTCTTGACCAATCACCGAGCTTTTATATAAGAAATAACACTACGGGTAGTATGACCAGGAGTCCCTCTCCACTCTAAAAATATAGAACAACCTCTTGAAGAGCCTCCACTTGAAGAGGCATAGGTTGGTGTTGTTGTTGAATATTTTTCTGTTGAAAAATCAAATGTTGGTGTTGTAGAGGATGTTATTGTGTTATTGCTGAAGAAGATGGTTCTGTTCTTGTAGAAGGTGAAGTTATAAGTGGTCATTAGGAGGTTGAATCAGATATGGATAGTAGTGAGTCTGATGTAGATAAAATTCTTGATGAGGATGATAGTGAGGTTGATGAAGAGTTGGGAGTCCTAAGAAATTATAGGAGAAATAAAAAGCAGGATATTCAAAAAAAGAAACAGCTTGAAACTGCTAGAGTACCAAAAGGAGAAGATTGAATCGATAGAGGTTTTGAATGTATATGGGTGAATAAACGACATATGTTGGTAGATTATGAGGTGATGAGGAATTCATAGATAGTTCATATGCTGGAAGTGATAACACTATTGAAGAGCTGGATGTCGACTTTTGAGGTGTTGACCTTCAAATTAGAAGGAAGAGCAGAAAGGTTCGATATGACCCAGACTACATAGTTTCAACATTTGTATTGGGCATGATATTTGAGAATGCTAAGGTATTTAGGAAGGTAGTGACTGATTATGCAATTGAGTATAAGGTTCAATTGAAGCAGACCGCACTGTTCTGATGTGCGGCCGCACATATTAGTTCTGCAAGAAGCCAAGTCAAGAATGACCTGTGCGGACCACCCTATTTTGTCACGCGGACGCATAGGATAGTTCAGAGAGTGACCAAAACAGAGGTGATCCCATGCGGTCCGCACCCATTTCTATGCAGTCCGCACTGACAAGAGTTTAGATGTTTAGAAACTCAACGCAACAGGCCCACGCGGCCGCACACCAAAACAGTGCGGTCTGCATGGGAGAGGTTCAGAGGACCAGCAAGTTGGGAAAACCTCCTATGCGGCCGCATGCGCGGTCCGCATCATTGAAGTCGTGTGGCCGCGTGCCCTTTCCATGCAGTCTGCATAACATGACCTATACAGCCGCATGGCATTCCTATGGCGTCTGCATCCTCAAGCCCTGAAGCTAGATCTGAAGACCATAAGTCCTATGCGGACGCATGATATTTCTATGTGGTCCACAATAGACACTTAGGGGCATTTTTATGCAATATTTCCTGTGTAGTATAAATAGAACACTTTACGTTTTGAGTTTAAGTTTTATCATTCTCTGTAGCAGCTGAGCTCGTGCCTCTTGATATTAGCCTACATTAGGCAATTTTCTCTTGTAATTAGAGTGGATTCAAGTAGATTAATCTCGTAATTGATGATTATGTTAATTTCTTCTAGTATTTCTTCTTTTTTCTGCTTGTTCTATGTCTAGATAAACCCATTAGCTAGGGTTGTTGCTCAACCATAGTGTGGGTAATTAATGGGTGTTCTTGATTAATACTTGGATGGTAATGGGTGTTTGGTATTTGGGTTGTTTGTATGATTTTACTTAGATTTGGTGGTTGCAAACACTAAGTCAAGCTTAGTGTGTTTTGACTCTTATTGAGAAAGAGAGTCTATGACCTCATATTCAACCCAACAAGGATTTGGGATGCACCCATGAGAATGGTAGTCCCAAGAAACTGGTTAAACCTTGATAGTGTAATCGCCCTACTTGAACCTTAAGTTGCTTGGGCAAATTAGCATATTCAATTGGTCTCGCGAGAGTCAATTGGGCAAAATCACTCTCTCTACCGAGAGGTATGAGAGTGAGTGTGAATGTGCAACGGTTATCGGTATTCCCCATAATTATCATCTTTGTGTTAGAATTTTATACCCCTTAATTAGCCACCTAGGTGAGAGTCATGACCCTAGTGCCTTTCTCTTATTGCATAAATCTAGCATCGTAACTCAGCATAGTTTAGTTTGTAATAGTAGTGATAAATGTAGTTGTTTACTAAAGAAAAACCAAAAATAATAGAAGATCAATTAGAAGCCAACACGCATCTCCAAGCTGGCAAATACATCAACTCATATTTGAAGATCTATGTGGAATTATCGACCCTGATACACTATTGGGTTATTAGCAATCGCACCCACTATTTCTTAGGATTGAGTCCGCATCGATCACTTTTTGGCGCCGTTGCCGGGGAGCTTTATGGTGTTTGACTATTTGTTGGCTAGTTTTGTGTTTTTGCTTCTCTTTCCTTCTTTTTACTTATTTTGGTTGGTTATTTAACTCAGGTACCAATGGCTTTAAATGAAAATGATCCTATTAATGTTGGAGTGGAGAAGGTGGAAGATGTGGAAAAAGATGACATTTGACCCCAAGCACAAAGGAGGGGTAGAAATGCTAATGCTAATGCTAATGACAACATACTAGACCCTCCTCCACCTCCACCAAGAGTTGCTCCACGAGTTATGCCCAATCAAGAGTACACAAGTGCAATAGTTACTCCCTGAATCCAGGTGGGGAACTTCCAAATCACCAATGTCATGCTCACTTTGCTCGAACAACGAGGGTATTTCACAGGCGCTTCGGACCAAAATGCCTACAAGCATTTGAAAGGGTTTGTGGATACTTGTTGGGGTAGCAAGCAGGCAAATGTTTTGGAAAATGCACTAAGGCTAATGCTTTTCCCCATATCACTTCGGGGGAAGGCGTTGGATTGGTTGGAGAGATTGCCAAATCATTCCATCACTAATTGGGATGAATTGGTGGATAAATTCATTGCTAAGTTCTTCTTGCCTAGTTATATGGCGGCTCTTAGAGATGAGATCCTAGCTTTCAAGCAAGAGCTGACGGAGCCTTTACATGAAATATGGGAGAAATTCTGGACAATGGTGAAAGGATGCCCCAACAACGATATGAATGATGTGATGATCCAACAGATGTTCTATCGGGGTATATACACAAAAACCAATGCATTATGAATCAGTTAGCCAGTGGTAATTTTTTGAAGCTTCCATATAACGAAGCTTGTGATGTTCTTGATGAAATGGCCGATGCTCATCTGGCATGGCAAAGCCGGGCAAATGTTCCTCAAGGTGATCCGAATGTTATACACTTGCATAAGGAGGTTCATGATCACAGACAAGCCATCGCTGAACTCACAACAACAATGAACCAGTTGGCTAATGTGCAACTTCAACAAGTTTAAAATCCGCCTCAAGTCAATGCTATGGAGGGAGTGAGTATGATGAAAAGAAGGTAAAGAGGGCAACAACAACCTCCGGAAAATTTTGACAGCTTTGATGATGGGAATGGTGATTATTCGAATGAATATGACCAAAGTGAAGAGGTTCAATATGTAAATAACTACCTAGGTAATAGAGGATATCAAGGGAATCAACAATGTCGTTCCCAAGGCAATTGGGGGAACAATAAAATAGTGGAAATTGCAACAATAATTGGGGTAATTAAGGCAATCAAGACAATTGGGGCGGAAACAACAATAATTGGAACAACAACAGCAATGGTGGGTCTAACAATAATCAAGAAGGTAATCAAGGCAATCGAGGGCAAGGCTTCAAAGCCCCCCGATGTACCAATAATCGAAAAAACCCACCCCTATTCCAACCTCAAGGGTCGAGTTCATGGGGTTAAGATCTAGGTATAATTGAAAATATGCTTAAGCACATGTTGAAAAAGAATCAAGATTCCGCTGCTCAATCGGCCTCATAATACATCCATCTGAAACTTGGAAGTACAACTCGGACAACTTTCTCAAGCTTTGAGCACTCGCCCTAAGGGTGCGCTACCAAGTGATACAATAGTAAATCCTAAGGGCGGAAACACAAACCAAGTGATGGCAGTTACAACAAGGAGCGGAAGAGGAGATGATTTGTAGGCCTCAAGAGGAAAGCGTGTTGTAGATGTGGACGTTGAGTTGCATGATAATAATGTGCCGACGAATTTTTCTGAAGGAATGGATCAATATGTAAATAATGATATGCGGATTGACATAGATGACGAAGGTGAGGAAGAGATGCAAGAAGCCATGGATCCGTCTAGGGAACATGTGATTGGTATACCCGAATCTGTAGTGCCAAAAGCTAAAACACCCCTGGCTATGCCTCCCCCGCCATACCCTCAAAGATTTGAAAAGCACAAAAGTGATCATCAGTTCAAAAAGTTTATAGACATGATGAAGAGTCTTACCATTAACGTGTCCATGGTTGAGGCACTTGAGCAGAAGCCAGGGTACGCTAAGTATATGAAAGAATTGGTCACGAAGAAGAGATCCATGGAATGTGAAAAAATACTAATGACGCATCAAGTGAGTTCTATAATGCATTCAATGTCTCCAAAACTTGAGGATCCGGGAGCTTTCACCATCCTGTGTACTATTGGAAGTGCAGACTTTGCCAAAGCTCTTTGCGACCAAGGGGCAAGCATAAACTTGATGTCGTATTCTATCTTTAAGACCTTAGGGATTGGGCTACCACATGCTACTTCAATGCAACTTTCGATGGCGGACCGGTCAATGAAAAGACCTTTTGGTATAGTTGATGACGTCCTTGAGCGTGTTGATAAATTCATCTGGCCGACTGACATCATGATACTTGATTATGAGGCAGATTTTGAGGTGCCTATTATTCTTGTAAGGCCTTTCCTAGCCACATGGAAAGCCTTTGTTGATGTAGAGGCAGGAGAGTTAACCTTCCGTGTTGGTGATGAAAAGGTGGTATTTCCGGTGTTCAAGTATATGAAGCAGCCTAACAATACTGAGGTGCGCTCTTTTGCTGACATTGTCACTGCGGTGCTAATGGATAAAACAAGCACCATGATTGATGTCGAAGATCCACTTGCGTTTGCACCACTAGATCGTGAGATGAATGATGACTCAAGTAGGGTGATGTGCATAGATGATTTGCATGCAATGGAATTATGTGATTCCACTAAGAGATCGTTGGAGCTTGATCAAATGGAGAGCCCCTAAGGAAACCAACTAAAGTAGTTTCTTTGGTGTGTGAGATAAAACAAATTGATCCAAAAATATGTCTAACCACGGTTGAGCCCGATGCTATCTTAAGGGATGTTGAAGCACCATTTATTTTTGGGCTCCAAGGGAGACTACCCGCAGATAAGAAGGAAAGGATACCTACTCTCCATGATGTGGTTGACCTCACCGGACCCAACACACGTTGGCAGTTTTGCATGTACTATGGTAATCTAAACAAAGTGCCGCACAGTGCTTATTATCCATTGCCGTTCATTGACCGGGTGATTCCCAAACTTGCTGGGCGTGCATTTTGTCACTTCTTGGAGAACTTGATGAGAGCTACGTGGTGGCGTTTCTTAATTTGAAGAAGTATAATGGTAACATGCGTCGTGCCGCGACACTAAATCAGACGCTTCATGGGAGGCAGCCCATGTCTTTTATTTTTCTTTATTTTTCTACCGTAGAATAGGATTTTTGAGCTAATAGTTTGTGAACTGTTGCAGGGGTATTGTTGAACCAGTGTCGGGTAATTTTGTTGAACAATGGGCATATTATCTTCTGATAATAACTTAGTAGGGACACTTAGTCTCTTTAATGTTGAATTTTGAACTAAAATGAATGTATGTTGCCTGCCAGTTAATTGCCGTACGCGGCCGCACAACTTTCTTGTGTGGTCCGTCTGTGTTTTGATAGACAATGTTAACACTCTCCCATCGCATCCGCATGACTAATTCTGTGCGGTCCGCATGAGTTTGACGCGGCCCCGCTCCAAATAAGTGCTGGCCGCGTGCCCAGAAGTTCAGAGAGGGTGCATTTTAGAAATTTGATCTATGCGGACCAGGTCGAATTTTGTGCGGTCTGCGTGAACCCAATTTGGCCACGGTCCAAATCAGTGTGGACCACGTGGCCAGATGTTCGGAGAGTTAGAATTTTAGGAGTTTGACCTGTGCAGACTGCATCCACTTTTTGCAGTCCACGTCACTGTAGCTGTGCGGCCGCAGTCAGAATAAGTGCGAACCGCATGGCCAGAGTTTAGAGAAGGTGAATTTTTATGCTAAACCTATGTGGACTGCATCCATTTCTGGGCGCTCTGTGTCCATCCTATGTGCCGCAATCCAAAGCATTGTGGTCTGCATTGGTTCTACCTAAGAACTGTCTGTGAAACAATTTGGCCTTTGCGGACCGCGTGACGTTTTTGTGCAGTTCGCGTGACCCCTGTCTGCAACATACATATTGCAATTTTTATTTGATGCTATAACTGTCTGTTTCTCATTCTGTGTTTCTACTAACAACCTCATACGTCTATGCTTTGCAGCAATGGTTCAGAAACGGGGTGGTAAACAAATATAATGTGGGTCTCGGACAAACAATAAGGAGACACTGAAGAAGCGCGGAAATATCATTTAGGCAGCCGACATGGCAGCTTCTTTTTCAACTGGGGATAAGTACGAACCCTCCCAGGACATCACTTCAGAGTCCATCCCCGACCATATGTAAATAAAGGTCCTCGTACCTGAGGCCTCTTCTCCGGAGGATACATCCATGGCCACTTCCAAAAAGCCATTTAATGTGGTCTCGAGCTCATCAGATGAGTTCGGGACCGATGACGAAGAGCAGGGTCAATACTCTACCTCTCCCACAGCTTCAATATCATGGGAAAGTGCGGGGTATGCCGAGGGAGGAGAACCTAAGGTTGGGGGGATAGAGAGAACAAGGAAGACGGAGGCTTCGGAGGATAGATTTATCAGTGAGGTTGCTTTCAAACGGTACAGGGAGTGGTGGAAAAAGAGGAAGATTATTCCGGGGCGGTGATTCATTGATGTCGTCTTGCTCCCTCACAACCCTCACGTACAAGCTTAATTTCGTACGAGAGAGGTTTGGGAGTTCTTTAAGGAAAAGGGTGACAATGCAAACAAACACATGATGAAAGAATTTTACAGCAATGTTCACTATGTGGTTCGGGATACAAAAATGACAAAGGTGAGGGACAAGACGGTAGTTTTTGACGGGCAATCCTTGAATGACTTTCTGTGGTTTGCGGAAGAAGACGATCTCAACACTTGGAGAATCTTGCAATGGAAGAAGAAGTTCGCCCGTGGTTAGCTGGGATTCTAGCTGCTCCAAGTACAGTTCTTGTGTGGTTGAAGGCACAGGAGAAAATATACTGAAACACCCTCAATTGTGAAGCCAAAGGGTGGTTGAACTTCGTGTGCAATCGGCTAGACCCGACCACACATGATCACTCTGCTCTTATTGATCATGATGTTCTTGTTGCCTTTATCATGGCGGGTTTTCCGCTAAATGTCAGCAACATCATTTCTCGGTGATCTCCTGTGTGGGGAACGAGACAAAGACTAACTACCCCTTCCCCAGCACATTGACCCTATGCTTCCTGGAGAGGAAAGTGAAAAAGAAGAAGTATGACATCATGTGCCTCCGGTGAGCCCGTATTCTTGGTATGATCAAAAGGGTCTGGACAACCCTAAGGGCTCCAAGAAGATTCAAGCCTCAACTTCCTCCGCAGCTGGCCAGTCTGAAGTTCCAGCTGCCATTGAGCAGTCCACTACTGAGACACTGCATGCAGGCCCATCCACAACTCCTCCTACTGTCACAAATGACCCGGTGATTCTAGTGTCAAAGACTCATAGATTCACTACGAACCAGCTCATGCACACACTTACTAGTTTGAACAACTGGATGTCGCATGCAACATCCAAGTTGTCCACACAAACCACTGAATTTCAAGCAGAGAGAGATTCAATGACTATTGAGGTACCTGCATCCATTGATGATACTTTAAAGAAGATCCTGGCCAACCAAGAAAAGATGATAGTGGAGAAGGAAAATTTGTCAAAGGCAGTCGCGGAGCATAGCAAAGATCTCAAAGATTTGGCCAAGGAGCACACGAAGTTGAGAAAGATGAAGACCTCCAAGGAGTTGGTGGCAACGTTGCTGGTAAGGGTAAACAAGTTGGTAGCAGATCAGCTACCACTTGACTTATTGCTTGCTGAGCCGTCCGTGGAGCCATAGGATGTGCAGCCACAGGAGGAGGATAGGCCAAGAAAGAAGAGAAAGCTCCACAACACTGAGGGAGTAGTGATAGCAGTGGCTCCGGTTCAGGAGGGCACATCCAGCACTGTAGATATGGAGACTCCTCCCCCCTAGCAGTAGTTGAGCCACCTTAGGAGCAGGCAATAAGGTGCAAATGCACGCGTGGCCCACTTTTTGTTAGAAGTCATACCAAATAGAACGAGGCTTGGGTTAGCAACAAGGTCGGGTAGATTTTCCTGCTCCCAGTACGTTACCCCCACCTCAGCTCGAGCTGTACGCTCGGGTATGCCAGGTTTAGAACACAACCCCAGGTTAAAACTAGAATAACATAACCTCATGCCAGATCCATAGTAGAGATGTTTGTTTGCATCCTGATGCATCTTACGTCCTATTTGTGCATTTTTTTATTTTTGCTTGCATGTTGATCAACTAGGGAAAGAAAATTAAGAGAAAAACCAAGAGTGAGGTATGAGAGAAATTATCCTGGTTCTGAAAACACTGGTTTTTTTAAAATATCTTGAAACTATACCAAAATGTTTAAAAAGAACAACGAAAAATGATAAAATTGATTAATAAAAATAAAGAGTCATTTCAAAATGAGTCAATATCATATTTTTCCAATTATGTCAAAACTGGACGAACTAGCGGGTCTGATTCTCAACGGATGTGAGATACGTAGGCAAACCTCATCGGTTCCGGCCTACAATTTCAAAAAATCCAAAAATATTTTCCTTTACCTCCTTCTTTTGAAAATTCTTTTTGAGACCCTAACTTTTATAAAAATCCAAAAATATGTTCTTTCAATATCTTCTAAAAAATCTAAAAGTATTTTCATTCTTCTTAAGAAGTTTTTCTTTTAGAAATTTCTTGCATAAATTTAGAATAGAAGTCCAAAAATCCAAAAATTTCGTTTCTTCGTTAGAAGTATTTCCTTCAAAACTCCCAAAGAAAAAAAATTCGACACTCAAAAGAAAAATATTTCCTTTATTTTTTAGAAGTTTTTCTTTTGAAATTTAAAAAAAAAAGTAAAATTAAAAAAAATATTTTCTTTCTTTTTTAGAAGTCTTTTTTTAAAAAAAGTTGAAATTCAAAAATATTTTATTTCTTCTTTTTTAAGTCTTTCTTTCAGAAAAATTCCGAAATCCAAAAAAAAAATAGTTAGTTTATTTAGTTTATTCTTAGTCTTCCCAAACTACACAAAGATCTGATTCATGCGGTGTCATGATACATAGGAAACCCAAATTAGGTTCGATTGAATGATTTAAAATAGACAAATGAAACAAAAAAAGGAATAAGAAGAGTGACCATTCTAACATGTTTTTTGTTTTGAATTGGGAAGAAAATTTGAGGTGGTTGGTTTGTAGTAAGCTGGAAACACATTCATAATTCCCAAGATTTAAGGGAAAATGCCAATGACAACTGACATCAAAGCTGTTACTAGTGTTCAAGAGACTAGGGCTCAGAGGGTTCAACAAGTGTCTACAGTGGTTGAGGAAAATAAGATGCTGAAAGAACAAATGGCTGACATGTGTCGAGCATGCGCTAATGGCTAAGAACATCCATTGTCTATGCCTGAGGTCACACCCATCTCCATGATTACTAATCAGACTTTGTCATCTGGCCTATCCTACCCACATGAGGTCAATCCTTGTCATAAATACACAAATACAACTAGGACTTCCATTGCGCACTCCTAAAATGGGCCATTGATAACCAATCAGACAACCACTACTGTTATGCATGTCTTCACCGTACCACAACTGATGGTGGTGCAGAGGAAAATTCATGAGTCACAGTTCGCTACCCAATAAGAACAATACTACTCTCTTGAGTACCACTCGTACCTATTTGATCTTTCTGTAAAGATTGAGAAGCATGCCCAAAAGATGGCACAAAAATAATGACCCAAAGAGTGTAAAGCTTGCAACATAAGTTGAAAAATATGTGAGGGTTGGCAGGTCAGAAGAGTATTGCCTTCAAGGATTTATATATATTCCCCGATGTCCACTTCTCACCTGGTTTAAAGACTCCCAAATTTGAAAATTATTATGGACATGGAGACCCTACAGCCCAGCTGAAAAGATATTGCAATCAACTAAGAGGTTTGAGAGGAAAGGACGAATTACTAATGCCTTATTTTGGGGAAAGTCTGACAATGGTAGCCTCTGAAAGGTTTATGGATGAACACACCTCTCAATGGCATGTTTGGGATGACATGGACCAGGACTCTATCAAACAGTCCCAATATAACATCAACATCGTTGCAGACCGCAATTCCCTTTCTTACTTCAAGAAGAAACCAACTGAAAGTTTCAGGGAATTAAGTGGAGAGAGCAAGCGACTAGAATTAAGCCACCCATGGATGACAACGCGTTAATCATTATCTTTCTTGAGGCTCAAGAGCTAGATTATTTTTTAAACTTGATGTCCGCAGTGGGAAAATCTTTCTCAAAAGCAATAAAATGGGGGGAAATGGTTGAAAATGGCCTTAAGACGGGCAAAACTATAAGTCAAGCAGTTCTCAAAGCCACAACTCACGCTGTCCAAATTGAATATGATAATTTTAGTGACACAAATGAGAAGGATGAATAAATCATGATGACATCAGGGTTAGGAAGAGGTCCTAGGAGAACATCTCGAAGGTATGAGAAGCCTCATCAGGTTTTCGATGATTCCCCTGAGCACTATTATCCATATAGGAATCCACAATACTCTTTTGCTCCCCCTCATACATTGTCCAGCTTCCAAAACACTCTAGAAGGCGAGCACCAGCACTGTAAAATCTCCACCATCATCCATAAAATTTTTAATTGCCCTATGACCCACATTCAAGCTTTGGGTATTGAAGGGAACAAAGGTTGAAAGATACATTTTCACCAATAGGAGAGTATTATGCATGCTTGTTTGAGAAATTAAAGAATTATGACATGATTGCATATACTCCTCCGAATCATGTGGACCTACGTGCAAGATGCTTTGACCCTTTTAAAAGGTGAACCATTCCAATGCTCAGGGGCACAATGTTAAAAGCTGTCAAGATTTGAAAAGAGAAATAAAAAGGATGATCTAGGAAAAACTAATTGTGATCCAAGATAATGACACCCAGAATATCACGCAGAAACCTTTACTTGCACATAATGATGCATGCTTTGTGGGGATGATGCCTGGTGACATGGAGTATAAGAATCCTCTAGGGAACTTGTCGACTGAAATTGGGGAAGGCCATGGGGATATCGATGAGCAGATTTGTGGCTAAATGTCAACCTTAGCAATTTGAAAGTCATTCTCTCCTCATTAGAAAGGAATCTTGGTAGCTTATTTTGATGTTTTTCTATTATCTAGGTTATTTTAGGGTTGTGATTCGGATTTTCTATTTGTGTGAGTCTTGCATGTTTGTTATGTTGCTGTTTTGATTATTCGAGTTATTTAGGAACTCAAATCTTAAGTTGTTTGTCTTGTTTTTAAACCCTTCTATCCTTTACTCAATGAAATACAGTTTGTCATTTTGTGTCATTCCATGCTTAGTTCTTTTATCACTAGTTCTAGTGACTTGACATGCATGCAATATTTTTGGCCAGATCTTAGAAAATAGATTTAATCATGAATTGGATAACCGAGAAAAAGACATTTTTTGAAAAAAAAAACAATTGTAGTTTGACATTAATGGATGAAATGTGTCTTTCGACTATGAAACACAAAGAAGATATGCATGTTCATCAATATTGTGATCGTAAAAGGATACTATGCTTGGGATTATCGAGGATGGGGTGCTCCTTTTCTGCTACCCAAATACTTTATACCTTTTGTTAACCTTATAGCATGTGTTATTTTTTTTCCACCCTCTTTTAGAATCAGGTTTAGAGTCAAAAGTCCAAAAAAATAACAATAAACGTTCATGCTCCAAGAGTAAAAACTGGGGCAACTTTTAGAAAGTTCAGATAGAAAAAAAAAGAGAAGAAAATAATGGAGGAAGGTCCATGCCCTTAGAAAATAGAAGCCGTGGAAACTTGGTTTGGAATAAAAGAAAAAAAGAAAAAAGAAAAAAGATGGAGGAATAGAAGAAAAATTATAGTTAGATCAAATGTTTGAACTACGTTTGAACCGATTCCTTTAAAAAAAATAATGTGTAGGCTGTCTCACGGTTTGGTCTAATCTAAATAATAATTTAAATGAAAAAGAAAAGAAAAGAAAAGAAAAGAAAAATCCAATATCTAAAACTGGGGTAGGAGTTTGTTTTAGTTTTTGAAAGAGTTGATTCCAAGATTTGTAAGTGTATAACCCATCATATTTCTACTTTAAGCCTTCATGTCGTCCTTTCTTTCTGACCATATCCAAAACCATCCAAATAAAGACCTTCCTATCATCCTTCAAGAATTCCAAGAGACGCATGCAATGCGCAACAATCGTTACACAACATAGAGCACTGTCAAGTTGCTCACACAAAAAAAAAAGGAAAAAAATGTCTAGCTAGTGAAAACCTTCATGGGCATTGTAAGGCGATGGTAAGCAGAGACGATCAAATGAGAGAACATTCTTGGTGAAAACCCCTCGGGGCACCACTAGTCGAAAGTGAGTCATGAAGTCGATGCAAATGATTGACACGAACAAGCCCAACTTAAAGTCATAAGAATGGTAAACGTAAAAATCTGATCAATTTGATAGATCAGGCAGTTAGGTCGAAAATGCATGTCATAATCATTAACGCTAGTTAGCACAACAAAAAGAATATTTCCCCTTTTTCCTTCCTGACAGGGGCATTTCTTGTTAATAGTGTTTCTTTTCATCATTGTGTCCCTTCACTGTGAGTCCGTCCTTGCCATAAAGAGCAATAAAGGATTTCAATATATAGTACCAACTTTTTAGTTGCACAAAGTAAATTTTGCCAACACACTCAATTGTTACTTTCAACATGCCTTGAGGATTCATGAAAAGGTCCCCCATAAGACTCTTGTCATACAACATAGCGCAAATAAAGATAAATTGTTATTCTCTCTAACAGAAAAATTGCTCAAAAGTAGGAAGTCATTCAATATATCAGAAAAGGTCAGTTAAGCAAGGATCTCCAGTTGGGTTGAGGCTGATTGGGCCGCAGATAGAAATGGTATTGGGTGTGAAATAATCAGAGTTGGTGCATAGCAAAAGTCTCTTGAGACCGACTCAAGCTGATCAAGCAAAATCAAAGCTTCTCAAGACTCAAGGCCACAAACTAACCACCACTTTTAAAACTGACAATTTATTTTTTGTTTGAACAGGAACAAAGTAGTGCAAGGAAAGTGGTTTCAAAAAATAAGAGAGAAAAGAATAGATGAGAAGAGGCGACAAATGTACGTTTCTCAAAATGTTTCCTTTATTTGTCTTGCTAATGTACGTAAAATGTTATCATCGCGCTCATATTTTTCCTCCTAGGATAAAAGGCCCTAATCTGATGGATTTTCTCCCAATAAAATCTTACTTTGATGAATTTTTCTCCTAAGATAGGAAATCTAGTCTGATGAATTTTCTCCTAGGATAGAAATCTTTGTTTGATTAATCTTTCTCCACCAATAACAAAAACAAAGGACCTAGTTTGATGAATTTTCTCCTAGGATCGAAATCTTAGTCTGATGAATCTTTCTCCTAAGATAGAAGACCTAGTCTGATGAATTTTCTCCTAGGATATAAATCTTTGTCTCTCGTAAATCTTTCTCCTAAGATACCAAAAAAAGACCTAGTTTGATGAACTTTCTCCTAGGATAGAAATCTTAGTCTCTGATGAATCTTTCTCCTAAGATATAAAAAAAGACTTACTCCGATGAACTTTCTCCTAGGATCATAATCTTAGTTTGATGAATCATTCTCCTTGTATAGAAAATCTAGAATGATGAATTTTCTCTTAAGATCAAAATCTTAGTCTGATGAATTTTTCTCCTAAGATAGAAGACCTAGTATGATGAACATTCTCGAAGGATAGAAATCTTAGTATGATGAATCTTTATCCTAAGATACAAAAAGGAAAAGAGACTTAGTGTGATCAACTTTCTCTTTGATAAAATCTTAGTCTCATCAATCTTACTCCTAAGATTAAAACCTAGTCTGATTGATTTTCTCATAGGATTATTAAAAAAAATTAAAAGGGGAAGTCTGGATTTGAAAAAGGTCAATTTTTAGTTTTCTTAAGTTATTAATATTTAGTCTTCTTGAAATCAGGGGTCTTGCTTGGATAATAGGATCAGTTTTTTACTTTAGTCAATCTTAGTTTATAGTTTTCCACAAGCTCAATCTTAAATCTATGAGACACACTTCCTAGTCTGGGTCATTTAGCTTTTTCTAGCAGATGCATTTGCTAGTTGAAATTTTGTTGGTTTTACTCGCAGGAGACGCACATCCTAGTCAAGTCTTAAATTTTACTCTCATCAATAGCATAGGTGATTATTTAGTTCTGCTAAAAACTCACAAATCTTCCTAGAACAAACTGAGGCAGAAAAGTTTGTTATGGTTTGTCTGTTCTGTTTTAGAAGCAGGTTCCCACTCGGAGAATGGGGGAACTCATTTTAGAATTCATTTGAAGTTTTAGGTTAGTAGTAGGCGCCTACCTAAAGAATAAGAGAATCCATTTCAAGTTCCAGTCAGAGACAGCAGGGTACCTTCTGAAGAATAGGGGTAACCTCTAATCCTGTTGTCAATTTAAGTTGGAAGTAGCAGAAGCTCACCTCAAGAATGCTGGTCGACAAGGGTTCGATAAAACTACAATAAGGTGTCTCAATGAACTTAAAGTGCAAAAGCGGAGAAAAGATGTGGACTGCTCAAGGCGTGACTGAAGTCACAAGCTTTGCATGTCCCGCCTCGATCCGGAAGTTGAAAAAGGAATGAACCAACACCTGCAGCTAACAATCATCAAGATTCCGATGATAGTCCACATAAAGAACCAATCAAGACTCAAGATCAAGCTTCAGAAGACTCATATATATAAATCATGCAACTCGTACTTGGTAGGCTTAGTTCGTTTTCTAATTTTGATTTTGATGTAATAACAGGACCACAGACCAGAACCTCAATGAAATAGTACCTCACTCGACTCTCTTATCCTCTTCACAAACTCCATCACTTCACTCATTTCTGAACTACACGTTTCCCGATTCCTTTATATCCAAGGATATGTATGCAGCTAAGATACTAGGGCACTGTCACATTCTCTTTTCTTTTAGTCTTTAGTTCTCTAAATATGGGTCAGGTAAAAAAACCATCTCGTCGTTCTTTATCTAAAACTCTTTGTGATCCCAGCCAAAGAGGGGCATCTGTAGACATGTAATTTTTGACCTACCACGTATTCAAGGTATATTAGAAGTTTTGCTTATTTTATATATTTATTTGAGTTGTTTGGTTTTTTCTAGGATTCTAATATATTAATTTTATTGTTATTTTATTTCCTTTTTTTAAAAAAATCAAAAACACAAAAATAGTTTCAAGTCTATTTAATTTAAGATTAATTAGTACTTAATGTAGAAATACTATTTTCACCTATTTTTATTTGTATATAATCTTGAAAAATCCAAAAATTGTTTCTATTATTTATTTTAATTAATTAATATTAGTTATGTATTTTATAGTATATATTTTATATTATTTGTAGAAAAAAATTAAGATTTTGGATTGGAAAGACCTAGTTTCGGATAGCCTAAAACATTGAGCCCTATACCGTAAGTTTTAGCTATTATCCACATTTCTCTTTGTCTTAGTAGCTCCACACCCTCTGAACCTAAAGGAAAGATATCACCATATAGTCAGGGCAAGAGAAGGTAGCGAAGGATCTTCTTCTTCCTTGCAAAAAGCTTCAACGCTCCCCCTTCTGATTTTAGAGGTCCTCTTTCTCTCAACTTAAAAAAGCACACACACAAAATAAAAAATAAACAGAAAAAAAACGAGGGAACATGGGGAAGGGAATTGAAATGAAAACGAACTTGATGCTTAGATAAAGAAAGCAATTGGATTAAGTGTTATTGACATCCAATTTTTTACATATATTTTCAATATACAAAATAAGTTCAAAATGACACATATATTCATATGTAAACATATTCAAGCTGTTTTATTATCATATTCAAGCTGTTTTATTATTTTTGCGTAACTTTTAAAGGATTTTAAATTAATTTATTTCCTATTTTATCCATAAAACCCCAATAACTATTTGCAAAATTATTATTTTTGGTAAATAATCTATTGGATATTCATTTTTATTCTAAAATATAGCTAAGTTAATTTTTCATATTTTTATAAATTTATTTGGTATTTTTCAAAACTAAAGTGCATTATTACAATATTAGCCTCTTTTAAGATTCAATTGCATTTGTATTCATAAAATCAAGTCCTATATTTTAAATGTATCAATTATATATCCGAAACCATTTTAGTGCTATTAATTTGGTTCCAAAAATTAATTTATGATTTTTTTAATTTTAAAAGGGGAAAATGACTATTTAAATGATAGCCTAATTTCATTTTCAATTGTACCCTAAATTAATCCCCAATTAGACCCAATTTTCCTGCGGCCCAATTTTGTTTAAACCCGACCCCTAACTCATTTCAGCGAGCCTACTTGGGCTCCCCACCTAACCCCTTTAATTCCAACCGTTGATCGTTTAGATCAATGGCTCCTATATCCCTTTCCTTTTTAAACCCAAATGGACCTTTACCCTACATTATTTCTCACCTATCGCCGCCTCTGAATCCCTATTCTCTCTAAACTTAACACGAACACTAGCCGCCGCCATAAAACTACACCCTAATCTACCCTAAACCCTGCCTAATACATGGCCACCCATAGCCAATGGATATGTGCGGTGTCTCCCATGACTCTTGGGTGTTTGTTTCTGTGATTCATGGCCAGTCCCCAGAGAAATGTTGTCCAGTCCTTGTTGGACTGTGGTTCATGGATTTTCTCCGGTCATCCCTAACCTTTCTCCATCCAGCCATGGCCGTTCCAGTCAGATCCTTGACTCTCATGGTTAGATCGGTAACTTTCAAAGCCATTCTCATTTTTTTTGGGTTTTTCAAAACCCTAATCTTTAAGACCTTTTAAATTTCTTTGAGATCTACTTTTGATCTGTACACGTTATGAATGTCAAGTGTTTTTCTCAAAAATTCTCCAACCTTTCTTTCAAAATGACTTTTCGTTAACGATTTCCTTTAAGTTTTTCAGAAGATCTCTTTTTTGATTTTTTATTTTGTCTGTGATTATACTATGTTTCGCTCATGTTGTTCTTCTATTTGAGTCAGCATGTTAAAAACCCTGAATTCCTTTTTTGGGTCTCATTCGAGTTCTGAAGTTGTTCGTTAGACATGTACTTGTTTGAGTAAGTGCTTGTTTGACTTATGTTTTCTATTTTAAACTCAATTATTGTTAAAAACCCTTGGTATTTGGGTTAAAACAGCTCGTTTGAATGTATACTTTACTTGATTGAAAGTTCTTATTTCGGACTCTCTTTTCTTTATGTGACTTATTTGATTTTTACTGTCTTTCAACTTGACTATTGCGGAAACCCTAATTTCGCAAAAGGGTTTCCTCAATCACTACTATAAGACCTTTACTTGTTTTGAATTTCTTCTTCACTTTGAATAGCGTGTGAGACCTGACTATCAAAATTTGTTCACTATTGAATCCTATGCTTATTTCTGCTACTATTGTGTATTATTTCTTTTGCCAATGTGCTTGGCCTTGAGTGACTGATGTTTTTGTTCACTCTGTTTATATACTGAAATGCAAAAACATATTCTTCCTTGATTTATTTTAATCTTGTGGCCGATTTCAAAAAATTTCCTTTTATGAACACTAATTTCACTCGCCGGCTTAAAATTTATTGATCCCTTTCCCTTTACTGTGATGTTTTACCCCTGCTGATTTCTTTCCCAAAATAAACATATGTTTGTACTTAGACTTGATTGTTCACTGCATGCTTTTACTACCCCTTATATATGGCAATAATCAGTCTGCTACCGAACTGATTTTCTTTCCTTAATTAGACTTGCTGCAACCGATTAGATAGTGATTTCTTAATTAAATGGGAATCACTTGGGTAATTGATTCTAACTTGTGATTGCTTCCATGTTTATATTAAGACTTTTCTTATTACCTTACTTTCACTCGTTTTCAAAAGCTACAAAAACCTATCCCATTTTTTCTTTAAGGACGCAAACAATCAATGTTCAGAACACACACTCCACTGAAAACTCTCTTTTCTTTGTTACTGCTTTGACTAGCTAGTTGAAAGCCAAGGCTAGGCTGTGGAAATCTGCTTACTTTGCTTTCTGTACTATACTTCTTACAAGTATGTCCTAGTTAATCTTTAGGCATCCGCAACAATATGTTTCTACTACTACCGTTTTCAAATCTCCCTTACCCCTTACTATTCTCAACCCATTTTTAAATACAATCTCAGTTTCTGCATTTCCACTATATTCCTAGAACTTTGGTTCTTCCCCTCTTGTGTGAGCCTTGCCATGGGAACCATAATCTCCCTCTGAACTTCGAAACATAAGGATTGTCTTCCTTCTGCACTGCACTCATCTCTATCTGGTTATGCAAACCAGGGTGTAAGAATTATCCCGGGTCACTCTTAGGGAACTTTGACACACCCAGGTCTGAGAAAGGCTTTGGAACATGTCGTATTTGAGGTTTTTTATTCCGATAACGCAGTAAGGAAATCAGAATTAAGATTCCTATGGTTTTAACTTCTTATTTTACACTTTTCTAATGTAATTCAGTATTTGGGATGTAATAATTTGTAATGAATATCTGGGGTTGGCTAGTGAAAAAGGGATGGGTAATCCTGCATGTTTTGAGGGTAGATAACATGCCTATAAGATCTATTTAATAAAATTCTGCGTAGTTCAATTCTACACTTAGATATACTGCCTATAGGATCTATTTAATAAAATTCCGCGTGGTTCAATTATACACTTAGATATTCTGGCTATAGGTTATGATATTTGAAAACTTTGCTTGTTTTAATTCTACACTTAGAGATCCCGCCTATAGGATATAATGGCTATAACCAGGCGTCATATTTACAAAGTTAATATCGGTTACTAAACTAGATGCCATATCTATAGGGCTAATATCAATACAGAAATTGTGCCTATAGGAATTTTGTTATGATCAAATAAATCATGCCTATTCTATTTCATTAGATACCATGCCTATAAGACCAAATCAACCTTTAATATTAAATACCATATCTGTAGGGATTAAAATAAGCAACAATAGAGATTATTTCCATAAAATCTAAAACCAGTTTTGTTAAAAAATCAGTGTAGCTCGTATTGTTTTGAATTTGTATAAACAACTTGCCCCTTTCATTAATGTGGTTTCGAAATCATGCCTATAGGATCGAAGGTTCTTGTTTAAAGATATCACTGCTTTGTCATTTTTGAATCAATAATAGATATCATGCGTTTAAGGTATCACCATACACACTTAGGCTAGCCTTAGATAATGACGACAAAAGCTGAATTCACCTTTATTTAATCAGTAACTGCTACAACTAGCAAGCAGGCCCGATTCAGACTTCTTATCTGAGTTATGTAATAAATTTGTCTTCTTCAACAACTGAAGCTCCCCTTGTCTTAGTAATTTAAATTTTACCCTAAGTATGATTAATTTATACTGTTTATGTGCTTTGCTTGAGGAGGTATATATGAGCCTCTTAGTTGTTTATATGTTTTCTCCCAATATGCAGTCCTATGTGTTTTGAATGTCACCTTAGTCTTTTACCTTTGAAAACCCAAGAGTCAGCCTAAAATTCTCTCTCTTATAGGAATAGTAGTCATAAATTCCTATGGACTGATAGGAATGGGACGGGTAATAGCTTACAATAGAGGTCGAGACCCATCCATGCTTTAATACCTTACCTGGGTGGGAAGGGTATATATGGATATGATGACCGGTACACTAATACCACGCGTAGCCCCTCTTTTGAGGAGTGATTACCGGGTATTACATTGATGTGATCCATATTATAAATAAGCCTAGGACCCCTTCCCCTTTTTACATTTGTCAGCGTGCTTAGTTATAAATTTTTCAAGCCTTGCTTTATTTCTATCATTGCCAAACACATGTGTATTTAAAATACCCTCTTATTTGAGCCTTATTTTCTTACTTGTTAATTGCACAAATTCACAAAGAACCACCTGGCAGGGAAAACACTTGTGGATCCTGAGGGGTGCCTAACACCTTCCCTTTGGAAACATTTCAAGCACTTACCCTATATCTGGTTATCAATAAAAGTAGTTGTAGTTGAATCCAATAGCTGCCCCAATGCACCTTAAAATCGTTTGGTGGCAACTCTCCAAAATAGCAAACCCCTTTCCTCGAAGGAAATATTGCCCCAATCGAATGTCATAAACCCAATTTTGCTAGAAAAGGGGGTGCAATAGCATGGCGACTCTGCTGAGTACTCTTAGGCTTTTACCATTTCAGATTATTCTTGTGAATTTGTTCCTCTCTCTATGTGCAAATATTTTTTTAATTCCTTTAACCATTTAATTTCTTCTTTAAAAGGAAAAACTGACATATCTTCCCCGTTTTCTTTCCTTTATTGCTTTAAATTATGAAACTATTCTATTTATCGCTTTCTTAATGTGCAAATATGTGCCAACATGTTATTAATTATTGCATAATCATGCTCAACATCATACTCCACTTGTGACAAAACAAATACTATAGCAACGCGTATAATAAGTGGTTGCGCTCTTCCTATAGCACTACATCCTAAATTTGGAAAGGCATATTTGCGATAAAAGTAGTCGATCAGCGGTGCTGTCGACACTTCCGAGCCTTCCCTCTTGAGTTGTCTGCTCAAGGGTACCAGTCTAAAACCTCATAGAAATCTTACTTTGTTTAATTATTACATGCATCATGGTCAAACCTTGCCGTATCAATTATGTTGTCCGCATAATGATACTTTAAGATAGCCTTGAACAAAGTCCACTTTGTTTCCCTAAACCCTACGTACGTCATCACGGTATGTGCATTTATTTGGAGAACTAGATACTTCATGCTAATTGTCGACGCCCCAATGTTTTCAAAAAATTAATTTTGAGTTCGGAATCAGGTATACGACATTCGGGAGAACAACTATTCCCTCGTGGGAATTGAGTTTTTGGAGTCTAAATAATTGCCACCTAATGATTATAGTGCATTAGGAAACTATTTAGAAAGAATTTGAGATGAAGAACTAGAGTTTGGGTAAGAGCTAGAAATTATCTCGAGGGGAAAGTTTTAGACACCCCTCAAGATCCACTAGTGTGGTTCCCGGCTGTTGATACCCAATTTTTTCTATATATATTTTTCACCCAAAATACTTTTAAAATAGTATATGTATGCATATATAAGCAGGCCGGGGAACTTTGGTATTTTTCTTTAATTTTTGGGATTTTTCAAAATGAATTTACTGCTTATTTTTTACATTATAAAGGCCAAATTATTTTTAAAATTATTATTTTTAGTGAATAAGGTGTTTTATTCTCGTATTTACAATAAAATATAGTTTATGTAATTTTTGCACATTTTTACAAATTTATTTGGATTTTTAAGGCTAATAGCATAAAATTGCAATTATGGCCGATTTCGTTATTATCTATGTGTCATAGTTATAAAACTTTTCTAGTATTTTTAGATTAATATTTATATGTTATTAATTAGTTCCATGTTTTTAATTTTACTTTTTAAACTATTTTAGCTATTTTAAAAAATTAATTGGGAGAAATTGGTTATTGAAAAGTTATCAACATTTTATTTAAAATATAGCCCAATTACACCCTTATTTCAGCCCAATTCTAACCCAATTTTAATGACCCATACCCATTGTATTTTACCCCGTCCAGCTCAGTTTTGATCTGAGCCATTGATTAAATAAGATCAACGGCCAAGATCTTCTTTCCTTAATTAAATTGAACGACCCCTCCCCAACCCCTCATTCACACAGACCGGTCTCTCTCTCTCTCTCTAACCAACTCTCCCCCTTCTCTCTAGAACCTTCTGGTTCCTTCTTCTCCGATGAAATCCATCGCCTCTCCGGCCATACTCCTCCCTCACTTCTATCGACCTCTAGTAGCCATGGAATCCTTTTATTGTTGTTTTCTCTCTAAAGCTTGAAGCCCAGAAGTTTCCGCCATGAAAGGTCACTGAAGCTTTGCCTGGGCCTGTTTCCGGCTTTTACTTATGTGGTTTTTGTCCGATGATGCCTTCTATTTTATTATATACGAGTTTCATGGCCAGGTTCTTTGTTTTTCCTAATTTGTTTGCAAACCCTAATTTTTCTACTCGAACCTCATTAATCTCTGGTCTTTTAAAAAAACTATCAGATTGATTTTATTTTCTACTCTATTTTTTACTTAGTGTTTCTGGCTATTTCAAATTTCAGATGGTTATTACTCTTTCAAATTAGGGTTTCTGACCCCCTTCTTTAAAATCGTTTCTTCTACTTTTTCTGAGTACTATATGTTCGTTTGTGTTTATTTATTTTACTTGTTTTTTTGGTGTCCTTGTTAACCTGGGTCCATGCTTTAATTTTTTCTTGCCAGGGTTTCTGACCCCCTTTTCAAGATCACTACATCTTTTTCCTACATTGAATATTATGTATGCATATATTATATGTTTGTTTTGTTATGAGCATGTTTGTTTCTGAGTTCCATGCTTTAAACCTTTTTACTAGGGTTATGATTTCTTGCACAATGTTCTCTAATTTTTCACGCCTATTGTGTTTATAGGTCTAATTGTTATTGAAAATTTTGTGCATCTCTTAGAATCCCTAATATGTATGCATTTTCCTTAAAGGTTCTTGCATTGATTTCTTGAATTATTTCCTTGCTTGGGAAATACTATCTATAATTAGCACTGATTCCCTCTAATTTTTAGTCTCGCCCGTGATTCTTTGACAAATTTCAGAGTTAATTATGTATTCTTACCATATTTGTGCTGTTAAATATTTTTACGATATTTAGTATATGTTTTCCTTATTCAAGTATTATGTATTTGGACTCTATTACATACTATAGGCCTGCTACTTTACTATGGTGTAATTATTCATCTGATTGATTCTTTCCTTATATGATATAGCTGTATTCCCATTAGAATCATGAATCCCAGAATAATTTGAATTAGGACCTACGATTGATTCGATATGGTACTATTTCTATAATTACATATTCCCCACCATATTCTCTGTTATTTTCAAAACTATAAATACTCCTCACCTATCTATTCGAACACACCAATGCACACTGCATATTTCTCACAACTTCAGATTCTCTGAATTCTCTCTTTCTCTGCTATTCCCTCTTACTCCCTTATTTGAACACTCAATCGGCTGAAAACCAAGATTGAGTAGCCTGGGTTGATTGCTTCTGCACTACCGAGTTCTATTGTTTGTTTGCTTGGGTCTGTTGCTACTGCTATTCTCATAATGTTGTTATTCTATCTGCTGCTTACACTCTCTGCTCAGCTTGTTCCTTTGTGCACTATTGTCATTATGGTCTATTACTTGCAACTGGTATGTCATCCCTTTAAAATATAGCTTCCACAACATGTTTCTATTAATTTTGCATTTCATAATGTTTCTTGCGTGCTTTTACTTATGGTTTAGTTGCTCTTTTTGTCATTTGCATGTCACTTACTAGTCTATTTGGTTCAGCTTAACATGCTCCCTTACCCCCTCCCCTGTCTCAATGAATGTTTACTTTTTCCTTGTGTACTACTACCATGCATCCATGTCTGTTTGGCTACTTGGTTAATCTAAAACCTCTGTTTAACGCTGTGTATTAGAGTTTGGTAAAGTAAGAACTAAACTCTTGTTTCGCAACCATGTCTGGTTACTTTCTTCCAATATGTTTCCTGTGTGAGTAGTTTACTTTTCTTATTTGTTCCCTTCTCTTTGCCCTTATTTGTGTGATGCTCTGTTGTTCTAAAACTTCAGTCTAAATTATTTCGAAAGAACTCTTGCAACCAACTGTTTCTTAAACTCTCTCAATTCTTTCAACTGCTTTCTCTAACTGTCTCTCAATTGTTTTCAACTCTCTCAAACTTTATCACAATCTCACTACTCTTAGAAATTAGGTTCTGCCCCCTTAGTGTAAGCATTGCTTTGGGAGTCCTGAGCACCCACTAAACTTTGATGCACAAGGGTGGCAATTCCACACTTGCACTTGTCTAATTATGATATTTTGGATGCTTGGTATTGGCCAGGGGGTTCAAATGAACCCTTAGGGAACTTTGCCGCACCCAAGCCTTGGTAATGGCTCTGAAACTCGAAAGAAATAAGGTTGGAGATCTTGGGCTTGGCTGTAGGCTCCCTAAAGAATAGCTTTTTTTATCACTGTTGTATTTTTAAATTACTTGGTCTGTAATATCTTGTAAAGAAAAATGAGGTTTATAGTGAAATTGGGAGGGTTATGCTTGCTTAGTCAAGGGTAATGCTTAGAAAACATGTTTATAGGACTTCACTTACCTATTTTCGTAATAGAAATCATGTTTAGGACATGCATCTTACATGTAGGAATCCCGTTACTAGGTCTTTTACTTTCAGCTTGTTATTTCGCCTATTCTTATAATCACAATCAGTTAATTATCAAGTTACTGCCGTTGCATTTTGATACCATGTTTTACGGCCTTTATATGCATTAGATATCATGTACTTAGGTTTTTTTATTTGCAACTATTGAATGCCTCATTAATTTTGTTAAACAGACGTAAAACTGGTTAACAGGTTCCTTTTAAAACTGGGAAACAAGCACGCATGTTCACTTTCTCTTATGGTTAAACAACGCCTAGGCAAACCTTAGGTTGGATAAAATTGATTAATCGCCTTAAGTCATGCTTATGTTATTCCACATCTCTTAACCATCCGAATTTGTTTGTCTCTCTGAAGTCCGCTAATTTTTTATACTAACTTCTGCCCTAGTTTTAATCACCTCTGTGCAAATATTTTTACTGAATTACTATTCATTCCAGTCCACAACTGGACTACTATTTTCTAAAACTTATCTGAATACTATATCTTCTGCAATTTTCAAAACTATAGTTCAAAACAAATATACTTACACGTTCTTTTACACCTCTGAATAGTTTCACATCTGTTTTCTACCTCTCATGTCTAAAAACTAGTTTATCATATGTGTTATGTATTAGCATGTATCTTCAAGTGAGTTTAAAATGTTTTCTCTCCGATTTCTAAGTTGTTACACATCCACTACCTTTTCTCAAGTCCCAAAATTTTTCATCCAACTCTTTTCTAGGAATTCTGTTTAAAACTTTTCAGCTGCTATTTTGAATATATTTTCAACATTCCAGCTTTAAAAATTCTCCCTTTCTTAGACCTTAAATGTGATTGAGATGTGCTAAATTATGTGTTTATCTGGGGAGGGATATTTGAGCCTTTTTATATGCCTTTATATGTTTCCATTACGTGTAGTCCTTTTTGTTTTTGTATGTCGCCTAGAATTTTAACCTTTAAACATAAGGGTTCCACCTAGTTCCTACCTCATAGAAATAGCGATCCTAAATGCCCTCTAAGATCTATTGGATGGGACGGGTAATAGTATGCAATAAGCATTCGTAACCAATTCACGCGTTTAAATACCTCAACGGGGTGGGAAGGGTAGAATATGAAGATATTGATGATGCGATAATATCATAAGGCGACCCCTCTTTAGGATATGCGCGGATATTGTATTGAATGATCCATATTATAGTCAAACCTAGGACCCTTCTCTCTTTTTTTTTGCTTTATTTAAATTTTCTTCTATAGTAATGCTTTACCAAATCAATCCTCTCTTTTATTTTAAATTTGCGTCCTTCCTTCTTCTTTAAAGCTTTTTCAACTTGTGTGAATGTTGTATGTGTGAACCTTACTTGTTTAATTTCTTCATCTTTTTATAAAGTCATGATTAACACGGCCGGGAACCATACTAGTGGATCTTGAGGAGTGCCTAGCACCTTCCCCTCGAGACAATCTCAAGCCTTTACCCGAAACTCTGGTTTTCTTTTCCAAATACTCTCTTCAATGTCCTAATGCACTATAATCATTAGGTGGTGACTCTTCAAATTCACTAACCCAATTCCCAAACGGTAAAAATAGTTGTTATGTCCATAATTTCGTAAAACCCGATTTTGCTTTTTTTAGGAGAAAAGGAGGCGTCGGCAGCATGGCTACTCTGCTGGGGACTTCTTTTTAGGCTTTTACCATTATGTGTTTCGTGACCTTATTGCTTTCTTTACAATATTTATCGGTTTAATTATTTCTCCACAATTACTAACTTGTTTATTTATGTCTTTCTTTTTTCTTTAACTGTTTCGCTGCTTTATTATCTTGCTTTATTTCAATTCCGTCTTAAAATCCGAGAATTTATTGTAATCATTATTGTATGAACGTGAAAATACATGCACTTATTTCATTGTTGTAATTGTATCCTTCAACATCATTTTCCACTCGTTCCAAACAAATCCTATAGCAACGCTTATAATGAGTGGTTGCACTCTTCCACTATTACAAGCACCTTAAATTTGGCTAAGGCATATTTGCGGTAAAACCAATCGATCAACGGTGTAGTCGACGGTTCCGTGCCTTTCCCTCTTGAGTTGTCTACTCAAGGGTACCTTGTCTAGCAGTTCAAAAGTGGAAACCTTACTCTATTTAATTGTTCATGCATCATGTTCAAACTTAGCCGAGTCAGTTATGTTGTCCGCATAATGACTCATTAGGATAGCCTAAACCAAACGTCCATCGGGTTTCCTCGAAACCCAAACGGACATTCAAGTTATGTGAATTGATTTGGAGAACTAAATGCCTCTTGCTAATTATTGATTTAAATACTCGAGTCCGGTGGGGTTCAGGGCCTAACTCTCTATTTTGCAGGAAATGAGGCACGAGGTCCCAAGATTCAGTATGGTATCAAACATTCATCCAAAGTTGCTAAGCTGGTGGGATGATTTGCATGGTAGTGATCGGGTTCTTGTCCACAAGCACTTTTCGGCCAGATAACAAGATTTTGGAATCTGCTACTATCTTTTGGGATAGTGAACAGTCCGTCTTCCGCTTTGGGGGTATTGAAATGACGCCGCTATTGGAAGAAATTGGGGGTCTAGCAGGGATTCCTTAGGATAGCCCGAGGTTGCTTATGCCGGAAAACCGCAAAGGTAGAGGGTTCTTGAAAATTATGGGGCTCAAGAAAAATCCTAATTTGACCTGTCTAAAGGACTCCTACATATCCTTCGACTTCATGTATGAATGTTTCGGACATAGAAAATCATACCACACTCACATGGACGAGTTTGGCCTCACCTCTTTGGGGCACATACATAGGAGAGCCTTTGTATTCACGTTCTGTTTCCTGGGCATGATAGCCTTTCCGATGAAGAAAGCTAGAATCCATACAAGAGTAGCCATGGTAACCAAAGCCGTAATGGAGGGTATTGATGGGTAGACATTTAGCATAGCACCCATGATCCTCGCCGAACTGTACCGAGCATTAGAAAAATGTCAACAAGGGGCACTACACTTAGAAGAGTGCAATTTGCTACTACAACTCTGGCTCATTGAACATAATCAGAAGGGAGATTATAGACAAGAGATCATACGATGAGCCTGGGATGACCACATCGCTTTCCATCATCCAAAGCGATTGCACTTCATGCCGGATATGTTCGCTCTCCCGGAAAATGCCAGTGGATGGGTAGAACTATTGGACAATTTTAGAGAAGAGCAGGTACAATGGATGTACGAGTGGTTTCCAAATGGAGAGTTTATCATTTGGTCTAGGGATGCGCAATTCCTTATTCTCATCGGCTTAAGAGCAACTTACCCTTATGTCCCCCTCCGAGTCATGAGGCAAGCGGGAAGAAAGCAGATTATACCAAGGGCAGAAAAGATGAGTGACTACAGGGCTGATTTCCAAGATGACGATACCCCACACGGTTGTCGGGCTCAGCATATGCGGCATTCCAAACTTATTTTGGACAAGGAATCTATGGAGCTAGACATGTATCAGGCGGGGCATGCACCGCTTTATCCGGGGTTGCTAGAAGATGATCATATTGGCTTGGGAAAAACGGGCTTCGTCCATGGTCACAGGGTTATTGATGAGGAGACTGGGACAAGGGTCAAGTATAATCAGCTACACAAACGGATGCGAGAGTGTGAATGTGAACATTGGGAAATGCTAGAGGCCCAAGAGAAGGTATTCAATGAGTGAAAAGACATGGCTGTCTGCGCAAACAACAGTTTAGGGTACTTGGAGCGGGGACTAGTGGAGCTGGAAGGCAAGTTTCTGAAAAGGATCAACGACTCTCAAGAAGCTTAAGGTAATGAAGGTGGGCACTTTGCTCGGGCTTACTTGTTGTTGGGACTGCACAAGCTGATGAAACTGTACGAGGGAGGCAAAGATAACGAATCTGGGGAAGGTCCTTCAGGGACCAAGTAGTTAGGATTTTTACTGCTTTCTTGATGTAATAAAGCCCTTGACCGTTAGTGACAATCTCTCTTTATTTCGGTCTGCTTTGACTCGTTCTATTTTCTATTGATAAAATGCGGCACTTGGTGTTATAAGTTCTCCAAATCATATCTGTCGCTAGGCCTACCACGGGCACAACGAGGCACCTAAATTGGAAGTGACTTATATTCTTGCAACAATGTGTTTGAGTAACGTAATGTTTTCTTTCTCAGAATCCGCACAAACTTTTTACCTTTTTTTTATTCCCCTCCCCAAAGGTTAGTTCGTGCATTCTGGTACCATCAGCATACTCAACAAGATCAAAGGTTCCTCCTCCTCCTCCACCGACGAGTCCTCCCGGAAATAGGAACAAAAGAAGCTGCTGCTCATTTGGAGCAAACTTTGCTAAGGTTCCGAGAGGAACTGGACCTAGTCCGGAGTTTGGCAAGTTTGTCCATCTCCGTTGCTGCTGCAGATGTCAACAATCAGGTCCTTGCACCTCCACATAAGACCCCAACCCAAGCTCGCAACAATGCTTCAGCGCTCATCCCTGAAGCCCAAAATGCTCCAAATCATCAAAATACTCCAATCTTTATGGATATTGTACCTTACTATGCAGAGCCCATATCAGATGTGTTAGAATCAGACTCACTCATTCATAACATGGATGCTGAACTCGTGAAACACACTAGCAGGGTTCAAGGCATGGAAGGTAATAAATGTGTAGAGGGTCTAAATTATGAAGACCTTTGTGTTCAACCTGATGTCGAACTCTTAGAGGGGTAGAAACATCTTAAGTTTGAAATGTTTGATGGTACGGGTGAAACCAGGGTTCACCTCAGGATGTATTTTGACAAGTTAGTGGGAGTTGGTAGAGATGAAAAGATCCGCATGAAACTGTTTATGAGGAGCTTGAAAGGTCATGCTTTATCTTTGTATATCAGCCAACATGCGAAGAAGTGGACGAGTTGGGTAAACATGGCATCCAATTTCATGAAACGTTTTAGGTTCAATACTGAGAATGCACCGGACGTGTTTTATATCCAGAATTTGAAGATACCCACCGAAACCTTTCATGAGTATGCTACTTATTGGAGGTCAGAAGTTGCCAAGGTTAGACCGGCTTTGGAAGAAGAACAAATGAACAAATTTTTCGTCCTTGCTTAGGACCCACTATATTACGAGAGATTGATGTTGATAGAGAGGCAGAAATTCGCTGATATCATCAAACGGGCAGAAAGGATTGAAGAGGGAATAAAAATGGTATGGTTATTAACCTTGAGGCATTGCAGGCTACCAACAAAGCCTTACAATCTGGTGGCACGTCGAAGAAAAAGGACGTAAACTCTGTAATGGCTGTGCAGAGAAACCACTCTCCCATGAAATATCAAACCTACCCTCCAACCCCACTCACATATCAACCCTCTCTAAGTTGCCGTGCACCTTCACCTACCTATCAAAATCCACATCCCGTTTACCAAACATCCCCATCAGCAACATATCAGCCCACCTTGCCAGGATATTCCAACCCGTACCCGTATACCAAGCTTACAACTCCAATCATCCTCACTATCCATCACCACATACCCGCAAACACTTGCCACGACCAAGACCAAACTTTGACCGCAAACCGCCCAGACAATACATCGCTATTTCTGAATCCATTGACCAACTGTATGAGAAGCTCAAAGCCAACATATATGCTACACCCATCCTAGCCATAACCCCAGAAAACCCTTCCCAATGGATCAACCCAAATAAAACCTGCGCATACCATTTGGGGATGAAGGGCCACACTATCGACGAGTGTCGTTCGTTGAAGGATAAAATTCAAACCTTATTTGACAACAAGGTCATTGTAGGTAAGGAGCCTGCTCCTAATGTTCGTGACAACCCTCTATCAGACCACAAAGGTTGTGGCATCTACATGATTGAGGTTGAGGATGACTAGGACCCCGAAGGGTCAATTGGTTTGGTATCTGAAAGAGATGAGCCCAAGAAACAAGCGGTCACTCTTAATCCTATTGTTGTGCAAATCTAGCCATCTGAGGGCAAAATGGTGAATATATCTGAGTTTGAGGCACCTCCTGCAAAAGTGCCAAAACCAATTGAGGTGGAGTTCGGGACTCCAATGGCGTGCGCACCAATTGAAGTTGCTTTGGTGCCCCCAAGGGTGCCCATTCCTGTCACCATGTTAGACATAACCCAATTTCAATAAAATTCCATACCCTGGGACTACACAGCCGAGGCGAGAAGGAAGGGAAAAGCATGCACAGGTGAAGCAATCGCCACGCAAGGTATGACTAGAACATGCAGGGTATGCACACTAGAGCACCTAGCTGAGTCCATTAAGAAAGCCTCTGGACGTCCCATTGAAACTGCACTGGATGATCTCTAGAGGAAAATACAAGCCAAAGAGTATTCAGTTGTTAAACAACTAATTAAGACTCCACCGCATATTTCCAACTTGGCATTACTGTAGAGTTCCGAGGCGCATAAAAATGCCTTGATGAAGTATTGAGCGAGGCTTATGCCCCGATCAACATAACAGGAGGAGAGATGGCGAACATGATAGGACAAGTATTGGAAAGTCACAAAATCACCATCCACGAGGATGAATTGCCACCTGAAGGGCTTAGTCATAACAAAGAACTACACATCACTGTGCAATGTGAAGATCATTTCATCACCAGGATCTTAGTCGACGGAGGTTCTAGCCTCAACATTTGCCTGTTGATCACCCTCAAGAAGTTGGGCAAACGATTGCATGAGATAAAAGACGGGGCTATTAATGTAAATGCTTTCGATGGTTCTCAGAGGTCTACCCTCGAGGAGATTTGCCTATGTTTGCAAATGGGGACCACTTGGTTTGATTTCGATTTCTAAGTCATCGACGTACCAGCATCTTACAACTTACTGCTGGGACAACCCTGGATCCACGTTGTTGGGCCTGTGGCATCGACCTTACATCATTCCGTGAAGTTTGAGTGGAACCATTACGAAGTGATCATCCACGGCGATGGTAGCAACCCCATCTACAGTCTCCAGACCATTCCGATGATCGGAGGTAGTAGAAGAATAGGCAGAGAATCATATCATCATATTGAGCGGGTCAACGCAGTGGACAAGTACAAATGGTGAAGCAACAAGGTCGAGAGCATTCTAAATTGGAGTGGGTATGAACCGAGGAAATGTCTTGGTAAGAATCTTCAAGGTATCACCAATCCTATCCAGTTGAAGAAACATGGTACTACCTTCACACTGGGGTACGAGTACACTTGGCAAGAATTCAAAAACTGGTCACCACAATTGCGTGGCCGATATTAACCATTGGAACGCCCCATACCTCAGTCGGAGCAGACATTTCAACCAGCCGACACTCTCTACGGGTCAGAAGAAGATGAGCCTCTTGTGGCAATGAAGAACCAGTTTCTGGAGGACATGGACTGTTGTGTGATTTTTGAAGAGGAAGGGGAGGAAGGCCCTTCTATTTAGGCTGTGAACCGAGGGAAGCACCTCACCAACTGGTCAATCAGGACAACCATCGCCCGGAAACCTTCAGGATAGCAAGGTTGAACAAGCATTATGCATCTTTGTTTTAGTTGTTTTCTTTATTTTCTGCATTGTCTTTATTTTCCAAAATATCTCCGATGTTTTGAAAATTTATGAATTTAATTAAAAGCATTTTTTTCAGTTTATCAAATATCCCGCTATACATTACTTTTCTGTGCTATTTACTTTATTTCCACACAGCATTACTATTACATATCTTGATGATGAACTAACAACTGTAACTTGCAACGAGGCTATGCAACAAACGGACATAGACTCAGAGGAGGATGATATGCCAGAAGAGTTTGTCAGAGACGCCGAGAATTTTGAGAATAAACTTAAGTCCAACTTGGATGAAACCGAGGCCGTCAATTTGGGGGATACAGAGAATGTCATAGAAACGCGCATCAGTGTTCACTTGTCACAGATAGAGAAAGAAGAATATACAGAGTTCTTGAGGGAATATGAGGATATCTTTGCGTGGTCTTAAGACAATATGACTAGTCTCAGCACATCCATCGTCGCTCACAAGTTGCCGATAGATCCTGCATGTCTGCCGGTAAAACAGAAGCTCAGAAAATTCAAGCCAGATATGAGATTAAAAATTCGTCCCCAAGCAAGTCAAAGCCAGAGTTCTTCAAGTGGTAGAGTATCCATCTTGGTTATCAAGCATTTTGCCAGTACCAAAGAAGGATGGGAAAGATAGAGTCTGTGTCGACTACCGGGATCTCAACCGGGCCAGTCCCAAAGATGATTTCCCCTTGCAAAACAACACATTCTGATCGACAACTGCGCCAAGCATGAGTTGCAGTCATTCATCGATTGCTTTGCGGGGTACCATCAGATATGGATGGATAAAGAAGATACAGAGAAAACGACGTTTATCACACCTTGGGGAATGTATTGCTACAGTTTGAAGAATGCGGGAGCTACTTACATAAGGGCCATGACTACCCTCTTTCATGACATGATACATAAGGAGATTGAGGCATATGTGGAAGATGTCATCATTAAGTCTAGGAAGGCTGCAGATCACATGGAGGACATCCAAAAGTTTTTCAACAGACTAAGGAGGTATAACTTGAAACAGAATACCGCCAAGTGTGCATTTGGGGTCCTTGCGGGAAAGTTATTGGGTTTCATCATGAGTCACCGAGGAATAGATCTGGATCCATCAAAGGACAAATCTATTTAGGAGTTGTCACAACCGAAGAGCAAGAAAGAGGTTATGAGTTTCCTTGGAAGACTCAACTAAATTAGCCGATTCATAGCTCTATCTACCGTCATCTGCGCACCTATCTTCAAGATGCTGAAGAAGGATGCCGCCACTAAATGGACCGATGAATGTCAAAAATCTTTTGACACGATCAAGGAATACTTGTCTACGCCTCCAGTCCTGGTTCCGCCTGATCCTGGGAGGCCTTTATTCCTTTATCTCGCAGTATTGGATGAAGCATTTGGTTGTGTCTTGGGACAACATGATGAGACTGGGAGAAAGGAGCAAGCTATTTACTACCTCATCAAGAAATTTACCCTGTACGCGGCTCGGTATTCCTTGCCAGAACGCACCTGTTGTGCTTTGACCTGGATAGCTCAAAAGTTGAGGCATTATTTCTGTGCTTACATTACCTACCTTATATCAATAATGGATCCACTAAAGTATATTTTTATGAAGCCCATGCCCACTGGCAAGCTCGCCAAGTGGCAAAATTTGTTGAGTGAATTCGACATTGTCTATTTCACCCAGAAGGAAGTTAAAGGACAGGCTTGGGCAGATCATCTTGCAGAAAACCCTTTAGGAGAGGAGTATGAACCCTTGAAGACGTAATTTCTCAATGAGTAAGTAGCTTTAATAGGAAAGGATATTGCAGAATCATATGACGGGTGGAGGATGTTTTTCGACGGAGCCGCAAATTTGAAATGAGTTGGTATCGGGGCAATCCTGGTATAAAAAACCGGTCAACATTATTCGATATCCGCCAAGCTCAGGTTCCTACGCATCAATAATATGGACGAGTATGAAGCTTGCATCTTGGGGCTTAAACTGGCCATTGACATGAACATTCAGGAGCTGCTAGTCATCGAAGACTCAGACCTACTCATACACCAGGTTCGAGAAGAATGGGCAACCAAGAAATCTAAGATACTTCCTTATCTGCACCACATATAGGAATTGAGAAAGAGGTGCAGATTCCAGCAAGTCCCAAGAATACCGAACGAGTTCGCAAATGCACTTGCAACTTTATCATCCATGATTCAGCATCCAGATTCAAACTTCATCTACCCTGTCCAGGTCAAGATTCATTATCAATCGGCATATTGTGCACATGTTGAGGAGGAAGCCGACGGAAAACCCTGGTTCCACGACATCAAAGTGTACCTGACAATAGGGAATATCCAGAGCTTGCTAATGCTACTCAGAAGCACACACTTCGAAGTTTGTCCAACAATTTCTTTCACACTGGAGGAATCCTGTATAGGAGGACTCCCAATTTAGGACTACTAAGGTGTGTCGATGCGACAGAAGAAACCAAGTTGTTGGAGGAAATATACTCATAGACTTGTGGGCCGCACATGAACGGTTTTGTTCTAGCAAAGAAGATACTCCGAGCAGGATATTTCTGGATGACTATGGAAACAGATTGCATTCAGTATGTCCAGAAGTGTCACTGCTGTCAGATACATGCGGATAGGATAAAGGTACCTCCAAACGAGCTCATTGCAATGGGCTCCCCATGGCTGTTTGCCGCTTGGGGAATGGATGTTATTGGACCAATTGAGCCATCTGCGACAAACGGACAAAAGTTCATCCTAGAGGCAATTGATTACTTTACTAAATAGGTCGAAGCAGCATCACCGAAAGCAGTAACCAAGAAAGTCATGGCAGACTTTGTCCGAGATCATATTGTCTGTCGATTTGGTGTTGCAGAGTCGATCATCACTGATAATGGTTCCAATCTCAATAGCGACTCGATGAAAGCGATATGTGAAACTTTCAAAATCAGGCATAGAAATTCAATGACTTATAGACCTCAGATGATGGAGCAGTGGAAGAAGGTAACAAGAACATCAAGAAAATACTAAGGAAAATGATCGAAAGGTAAGTAGTGGCATGAGAAGTTGTCATTCGCTTTACTGAGTTATCGTACTACAATTCGCATATAAACTGGGGCAACCCACTACATGCTGGTTTACGGTACAGAGGCAACAATTCCCGCCGATGTAGAAATTTCATCCTTGAGAATCATGCAAGAAGTTGAGCTATATGACACAGAATGGGTCAAGGGTCGCTACGAGCAGTTAGCCCTTATAGATGGAAAAAAAATTAATGCCATTTGACACGGTCAGTTGTATCAGAACACAATGTCCAAAGACTTCAACAAAAGATTTCGACCAAGGAAGTTCACACCAGGACAGCTCGTGTTAATGAAGATATTCCCACATCAAGATGAAGCCCAAAGGGAAATTCACTCCCAACTGGAAAGGTCCATACATGGTTCAAAGGGTTCTAACTGGAGGAGCCCTTATTCTTGTAGAAATGGATGGAGAAATATGGGAACAAATCGATCAACTCAGATGCAATGAAAAGATACTACATTTAATCAGTATGTTTTTTCTTTATGATGTAATTTGAACTACGCCTGACCTGATTCCCGTTTAAGAGGGGATGCGTAGGCAGCCCAATGGGTTCGGTCACATCTTTAATTAAATTCCCTTCCCCCCCCCCCCCCCCCCCCCGCAATTGGAACTAGGGCAGAATTTTGAGGAGGACCGTCAAAATTCCGAAGTCAGTTTGTTAATTTCTGCATTAGCTTTGGCAGAATTTTGAGGAGGACCCTCAAAATTCTAAGGTCAACCCGCATTCAGTCATTCAACACCGCCAGCTCACTAAACCGGGGTAGAATTTTGAGGAGGACCCTCAAATATTCCGAAGCCAGCAAGGTTTCCATGCCTTGAACCAAGCTGTAGTTGTGGTTCATCATAAAAACAAAATTATCTTTTCTTTACTTATTCTTATGCATGTGCATGACGATTGCCAAATTTGGAATAAAATCATTTGGATAACTATCATTCAGCAATGCTACCTCAAATGGTACAAGACGCCATGAGTCGACGGATGCAAACTAACCTCCCCCTTACAGAACTCACGATCTTTCATTGGATGCATGAATCTAGGGTAAAAATAGGTGATGCAGGAGATTTACAAAGTCGAAGTTCCCGAAACTACTATTTACCTCGCAAAGGCTTTCTATCTATATTCAACACTTTCCCATCAGTCATTGATATCGGAATCATCTACCAGCTAAGAAAATCACCATCATCCTTTATATTTTTGCATTGCATAAGGCTATTCTCTGCCTTCTGAGGCTAAGCTCTGCCTCCATCTTGCATAAGGCTATTCTCTGCCTTTCGAGACTAAGCTCTGTCTCCATCTGCATTTTTGCATTGCATAAGGATATTCTCTACCTTTCGAGACTAAGCTCTGTCCCCATCTGCATTTTTGCATTGCATACGGCTATTCTCTGCCTTCCGAGGCGAAGCTCTGCCTCCATCCTGCTTACGGATGTTCTCTGCCTTTCGAGACTAAGCTCTGTCTCCATCTGATTTTTTGCATTGGATAAGGCTATCCTCTGCCTTCTGAGGCTAAGCTCTGCCTCTATCCTGCATAAGGATGTTCTCTGCCTTTCAAGACTAAGCTCTGTCTCCATCTGCATTTTTGCATTGCATAAGGCTATCCTCTGCCTTCTGACGTTAAGTTCGACCTCCATCTTGCATAAGGCTATTCTCTGCTTTTTGATACTAAGCTCTATCTCCATCTGCATTTTTTCATTGCATAAGGCTATTCTCTGCCTTCCGAGGCTAAGCTCTGCCTCCATCATGCATAAGGCTGTTCTCTGCCTTTTGAGTCTAAGCTCTATCTCCATCTGCATTTTTGCGTTGCATAAGGCTACTCTCTGCCTTCCGAGGCTAAGATGTCCCTCCATCCAGCATAAGGTTGTTCTCTTCCTTTCGAGACTAAGTTCTGTCTCCATCTGCATTTTGCATGGCATAAGGCTACTCTCTGCCTTCCGAGGTTAAGCTCTACCTCCATCTTGCATAAGGCTATTCTCTGTCTTCTGAGGTTAAGCTCTACCTCCATCCTACATAAGGTTGTTCTCTGCCTTCCGAGGTTAAGCTCTACCTCATTTATTTTGCATTTTTGGCTGAAAGATCGCCACCCCATTGCATTCATTCAGCTGAAATATTTCCACCTTTTCATGTGTTGAAATATCGCCAACTTATTCAAAGGCGTCATAGTTCGGAGGCACCATCCGCATAGCCCGAGAACACCATTTCATGGCCTGCGAATCTATACTTTATGCTCTTCATAGCCCAGGACACCATAGTCTGAGGATGCCATCCTAATCGTCCGAAGACAGCAGTCATTGTCCAATGGGAACTTGCATCACATTTAGAGTATGCAAAATATCCGCACACCGTTCATTTGCAGATACATCAGCCGGAACGACCACCTTAGCAGGAGCGATGCCGCTCGAGTTCTCCGCAGCCATCCAATCTCCGTACCCTTGATAAATCTCAAACCCCGTTGCGTTTGCTTTTTCTAAATTGTCATTGGCATATCATGCCAATGGTTCCTGAACTACATACGGTCTGATTCCTGTAAAACCAAGGATATGTAGGCAGCTCAGAAACCGGAGCACGGTTAAAATCCTTATACAATCACCAATTCCAGTCAAAATTTGCCATCTTATCTTTACCCGACAACTCTTTCATCCTCCTTGGGTAAAGAGGGGCAGGTGTTGATACCCAATTGTAATATATATATATTTTAGGGACCCATACCCATTGGATTTTACCTGGTGTAGCTCAGTTTTGATCTGAGCCGTTGATTAAATAAGATCAACAACCAAGATCTTCTTTCCTTAATTAAATTGAACGACCCCTCCATAATCCCTCATTCACACAGACCAGTCTCTCTCTCTCTAACAAATTCTCCCCTTCTCTCTAGAACCTTCTAGTTCCATCTTGTCCGATGAAGTCCATTGCCTCTCTGGCCATACTCCTCCCTCACTTCTCTCGACCTCTAGTAGCCATAGAATGCTTATATCGTTGTTTTCTCTCTAAAGCTTGAATCCCAGAAGTTTCCGCCATGAAAGAAGGTCACTGAAGCTTTGCCTGGGCCTGTTTCCGGCTTTTTCTCTGTGGTTTTTGTCCGATGATGCCTTCTATGGCATTATATACGAGTTTCACGGCTAGATTCTTTGTTTTCCCTAATTTGTTTGCAAACCCTAATTTTTCTTCTTGAACCACTTTAATCGATGCTCTTTTAAAAAAACTCTTAGTTTGATTTTGTTTTCTACTCTATTTTTTACTTATTGTTTTCGATTATTTCAAATTTCAGATGGTTACTACTCTTTCAAATTAGGGTTTCTGACTACCTTCTTCAAAATTGTTTCTTCTGCTCTTTCTGAGTACTATATGTTTGTTTGAGTTTATTTTTTTACTTGCTTTTTTGGTGTCCTTGTTAAATTGGGTCCATGCCTTAATTTTTTCTCGCTAGGGTTTCCGACCCCCTTTTCAAGATCACTACATCTTCTACCTCCTTTGAGTATTATGTATGCATGTATTATATGTTTGTTTTGTTACTAGCACGTTTGTTTTCTGAGTTCCATGCTTTAAACTTTTTTACTAGTGTTCCAACCCTCTACTCTTTTATCATTTCTTGCACAATGTTCTCTGATTTTTTTCATGGCTATTGTGTTTATAGGTCTAATTGGTATTCGAATGATTCTGTACATCTCTTTAATCCTTAGTATGTATGTGTTTTCCTTAAAGGTTCTTACACTGATTTCTTGAATTATTTCCTTGCTTGTGAAATGCTCTCTATAATCAGCACTAGTTCCTCTAATTTTTAGTCTCGTCCATGATTTTAACTAATTTCAGAGTTAATTATGTATTCTTACCATATTTGTGCTCTTAAATAATTTTTACAATATTCAGTATATGATTTCCTTATTTGCGTATTATGTATTTGGACTCTATTACATACTACAGACCTACTACATTACTATGGTGTAATTAGTCGTCTAATTGATTCTTTCCTTATATTATATAGTTGTATTCCCATTCGAATCATGAACAGATTAATTTGAATTAGGACCTATGATTGATTTAATTTGGCACTATTTCTATAATTATATACTATCTACCGTATTCTCTGTTATTTTCAAAACTATAAATACTCCTCACCTTTCTCTTTGGACACACAAACACACACTGCATATTTCTCACAACTTTAGATTCTCTGAAGTCCCTCTTTCTCTGCTATACTCTCTTACTCTCTTATTTGAAGACTCAATTGCTGCTGAAAGCCAAGATTGAGTAGCCTGGGTTGATTGCTTCTACACTAATGGGTTATATTGTTTGTTTACTTGGGTTTGTTGTTGCTGCTATTCTCATAGTGCTGTTATTCTCTCTGCTACTTACACTCTCTGCTCACCTTTTTCCTCTGTGCACTATTGTCATTGTGATCTATTACTTGCAACTGGTATGCCATCCCTTTAAAATATAGTTTCTACAACAACATGTTTCTATTAATTTGCATTTCACAATGTTTCTTGTGTGCTTTTACTTAAGGTTTTGTTGCTCTTTTTGTCACTAGCATGTAACTTACTAGTCTATTTGGTTAAGCTTAACATTATCCCTTACTCCCTCCCCTGTCGTAATAAATGTTTACTTTTTCCTTGTGTACTACTACAATGCATCCATGTCTGTTTGGCTACTTGGTTAACCTAAAACCTCTGTTTGAGGCTAAGTGTATTAGAGTTTCGTACAGTAAGAAATGAACTCTTGTTTTGCAACAATGTCTGGTTACTTTCTTCCAATGTGTTCCCTTCCCTTTGACCTTATTTGTGTGATGCTCTATTGTTCTAAAACTTGTCAGTCTAACTGATTTCAAAAGAACACTTGCAACTCTTCCAACTATTTTCTTAAACTCTCTCCATTCTTTCAACTACTGTCTATAACTGTCTCTCAACTATTTTCAACTCTCTCAAACTTTATCACAATCTCACTACTCTTAGAAATTATGTTCTGCCCCCTTAGAGTAAGCATTGCTTTGGGAGCCCTGAGCACCCACTGAACTTTGATGCACAAGGTTGGAAATTCCAAACTTGCACTTGTCTAATTATGATATTTTGGGTGCTTGGTATTGGCCAGGGGTTCAAACGAACCCTTACGGAACTTTGCTGCACCCAAGCCTTGGTAATGGTTGTGAAACTCAAAAGAAGTGAGGTTTGAGATCTTGGGCCTAGCGGTAGGCTCCCTATTGAATAGATTCTTTTTTATCACTGTTGTATTTTTAATTTACTTTGTCTATAATAATTTGTAAAGATAATGTGGTTCATAGTGAAATTGTGAGGGTTATGCATGCTTAGTCAAGGGGAATGGGTAGAAAACATGTTTATATGACTTTACTTACCTATTTGCATAATCGAAATCATGTTTAGGACATGCATCTTAAATGTAGGAATCATGTTCCTAGGTCTTTACTTTCAGCTTGTTATTTTGCCTATTTTTATAATCACAATCAGTTAATAATCAAGTTACTGCCATTGGGTTTAGATACCATGTTCTAGGGCCTTTATATGAATTAGATATCATGTACTTAGGTTTTTTTATTGGCAACTGTTGAATGCCTCACTAGTTTTGTTAAACAGACGTAAAACTGGTTAACAGGTTCCTTTTAAAACTGGGAAACAAACATGCATGTTCACTTTCTCTTATGGTTATACAACGCCTAGGCAAACCTTTGGTTGGATAAAATTGATTAATCGCCTTAAGTCATGCTTAAGTTATTCCCCCTCCCTTAACCATCCGAATTTGTTTCTCTCTGAAGTCCGCTGATTCTTTACACTAACTTCTGCCCTATTTTTAATCCCCTCTGTGCAAATATTTTTACTGAATTACTATTCTTTCGAGTCCAGAACTGGACTACTATTTTCTATAACTTATCTGATTACAATATCTTCTGCAATTTTCAAAATTAAAGTTCTAAACTTATATACTTACACGTCCGTTTACACCTATGAATAGTTTCACATCTATTTTCTACCTCTCCTTTCTGAAAACTAGTTTATCATATGTGTTATGTCTTTGCATCTATCTTAAAGTGTGTTTAAAATGTTTTCTCTCCGATTTCTAAACTGTTACACATCCACTGCCTTTTCTCAAGTCCTAAAAGTTTTCATCCAACTCTTTTCTGCTAATTCTATTTAAAACTTTTCAGCTGCTATTTTAAATATATTTTCGACACTCCAACTTTTAAAATTCTCCCTTTCTCAGACCTTAAATGTGATTGAGACGTGATAATTATGTGTTTATCCGTGGAGGGATGTTTGAGCCTTTTTATATGCCTTTATTTGATTCTGTTACGTGTATTCCTATTTGTTTTTTATACCGCCTAGATTTTTAACCGCTAAACTTACGGTTCCACCTAGTTCCTACCTCATACGAATAGCGATCCCAAATGCCCTTTAGGATCTATAGGATGGGACGGGTAATAGCACGCAATAAGCATTCATAACCAATTCACGCATTCAAATACCTCAACGTGGTGGGAAGGTAAAATATGGAGATGACGACGATGCGATAATTTCATAAAGCGACCCCTCTTTGAGATATGTGTGGATATTGTATCGAATTATCCATATTACAATTAAACCTAGGATCGTTCTCTCTTTTCTTTGATTTATTTAAATGTTCTTCTATAGTAACGCTTTTCCAAATCAATCCTCTCTTTTATTTTAAATTTGCGTCCTTCCTTCTTCTTTAAAGCCTTTTCAAATTGTGTGAATGTTATATGTGTGAACCTTACTTGTTTAATTGCTTCAACTTTTTATAAAGTCACTATTAACACGGTCGGGAACCGCATTAGTGGTTCTTGAGGGGTGTCTAATACCATCCCGTGGAGATAATCTCAAGCCCTTACCCGAACTCTTATTTTCTTTTCCAAATACTCTCTTAAGTGTCCTAATGCACCATAATCATTAGGTGGCGACTCTTCAAATTCCATAACACAATTCCCAAACGGGAAATAGAGTTGTTTTTCCATAATGTCGTAAAACCCAATTCCATTTTTTTTGGGGAAAAGGAGGCGTCGACACCTACCATGCTACAATTATGAATTTAAGCAAGCAAACATATAGGACAATTTCACATAAAGACTGCAAGTAGATATCTATACTAAACATGCTGAAATATGAATAGGCGGATTCCTAATTATTGGAAATAATGTCTAAATACAGAAAAATGGGATCAAGTAATGAATACCAATTGTCAAACAAAGAAGTGAATGAGCAGAAAATTTTAGATGAGAAGGGTAGTGCAAAAAATCAAATGGGGGAATTTTAATGACAAACAAAAATGCGGAATTTAAAGAACTGGGAATTGCCAATCTAAAAATAATTACATAAGGAAAAGGGGGTTCTAGGTTTGTAAAATACACGGATCATTTTCACAACACCGGTAACAAATCGTATGTGTAGTGTTATCGTGTGATCATCATCTCCATATCTACCCTTCCCACCCCATTAAGATATTAAATCACGAAATGTCTCGTTACCTATTGCATGCTGGTACCCGACCAAATCATATCAGTCCTGGAAGCATTTGGACTACTAGTCCTAAAGGGAGATGGGTTTGGGACCTTTTCAGAGTTTTCAAAGGACAAAGTACAAAGGCGTCAATCGAAAGCACATAATGTAAGTAAAGGGAAAACAAATAAGCAAGTATGGCTCAAGTAAGCCTCCTTAAATCAGATAAATCCATAGGGTTTAGCATGTCTTGCATGTGCTCGTTTTGTCTTAAATTAAATAAGGTGATAAGCGGACTAGTTCAATGCATATTTTTACACAGGAAGTCCCTATTAGGCTCGCTTGAATGCAGTTGTCTAAGATTGATCCAATTGATTAGTTAATCCCTTTGTCTTTGTGTTGGAGGGAACTACTGATTTTGAAACACAAATTGATTATAATCAAAGTTATAGAGTAAAAGGAATTTTAGAAAGAATGTACTGTTTCGAAAAGGTTTAACAGAAAAAGAAATTAACTTCAGGGGACATGTAGACTCATTTGAAAAAAAAAGTTTCACGAATCTTATATGAAAATAATGAGTTTCAGGAATAGAAAAGATTTGTTACTTTACGAGGTTTAGAAGAAATTGCGAAAGACTACCAGTTTACCAAAGTAAATACTAATTCAATGGTTGGTGTTGTTTTGAACGAATGAAACGGCTCAGATTTGAAGTTCCTATAGGCATGCTTTCTATGCGTTAACTGATTTTAACACCTTCTATCAAGAGTCTTACAAATATGGTATCTATATGCAACTTTGTTGTTAAGCTAGCAGTTTGCCTAATGACATCATTATGTTCAGAAATGTAAACCGTTACAAGCATGGTATCTATATGCATAATTGCAGAATTCAGAAGTTAAATCCTATAGAAATGCTTTCTACGTGTGAAGTTGCACAGATTAGAAATTAAATCATATATGCATGTTTTCTATGTGTGAAGCTGCACCGATTAGAAATTAACTCTTATTGGCATGGTGCCTATATGCTTAGTTGCAAAAATCAAAGGCTAAATCCTGTAGGCATGCTTTCTACGTGTGAAGTTGCACAGATTAGAAATTAAATCCTATAGGCATGTTTTCTACATGTGAAGTTGCATAAATTAGAAATTAAATCCTATAGGCATGTTTTCTATGTGTGAAGCTGCACCAATTAGAAATAGGCATGTTTTCTACCCTTTGTGCATAAAAGTAACCCCCCTTCCTTGTTCACTAAATCCCCATGAGTTTCACAAAGTGTTAGAGACCAATAAGAAAAACTACAATTAAAAGTACATCTGAAATTATCAGCTGCATCCAAGGAGCCTAATTCAGATGTAATGTCTAGAAATATGAGATTGAACCACTTTTGAGATCAATATTTCCAAAGCCTTCTCTTATCTAGGGTGTTCTAGAGATCCACGGAGTTTCAGAGAACTCCAGGCAGTGCATACACCCAAGATATTAATCAAAATGAGTTATAGTACAGTGTGGAAGAGCCAACCCTTAGTGTCCAAGTTCAGAGGGAGCTCATGGATCAAAAGGCAAGGCTCACAAGAGCGGAGCAGCACTTAAGTTCTAAGAGTGAATGCCAGTGCAATAGAGAGGGGTAGGTGGTGCCAAAGCAGGCTGGTGGTCATGCCTAATCATAATGTAGGCTAGCATACCCCTGACTAAGTCTGTTCAACCAAATAAGAGCACATACCTATTGAAGGTTAGACCCTGGTGTGGACAGTGATTAGGAAACTGCCAGGCAAAGGTCCTAAGCTCAGAGTACATAGAAAGGGGGAGGGGAATGGGAATTGAAAGAGTTTAGGATTAGGGATCGATATTCATGTAAACACATAGATTAGGAAGTAAGTAAACTTGCAGGGAATTAAAACATAGAAACAATAAGACAAACAAAGGAAATGATAATGAATTAACATGTTGTGAAGAGGCAGAAATTAAACAACGAGAGACATAATAGTTGCAGAAAAAACTAAGCAGAGAAAAAGCAGGATTCTTTCAGCCAAACTACAATCAGAGAAGAGAACTTTATGCTTATGAGTTCAGAGACCTCCAATACTTTTAAGAAATTCAAAGTGTATTTTAGAGAAGAAGTAATGACTTGTTATGTGTGTTCGAACCCCTTTTTGAAAGAGAAGAGGTACATGTATTTATAGTTTTGAAAACAAGTAGAGAATAGGGTAACAAGTAAAGTCTTAACACAAATATATAAATAATCACATTCAATAATCAATTAACACAAGTATTTCCCTCCAATCAAGGGATTACTTCTCAAACGGATACTAACATTATCAATTGAGGAAAGAAATCAATTTGAGGAAGATTGATTTCTGACCATATAAGGGATAGTAAAATTATAGAATAAATATTTAAGTCTAAGTACAAAGTATATTCAATTTTGGGAAAGGATTCAGCAAAGAAAAATAAGGAAGGGAATCAGTTAACCCTTAACATGCGAGTCAAATCAAAACTTCACAAGGAAAAGTTTTGAAAATTAGTCACGCATTTGAAAATCAATCACAGAAGGGACTCAGTATATAAATAAAGTGCGTAAGTAATAGATATGTAAGTCCAAGCTATGGCAAGAGGAAACAACATGGAGCAATAGCACAGAATTGAAAGACAAGGATTCATATCATGATAGTCACACAGGTCAAGTTTCATTGGATTAGTAATCAAGAAAAGGATCAGAAACATGCAAAAGTCGAATGAAAACCTTTCTAAAAACATAGTCTACTTTGAGAGATAGCAAGAACTCAGAACAAAATGAATGATATAAAGAAAAAAGAGATGCTGAAGTTAAAGGAAGAATTTTAAACAGAAGAGTTGCACAAACAAACTCAGGAACTCGAATGGACCCCAAAGAACTAGGATTTTTGAAATTAGACGAATTTAGAGGCGATAAACAAGTGAAACAAACAAACAATTTCAGAGTCTCAAATACACCCCCCAAAATTAGAGTTTTCAACGTTAATTAGTAAATCAAACGAATACTAACAGATAGACTCAGAAACACAAACAAATCCAAGAATTAGGATTCTCAACACCAATTAAACCTAGAGATGATAAGTCAGCTATATCGAACAAAACATTAATAAACAGACTCAGAAATCCTAATTTGAAATCAAAGGATTTTTGAAAAAGGAAATTTGGGGAAAACACTTGAAATATAAAATATAGCATAAATATAGCGTAGATCCAAATAAATAAATGAAAAAGAACATCGAATAGGCTAGGGTTTCTTAGAACCATAGAAATGAGAAAGGGTTGGAAGAAACAAGATTAGATCTGGAGTCGATAGGGTCGGAATCATGCTCAGGAAGATAAGACACGCCGAAGCAAGGCCGGAGATGGATGGAAACCTCGATTCGGCAAATGTTTGAGTGAAGGCTCTCGAAGTTTGGCCTCGACCCTTCAGGCAGCAAGTACGTGAGAGTAGTAGGGGGTGAGTATAAGTCGTCAACGGCTTGAGCGGCCATGAATTCCGCTGGGTTTGGGGTTGAAAGATGAAGAAACCAATTAGTGTTTAGAGAGTGTTCGAGAGCGTTTGAGAGAAGAGGGAGTTAGAGACGGCGTCTCAGAACGAATGGGGTATGGTTTAGGGGTCGTTTGAAATTAAAAAGGAAAGAAAAGATATTGGTCGTTGATAAAAAATAATCAACGACTCAGATTTCAAAAGACCAGGCGAGTTTGGGTAATCAAATCAGGGGTCGGGTCCAAAATGGAATTAGGTCGCTTGATTTGGGGGTTAAGATTGGGGTCGAATTGGGGTGCAATTTGAGCTAAAATTGAAATAAAATAGGGCCATATTTTAAATAGCCACTTTTTCTCGTTTTATTTCAAAAAATAGTAAAACTTTTTTCTCAAACAAATCGAAGGTACTAAATTGATTAATGATATAAATAAAAAAATACTAGAAGTAATTTTACAATTGTAGAATGTTGCAAATCATTAAGTAGGCCATAATTGCAATTACATGCAATTTAGCCTTAAAATTGCCAAATAAATCTATAAAAATATGCAAAAAATAACTTTAATTATAATTTGTTGTGAATGTGAGAATAAAAATGAGTTATTCAGCAAAAATGCTAATTTTTAGAATAATTATTGAATTTTGTGGTATTAAAATATGCAATAAATTGGTTTGAAAATTATTAATTTATCAAAACTATTGAGTGTGCTAATATATGCACGCATATGCTATTTTGGAAATATTTTGGGTATAAAATTACCTAGGAAAAAATTGGGCATCAACAGCTGCCCTCTTTACCTGAGGAGGATGAAAAGGTTGTCGGGTAAAGATAAGATGACCAATTTTGACTGGATGCGCGATTGAGAATAATTTTGACCGAACTTTTGTCTCTGAGCTGGCAAAATATCCCTAGTTTTACAGGAATCAGGCCATATGTAGTTCAAGACTCATTGACGAAATGTGCATATGGAGATTTGAAAAGAACAGACACGATGCTTAAGTTGCAAGAGGTATTTGTAATCTAATAGTCTGCTGAAACTGGAGCGAGATTGTTCCTGCTGAGACGGCCGTTGCTAGCTAGTTTACCTGCAAGTGATAAATACAGCCGTATATCGTGCATAAACTTAAACGTGATGCAAGTTCCTGTTGGACTATCAATTATGTCTTTGGACGGTTAGGATGACGTTCTGTGACTAGGACATCCCGAGCAATGAAGAGCCTAAATAAAGATTTGCAGGCTATGAAATGATATTCTCGAGCTATGCAGAGGGTGTCTCCAAACCATGATGCCTTTGAATAATAATATTCAAGAGAGAAAAATGGGGGGTCCTCGGGCCATGGAATGACATTCTCGGGCTACGAAAAGGTACCTCTGAACAATGATGCCTTTGGACAATTTGGTGATCTTTCAGCCCATGAAATGCAGGATTTCACGATCTTTCAACCGATGCAAGACATAAATGAAGCGAAGATATTGTGAAAAATATAAATACAAATGGAGATCTTTCAACCGATACAAAAAAAATGGTGATATTTCAGCCGTTGCGGAATTTAAATAATGATGGTGTTATTTCAGCCATGTAGAGATTTAATAGGATGGCAATATTTCAGTTAATGGGAGATATAAATATGAACTGGCGATATTTTAGCAGATACCAATAATATAAATAAATATGGTGATATTTCAGTCGATATGAAGGATAAATATAAATAGCGATATTGCAGCCAAAAAAAATTAAGTAAAAACTGGCAATTTTTCAGCCGATGTAACGATTTGAATGCATTTGGAAATATTTCAGCCGATATGAGGGATTTAAACAAAATTGCCCATGTTTTAGCCATGGAAGATTTAAACAAAACTGGCGATTTTTCAGTCGATGCAAATAATAGGTGGTGATATTTCAGCCATGCAGGATGAAGACAATGCTTAGTCTCAGAAGGCAAAAAAGTGGCCTTATGTAATGCAAGGAAATGCAGCATGGAGACAATGCTTAGTCTCGAAAAAGTAGCCTTATACAATGCAAGGAAATGCAGGATGAAGACATTGCTTAGTCTCGGAAGCTAGAAAAGTAGCCTTATGCAATGCAAGGAAATGTAGGATTAAGACATTGCTTAGTCTCGGAAGGCAGAAAAGTAGCCTTATGCAATGCAAGGAAATGCAGGATGGAGACAATGATTAGTCTCGAAAGGCATAAAAGTAGCCATATGTAATGCAAAAAATACAGGTGGAGACAATGCTTAGTCTTGAAAGGGAGAAAGGTAGCCTTATGCAGGATGCAGATGGAGACAGTGCTTAGTCTCCAAAGTCAGTAGAGTAGCCTTATGCAGGATGATGATGGAGATAGAGCTTAGTCTCAAAAGGTAGAAAAGTAGCCTTATGCAGGATTCAGATGGAGGTAGAGCTTAACCTCTGAAGGCAGAAGAGTAGTTTTATGCAATGCAAGAATGTAAAAGGATGAATAGTAGTAAGATCTGTTAGCTGATAGCCGATTACGATATCGTGACTGCTATGGAGGTTGTGTACGGATAGAAATTGCGAGTAACTGATGATTCTGAGAAGTTTCATTCTTGGGAAAGTATGTGTACATAAATATACTTAACGATACTACAAGTAGAGTGCATGTATCCAAAGAAAAATTGTGAGTTCTCTAAGGGGGAAAGGTTAGTTCGTCTTCCCCTGGCTCTTGGCATTGTGTATCATTTGGGGGTAGTGTTGCTAAACAACAATAATTCGGCTAATAGTTATGAATAATTTATTAAATATAACGTAAGTAGCAAATAGTTTTCTTTAGATGAACCGATGAATGTGACGTGGTTCAAGAAATTGCAACTTCTCTCGCTCCGAAATTTTGAGGGTCCTCATCAAAATTCTACCCCAGTTTACTGGGTGGACACTTCTGACAGTTGCACTAAACGACTGAAAAAATCATCTCCAGAATTTTGAGGGTCCTCCTAAAAATTCTGTCGCAGTTCACTAGGCTAGCATTTCTGTTGGTGACAAGGATAAAAATTAGCCTTGGAATTTTGAGGGTCCTCCTCAAATTTTTCCTCAGTTCCAATTGCAGGGGGAAATGAAAATTTTATGAAATTGTGACAGAACCCATAGGGCTTCCTACGTATCCCTTCATAAACGGGAATCAGGTCAGGCATAGTTCAAATTACATAATAAAGGGAATCAAAAGTTATTACACATAGTATTGTTTCACTGCATCTGAATTGATTGGCTTCGGAAAGACTTCTACGTCATCTCGACAAGAATAAGGGCTCCTCCAGTTAGAATTCGGTCAACCATATACGGGCCTTGCCAATTAGGAGAAAAATTGCCCTTGGTTTCATCTTGATGTGGGAATATCTTCTTCAACACCAACTGCCCCGGTGTAAACTTCCTTGGCTGAACTCTTTTGCTGAAGGCTTTGGACATTCTATTCTAATACAACTAACTATGGCAAACTACGTTCATCCTTTTCCCATATATAAGGGCTAACTACTCATAGCGACCCTTCACCCATTCTGAAGGGTCGGTATCCAAGTAAACCGAATGACAATTTCTCATGCCATTATTTGTGCCTCTCGATCATCTTCTTTAGTATCTTCTTGATATTCTTTTTGGCTGCCTCTACAGCTCCATTCATCCATTTCTTGTAGGATGTAGAGTTCTTGTGTTTAATATTGAATGTCTCACACATTTCTTTCATCAAATCGCTGCTGAGATTGGAACCATTATCGATGATGGTTGATTCCAAAACTCCAAATCGGCAAACAATATGGTTACGAATAAAATCTGCCACAACTTTTGTAGTCACTGCCCTGTATGATTATGCTTCAACCCATTTGGTAAAATAATCAATTCCACCAGGATAAACCTGTGCCCGTTTGATGCGGTAGGCTCGATAGGTCCGATAACATCCATTCCCCGGGAAAATGGCCATGGTGAGCTTGTTGCGGTAAGTTTATTTGGAGGCACCTTTATCATATCTGCATGTATATGACAGTGATGGTATTTGCGAACATACTCGATTCAATATGTTTCCATAGTCATCTAAAAATACCCTTCTCAGAGTATCTTCTTTGCTAAAACAAAACCATTCTTGTGCGGCCCGCAGGTCCCTATGTGCACTTCGTCCAATAGTCTAGATGCTTCTTTTGCTTCGACACATCTTAATAAACCTAAATTGGGAGTCCTCGTGTACATGATTCCTCCGTTGTGAAAGAAGTTGTTAGATAACCTGCAAAGTGTGCGCTTTCTCAATGTGAGAAGAATAAGCTGGTCGATCATAAATCTCCACTGGGATAGGATCAATGAATTTTACATCTGGATGTTGGAGCATGGATGATAAAGTAGTTAATGCATCAATGAACTCGTTCTAGACCCTAGGGACGTGCCGACATTATATCTTTGTGAATCTTTTCCTCAACTCCTGTATGTGATGCAAGTAGGGGAGTATCTTAGAGTTCTTGGTTGCAAATTCTTCTCGAACCTGATGTATGAGAAAGTCTGAATCTCTGATCACTAGCAACTCCTAAATGTTCATGTCAACGGCCATTTTCAGCCCCAAAATGCAGGCTTCATATTTGACCATATTATTCTTGCAAGGGAATCTGAGCTTGGTAGATATATGGTAATACTGGCCGGTTTTTTATACTAGGACTTCTCCTATACTGACTCCTTAGAAATTTGTAGCTTCGTCAAAATATTCTCCAGCCATCATTGGATTCTGCAATATCTTCTCCTATGAAAGATGCCTCTTCATCGGGAAAATACGCCATTAGGGCTCATATTCTCTGTCGACAAGATTCTCGGCGAGATGATCCGCTAAGGATTTCCTTTGATCTCCTTTTAAGTCATGTAAACAATGTCAAATTCACTTATCAGGATTTGCCACTTGGTGAGCTTGCCAGTAGGCATGGGTTTCTTGAAGATATACTTCAGCGGGTCTATTCTTAATATGAGATAAGTAGTGTAGGCGCGGAAATAATGCCTCAATTTCTGGGCTACCCAAGTTAGAGAACAACAAGTGCACTCTAGAAGATAATACCAGGCCTCGTACGGGGTGAACTTCTTATTGAGATAGGGGATGGCTTGCTCCTTTCTCCCCGTTTCATCATGTTGTCCTAGAACACAATCGAATGCTCAATCCAATACTGCAAGGTAAAGCAATAGGTGTCTCCTGGCTTACGCAGAACCAATACTGGTAGCATTGACAGATATTCCTTGATTCTATCAAAGGCTTTCTAACAATCATCCGTCCACTTGGTAGAAAAATCCTTTTTCAACATTTTAAAGATGGGTTAATAGATGATCGTGGATTGAGCTATGAACCGGCTGATATAGTTGAGTCTTCCCAAGAAACTCATCATGTCTTTCTTGTTCTTTGGCGGTGGAAGTTCTTGAATGGCTTTGACTTTTTATGGATCCAATTCTATTACTCGACGACTCACGATGAAATCAAACAATTTTCCAGTAGGAACCCTAATACATACTTGGCGGGATTCAATTTCAGATTGTACCTCCTTAGACTACTGAAGAACTTTCTTAGATCTTCCATATGTTTAATGAATTTCTTGCATTTGATGATGACATCGTCTACATACACCTTGAACTCCTTATGTATCATGTCGTGAAAGAAAGTAGTCATGGCTCTCATATAGATATCCCCAACGTTCTTCAAACCAAATAGCATCATTTTGTAACAGTACAATCCCCACGACATGATGAAGGTCATTTTATCTGCATCTTCCTCATCCATCCATATCTGATGATACCTGGAGAAATAATCAACAAAAGACTGCAAATCATGCTTGGCGCAGTTGTCGATAAGAATGTGAATGTTTTGTAAGGGGAAGTCATCTTTGGGACTGGCCTGGTTAAGATCTCGGTAGTCGACATAGAATCTAACCTTCCCATCCTTCTTTGTTACCGGCACAATGTTGGCTAACCATGTTGGATATTACACTACCCTGAGAATCTTGTCTTTGATCTAATTGGTGATCTCTTCTTTGATTTTCAAACTCATATCGGTTTAAAATTTCTTGAGCTTTTGCTTCACCGACGGACATGTTGGGTCTGTTGCAAACTTGTGAGCTACAATAAATGTACTGAGACCAGTCATATCATCGCACAACCAGGAAAATATATTCTCAAGTTCCCTTAATAACTCTGTGTACTCCTTCTTTTATGATGGTGATAGGTGAACACTGATGCGCGTCTCTTTGATGTTTTCTGTATCTCCCAAAGTAACAACCTCAGTTTCATTCAAGTCAGAGTTAGGCCTATTTCAAAAATTCTCAACCTCTCTGATGACCTATTCTGGTATATCATCCTTGTCTGAATCGATATTCATTTGTTGTGTTGTCTCGTTGCAAGTCACAATCATTGGTTCATCGTCAAAGTATGTAATAGTAATGATGTGCAAATACAGTAAATGATAGAGAAAATACCAATACTCCAGAAATAGATTCTTCATGGCTACAAATACTTCATCTTCCTCTGACCCATATATAGTATCTGCCGGTTGGAAAGTCTGCTCCAGGAGAGGTATCAGATGCTTCAATGGATAGTAGAGGCCATACCTTGGTGGCGACCAATAATCTAAATCCTCCGAAGTGTATTCATACCCTAAACCCAATGTAGTACCATGTTTCTTCAGCTGGATGGGTATGCTGATTCCTTGGAGTTTTTTGCCGAGTCACTTTACAGGTACGTGCCCACACCAATTTAGGATACTTTCAATATTGTTATCACACCATTTATCCTTGTCAACAGTGTTGATCCTTTCAATGTGATGGTATGTTTCTCTACCTATTCTCCTTCTGCCTGCAATCATTGGGACGGTCTGGCGACTATATATGGGGTTGCTACCATAGTCAGGAATAATCACCTCTTGATAATTCTATTCAAATTTCACTACCTGATGTAGGGTCGATGTTACAGCTCCAACGACGTGGATCCATGGTCGTCCCAACAGCAAGTGGTAGGATGTTGGGACATCTATTACTTGAAAGTCAATGTCTAACCACGGCTGTCCCATTTGCAAGCATAGGCAGATTTCTCCAATAGTAGACCTTTAAGACCCATCGAAGGCTTTGACATTGATGGCCCCATCTTTGATCTCGTGCAGGCTCTTTCCCAAGGTTCTGAGAGTTATCAATAGATAGATGTTGAGGTTGGATCCTCCATCGATCAATACTCTAGTGATGAAATAATCCTAGCATTGCATGGCAATGTGCAATTCCTTGTTGTGAATCAGCCCTTCTGGTGGTAGCTCATCTTTGTGGAAGGTGATTTTGTGGCTCTCCGGTACTTGTCATACCGTATTTGCCATTTCACCTCCAATTATGTTGATGGGAACATAAGCTTCGCTCAGTATCTTCATCAACGCATTTTTGTGTGAGTCAGAACTCTGTAAAAGAGTTAGGATGGAGATCTGTGCTGGTGTTTTATTTAATTGATCAAGAACCTAGTACTGCTTAGCTTGTATTTTCCTCCAAAGATCATTGGGCCCAGATTCAATAAGTCGTCCAGAGGCTTTCTTATTGGTCTCAGCTAGGTGTCCTATTGTGTAAACGCTCCCTGTTCTGGTCTTACCTTGTGCATCAATTACTTCTCCTGTCTTGGTCTTCCATTTCCTCCTAGCTTCAGTCGTGTAATCCCATGGTATGTCAATTGAATGCAATATTGTTATGTCTTACATTACTATAGGAAAAGGTACCCTTGGCCGTAACAAAACAATTTCAAAAGAGTGCAGGTGCTTTTGGAACTTCAAACTCAACCTCAATTAGTCTGGGCGCCTTTGTAGGAGAGGGTGCTTTAAATTGGAGAGGTATAGACATATTTACTTCATCTCCACTGGAGGGATGATTCTGCACAATAATTGGGTTTAGTGTGACCGCTAGTTTCTTTGGCTCATCACCCTCAGCAATCAATCCCATCGATCCCTTGGGGTCCTAGTTATCTTCGATCTCGATCATGTGAATGTCTCCACTTTTATGGTCAGGAAGAGGGTTGCTGCGAACTTTAGGAGCAGGCTCTTTTGATATTATGACCTTATTGTTGATCAGGGTTTCAATCTTGTCCTTCAATGAGCGGCATTCATCAATGGTATGTTCCTTCATTCTATAATAGTACACACAAGTTTTTTTCGGGTTGACCCATTGGGAAGGTCAGGAGTTATGGCTGGGATGGGAGTGACATAACCAGCAGCTTTAAGTCTCTCGTATAGCTGGTCAATTGGTTCAGCGATGGCTATGTATTGTCTGGGAGATCTGTAGTTAAAACATGGCCTAGGTCTAGGAAAATTTTGGCAAGATTAGTACTGAGGGGATTGGGTATTATAAGCTTAGTAGACAAATGCGGGTTGAGAGTATCTGGGTTAGGTTGGTTGATATATGAGAGGTGGAGACGATTGGCAAACGGACGGTTGATTTTGGTAAGAGGGTGCCTATTCTTGGTAATTCGTGATAGGCTGATATGTGAGTGAAGGTTGTGGGTCAGTGTAGTATTACAATGGTGATTTGGATCCCTGTTCGACCATTACAGCGGTCACATCCTTTTTCTTGGATGTGCCACCAGATTGTAAAGCCTTGTTGGTGGCCTGCAATGCTTCAAAATTAGTAAACATACCATTTTCAATGCCTTCCTCAATTTTTTTTCCCAGTTTGATGATATCGGAGAATTTCTGACCCTTGATCAGCATCAAACTCTTGTAATATTGTGGATCCTAAGCCTGAACAAAGAATCTGTTAATTTTTCCTTCTTCTAAAGCCGTCCTAACCTTAACAGCCTCTCATTTGCAACGAGTAGCATACTCGCAGAATGTCTCGGTAGGTTTCTTCTTTAAATTCTGGATGAAGAATACCTACGGTGCATTTTCTGTATTGAATCAAAACTTATCCATGAAATCTGATGCCATATCTACCCAACTTGTCCATTTCTTGGGGTCCTAGCTGATGTACCAGGATAAAGGATCCCCTTTAGACTTCTCATGAAGATCTTCATACAGATCTTCTCATCCCTTCCGACTCCGACCAACTTACCACAATATGTCCTAAATTTGACTCTTGGATCTCCCATGCTATCAAACATTTCAAACTTGGGAGGTTTGTACCCCTCCGGAAGTTCAACATCTAGTAGAATGCAGAGGACCTCATAATCCAGCCCCTTGATACCTTTGTTTCCTTATCTAGTTGAATGCTGGTCAACTTCTTGAGTTCTGTGGTCAAGCTTCTGATAAGAGAGTCTTTATAATCAGACTCAGGTGCACTCTAGATTGGTTGAGTATAGTAGGGTACAGTATCCACGTATATGGGAGTCTTCTGGATATGGTCGTTTATGGTGTTCAGTGGTTGAGGAATGAATAGTGGAGTGTTGTTGGGAGTGTGGCATGTGTTGTAATGTTGACCATGAGTGGGTGGTATCTGTGGTTGTGGGGTCTTCTGTGGAGGTACGAGATTTTGAGCGTTTGGAAAGTTGACATCACTAACGGTAAGAGAGAATGATAAGTTTTCTCGATTCCGAACCTAATCCAGTTCTTCTGGGAATTTTAGTAATTTCTGCTCAAGTTGGGCAGCAGTTTCCTTAGCACCCAGGGTACCCTAAGGAATCTCACTTCTTTCAATTTCCTTTCTGGTGCTTGAATCCCCCATTCTACCTTTGTTCTTGTTCTGGATAGGACTCATAAGAGGAGGTGGAGGTGGAGGGCCCTTGGATCTTGTGGAGTATGATGAGGGTGCTAGAATGCACGAACTAACCTTTTGGGAGGGGAATAAAAAAATTAAAGAAAAAGAAAAGGTAATAAGTTAGTACGATTTATGAGAAATATATTGTAGTATTTAAACACATTGTGCAAGAATATAACTTGCCTCCTAATTTGGGTGCCCCGTTATGCCCGATGTAGGCCTAGTGATAAATCTATTTGGAGAACTTATAACGCTAAATGCCTCATTTTATTGATAAAAATAAGACGAATCCAACACGAGACTAAATAACAGAAAGTAAAATGTCACTAGTGGCCATTGGCCTTATTACATCATTAAAGCAAAATAAAATACTCCTAACTGCTTGGTCCCAGAATGACCTTCCCCACATTGGGCATCTTTGTCTCCCTCGAACAGCTTCACCGGCTCGCGTAGTCCAAGCAGTAAATAAGCTTAGGCCAAATGTCCGCCTACATTTCCTTCAGCGTTTTGACAGCCTTCAATCCTCTTGATAAACTTTCCTTCCAGTTCCACTAGACCCCACTCCACTCCTCAATCAACTTCTGATGGGCTTCTTGTATTTCCCCATGCTCACTTTCGCACTCGCCAATTCTCTTGCATAGTTGATTGTACTTAACCCGTTCTTTAGTGTTCTCATTGATAATTTTGTGTCCTCGAACGAACCTGGACTGACCCAAACCGTTTCATTTATTTTCCAACCAACACGAGTAGTGCGGCACACAACCGGCGTGATAACTATCTAGCTCAATAGATTCTTTCCCCAAAACGCGTTTGCAATGCGACATGTGCTGAGCTTGGCACTTTTGAGGGCTATCATTATCCTAGAAGTCAGCCCTGAAGTGACTCATTTTATCGACCCTTGGTATGATTTTCTTTCTTCCAGCCTACCTCATGGCTTAGAGTGGAACCTAGGGATGAGTACCTCTTAGACCAATTAGTATGAGAAATTGTGCATCTCGGGATTGAACAATGAATTTTTCCATAGGGAACCACTCGACCGTCCACTGTACCTAGTCTTCTTTCAGATTCTCAAATAATTCTACCCATCCTTCAGCGCCCTTTGACTGAGAGAACATTTCGGGCATATAGTTTCTTTTCTTGGGATGGTGAAAGGCTATATGGTCATTCACAGTCTTCACGGAAGCTCTTGGCAGTATTGACCCTTTTGAATATGTTCAATAAACAAGAGTTGGAGTAACAAGTTGCAACCCTGGAAATAACTAGCTCCTCGTTGACAATTCTCCAAATCTCGATAGATTTTGGCAAAGATCATGGGCAGTATGCTAAAAGGTTGCCCGTCAATCCCTTCCATTAAAGTCTTGGTTACCATGGCTAGTCTGGTGTGGATACTAGCCTTCTTCGTAGGGAACACTATCATTCCCAAAAAGAAGAATATAAAAATGAAGACCCTTCTAGGGATATGTCCCAACGAGGTCTGGGCAAATTCATCTGTGTAGGTGCGGTATGACTTGCTATGGTCGTACCTCTCGTACAGATAGTCTAATGGGAAGTAAAAGTCTTTCATACACGTCAAATATGGATTCTTCTTCAGTCCCATCATCTTAAGGAACTTACAATTGCAATTATATGGCATAAGCAAACCCGAAGTCTCCAAAGCAATACTATGTAAACCTCCTATTTCTTTGAGCAAAGGAGTCATTTCAAGGTCCCAGAAGCGGAACACGCACCTATCACTATCATAGAACATAGTTGTAGCCTCTATGATTTTGTTGTCTGGCTGGATCACTTGAAGAGAAGCAAAATTCCCTAATATTTTTGGATGAGTGTCTGATCACTGGAGTTGAGGTCTTTCCACCAATTTAGCATCCTTGGGTGAATGTTGGTTACCATGCCAAATCTGGGGACTTCGTGCCTAATTTTCTGCAAAACAAAGAGTTAGTCCCTTACCCTACCAAACTCGACTATTTAAACCAATAATTAGCATAGAAAGTATTTAGTTCTCCAAATAAATGCACAGAACATGTAGGTGTCCATTTGGGTTTTAGGGAAACCCGATGGACTTTTGGACAAGCTATCATAATGAGTCATCACATGGACAACATAACTGACCTCGATAGATTTGAGCATGATGCATGTATAGTTATATAGAGTAAGGTTTTTATTGGGGTATTAGATAGGTACCCTTGAGCAGACAACTCAAGAGGGAAAGGAACAGAACCGTCGACTGCACCGCTAATCGACTGGTTTTACCGCAAATATACCTTTGCCAAATTTAAAGGGTGGTAACATTGGTAGAGCGCAATCACTCATTATAAGCATTGTTATGGAATTTGTTTGGCACGGGTGGAATATGACAAGAATAAAACAAATTGACATGTATTTCCACATTCATAAGGTAAATATTTTCAATAATTGCTAGTAATTACAACAATATTGAAATAAAGTAGTAAAGGAAAGCGACTAAAAGAAAGAAAAGACATGAAAGGCCAAGTTAGTTTCGCAGTGGATGAATAAATGGCAGTAAATAAAATGCAATTACTAAAATAATGAAATAACAAGAAACACGCAATGGTAAAAGCCTAAAGGAATCCCCAGTGGAGTTGCCATGCTGCCATTTTTCCATAAAATGTAGTTTGGAATTGGGTATACGACATTCGAGAGGACAACTCTATTCCCTTGCGGGAATTGGGTTTTTGGAGTCTAAAGAGTCGCCACCTAATGATTATAGTGCATTAGGACATTATTACGAAAGAATTTGAGATGAAGAACTAGAGTTTGGGTAAGGGCTAGAAATTATCTCGAGAGAAAGGTGTTAGGAACCCCTTAAGATCCACTACTGTGGTTCCCGACCATGCTACAAGTGTGACTTTAAGAAGGAAAACATATAGGACAATTTCACATAAAGACTACAAGTAGGTATGGATGAAGGTTACTAAACATGCTAAAATTCGAATAGGAGGCTTCCTAATTATTGGCAGTAATATCTAAATGCAGAAAAATGGGATCAAAAAATGAATACCAACCATCAACAAAGAAGTGAATGAGCAAAAAAATTTATAGGACAAAAGGCAGTGCAAAAAATCAAATGGGGGAGTTTTAATGTCAAACGAAAATGTGGAATTTAAAGAACTGGGAGTTGCCAATCTGAAAATAATTACATAAGGAAAAAAGGGTTCTAGGTTGTAAAATACATGGATAATCCACACAACACCGGTAACCAAACATACGCATAGTGTTATCATGTTATCATCATTTCAATGTCTACCCTCCACACCACGTTAAGGTATTAAATCACGTAATGTCTCATTACTTATTGCATGCTAGTACTCGTCCCAATCCTATCAGTCCCGGAGGCATTTGGACTACTAGTCCTACATTGAGAGGGATTTAGGGCCATTTGAGAGTTTTCAAAGGACAAAATACAAAGGCGTCAATACAAAACACATAATGCAAGAAACGGGGAAAGAAAATAAGCAAGTAGGGCTCAAGTAAGCCTCCTTAACTCAGACAAAAGCATAGAGTTTAGCATGTCTTGCACGTGTACTAGTTTAGTCTTCAATTAAATAAAGCAATAAGAGGACAGGTTCAACGCATATTTTTAGACATGAAGTCCACATTAGGCCCTCTAGAATGCAGTTGTCTAAGATTGATCCAATTGATTAGTTAACCCCTTTGTCTATGTGTTGGATTGAACTACTGATATTAAAACACAAACTAACTATAAGCATACTTACAGAGTAAAAGGAGTTTTAGAAAGAATGTAGTGTTTCAAAAAGGTTTAAAAGAAAATGAAATGAACTTCAAGGGACATGCAGTCTAATTGGGAAAAAAGGTTTCACGAATCTTATCGGAAAATAGTGAGTTTCAGGAAAATGACAATTTATTTAGAAAATATTTGTTGCTACACGAGGTTCAGAAGAAATTTTGGAAGACTACTAATTTTACTAAAGTAAATACAAATTTCAATGGTTAGTTGCTATTTTGAACGAATGAAACGGCTCAGATTCAAAGTTCCTATATGCATGCTTTCTATGTGTTAACTGATTTTAACACCTTTTAAAAGGAGTCTTACAAACATGGTATCTATATGAAACTTTTTTGTTAAGACTACACTTTTTCTAATGACATAATTATGTGCGAAATGTAAACCCTTACAAGCATGGTATCTATATGCATAGTTGTAGAATTCAGAAGTTAAATCCTATAGGCATGCTTTCTACGTGTGAAGTTGCACAGATTAGAAATTAAATCCTATCGGCATGTTTTCTGCGTGTGACGATGCACCGATTAGAAATTAAATTCTATAGGCATAGTGTCTATATGCATAGTCGCAGAAATCAAAGGTTAATCATGTAGGCATGCTTTCTACGTGTGAAGTTGCACAAATTAGAAATTAAATCCTATTGGCATGTTTTTTATGTGTAAAGTTGCACAAATTAGAAATTAAATCTCATAGGCATGTTTTCTACATGTGAAGCTGCACCAATTAGAAATTAAATCCTATAGGAATGTTTTCTACTCTTTGTGCTTAAAATAACCCCTCTTCCTTCTTCACTAAATCCCCATGAGTTTGTACAAATTGTTAGAGACCAGTAAGAAATAAACTACAATTAAAAGTACATATGAAATTATCAGCTGCATCCAAGGAACCTAATTCATACTTAGTGTCTAGCAATATGAGATTGAACCACTTTCGAGATCAAGATTTTCGAAGCCTTCTCTTATCTATGGTGTTTCAGAGATCCAAGGAGTTTCAGGGAACTCCAGGTAGTAATTACACCCAAGATATAAATCAGAATGAGTTATAGTGCAATGTGGAAGAGCCAGCCCTCAGGTGTCCAAGTTCAGAGGGAGCTCATGGATCCCAAGGCAAGGCTCACAAGATGGGGGCAAAACTTAAGTTCTAAGAGTGAGTGCTAGTACAATAGATAGGGGTAGGTGGTGCCAAAGCATGCTGGTGATCATGCCTAACCATATTGTAGGCTAGCACACCCCTGACTAAGCCTGTTCAGCCAAATATGAGCACAGACCTATTGAATGTCAGACCATAGTCTGGACAGTGTTTAGGACACTGCCAGACCAAGGTCCCCAGCTCAGAGCACATATAAAACGGGAGGGGGATTGGGAATTGAAAGAATCTAGGACTCAGGGAGTTCAATCCAAATACTAGGGATTGGGATTCATGTAATCACATAGATTAGGAAGTAATAAACTTGCAGGGAATTACAACACAGAAACAGCAAGACAAACAAAGGAAAGGTTGAAGAATAAACATGTAGTGGAGAGGTGGAAATTAAACAAAGATAGACATACTAGTTACAGAAAAAAGTAAGCAGAGAAAAAGAAGAATTCTTTCAACCAAACCACGATAAGAGAAGATAACTTTACGCTTATGAGTTCAGAGAACTTGAATACTTTTAAGAAAATCTAAGTGTATTTGAGAGAAGAAGTAATGACTTGTTTTGTGTGTTCGAACCCCTTCTTGAAAGAGAAGAGGTACAAGTGTTTATAGTTCTGAAAATGAGTAGAGAATAGGGTAACAAGTAAGGTCTTAATACAAATATGGAAATAATTACATTCAATAATTAATTAACATAATTATTTCCCTTTAATCAAGGGATTACTGCTCAAACTCATACTAATAGGATCAATTAAGGAAAGAAGTCAATTTGAGGAAGATTGATTTCTGATCATATGAGGGATAGTAAAAGTGTAGAGTAAATATTTAAGTCTAATTACAAAGTATACTCAATTTCGGGAAAGGATTCAGCAAAACAAAATAAGGAAAGGAATCAGTTAATCCTTAACATGCGAGTAAAATCAAAATTTCACAAGGAAAAGTTATGGAAATTTTCCACGCATATCAAAATCTATCACAGATAGGACTCGGTATATAAATAAAGTGTAAGTAATAGACATGTAAGGCCAATCTATGTCAAGAGGAAATAGCATACAGTAATAGCACATAATCGATAGACAACAAGCATTCATAGCATGATAGTCACGTAGGTCAAGTTTCATTGACATAGTAATAGAGAAAAGTATCAGAAGCATGCAAAGTCGAGTGAAAAAATTTCTAAAAACATAGTCGAGTTTGACAGATAGCAAGAACTCAGAACAAAATGAATCACATAAAGAAAGGAGATGCTAAAGTTAAAGGAAGAATTTCAAACAGACGAGTTGTACAAACAAACTCAGGAACTCAAATGAAGCCCAAAGAACAAAGGTTTTCCAACTCAGATGAGTTTAGAGGCGATAAACAAGTGGAATAAACAAACAATTTCAGAGTCTCACATAAACCCCAAAATATTAGAGTTTTCAATGCTAAAGAGTAAATCAAACAAATACTAACATGTAGACTCAGAAACTCAAATAAATCCCAAGAATTAGGATTTTTAACCCCAATTAAACCTAGAGATGATAAGTTGAATCGAACAAAACATTAACAAATAGACTCAAAAATTCTAATTTGAAATCAAAGGATTTTTGAAAAACGAAATTTCAGAAAAATACTTGAAATATCAAAAATTGCATAGATATAGCATAGATCCAAACAAATAAATGAAACAGAACCTCGAATATGCTAGGGTTTCTGAGAACACTAGAAACGAGAAAGGCTTGGAAGAATCAAGATCAGATCTGGAGTCGATAAGGTCGTAATCATGCTCAGGAGGCTAAGACACGCCGGAGCAAGGCCGGAGATGGCTGGAAACATGGAATCAGCGAAGGTCTGAGTGATGACCCTCGAAGTTTGGCCTCCAACCTTCGGGTAGCAACCCCATGAGAGCAGTAGGGGTAAGTATAGGTCGTCCATGACTTGAGCGACCATTGATTCTGCCGGGTTTGGGGTTGAAAGCAGCAGAAAGCGAATATCGTTTGGATAGAGCTTGAGAGAACAGGGAGTTAGATGAACAAATGGGGTAGGGTTTAGGGGTCGTTTGAAATTAAAAAGGAAAGAAAAGATCTTGGTTGTTGATAAAAAATGATCAACGACTCAAATTTTAAAATACCTGGCTAATTTGGGTAATCGGATCAGGGGTCAGGTGAAAAAATGGAATTGGTTCACTTAATTTGGGGTTGAGATTGGGTCGAATTGGGGTGCAATTTGGGCTAAAATCTAAATGAAATAGGGCAAACTTTTAAATAGCCACTTTTTCCTGTTTTATTTTTTAAAATAGCAAAAGGTTTTTTTGAAATAAATCAAAGTTACTAATTTGATAAATGATATACAAGTACTAAATGAAAAATACTTGAAGCAATTATACAATTATAGAATATTGTAAATCATAAAATGGTGTATAATTGCAATTACATGCAATTTAGCCTTAAAATTGCCAAACAAATCTGTAAAAATATGCAAAAATTACCTTAATTATATTTTGGCGTGAATATGAGAATAAAAATGAGCTATTCACCAAAAATGCAAAATTTGGGAATAATTATTAAATTTTATGGTATTAAAATAGGCAATAAATTTGTTTTAAAATCATTAAAATATCAAAAATCTTGAGTGTGCTTGTATATGCACGCATAAGCTATTTTGGAAATATTTTGGGGTATAAAATTAACTAGAAAAAAATTGGGTATCAACACTAATCATTGATATCAAATAGTGGAGTCCGGTGGGGGAATGGTCTAACCTTATTTGTCTTGTGGAAATTGGAGGCACGAAGTCCCTAGATTCGGCATGGTCACCAACATCCACCCAAGGTTCCTAAGATGGTGAAAATATTTACACTCTAGTGATCAGAATCTCGTCAGAGATACCTACGGAACCTGCCATCCCTCTTGGAGATCCAACCCAACAACATGATTATAAGAGCTGCCACATTATTTTGGGATTGTGAAAGGGCTACATTCTGATTTAGGGGTATTTAAATGACACCTTTGCTAAAGGAAAAAGGAGGACTGGATGGCCTAGTATGGTAAAATCAAGGCTTCCCAATTCCTGAGAGTCACAAAGGTAGAGGCTTGCTTAAAATGATGTATTTAAAGAAGAATCCAGAATTGACAGGCTTGAAGGATTCATACATCTCTTTTGACTACTTGTATGAAAGGTACGGTCACACCAAATCTTACCACACCTACTCTGGAGAGTTTTCCTTCACATCCTTAGGACACGTCCACCGCGGGGTTTTTGTCTTTATATTTGCTTCCTGTGTCTGATTGTATTTCCAATGAATGAAGGTTGAATTCATACTAGGTTAGCTATAGTAACCAAAACCCTAATGTAGACATACACTGAGCCTTAGAGAAGTGTCAACAAGGAGCAAAACCCTTTGAAGGCTGCATTCTACTACTTTAACTTTGGCTCATGGAGCATCTTCAAAAAGGTGAATACCGACGAGAAATTCAGCGTAGGGACTTGAATGTTCATATCACTTTCAACCATCCAAAGTGGATGAATTACATCCCCAATATGTTCACCCTGCCCTAGGACACTAAATTATGGGTTGACTGTCGACGCCCCCTTTTTATCTCGAGGGAAAGAAATCAGGTTTACGACATTATGGGTGGAATGCCTCTTTTATCCCCTTTTGGGGGAATTTGGGCTATGGAGTTTGAAGAGTCACCACCTAATGATTATAGTGCATTAGGACACTTTTTTGGGAAAAGAAGAAGGATTCAAAGGAAAACCAGAGTTTGGGTAAGGGCTTGAGATTATCTCGAGGGGAAGGTGTTAGGCACCCCTCAAGATCCACTAGTGTGGTTCCCGGCCTTGCTTAGTTGTGACATTAAGAAGAGAATAGAAATAGACAAGCAAAGTTGACACATAAGGAATCCTAGCAAGTTGATTATTTTGAAAGAAGGATGGCACAAGTAAAAGAGAATTTCAGTTTAAAGAAAATATTTAAATAAAGAAAAAGTAAAAAGAGGGTCCTACGTTTAATTATAATAGGATCATGCGATGCAATATCCCGCACATGTTCCCAAAGAGGGCTCTCCTTATGATATTAGCGCATCGTCATCATCTTCATATTCTACGCTTTCCACCCCATTAGGTATTTAAGCGTGTTTAGTCTCGTTTACTTATTGCATACTAATACTCATTTTGACCTATTAGTCCCGGGGTACGTGGACTTCTAATCCTAAAAAAGGGAGAAAGAGGATGGGGGCATATATGGAGTTTAAAGGTAAAAATGGTAAGGCGTCAATAAAAAACAAATAGCACATAAGGGAAGCAAACAAACATACAAAGGCTGCACATAAAACCCCTTAAGCCATACAACAATTCGTTTAGCATGACTTGCAATTACTGATCTAGTCTTAAGATTAAAACTGACAGCGGACATATTAGTTTAACACATAAAGTTAGATAGCAAGTTCGCATTAGGAAACCCAAATCCAGTTTGTCAGAACTTAAAGTATTTTGAAAACCCATTAATTTAGAAAGCATTAGTTTTGAACTAGGATATGTACAGAAGGGTTTTGGAAATAAGAAATTCAAATTTGCAGAATTCAAAGATAGCAGGAAAATTAGCCGAACTGCTGAAGTAAAATCGTAAAGAGGCATTTTTCGAAAAAAATTGAAGTAAAGATTTAGGAAGAATACCAAAGAGTTGGCGAGTTTGGATTTAAAAAAGAGTATATAGTTTAAAAACAGTGTAAAAAGAAAGATAGAAGTAGCCAGATTTCAAAGCAGGCAGATTCGGACAAAGTTTTTGCTGAAAGTGTTTGGCAGATTTATTATTTAGATTAGGCGACTTTGAACCCCTATAGGCATGATACCTATACCTCGATTTTTTACTGCTTTTAGAACACTAGGGTACCTACGGTTTGCCTAGCATTTTTATGTACTTCGTATAGGCATGATCTCTATTATGCTTGTAATGTAAAATCCTATATGCATTATTTCTGAATGGTATGCACTATTAAAGTCCTATAGGAAGGATTTCTTAACGATTTGCAATATTAAAATCCTATAGGCATAATTTCTAAGTGATTTGCAGTATTAAAATCCTATAAGCATGGTTTCTACCCATTGCCTTATGCAGAAAACGTAAAACCCTTCCTACACCCCTTTTTACTATATTCCTCAAATTCTTTTACAAAGTTTGTTACAGAAACAAAAGAAAGTGAACAAAATACATTATAGCCTACAGTTAGATCCGAGAAGCCTAATTCAATCTTAATACCCAAAACATGTATTTCACCAAATCTAGATTCCAGATTCCAGGCCTTCCCTTAGAGTGTTTCAAAGTTCCAAGGACTTTAGGAAGCTAGGCAATGCTTACACCCCAAAGATTTAATAGAGTATTGCAATGTTTGGAATTACCGGCCCTTAGGCATCCAAGTTCAGAGGGAACTCTAGGGCCCTAAGCATGGCTTACCATAGGAGGGTAGGAGTTAAAAAACTAAGAATAAGTGTAAAGTGAGGGGATTAGAGGAAGACCAAGGCAAAGGATGGTCATACCAAGTCATGGGTGGGACTGGCAAACCCCTGATCCTTCACTTGATTCAAACAAATAAAAGAGCAGACTTTCAGAAGTCAAACACGAGTCTGAGTAGTGATTAGCAAACTACCAGATCCTAGTCTAGGCGCAACACATAAAAGGAGTTAAGTGAATGGGACGGATTTGAGTGGAGGCTAAATAGAACCTGACCCTAAATCAAGGATAGCAATGAGATACTACCTCAATTTTGGACATACTCAAATACAAGGGGGATTAAAGGGAAAGGGGATCACATGAAAGCAAACATCAAGGAGAGATAAGAAAACATAACAGCAGCAGCATGCAGAAAGGTATGACAGACCAATATATAGCCATTTAGTACCGGAAAACATGTAGTTGAGGGGTCATGTAGAAGGGATAAATAAACACATTGTTTTAGAGAACAATATTTAAACGATGGAGACCTACCAGTTGCAAGTATCAAATAGCAGAACCAGAAAATATAGTTCAATAGTTTTGCCTTGTCTTTCAACCGGCTAAACACAAGAAGCACCACAAGTAGCGGAAAAGAGAAGGGAGAGTTTAGTGTGTGTGTGTTGAATTGAATTGTTCCTGTCTTTGAAGTAAAAAGGGTGGGGCTTTTATAGTTTGAAAGTTAGCAGAAAGTAAGGCAAGAAAATATTAGTATCAATTCATAATCAATTAGGGAAAGGACTCCTTTTAATTAAGGAGACGGACATAAGGTAAACAAAACAGAGTTCCATTTATAGGAAGAAAATCAAGAATAAGTTGTAAAATAAAGGGTAAATACATAGAAAGTTTGGAAAATACACAGGTTTAAGCAAATAAGGCAAGAACGGGATCACCAATAACATAGTATATCAAGGAAATAGATATTCGAACTCATTATTGAATTTAGTCCGATAAAAAGTCCTATTTAGAGAATCAAATAAGTTCATAAAAATCAACCACAATATTAGGGTTATTGGAAAGGTAAAATATGACTATAAAAGAGATGCACAAATTCAAACATGCGAGGCTAAAATTAGCAGAATAGTCATTTAATAAGAGAGTAGAAGAACATATGCATGAAATGGAATTAGAAGTCTTGCAAAGCTTAGCAAGAAATCAAAAGCACGAAAGGAGTTTAGACAGTCAGGGTTTCGGAATCAGACAGGCAGCAGACAGTCACACACAAACTTGAAAACCCCAAAGTCAAGGGTTTTCACCATACCTCGGATGCAAAGAAAAAAAAGCATAGGCAAAGATGAACTCAGAAAGAACATAGACATTCACGAAAAGCATAAGGAAAGCAAAAAACACAGTAAAGAAGCTACTCGGAAACCCTAGAAACAACACGGTAAAGAAACTACACAGAAATCATAGTAGAAATACTTAGGAACTACTGAAAATGTAAAAGAAATAACAGTAGAGCAAATAAAACAAAAAACCGAAGAAACCCTAAGTTTTAAGAAGATGAACAGTTCGAAAAGAAAATTGGCAAAAAATGTGGAAAACACTTTAAAATCGTAGAAACTAACATAGATCTGAAGCTGATCTTACAGAGAAGAAAAATCTTGAAACTTAGGGTTTCAAAGAAAACCCTAAAAAAATGAGAAAGGCCTGGAACGGACTGGTCCTGAGTCGGAGACGGACCCACAAGGCTAGGACTCGCCGAAGATGGGCCGGAAATGGCCATAGAACTCAAATCGGAGGACCTCCAAACCGGGTTACTCAAGGTCCGGCTTTAGATCAATGAACAAAGAGGACCTAGAGGTGAGTGGGGGTGAGTGAAGGTTGCACGAAGCCTGGGAGTCCATGGTTTCCGGTGAAACGAGGTCGGAAAATGATGGAAGAAGGGTTAAGGTTTCAGGGGTGGTTGAGAGCATTTGGGGAAGGAGAGGGTTCAAAGGCGGCTGCTGGTGTAAAAGGACTAAGGCTAGAAGGCCTCGTTGGTTTAATTAAGGAAAGGGAAAGGTGGGTCGTTGATTGAAACAATCAACGGCCCTGATTCAAATATGGGGATCCGGGCGGGTAGAATAATAGGGTATGGGTTGGGTAATTAATGAAATTGGGTCGGAATTGGGTTGGATTGGGTTGAAATTGAGGGTGCAATTTGGGCTACAATTGAAATAAAAAGGGGCTGCAATTTAAATAGTCAATTTTCCCTGTTTTGATTTTACAAAAATAGTAAATGGTGTTTAAAATCAAATTAAAAATACTTAGTTAATTAGCACTGCATAAGTACTAATTTAAAAATATTAGTAATAATTTTGTGATTACAAATGTTATTAAATCGAGAAATAGGCTAAATTGCAATTTCATGCAGTTTTAATTTAAAAATACCAAATGGACTTGTAAAATTATGTAAAAATCATGTAAATAATATTTTGTATAAATTTGAGAATAAATAAATTATTCACCAAAATGACAAGTTTTGTGAATAATTATTGGGTTTCATAGGGAAAAATAGGGCCATAAATTTGTTTTAAAAATCCTTTAAAATGTGGAAAAATACAAATACCTTTGTGGATGCTTAAATATGCATATAAATACTATTTTGAAAGTAATTTTTGTATAAAATTAGATAGGGAAAAATTGGGTATCAACATCTGCCCTTCTTTACCCGAGGATGATGGAAGATTTGTCGGGTAAAGATAACGTGGCCAATTTTTACAAGAGACGGCGATTGTAAAAGGATATTGACCGCACTATGGTTTACACGCTGCCTATAGATCCCTGGTTTTACAGAAATCAGGCCATATGTAGTTCATGAACCATTGACGCAACATGCCGATGGGAATTCAAAGAAACATACGCGATGGTTAGATCTGAGAGGGTTCTTGGAATCAGACGACCTGCGGAGAACTGGAGGGGGATCGCTCCTGCTGAGATGGTTGTGAGTTATCCGGAATACCTCCAAATGCATAATGTTTGGACATATTTGAGTAATTTAAACATGATGCAATTTCCCATTGGACCACGAATGTTTGTCTTTGTACGGTAAGGATGATGTCCTCAGACTATGATATCCTGGGCCATGAAAAGCCTAAAATTAAGGGTTCGCAGGCTATGAAATGAAATTGTTGCTATGCATTTGGTGCCTTCAAACTATGACGCCTTTGAACGAGTTGGCGATCTTTCAGCCCATGAGAAAGTGGCAATCTTATAGCCAAATGAATGCAAAGGGTGGCAATTTTACAGTCATAGTGAGAATTTAAAAGCAGGTGGCGATATTTTAGCTGGATAAGAATTTAAAATACAGGTGGTGATGTTTTAGCCGGATGAGAATTTAAAATACAGGTGGCGATGTTTCAGCTAGTCGTAAAATAAGACGGCGATATTTAAGCCATGCAGGGTGGAGACAATGCTTAGTCTCGGAAGGCAGATATGAGCCTCATGCATTATGGAGTTAGAGCTTAACCTCGGAAGGCAGAGAGTAGCCTTATGCAGAAAATGCAGATGGAGATAGAGCTTGGTCTCAAAAGGTAGATAGTGGCCTTATGTAAGGTGGAGACAGAGCTTAACCTCGGAAGACATAAAATAGCCTTATGCAGATGGAGACAAAGCTTATTCTCGAAAGGTAGATAATAGCCTTATGTAATATGGAGGTAGAGCTTAACCTCGGAAGGCAGAGAGTAGCCTTATGCAAAAAAAGCAGATGGTGACAAAGCTTAGTCTCGAAAGGCAGATAGTAGCCTTATGCAATATGGAGGTAGAGCTTAACCTCGGAGGGCGGAGAGTAGCCTTATGCAAAAATGCAGATGGAGATAGAGCTTAGTCTCGAAAGGTAGACAGTAGCCTTATGCAATGTAGAGGTAGAGCTTAACCTCGGAAGGCAGAGAATGGCCTTATGCAAAAATGCAGATGGAGTCAGAGCTCAGTCTCGAAAGGTAGATAGTAGCCTTATGCAATCCAGGAATGTAAAAGAGAAAGTAGTAGTAGGTTTCTTAGCTGATAGGTGGTTTGTAAGATTAGGACTGCTGGGGAGTGCGGATAATGACCCTATCATGGTTTCAATCCTGAAGAGAGAATGTGCTTTGATCCGTAACCTGAGTTCCTGCAACCAAAGAAAAGTCGTGAGTTCTGTAGGGGAGGTTAGTTCGTATCCTCCAGCTTTTGGCGTCGTGTACCATGGGGGTAGCGTTGCTAAATGATGGTGGTTCAAATGATATTTATGCATGACTTAGTAAATATAATGCAAATACGAATATATAAAAATGACTTTATTTTTGATGAACATACGATTGCAACGCGGTTCCGAACACGACAACCTCGCTTGTTCCACAATTTTGAGGGTCCTCCTCAAAATATTGCCCCGGTTTACGGGGGTAATGCTTCTGGCGGATGTGTCGAATAACTGAACGCGGATCGATTCTAGAATTTTGAGGATCTTTCACAAAATTCTGCCCCAGTTTACAAGGTTGGTGCTGATGAAAAGACTTAAGAAAACTTACTTCGGAATTTTGAGGGTCGTCCTCAAAATTCTACCTCAGTTGCAATTGTGGGGGAAGATGGAATATTTATTAAAATGTGTCCCAACTTATAGGGATGCCTACGTAACCCCTCTTAAATGAGAATCAGGTCAGGCGTAGTTCAAACTACATCACAAAAGAAAAGCATATGATCAAATGTAGTATCTTTTCACTTAGACTTACTTGATAGGCTTCGGCCAGACTTTTCCGTCCATTTCTGCAAGAATAAGGCCTCCTCCAGTTAGAACCCGACAGACCATATACGGACCCTGCCAATTGGGAGAGAATTTCTCTTTTGCTTCATCTTGGTGCGAATATATTTTCTTTAATACCAATTGTCCTTGCGCGAACTTCCGTAGCTTGACTCTCTTGTTGAAGGCTCTGGACATTCTGTTCTGATATAATTGACCATGACAGACAACATTCCTTTTCCTTCCGTCTTAGAGGGTTAACTACTCATAGCGACTCTTAACCCATTTTGCATCCTCTAATCATGCTTCTTGTATGACCCTTAAGGAGAAGATTTCTACCTCGGCGGGATTGACCGCTTCTGCACCATAAACCAGCATGTAGGGAGTGGCCCGGTTGATGTGCAGACCATGGTACGGTAACCCAATAAGGTGAACCAAAATTTCTCATTCCACTACTTGTGCCTTTCAATTAGTTTCCTTAGTATCTTCTTGATGTTCTTATTGGCTGCTTCTACAGCTCCATTCATTTGAGGTCTGTAAGCTGTAGAGTTCTTGTGTCTAATCTTGAATTATTCGCACATCGCCTTCATTAGGTTACCGTTGAGATTAGAATCGTTGTCGGTGATGATTGATTCCAGAACCCCGAACCGAAAAACCATACAATCTCGGATAAAATCTGTTACTACTTTCTTAGTGACTGCCTTGTAGGATGCTGCCTCAACCCATTTGGTAAAGTAATCAATTACCACTAGGATGAACCTATGCACATTTGATGCGGTTGTTCAATTGGTCCAATGACATCCATTCCCCAAGCGACGAACGGCCATGGTGAGCGTGTTGCAGTAAGCTCGTTTGGAGGCACCTTTTATCATATCTGCGTGTACTTGACAACAGTGGCATTTCCGGACGTACTGAATACAGTCCGTTTCCATAGTCATCCAAAAATACCCTGCTCGGAGTATCTTCTTTGCCAAAAAAAAACAATTCATATGGGGTTCAAAAGTCCCCGCGTGCACTTCGTCCAATAGCCTGGTTGCTTCTTTTGCCTCGACACATCTAAATAATCTCAAATCAAGAGTTCTCCTATACAGGATTCCTCCGTTGTGAAAAAAATTATTGGACAATCTCTGAAGTTTTCATTTCTGCGTAGCATTGGTGAGCTCTAGGTACTTTCCTGTTATTCAGTATTCTTTGATATCATGAAACCAAGGTTTCCCGTTGGCTTCTTCCCCGACATGAGCATAATAAGACGGTTGGTCGTATATCTTGACCTAGATGGATCAATAAAGTTTGTATTTAGATGCTGGATCATAGATGATAGAGTGGCTAAGGCATTAGCGAAAGTGTTTTGGGGACATGCTGGAATTCCTTTTTTCTGAATCTTTTCCTCAACACCTGTACATGTTGTAGATAGGGTATTATCATGGAATTCTAGGTTGCCCATTCTTCTCGAACCTGATGTATGAGTAGGTCCAAGTCTCCGATCACCAATAGTTCCTGAATATTCGTTTCAATGGCCAGCTTGAGCCCTAAGATGCAGGCTTTGTACTCGACCATGTTGTTGGTGCACGGAAATCTGGGGTTGGTAGGTACTGGGTAATGCTGACCGGTTTTCGATACCAAGACTGCTCCTATACTAACTCCTTTGAAATTTTCAGCTCCGTCGAAAAACATCCACCAGCCGCCATAGGATTCTGCAATGTCTTCTCCTATGAAGGCTATCTCTTCGTCAGGAAAATAAGTCTTTAGAGGTTCGTATTCTCCTCCTACAGTATTCTCGGCGAGGTGATCTGCCAAGGCTTGTCCTTTGACCGCCTTCTAGGTAACATAAACTATGTCAAAATCACTTAACAGTATTTTCCACTTGGCGAGCTTTCCTGTAGGCATGGGCGTCCATCCAGGATATGAGATGAGTGGTGTAAGCGCAGAAATAGAGCCTCAATTTGTGAGCTACCCAGGTTAAAGCACAACAAGTTCACTCTAATAAGGAATATCAAGCCTCTTATGGGGTAAACTTCTTGATGATGTAGAAGATGGCTTGCTCATTTCTTCCTGTTTCGTCATGTTGTCCCAAAACACAACCAAATGCCCCATCCAATACTACAAGATAAAGCAATAGAGGTCTCCCTGGCTCAGGTGGTACCAAGACTGGCGGCGTTGACAAATATTCCTTGATTCCATCAAAAGACTTTTGACAGTCCTCGGTCCAATTTAGTGGTGACATCCTTCTTTACCATCTTGAGGATGGGTTCACAAATGACAGTAGACTAAGCTATGAATTGGCTGACATAGTTGAGCCTCCTTAGAAAACTCATTACATCTTTCTTGTTCATTGGCGGTGGCAACTCTTGAATGGTTTCGACATTTGACGGTTCCAACTCTATCCTGCGGCTACTCACAATGAGACCCAATAACTTTTCGGCTGGGACCACGAACGCACGCTTGGCGAGGTTTAAATTCAACTTGTATCTCCTCAGTCTGTTGAAGAATTATCTCAAATCTCCCATGTGATCTGCAGTTTTCTTGGATTTAATGATGACGTCATCCACATACACCTCAATCTTTTTGTGTATCATTTCATGAAAGATTGTGGTCAGGGCTCTCATGTAGCTAGCACTAGCATTCTTCAAACCGAATGGCATCATTCTGTAATAGTACATTCCCCACAGCGTGATAAATGTCGTTTTACAAATGTCGTTTTCTCTGCATCCTCTTCGTCTATCCATATCTGATAGTATCCAGCAAAACAATCGATGAATGATTGCAACTCATGTTTGGCATAGTTGTCGATCAATATGTGTATATTTGGCAAAGGGAAGTCGTCTTTAGGACTGGTATGACTGAGATCTCGGTAGTCGACACAGACTCTAACCTTTCTATCCTGATTTGGCACTGGCACAACGTTGGCTAACCATGTTGGATACTCTACTAATTGAGAACCCCGGCTTTGACTTGCTTGGTGACTTCTTATTTTATTTTCAAACTCATGTCTAGTTTGAACTTTTTGAGTTTCTGTTTGACTGGTGGGCATGCTGGATTTGTGAGCAGCTTGTGAGCCACAATAGATGTGTTGAGACCGGTCATACCATTATACGACCAAGCGATATCCTCGTATTCTTTCAAAAACTGTGTAATTTTCTTTTTCTGATGGTGACAAATGTATGTTGATATGTGCTTCCTTGACATTTTCTGCGTCTCCCAAATTAATGACCTAAGTTTCGTCAAAGTTAGACTTACACCTGTTCTCAAAATTATCGACCTCTCTGACCACCTCTTCTGATATTTTGTCCTCTTCTAAATCTATGTCCATTTGTCACATTGTCTCATTGCAAGTTATAGTTGTTGGTTCATCATCAAGATATGTAATAGTAATGCCTGAGGCTCTCTGGGCAATGGTGGTTCTGATTGACCAATTGCCAAGCTGCTCTCCCTGTTTTACAGCTTGAATGGAAGGGCCTTCCTTCCCTTCCTTCTTGAAGATAACACAGCGATCCATATCCTCCTCCAGAAACAAGTTTTTCATTACTGCCAGTGTCTCGTCTTCCTCTGATCCATATATGACATCAGCGGGCTGAAAGGTCTGCTCTAATTGAGATAAAGGGTGCTGCAGTGGGTAGTAGGGGCTGCGCTTTGGTGGCGACCAGTGATGAACTCCTCCCAAGTGTATTCATAATCCAGGCCAAAAGTGGTTCCATGCTTCTTCAACTGGATAGGCTTGGTAATACCTTGGAGGTTCTTGCCAAGCCCCTTCCCGGGCTCGTATCCACTCCAATTCAGAATGCTCTTAATTTTGTTATCCCACCCCTAGTCTATGTCTATGGCGTTGACTCGCTAGATGAGATGGTATGTTTCTCCACCGAACTTCCTAGTGCCTCCGATCATCGAGATGGCCTGACGACGATATATATGGGGTTGCTATTGTCGCCATGAATGATTACTTCCTGATGATTCCATTCAAATTTTACTGCTTGATGCAATTTGATGCCACAACCCCATCGGCGTGGGTCCAGGGTCGTCCTAGCTATAAATTGTAGGATGCTGGTACGTCAATGAATTGGAACTCAACATCGAACCAGGTAGATCCCATCTGCAGGCATAAGCTAATTTTTCCAATGGTGGACCTCTGAGATCCATCAAAAGCTTTGAAACAGATAGCCCTGTCTTTGATCTCGTGCAATCCCTTGTCGAATGTCCTGAGAGTTACCAACGGACAAATGTTGAGGCTGGAGCCCCTTCGACTTGAATCCTGGTGATAAAGTGATCCTCTCATTGCACAGTGATGTACAACGCTTTGTTGTAACCAAGCCCTTCTGGTGGTAATTCATCTTCACGGAAGGTGATCACATGGCTTTCCAGTACCTGTCCCACCATGTTTGCCATTTCGCCTCATGTTATGTTGCTGGGAACATAAGCTTCACTCAGTATTTTCATTGAGGCATTTTTATGTGCCTTAAATCTTTGTAGGAGAGCCAGGATAGAAATTTGTTCTAGTGTCTTTGTTCAGTTGCTCGACGACCAAGGACTCTTTGGCTTGTACCTTTCTCCAAAGGTCATCGGGTCCAGTGTCAATAGCCCGCCCGGAGGCCTGCTTGCTAGACTCAACCAAATGCTCTAGGTTGTATACCCTGCCTCTCCTTATCATGCCTTGTGCGGCAATTGCTTCTCCAGTATATGTCTTTCCCTTCCTTCTAGCCTCAGCGGTGTAATCCCAAGGTAACGGGGTTATGCATATCATGGAGACTGGAATTGGTGCCTTGGGAGGCAACACAGTAACTTCAAACGGTGTAGGTGCCTTTGGAACATTGAACTCAACCTCAATTGGTTTTGGCGCCTTGGCCGGAGGTTCTTCAAACTCGAATAGAATAGATACATTTACCACATCCCCCTTAGAGGGATGAATCTTGACAATAATGGGATTGAGAGTAACCGTTGGCTTCTTAGGCTCGTCTCTTTCAGCTAACAAACTGATTGACCCCTTGAGGTCCCAATCATCTTCGATCTCGATCATGTGGATGCCTCCACCTTTGTGGTAAGGCAGAGGGTTGTTGCGGACATTAGGAGTAGGCTCCTTTGCTCTAATGATATTGTTGTCAATCAGATTATGAATCTTGTCTTTGAACGAGCGACACCTGTCGATGGTATGGCCTTTCATCCCAGAATGGTATGTGCAAGTCTTGTTTGGGTTGATCCACTGGGAAAGGTTTTCTGGAGTTACGACTGTGTTAGGATAATGTAACAGGCTGCCTTGAGTTTTTCATATGGTCAATTGGCTCGGCTATGGCAGTATATTGTCTGGGGTTTTTGCGGTCGAAGTTTGGTCTAGGTTGAGGGAAATTTTGGCGGGTAGGCAGTGATGGGTAGTGAGAAGGCTGGGCGTTATATGCTTGGTATACGAGTGCGGGTTGGGAATATCTGGGTGAAGTGGGTTGATATGTAAGTAGTGGAGATGATCGGTAGGAAGGTGGTGGAATTTGGTAAGTGGGTGATGGTGCTTGGTAATTTAGGATAGGTTGATATGTGAGTAGAGCTGAGGGATAGGTTTCGTATTTCATGGTGGAGTTGTTCCTTTGCACAGCCATTACGGAATTTACATCCTTTTTCTTTGACGAGCTACCAGACTGTAATGCCTTGTTGGTAGCTTGCAATTCCTCGAGGTTAGTGACCATACCGTTTTTTATGCCTTCTTCAATCCTTTCTCCCAACTTGATGATGTCAGGGAACTTTTGACCTTCAAATAGCATCAGTCTCTCATAGTACTGTGGATCTTGAGCACGCACGAAGAACCTGTTCATTTGTTCTTCCTCCAAGGCCAGCCTGACCTTTGCAGCTTCGGAACTCCAACGAGTAGCATACTCACGAAAGGTCTCTGTGGGCTTCTTCTTGATATTCTGGATGTAAAACACATCTGGAGATAAACACTTCTGGATGTAAAACACATCTAGAGCTCGAGGGAAATTTTGGCGGGTAGGCAGTGATGGGTAGTGAAAAGTTAATGAGGGAACTCTTGTCCTCTGCCACGACTGCACTGGTGATAGGCTGACTGTAATTGGCAGAGTGTCCACATAGATTGGAATGTTATGGTCTTTTGTGATTTTTTGTGGTTCAGGAATGTGGAGTGGAGTGATATGAGTGGGTTGCATTGGAGGTTGTGCGATGCTTTGTGGTAGTGCGGGGTTCTGGGTGTTAACATCTGGTGCGGCAAGAGTGATTGAAAAGCTTGCCAGGTTTCTAACTTGTTCCAATTCCTCTCAGAATCTTAGCAAAGTTTGCTCCAGATGAACAGCAGTCTCCTTGGTGATTGCAACATTCTGAGAAGTTTCTTCAAGTTCCTTTCTAGCGCTTGCATCTCCTATTTTTCCCTTGTTCCTGTTTCTGGTAGGACTTGGACGAAGAGGAGGTGGAGGACCCTTGAATCTTGTGGAGAACGCTGATGGTTCCAGAATGCACGAACTATCCTTTGGGGAGGGGAATTAAATTAAAATATATACGAAAAAAAGTTGAAAGTTAGTGCGGATTCTGATAAATAATATTGCAATATTTTGAACACAATATGCGGAATATAAGTCGCTTCCTAATTTGGGTGCCTCGTTGTGCTCGAGGCAGGCCTAGTGACAAATAAAATTTGGAGAACTTATAATGCTAAATGCCTCATTTTATTGATAAAAATAAGACAACTGAAAGATAAAGACGTCACTAATGGCCAGTGGCCTTATTACATTAACAAAATAGAAAAATAGAAGTCCTAACTACTTGGTCCCAGAAGGACCTTCCCCAGATTCGGTATTCTTGCCTCCATCGTATAGCTGCATCAAGTTGCGCATTCCTAATTGTAGGTAGGCTCGATCCAGATGTCTGACTGTGCTCTCCTCAACATTCTGACAGTCTTCAATCCTTTTTAAGAACTTCCCTTTCAACTCCATTAGATCTCTCTCCAGATACCCCAAGCAGTTGTTGACGTTGACGGCCATATCCTTCCACTCGTTGATTAGCTTCTCGCGGACTTTCTGTATTTCCCGATGTTTTTTCTTACATTCTCTCACCCTCTTAATATTGTTGATTGTATTTGACTTGTGATTTACTTTTCTCGTCGATAATCCTGTGACCGTGGATGAACCCTGGACGACCCAAACCAAAGTAGTCAACTTCCAACCAACCCGTATAGTGCGGCACACACCTGGCATGATACTTGTCTGGTTCATAGACCCCACCCCTAGAACGAGCTTGCAGTACCACATATGCTGAGTGTGACACCTGTGCGGGCTATCATCATTTTGAAAGTTAGCCCTAAAATGACTCATTTTCTCTATCCTGGGTATGATTTGTTTCCTTCCGGCTTGCCTCATGACTCAGAAGGGGACATAAGGATGAGTTCCCCTCAGGACAATGAGTATAAGGAATGGTGCATATCGAGAATGGACAATGAACTCCCTTGTTGGGAACCACTCGAACATCCACTGAATTTTCTATTCTTTTAGATTCTCAAACAACTCTACCCATCCACTGGCATCCTCTGGCTGAGCAAATATTTTGCGCATGAAGTTCATTTGCTTTGGGTAATGAAAAGCGATATGGTCATCCCAACCCATGCGTATGATTTCCTGTCTGTAGTCACCTTTTTGAAGGTGTTCCATGAGCCATAGTTGAAGTAGAAAATTACAACCCTCGAAATGTGGAGCCCCGGGTTGACACTTTTCCAAGACTTTATAAATTTCAGTGAGGATCAATTGTACTATACTGAAGGACTGGCCGTCGATCCCTTCCATTAAGGTCTTGGTAACCATGGCTATTCTGTTGTGGATCTTAGCCTTCTTCATAGGGAAGATTACCATGCACTAGAAGCAAAACATGAACACAAAAACCCTTCTATTTATGTGTCCCAAAGAGGTAAGGGCGTATTAGTCCATGTAGGTGCGATATGACTTACTGTTGACATATCTCTCCTATAAGAAGTCGAATGGTATGTAGGAGTCATTCAAGCAAGAAAGGTCGGGATTTTTCTTAACTCCCATCATTTTAATAAAGCCTATGCTTTTGCTATTCTCTGGCATGATCAAACCCGGAGTCTCCCAAGTGACGCCAGCTAGGCCCCCTATTTCATCTAGCAAAGGGGTCATTTCCAAATCCCCGAAATGGAACACTGATCGATCACTATCCCAAACTATAGTGGCAGCCTCAATGATTTTTTTGTTGGGTTGGATTTTCAAAAGTGAGGGCAAATTCCCTAAGTACTTGCGGACGAGGTTATGATCATTGCAATGAAGATCTTCCCACCAGCTTAGCAACCTTGGGCGGATGATGGGTACCATACCGAATCTGGGCACCTCGTGCCTCATTTTTTGCAAAATAAAGTGGTAGGCCCTTATCCCCACCAGACTCGACTTTTTATATCAATAATTAGCAGAAAGCATTTAGTTCTCCAAATAAATGCATATAACGTGAAGGTGTCCATTTGGGTTTCAGGAAACCCGATAGACTTTGGCTTAGGCTGTCTTAATGAGCCTTTATGCGGACAACATAACTGACTCAGCTAGGTTGACCATGATACATGAACAGTTTACAGGAATAATGTTTCTACTTTTGAAGTGCTAGACAAGGTACCCTTGAGCGGGCAACTCAAGAGGGAAAGCTGCGGAACCGTCGACTACACCGTTGATCGATTAGTTTTACCGCAAATATGCCTTTGCCACATTTAGGGCTTTATAATATTGGAAGGGCGCAACAACTCATTATAAGCGTTGCTATAGGATTTGTTTTGGCACGAGTGGAATATGACGTTGAGAGATGCAATTACAGTAATGAAGCAAATTACATGTATTTTCACATTCATAAGTTAAATGATTACAATGATTGCTCGAAATTACAACAACATTAAAATAATAAAGCGGTAAAGAAAGCCGTTGAAGGACAGAAAAGACACGAAGAGACAAGTTAGTAGTTATGATGAAATAATCAAGGGCAGGAAGTAAATGCAATTAAGTAAGCAATAAAGTCACAAAATCAAGTAATGGTAAAAGCCTAGAAGAATCCCCGGCAGAGTCGCCATTCTGTCAACGCACCCCTTTTTCTCTCAAGGGAACAAAATCGGGTTTATGACATTATGGGTGGAATGACTCTTTTATCCCCTTTTGGGGAATTTGGGCTATGGAGTTTGAAGAGTCGCCACATAATGATTATAGTGCATTAGGACACTCTTTTGAGAAAATAAGAAGGATTCGAAGGAAAACCAGAGTTTGGGTAAGGGCTTGAGATTATCTCGAGGGGAAGGTGTTAGGCACCCCTCAAGATCCACTAGTGTTTCCCGACCTTGCTTAGTTGTGACTTTAAGAAGAGAATAGAAATAGACAAGCAAAGTTGACACATAAGGAATACAAGCAAGTTGACTTTTGAACGAAGGATGGCACAAGTAAAAGAGAATTTTAGGTTAACGAAAAACATTTAAATAAAGGAAAAGTAAAAAGCATGTCCTAGGTTTTACTATAATATCTATCATTCTATGCAATATCACGCACATGTTCCTAAAGAGGGGTCGCCTTATGATATTAGCTCATCGTCATCATCTACCCTTCCCACCCCGTTAAGGTATTTAAGCACATTTAGTCTCATTTACTTATTGCATGCTAATACCCATCCTGGCCTATTAGTCCTGGGGTATTTGGACTTCTAATCCTAAAAGGGGAGAAAGAGGATGAGGGCATATATGAGTTTTAAAGTTAAAAATGCTAAGGCGTCAATCAAAAACAAATAGCACATAAGGGGAGCAAACAAACATACAAAGGTTGCACATAAAACCCCTTAAGCCATACATCAATTAGTTTAGCATGACTTGAAATTACTTATTTGGTCTTAAGATTAAAACTGACAGCGGACATATTTGTTTAACACATATATTCTGATAGCAAGTTCGCGTTAGGCAACCCGGATCCACTTTGTCATAACTTAATCTATTTTGAAAACCCAGTAATTCGGAAAGTGTTAGTTTTGAACAAGGATCTGTACAGAAGTGTTTTGGAAATAGGAAACTGAAATTTGCAAAAATTCAGAGATGGCAAGCAGATTAACCGTACTGCTGAAGTAAAACCGTAATGAGGCATTTTTCGAAAATCATTGAAGTAAATATTTAGGAAGAAGACCAAAGAGTTGGAGAGTTTGGATTTAAAAAAGAGTATATAGTTTAAAAACAATGTAAAAAGAAAGATACATTTAGCCAGATTTCAAAGCAGGAAGATTTGGACAAAGTTTTTGCTGAAAGTGTTAGATTGATTTATTATTTAGATTTGGCGAGTTTGAACCCCTATAAGCATGATACCTACATCACGATTTTTTACTACTTTCTTAACACTAGGGGACCTACGGTTTGCCTAGCGTTTTTATGCATTTCCTATAGGCATTATCTCTATTATGCGTGAAATGTAAAATCCTATAGGCATGATTTCTGAATGGTATGCACTATTAAAGTCCAATAGGCAGGATTTCTAAATGATTTGCAATACTAAAATCTTATAGGCATGATTTCTAAGTGATTTCAGTATTAAAATCCTATATGGATGATTTCTACCCATTGGCTTATGCAGAAAATGTAAAACCCTTCCCACACATTGAATAGAGTATTACAATGTGTGGAATTACCAAACCTTAGACATCCAAGTTCAGAGGGTACTCTAGGGTCCCTAAGCATGGCTTACCATAGGAGGGTAGGACTTAAAGAACTAAAAATAAGTGTATAGTTAGGGGATTAGAGGGAGACCAAGGAAATGGATGGCCATACACAGTCATGGGTCAGACTGGCACACCCCTGATCCTTTACTTTATTCAAACAAATAAAAGAGCAGACTTTCAGAAGTCAGACAGGGGTCTGAGTAGTGATTAGGGCACTACCAAATCCTAGTCCATGCTCCACATATAAAATGGGTTAAGGGAATGGGATTGATTTGAGTCGAGGCTCAAACAAACCTGATCCTAAATCAAGGATAGCAATGAGATGCTACCTCAATATTGGACATACTCACATACAAGGGGGATTAAAGGGAAAGGGATCACATGAAAGCAAACATCAAGGAGAGATAAGAAAACATAACAGCAGCAGCATGCAGAAAGGTATGACAGACTAATGTATAGTCAGTTAGTACCGGAAAACATGTGATTATGGGGTCATGTAGAAGGGAGAAATAAACACATAGTTTCATAGAACAATTTTTAAATGGTGGGGACCTTCCAGTTGCAAGTGTCAAACAGCAGAACAAGCAAATAGAGTTCTATAGTTTAGCCTTGGCTTTCAGCCGACTAAACACAAGCAGCAATACAAGTAGCGGAAAAGAGAAGAGAGAGTTTAGTGTGTGTGTGTTGAACTGAATTGTTACTGTCTTTGAAGTAAAATGGGCGGTGTTTTTATAGTTTGAAAGTAAGCAGTAAGTAAGGCAACAAAATAACTTAGTATCAAGTCATAACCAATTAGGGAAAGGACTCCATTTAATTAAGGAGTCAGACTTAAGGTAAATAAAAAAAATTCCATTTATGGAAAGAAAATCTAGAATAAGTTGTAAAATAAATAGTAAATACATAAAAAGTTTTGAAAATACACGGCTTTAAGCAAATAAGGCAAGAACAGAACCATCAATCACATAGTGAATCAAGGAAACAGGAATTCGAACTCAGTATTGAATTTAGTCCGAAAATAAGTCCTAGTCAAAGAATCAAATAAGTTCATAAATATCAACCCCCAAAATTAGGATTATTTGAAAGGGAAAATATGACTATAAAAGAGATGCACAAATTAAAACATGCGAGGCAAAACTTAGCAGAATAGTCATGTAATCAGAGAGCAGAAGAACATAGGCATGAAATGGAATTACAAGTTCTTTCAAAGCATAGCAAGAAATCACAAGCACCAAAGGAGTTTAGACAATCAGGGTTTCGGAATCAGACAGGCAGTAGACAGTCACACACAAACTCGAACACCCCAAGTCTAGGGTTTTCACCATACATCGAATGCAACGAAAAAACGCATAGGCGAAGATGAACTCAGAAAAAACATAAACATTCACGAAAAGCATAAGGAAAGAAAAGAACACAGTAAAGAAGCTACTCGGAAACCCTAGAAACAACACGGTAAATAAAATACATAGAAATCATAGTATAAATACTTAGGAACTACTAAAAAGTAAAAGAAATCACAGTAGAGCAAATAAAATAGAAAATCAGAGAAATACTAAGTATTAAGAAAATGAACAGCTCGAAAACAAAATCGGCAAAAAACCTTGAAACTTAGGGTTTCAGAGAAAACCCTAGAAAAATGAGAAAGGCCTGGAACGGACTGGTCCTAAGTCGGAGACGGACTCACAAGGCTAGGACTCACCGGAGGGAGGTCGAGAATGGCCATATAACTCAAATCGGAGGACCTCTGAACTGGGGTCTTCAAGCTCCGTCTTTAGGATCTTTGAACGGAGAGGACCTAGAGGTAAGTGGGGGTGAGTAAAGGTTGCATGAAGCCTGGGAGGCCATGGTTTCCGGTGAAAAAAGATCGGAAAATGGTCGGAGAAGGGCAGGGGTTTCAGGGATGGTTGAGAGCATTTAGGGATGGAGAGGGTTCAAAGGCGGCAGCTAATGTAAAATGACTAGGGTTAGAAGGCGTCGTTGGTTTAATTAAGGAAAGGGAAATGTGGGTCGTTGATTAAAACAATCAACGGTCCTGATTTAAAGATGGGGATCTGGGCGGGTAGATTAACGGGGTATGGGTCGTGTAATTAATGAAATTGGTTCGGAATTTAGTTGCATTGGGGTTGAAATTGAGGGTGCAATTTGGGCTACAATTGAAATAAAAAGGGGCTGCAATTTAAATAGGTAATTTTTCCCATTTTGATTTAATAAAAATAGTAAATGGTGTTTAAAATCAAATTAAAAATGCTGAGTTAATAACCAATGCATAAGTACTAAATTAAAAATATTAGGAATGATTTTGTGATTACAAATGCTATAAAATCGAGAAATATGCTAAAATTGTAATTTCATGCAGTTTTAATTTTAAAATACCAAATGGACTTGTAAAATTATGTACAAATCATGTAATTTATATTTTGTGTAAATGTGGGAATAAATAAATTATTCACTATAATGATAAGTTTTGGGAACAATTATTGGATTTTATAGTGCAAAATAGGGCCATAAATTGGTTTTAAAATCCTTAAAAATGTGGAAAAATATCAAGACCTTTGTGGATTCTTATATATGCATATACATGCTATTTGGAAAGTATTTTGAGTATAAAAATACATAGGGAACAAATGGGTATCAACATTGTGTTGTTTGATAATCTGATCAAGGAACAAGTTAAGTGGATGTTCGAATGGTTTCCAACAGAGGAGTTCATCGTCCGATCTAGAGGCACACCTTTCCTAATACTAATTGGCCTAAAAGGAACCTACCCTTACATCCGCTGCAATTTATGAGGCAAGCTGGTTGGAAGCAGGTCACACCCAAGGTCGACAAAATGAGCCACATTCGAGCTGACTTCCAAGGCGGTGGCGACTTCCAAGTCCAACACATGTGGCATAGCAATATGGTAATAGGAAGAGACACAATAGAATGTATACTATGCCAATTGTACCTTTTTCTACTCAGGATAGTAATAGGAAAATTATGATGGGTTAGGCCAGCCAGGGTTTGTTTGAAGCAACGGCATTATAGACGAAAAGGCTGTAGCACAAGTCAAGTATAACCAGTTGCAAAAAAGGATCCGCGAGTGTGAAAGAGAAAATCGTGAAATACAAGAGTCGAACCAAAAGGCAATCGAGGAATGGAGATATATGCCTACCAACATCAACAAAATACTGGGATACCTGGAGCCAAGCATAGTGGAGCTGGAGAAAAAGTTTCTCAAAAGGGTTGAAGATTGTCAAGAGGCTAAAGGGGCTGAAGGTGGATATCTAGCAGGAGCATACCTGTTGCTTGGACTTCACGAGTTGGGGAAGCTGTTCGAAGGAGCCAAGAATGACGAATCTAGGGATGGTCCTTCTAAGACCAAGTAAATAGGAATTTATCTTCTTTGCTTAAAATGTAACAAGGCCATTGGCCATTAATGACTTTTATTTCTTGTTTATTTAATGTCGGTTTGGGATTCATCTTATCTTTATCAATGAAATTAGGAACTTAGCATTCTAAGTTCTCCAAATCAACGTGTCGATAGGCCTACCTCGGGCACAACTAGGTTCCCAAATTAGAGCATGATTTACATTCCTGCACTACGTGTTTAAATATCGCAATACGTTTATGATCCTCACTAAATTGTTTACCTTTTTTGTTTTATTTTGATCCCTCCCCAAAGGTTATTTTTTGCACTCTAGCAACATCATCTTATTTCATAAGACCTAGGGTCTCTCCACCCACTACTCCGTTAGTCTTGTTAAGGACAATAACAAAGGCAAAATGGAAGATTTGAACATTAGAAAGGAGAACACAACAACATAGGCCACTGATGGCCATGGTATTCGGTTTCCCAATAGTTTGAGGAGAAATTGTTGAGGTCCCAAGAAGAGCTTGATTAGGTTTGGAATCTGGCCAACCTATCCTTCTCCCTTAGCACCCCAGACACCATTTTCCCGAATAGTCAAAACTCGACACCTCCACAAAAGCAACAAAATCATCCCACTGCTCCAACAAAGAACCAGTGCAACATTTGCCACACTCCAAACAACAATCCATTACTCATCCCCGAACCACAAAACTCTACAAATGACCATTTCCACACCTACACACTAGGCCACCACAACAATCCCATCTACGTGGAGACTATGACACTCTCTACCTAACCTATATCTAGTACCCCCTGAGTCCGTTAAAAAGGAACTTCTTATCAGAAACTTGGCTGAAGAGCTTAGGAAATTAACCAGCCGACTCCAATGCGTTGAGGGAAGTAAGGCGATCGAAGGGTTGAACTATGAAGATCTCTACATACAGCCAGATGTTGAACTACCAGAAGGGTAAAAACCTCCCAAGTTTGAGATGTTTGACGGTACAGGTGATCCAAGTGTCCATCTGAGAACATACTGTGACAAGCTGGTTGGGGTAGGAAAAGATGAAAGGATCCGCATGAAACTGTTCATGAGGAGTCTTAAATGAGATGCGATATCTTGGTACATCAGCCAAGATCCTTAGAAATGGTCAATCTGTGTAGGTATGACATCTAATTTCATGGATATGTTTAGGTTTAACACAGAGAACATGTCAGCCGTGTTCCATATCCAAAATCTAAAGAAGAAGCCCACAGAGACATTTCACTAGTATGCTACTCGTTGGATGTCTAAAGTTGATAAGGTCAGACCCGCCTTGGAAGAAGAACAAATGGACAACTTCTTTTTCGGGCTCAAGACCTGCAATACTATGAACGGTTGATGGTGATTGAGAATGAAAAGTTTTCCGACATTATCAAGTTGGGGGAGTAAATTGAAGAAAGCATCAAGAGCGGTACGATTACAAACTTCGAGGCCTTGCCTTACAGTCTGGTGGTGTGTCAAAGAAGAAGAATGTAGGGGTTATGGTGGTTGCACAAAGGACCAAGTCTCCTCTCAAATACCAAACCTACACAGTACTTCCCAACCATCTCATTACCAATCACTCCCCACACGCCAAAACTTCCCTAGCCCCGACCTAATTTTGATCGGAGGCCTCCAAAACAATACACAGCCATCGCCGAACACATTGGTCAGCTATATGAAAGACTAAAAGCAGCTGGTTATATCACCCTCATCCCTGCCACAACCCCTGAGAATCCTTCTCAGTGGGTTAACACGAACAAGTGTTGTGCATGCCATTTCGGCATGAAGGGACACACCATCGATGAATGGCACTTTTTAATAGATAATATACCGTCCCTGATTGATACCAAAGTCATTGAAGCAAAGAAAATTTTCTCTAAACGTCCGCAACAACCCTATGTCAGGCCATAATGGCAGGGGTATTCACATCTTTGAAGTAGAGGATGATTGGGATCCCGAGGGATCCACCAGGTTGATCGTGGAAGGCGATGATCCAAAGAAGCCAGCAGTTACTCTTAACCCCATCATAGTCCAGATCCAGCCATCTAAGGTCACTGAGGTAGATGTGTCTATCCCTCTTGAGTTAGAAGCAACACCATCAACAGAGTCACCAACACATTTTGAGGTTGCAGTTTTGCCACCCAAAGAACATGTCTCATTCAGAGTAAAGGCGGTCGTACCGATCCCAATAGTGATGTCCACTATGTCGTCATTCCATACAAAAGCTAACCCTAGGATTATACAGCTGAGGCTAAGAGAAAGGCAAAGTTAGGCTCGAAGATACTGTGGCAGCGCAGATATGACAAGAACTGAGAGAGTCCATACCCCAAAACACATGGATGAGTCAAACAAGCAAGCCTCCAACCGGCCGCTCATTACTGAGAGGGGCCCAGACGGTCTTTGAAATAAAATCCAAGCCAAGGAGTATTCGGACATCGACCAACTGAACAAAATACTGGCACATATATCAATCCTCTATGAGGACGAGCTGCCATGCACATCACCGTGCAATATGAAGAATACTTCATCACTAAGATCTTGATTGATAGGGGTTCAAATATTAATATATTTCTATCGATAAGACTCAAGAAGCTGGGAAAAAGTATGCATAAGATAAAAGAAGGAGCAATCAATGTGAATGCTTTTAATGGGTCTTAGAGGTGCACTATCGGTAAGATTAGCCTGTGTATGCAGATGGGCCCAACCTGGTTCGATGTCGACTTTCAAGTGATAGATTTGCCAGCATCCTATAACTTGCTCCAAGGACGACCCTTCATTCATGCTGCTTGGGCTATGGCTTCAACAGTGCATCCTCCAGTAAAATTTGAATGGAATCACCAGTAAGTAATCATTCATGGTGATGTCAACAATCCTATATATAGTTTCCAGACCATTCCAACAACTGGAGTGAAAAGAACGCTAGGCGGAGAGACCTACCACCAGATCGAGCGGGACAATGCTATCGACAAGGAAAAATGGTGGGATAATAAGATAGAAAGCATACCGAATTGGAGTGGATACGATCCTGGCAAGGGACTTGGCAAGAACCTCCAAGGAATCCCCAAGCCCATAAAACTCAACAAAGATGACACTACTTTCGGCTTGGGATATGAATACACCTGGGAGGAGTTCAATAATTGGTCGCCACCATGGCTCTATCCTTACTATATGTTAGAGTAACCAATACTGCACCTGGAACAGACTTTCAAACATGCTAACGTCATTCATGGGACAGATAAAGAAGAAGCAGTAGTGGTAGTGAAAAACTAGTTTTTGGAGGATATTGATATGGATTGCTATGTTATTCTCTAGGAGGAGGGAGAGGAAGGTCCTTCTATAAAAGCTCTGAGTAGAGTGGCATACCTCAATAATTGGAGCATCAGGACCTCCAGAGCCCAACGAACATCAGGGTAGCAAGGCTAAAACAAGCATCATGCATTATTTTATTTGCTGAATAATTTTCTTTCCATATTTTTCAGTTTCTGCAATAAGATCTTCAATGTTCAAAACAATTATTCAATTTATCAAAGCATATTTGATTTATACCAATGAATTAATATTTATCTCTATCATTTTCATCCTAATTTTACCTATGCAGCATTACTATTACTTATCTTGATGAATCAATGACTATGACATGTAATGAGGCAACACAACAAACAGGCATCGATTCAGAAGAACATGACATACCTGAGGAGATCGTCAAATAAGTCAAGAATTTCAAAAATAGACCTAAGTCCAACCTGGACGAAATAGAGATTGTTAACTTGGAAGATGGAAAAAACGTCAAGCAAATAAAATCAGCGTTCACTTATCACTGACAGAAAAGGTGGAATACACCAAATTTCTAAAGGAATATGAGGATATATTCGCCTGGTCGTATGATGACATGATTGGTCTGAGTACATCTATTGTGGCCCATAAATTGCCAACTGATCCGGCATGTCTGCTAGTAAAGCAAAAGCATAGAAATTTCAAGCCTGATATGTGTTTGAAAATCAAGGAAGAAGTCACTAAGCAAGTCGAAGCTAAGGTTCTCAGGGTATTAGAATACCCGACAGGGTTAGCCAACATCGTGCCAATACCAAAAAAGGATGGGAAAGTCACAGTCCACGTCGACTACTGGGATCTCAACCGAGCCAGTCCGAAAGATGAATTCCCTTTACCGAATATACACATCCTAATTGACAATTGCGCCAAGGATGAGATACATCCATTCGTGGATTGCTTTGCTGGTTACCATAAGATCTGGATGGATTATGAGGATGCTGAGAAAACAGCTTTTACTATGCCATGAGGAGTGTATTGTTACAAGATGATATCGTTCGGCCAGAAGAATGCAGGGGCACCTACATAAGAGCCATGACAACCATTTTCCATGATATGATACACATGGAGATAGAGGTATATGTGTATGACATCAAATTCAAGAATGACACCGACCACATAAAAGATCTGAGGAAATTTTTCAACAGAGTACGGAAGTACAATCTGAAACTAAACCCTGCAAAATGTGCATTTGGGGTTCCTGCTAGAAATTTTATTGGGTTTATTATGAGCCGCCGAGGAATAGAAATAGACCCGTCAAAGGTCAAATCCATTTAAGAATTACCACCGACAAAGATAAGAAATAAGTGATGAGTTTCATGGGAAGGTTGAACTACATCAGCCGATTCATAGCATATTCTACAGTTATTTGTGAGCCAATCTTTAAAATTCTAAAGAAGGATGCCGCTACCAAATGGATCAATGACTACCAAAAGTCCTTCGATAGAATCAAGGAGTACATGTCAATGCTATCAATTTTAGTCCCGCCCGAGCCAGGTAGACCCTTATTACTCTACCTTGCAGTATTAGATAGAGCTTTCGGCTACGTTATGGGGCATAATGACAAAACGAGGAGAAAGGAACAAGCCATTCATTATCTCAGAAAGTTCACTCTGTACGAGGCCTGGTATTCTCTTTTAAAACACACCTGTTCTGCTTTGACTTGGGTAGCCTAGAAGCTGAGTGAGTTTAAAATACATATTTCAAAAGACCATGCCCACTAGCAAGCTAGCTAAGTGGAAAATCCTATTGAGTGAGTTTGACATTATTTAAGTAAATCAGAAGGAAGCCAAAGGACAGGCACTAGTAGATCACCTTTCCGAAAACCCCGTGGATGGAGAATATGAACACTTGAAAACATATTTTCCCGATTAAGAGGTATCATTCATAAGAAAGACATTGCAGAATCCTATGACGGCTGGAGAATGTTCTTCGATGGAGCAAAAAATTTCAAAGGAGCTGGCATACGAGTGGTCTTATTATCAAAAATTGATCAGCATTATCGCGTGTCCACCAAACTCAAGTTTCCTTGTACCAACAATATTGCCGAATATGAAGCCTGCATCTTAGGGCTCAAGATGGCCATTGAAATAAAGGTGCAAGAGCTGCTAGTGATCGGAGATTCAAATTTACTCATACATTAGGTATGAGAAGAATGGGTAACCAAGATACCCTCATATCTGCATCATGTACAGGAATTGAGAAAGAGGTTCACGAAGATAGAGTTTCGACATGTTCCTAGAATCCAGAATGAGTTTGCTGGTGCATTGACTACACTATCATCTATTATAAAACAACCATATAAGAATTTCATTGATCCCATTCATGTGAAATTTATAATCAGCCAGCTTACTTCGCCCATGTTGAAGAAGGAGCAGACGGAAAACCTTGGTTTTATGAATTCAAGGAATATTTGGCAAAATGAGAGTACCCGGAGCTTTCCAACCATACTCATGCACACTTCACAAATTGTCTAAAGACTTCTTTCACAACATAGGAAACTATTTAGGAGGACTCTTGATTTGGGACTATTAAGATATGTCTACGCAAAGGAAGAATCCAAGATATTAGAGCAAATTCATGCAGGGATATGTGGTCCACATATGAACTATTTTGTCTTAACAAAGAAGATACTATGGGATGGCTACTTTTGGATGACTATGGAAATTGACTGCATCCAGTATGTTTGAAAATGCCATCACTGCTAGATATAAAAAAACATGATAAAGGTACCTCCATGCGACCTCAACACAACAAGCTCGCCATGGTCGTTCGCCTGGGGACGCCATTGGACCAATTGAGGTTGTCGCTTCCAATGGACACATGTTTATCCTAGTGGCAATTGAGTATTTCACCAAGTGGGTCGAAGCATCATCTTACAAAGTAGTGACTAAGAAATTCTTAGTAGACTTTGTCCGCGATAGCATTGTTTGTCAATTTTGTATTCCAGAGTCAATCATTACTGACAATGGATCCAACCTTAACGACGACTTGATGAAAGCTATGTGTGAAAGCTTCATGATCCGACATAATAATTCTACTGCCGACATGCCTCAAATGAATGGAGTTGTAGAAGACGCTAACAAGAATATCGATAATATATTGAGGAATATGATAAAGAGGCATAAAAGTGGGAAAAATTATCATTTGCTATATTATCGCACCACAGTCTGCACATCAACTGGGGCAACCTCCTATATGTTGGTTTATGGTACATAAGTCATCATTCCCGTTGGAGTAGAAATTCCTTCCCTAAGAATCATATAGGAAGTTGAGCTCAATGATGCAGAATAGGTAAAGAGTTGTTACGAGTAACTAACCCTTACAGATGGAAAGAGAATGAATGTAGTCTTCCATTGTCAAATCTATCAGAATAGAATGTCCATATCTTTCAACAAAAGAATTAAGCCAAACAGTTCACACCGGGATGATTGGTGTTGAAGAAAATATTTACACATAAAGATGAATCCAAAGGGAAGTGCTCTCCCAACTTCTAGGGTCCATACATGGTTCACCGAGTTCAACAGGAGAGGCCCTTATACTCACAAAAATAGACGCAGAAGTTTGGCCAAAGCAGATTAATTCAGATGCAGTCAAACATTGCTATGTGTAATATTGATGTCTTCTCTATATGATGTAATTTGAACTACGTCTGAATTGATTCCCATTTAAGAGAGGATATATAGGCAGCCTAGTGGCTAAGAAACTATACTGTCATTCGCTATTTTATTTTTCTTATATAAAGTTACCATTATGTCTTCCGAGGTTAAGCTCTACCTCTATCTACATCTGCATTGCATAAGTCTACTATTTTGCCTTCCTACTTGCATAAGGCTACCATTTTGCCTTTCGAGGTTAATATCTACCTCTATTTGTAATGCATAAGGCTACTATTCTGCCTTCCGACTTTTATAAGTCTACCATTCTACCTTCCAAGGATAAGGTCTACCTCTATCTGCATATGCATTGCATAAGGCTACTATTCTGACTTTCGACTTGCATAAGGCTACCATTGTGCCGTTCGAGGTTAAGCTTTACCTCTATCTGCATTTGCATTGCATAAGTCTACTAAAAGATCGCCACATTGCATGACTGAAACATCGCCACATCGCACTGCTAAAAGATCACTATATTGCACTGCTACAAGTCACCACATTACACGGCTGAAAGATCACCATAGTGCACAACGGAAAGATCTCCACATTGCACGGCTAAAGAATTGCCACATTGCACGGCTGGAAGATCGCGACATTGCACGACTAAAAGATCACCACATTGCACGACTGAAAGATCCCCACATGCTAATACATCCTTCATGGGCTGAAATATCACCAACCCATCCAAAGGCACTATCGTTCGGAGTAACCATCTTCATAGCCCGAGAACACCATGTCATAGCCGGAGGATCTCTTTCAATATTTTGCATATCATCATTCAAAGGCGTCATGGTTCAAAGGCACCATCCTTATGGCCCGAGAACATCATTTCATGGCCTACGGATCATTTACTATACGCTTCATAGACCATGGAATCATGTTCTAAAGACGTCATCCTAATCGTTCAAAGATAGCATTCATGATCTAATGAGAATTTGCATCATGTTTAAATTACGCATAATATACGCTTGTATTACTTATTCGTAGTTAAACCGGCAAGTTATAGATGTCCCGACGGGGGCGGTTCCACTCCAATGCCCGCAGCTATATTAAACCTAACCATTCCCATAAATCATTCACTCACCAAATCCTAGATGTTGCTTCTGTTCTTGAAGTCACTTCATCGGTATACTCCGCCAATGGATCCTGAACTATATATGGCTTGATTACAGTAAAACTAGGGATATGTTGGCAGCTCAAAAGCCAGGGTGCGTCATAAAACTCTTCAAACCATTTCGCTCGGTCAAAATTGGTCATCATATATTTACCTGAAAACTCTTTCATCCTTCCCGGTAAAGAGGGGCAGCTATTGACACCCTATTTTCCCCCATATATTTTCAATGTGCAAAATAACTTCAAATGGAATATATGCATATGTAAGCATATTCAAGTTGTTTTATATTTTTTCCGTAATTTTAAAGAATTTTAAATTAATTTATTTCCATTTTTTATCCATAAAAATCCAATAACTATTGCCAAAATTATAAATTTTTGTAAATCATCTATTATATTTTCATAGTTATAATAAAATATTGCTAAGGTATGTTTTTCTTATATTTAAAATTTTATTTGATATTTTTCAAAGCTAAAGTGCATAATTGCAATATTAGCCTCTTTTAAGATTTAATTGTATTTATATTCATAAAATCAAGTCCTATGTTTTAAAAGTGTCAATTATATATCATAATCCATTTGAATTCTTTCAATTCAGTTCCATAAATTAATTTAATATTTCTTATAATTTTAAAATGGGAAAATAGCTATTTAAATGATAGCCCAATTTTAATTTCAATTGTAGCCTAAATTGAACCCCAAATCAGACCCAATTTTTCCCCGGCCCAATTTCATTTAAACCCGACCCCTATCCTATTTAAACGACACTACCCGGACTCCCCACCTAACCCCTTTAATCCAGTCGTTGATCATTTAGGTCAACGGCTCCTATACGCCCTTTCTTTTTAACCCGAAACGACCCTTTACCCTACTTCATTTCAAACCCACCGCCGCCTCAGAATCTCTCTTCTCTCTCAACTCTCTCTAAAACATAAAACGAACCCTAGTCGTTGCCATCAAACTACACCCTAATCCACCCTAAACCATGCCTAATTCATGGCCTCCCATGGCCATAGGAGATGTGTGGTGGTCTCCCATGGCTCTCGGGTGATTGTTTATGTGGTTTCATGGCCAGTCCCCAGAGGAATTTGGTCCAGTCCTTGTTCGACTGTGGTTCATATATTTCTCCTGTCATCCCTAACCTTTCTCCGGCCAGCCATGGCCTTTCGAGTTAGATCATTGGCTCTCCTGGTCAATCGGTAACTTTCAAGGCCTTTCTCACTTTTTTTGGGTTTTTCGAAACACTAATATTTAAAACTTTTAAATTTTCTTTTAGAACTACTTTATATCTTTACATGATATGAATGTTGATATGCCAAATTGTGCCTTATAAAAAGATACACACGGACGTAGCAAATATAGTCTGAGTAATTCTCCCAAGAGTCGAACTAAAAAGAATTAACCTATCAATTACTCTTGTCGGGCTTACTAATTTCACACAATCAATTTCCCCAAACTTTATGATTCACAGTTGATGATATATTTAACAACTAAATTGAAAATAAATAAAGTTGAACGTTAACGAAGCTTGCTTGCATATAATTGGAATAAGGTCTAAGGTAATGGTTTCCCCGTTGTTGATTTCCTTGGTTGAATATGTTTTATAAGTGAGACTTATTTGTCTTTACCAATCATGAATGCTTCAGTCATCATAAATCTTTCTCAAGTAAATATAATAATTTACTAGACGCACTTTCTCAAGCTACGCTGGCTATAATCACAATACACTTCACTTAGATTGCACCCGAGGTATCATTATCTCTAATACAACCTCTAAACCCTCAGTTATGACTCTCGTCTATACTTCGGGAGTGATGTTGTTCATACAATTACCTAAATATGCACTCTCTCTCTCAAGCAGATACATACTAAATTGGGACGGATAATTGATGACCCTTTCAACTGACCCCAATTAAAATATAGATGAACAAATAGATATTAACAACCAATTCCAAACTATATTAATATAATAACTAAATTCATCCCCAATGGGTTTCACCAAAATCTTATGTTAAATTATTTAGCTACGTATAACAACAGAAGATTAAACTAATATATTATTCATAATGGAAGAATTGCAAGAAATATATAAGAGAATAAGAACTATGATGTTTTGGGTGATCTCTCACACATGTTCTTCTTCCAAAAGTAATCTCGAAATAAGCCTTCACTATTTTGGGCGAGTTTCTACATCTTATAAAGGTTTTACAAAAAGTTTCCCCAAATTGACACTTTATTCCCTTGAATTTTCTGGGTTGTGAACAGTTTGCTGCGGCATCGACTGCGGTGCTGGCCACGGGAGGCACTGCCTCAAACCGCGGCGTAGACCGTGGTAAGCACTGCCTGGGATTTTGTCTCCGCATTCCTTCTCTTTTTGCTCTTTTGTGTTCGACTACTTCTTGAGTGGGTGTTTTCTTTTATTATTGCCTCAAAACACTTCATGTTGCTTCCGCACATCATATATTCCTTGCGAAATCAAATAGCACAAATTAAAGCATTTTATTCGCAATTTATATTGTAAAACAACAACAAAGCATGGGCAATTATGGTGTAACTAACAACTATATAGCCTATTATCAATACCCCATACTTAAATTATTGCTAGTCTTCGAGAAATTCACCACACTCCATCAAAATTCATTCCATATGATTTTCCCTCAACGACTCACACCATGAACATTTTACAAGAGTTACACCTAGTAGTGAGCAACTTTTACCTCAAGAATCAAATCTTTCGTACCCCGTATCATTTGCACTTACTCAAACCACTCTACACAATAGTCAAGACGTACCTTTCCTTTGTGAATCACATGCCCTCACATCACACAAGAGAGTAGTTCCATATATATAATGATAGTGATAACAATTAGGAACTCAACTAGACAGAATTCGCTCACTCTCCAGAAAGAACATTCACATACCACAAAGATGCACCATAAGTTTGCCCATAGTGTAGTACTCGACTAATCGAGATAATTCAATCTTTGATCAATTAGGACTTTATTTGATTGTAATGTAGGCTATGGGATGGGTAGGATACATTTAGATGTAAGAGTGGCTATACCTCCCTAAGCACTTTAATACATACATTTTTAACATTCAAACCCTATACTTCCATCAAACCAAAATTTCACCTTCACATTAATGTAAATTAACTCTTTTTTATCTAAGCACACTTACATCAAGATCCACCTCTTATCAAGGAAATACATGTCTATTTTCTTTTTTTTAAAGTGGCTCTTCCTTTTTTTTCAAAACATTGCATCTTTCTCCTTATTCATTTAGTTCCACTCAAAAGCCAAACCAACCACCCCACACTTTAACTTTTACAAATTTCATAACATCAAGTGCTCATGAGAGGTGAAAAGCTTCAAATAGATGGTTATTTCAAACAAATGGGTAAGGCTTGTAATATGGTTACCAAAAAAGGATTATAGGCTCAAAGGGGTTAACTACGATACATAACAATTAGGTGGGTCAAATATACATGTTTTGCTGAACAAAGAAATGCCTATATCAATTCTAAGACTGAATGAAACTGTTATTTCTCTTTGCAAGCACATAGGGCAAGTTCTAGGCATCAAATGTACAACATGGAATACAGTAACACTCACACACCTGGCACATGACTCACTCTGGATTAGTTTATCAAGACATTTTCTTTGAGTATTGAAGTTAGGTACAAACATACAATTTTAAAGGCACTTAAATAAGATTCAACCCTTTAAGTTAAGCGCTACACTCTAGCATCTATCGTGTTCAGGTGTAAGAATGCTATACCCGGTAGCCCATTAATCCTAACCTAAAACAAGTAAAAAAATTCTACCTATACTTGGTTCAAGATAAACCCTTGGAAAAGAACCGTGGCCCAAAGAAAACCCAAGGGGAAGTTACTACACTACCTAAAAAATTAAAATTTTAAAAATAAATAAAAATCTTTTTGGTATTTTCTGTAGAATAGCTTCTCTCAAGAAAATTGTCTAAAGGATCCGTCATTAGGAAGAGTCTTTATATTTCAAAAAACCATTTCAACTTAGTCCCTCAAGAACACCGCCAAAAGAGATCCATCGTCGGGACAAGTCGCTTACTATTTTAACTTTCCGAAAAAATGATTACTCTATTTCTAAGCAATTAACACAAAGCAAAACCAAGAACAAAAACAAATAATTTTTACAAGTACAACATACAACGAAGTTTCTCCTACCCCACACTTAAAATGGACACATGTCCCCATGGCTTGGCGATATAAAAAGCAGTGAGTTAAAGGAATTTCCCTGAGGGGTCACTCTTGATCTAAAATTGTGTTTGGATTAATATTGCAGGCGCGACCCAGAGCTCTCAACCAGCCTATGAATTTCTTTTCCGAATTCACTTGTCGGTCATCCACTGCATCAATACAGGTACGCAAGTCAGCGATAGAGGTCTGCAGTCAAGTCATCTCCTGCTCCAAAGCAGCCATGAGAGTGCTCCGCCGTGGCTGTGAAGATCCTACCATATCCCCTTTAAGGGGAGCTGTGATCTGAGCAGCCTCAGACTCATCAGGTGAGTCATCATTGTGTTGTAGCGGCTCTCTTCCCTCTAGTCTAAATTTTTTTGCCTGAAAAGTAGTTTCTAGAGATAATTTCCCATCAACTCGAGAGTTATCAAGGTCATTTGCAAGGCGGCACAGACGGGTGACAAGCAAAGGGAAGTAGTGGCCTTTTATTAGCTCGGGTGATCGAATGAACATTTCTTCATAGAGGACTCGGGTGACATCAAACCCTTGGTGAGTCGTGAAGCAGTTGATCATAACGGCTCGTGGTCCATTCTCATCTGTGCATTGCTGGATGATAGCAACCGAGTGGTGATGACAGTGAGCCAACGTTTGGCCTTCCAGGTAAGATACTTTAAGTGTAGATTCGTCGGTTGTGCTACCCATTTGGGATGTCTGCCAGGTATACCGATGACCTCCATAATTATATCCTAGTCAACCATCGGGTGAATAGAGATGATGTAGTAATCATCACCCATGAATGTGGGGAGGCGATAAGCTCTGCAGATGGCCTCTATAGAAGCATCAACCCGGATGTTATGCACCGTCATAACCCCATCCTCATGTTCTGGCAAGTTTGTATAAAACTGCCGCACTAGCTGAATATTGGCCTCCTCAGGAGCCTCAAAGAAGATGTACAACTAACACCTTCAGAGCTCATTAAACACATTGGTGCATTCTTGTACCAATGCCTTCCTATCGATATGGACCTCATGAAGTAAATTCTTCGCAGCTTTCTAATTGTATCTTGTCTCTACTTCTTCAGATACGAACCGAATGCTATCGAACTGTGGTGTACTAGTTTGGCCCCTTGCTCGTAAGGAGCCTCCTGGGCCACCAGTAAAGGACCCGATGTTTCATCTTTTATGGAATGAACACATAGTACATGTCAAAACAAGGAAAAGTATATTAGGGTGAGCCTAAAATGTTTGACTATGAGTGGTTACTCAAACTTCACCACAACCATGTCACAACATCTCCTTATAACTCCATTGAGGCAATTTCCCAAACACATTGTGGGCAAGGCAATTATCTTCACATTCATGGCCCATGGGATCAACAAAAATTCCACAATTCAATTATTCACTACACCAACACACCCCACACTAGCTACAAGCAATCACCCACCAACAAAACCCTTTACATATTCAATAAATAGCCCCTTCACAAACATATCCAACAACAATGAATTTACACTACAAAAGAAAAAAAAAAGAAAAAAAGAAAACTAAACAAAATCCTAACACTAATATTACATTATACAACACTAAACTAGCATATAATACCATTGATAAGAAGAAGAGAGAAGGGGGTTCGGAATTCATACCTTTACATAAGAGGGATGATGGTTATTGTGAGGGGATATGGAGAAGACGAGAGTATGGAGGGTGGGGGTTAGGATTCAGAGAGAGAAAGAGAGAATGAGGATTTGATGGGGAGGGTCATTTGATTTTTAGGGGAAGGGTGTGGTGTTTTGTTTTAATTTTAAGAGAAGAAGGGAAGAAAAAAATGAAGAAAATGAAAAAGCTAAAAAATTAATAAAAAATGACGACCCACTACCCATCCACGGCTTGGGGCAGTGCCTCCCGCGGTCGTCACTGTGGTCCTGGTTGCGTTCGTGGTGAATTTATTTATTCCCCAGTTATTTCTACGGTTGACACCGTGGTTTGAGGCAATGCCTCCCGCGGTCCAACAGCGGTCCATGCCGCAGTCGCGGTGAACAGGTATTTTTTGACTTCTAATCATGAAGTTATATACTACACTTACAACATGCAGCGCTTGATTTAACATCAAGGCATGACACAAGTAGTTGAGCCATCACTCCTCATTCACGTACTGGGTTTTTGCAAATTGATCACCACTGTATCCCCTTTTTCTTCAGCTATTCCAGTGTAATGTTTCAACCTTTGCCTATTTACTGAGAACTTGTTTGTCCCATCTTCTGACTCGATCTCAACAGCTCCACTTGTGAACATTTGCACCACTCTAAATGGTCCTGACCATCAGGACTTTAACTTACCCGGAAACAATCTCAACCTTGAATTATACAGTAATACCTTGTCACATGATTTGAAATATCTACCCACAATGTGTTTGTCATGCAGCTTCTTCATTCTTTCCTAGTTTGTGGATGGTAAGGGGTGGCCATTTTGTGGCGCACATCATATTTTGCAAGTCATTTCTCGAAGGCTCTATTACAGAGATAAGTGCCTCCATCACTGATGATCACTCTTGGTGTCTCAAACCGGGTGAATATGTTCTTATATAGAAATCCTACTACCACTCTTGCATCATTTGTGGGCAATGCTGCAGCCTCTACCTATTTAGACACATAGTCCACAACAACAAGAATGTACTTATTTCCAAATGAGCTAAAAAATGGACCCATAAAGTTAATCCCCAAATATAAAACACCTCTACCTCTTAAATCGGGTTCCCAGTTTGCTGGCCTTCATTGCAGCCCTTTACCCAGAAGTGCGAATCTCTAAAAATAGTTGGCCAAAAGAATCCAGCCTCTAGCACTTTCGCAGTTGTCCTGACCCCTCAAAAATGTCCTTCGTATGTTGATGCGTGACAAGCCTGCAAAATTAAAAATTCTTCTATCACGGAGACACACCTCCGGAGAATATTATCAACACATATTCGAAAAAAATGAGGCACATCCCAATAATACATGTGGCAATCACGAAAGAGCGTTTTCTTTTGGACAAGTGAACGGTCATATGGAACTATACTGCAGGAGAGGTAGTTTGCAAAATTTGCATACCATGGCACATCTTCCAAAGTAGCTACGAGCAGCTGCTCGTTTGGAAAGGTTTCCAAAATCTCTTTGACCTCGACAAATTTTTCAGCTCCTTCAAGTCGTGATAGATGATCATCGACTTGATTTTCTGTGCCCTTACGGTCATGAATTTCGAGGTCAAGTTCTTGCAATAGCAGCACCCAATGAATCAGGTGCGGCTTAGACTCTTCGTATCGATTAGGTACCTGAGATATGCATGGTCAGTGTATTCAATTACCTTGGAACCAATTAGATATGATCGGTGCTTGTCAAAAGCAAACACCACCACTCATCTCCTTCTCTGTGCACTGCTTAGCGTTCTGCTTATGTAGTAAATCGGGTGCATCAGCTTATCATTTTGCTGCCCCAAGACTGCTCTTATGGCATAGTTGCTTATGTCACACATGAGCTCAAATGGTTGCTCCCAGGTGGGTGCAACAATGATCGGTTCAGTTACCAACCTCTTCTTCATTTCCTCAAATGCCAACATGCAATCATTTGAAAACGCAAAGGCCTTATCCTTTTCAAGGAGTTTGCATTATGGGTTAGAAATTTTCGAACACTTTTTTATGGAACGCTGATAAAACCCAGCGTGTCCAAGAAAACTTCTCACCTCCTTGACTGAAGTGGGCAGTGGTAGCTTCTTAATTACGTCAACCTTAGCATGGCCAACCTCAATTCCTTCCCTGGACAATCCCTTCTTGTGCCATAAAATGGCACTTCTCCCAGTTTAGCACAAAGTTTGTCTCCGTGCATCTTTTGAGCACTCTGCTTGAGTTGTGAAGACAGTCTTCGAATGAATCTCCAACCACCGAGAAATCAACCATAAAGACTTCTATAATATCCTCCACCATATCTTTGAAGATGGCTAACATGCACTTTTGAAAAGTCGTTAGTGCATTCCAAAGCCCAAAAAGCATTCTCCGAAAGGCAAAAATGCCATACTGACAGGTGAAGGATGCTTTCTCCCTATCTTGGGGGCTATTGATATCTGTTTGTACACCGAATATCCATTCGAGAAACAAAAGTGCGATCTTTCGAACAGCCTGTCCAACATTTGGTCAATGAAGGCAAGGGAAAATGGTCCTTTCGGGTGGCTCATTGTTCTCATTTTGCACAATAGCCATTCCCTCCCGTTTTCTACACATATTAGACAGAGTTGACCCAATTGTTGCCAGAGATGGGGAAGATGATTTCCGTATCTAACCATTTGATCACTTCCTTCTTTACAACCTCTTTTATGTTTGGGTTTAGACTTCGTTGATGTTCCCTTGAATGTTTGGGCCCCTTTTCCAGGAGAATCTTATGCATACAGAAGGTTGGGCTAATACTTTTTATGTGAGCCATGGTCCAGCCAATGGCAGTCTTATTTTCTTGCAGTACCTGTAAAAATCGTTCTACCTGTACATCTGGCAAAGCGGATGATATAATAACAGGCAAGGTCGAATCAGGGCCCAAGAACACATACCTAAGGTGATTTGCGAGTGGCTTTAGCTCCAGTTTGGGTGGTTCTTCTACCGATGGCTTTGCTGGAGGTGTAGCCCTTTTTTCGAATTCAAGGGACTCAAATTGAGCTTCCCTTGTCCAGAATCCTCGGCCTTCAAGTACCATTAACCCTTCACCATCCATCTCTTCCAGATTTTTCAGACATGCTTCCAATGGATCGTTAACAGTCAGGGTTGCATCGTCCTCTTGCAGAATCACATCTATTGCATCCACTAAAGAGCAATTAGCATATTTGCTGGGTTTTCTCATAGATTGTTAAACATTGAATATGACTTCTTCATCATTTAGTCTCAGTTTTAGTTACCAGTCTCACAATCGATCAGTGCTCTCCTAGTCGCCAAAAACTATTTACCAAAAATGAGAGGTATCTTCCCATCTACCAGCAGCCCAGAATTACAAAGTCTACTAGAAAGACGAACTTCCCAACTTGCACCAACACAAAATCAAGAATGCCAGTTGGCATTTTCATTGTGCGGTCAGCCTACTGTAGCAGCATAGAAGTCGGTCTAGCTCTGATGATGCCTAATTTAGTGTACACAACAAGCGGCATTAGATTTATGCTGGCCCCTAGATAAAATAACTGTTGTTGCCCCCGTTTTCTAAGGTGAAATCGGGTTTGCAACATTTGGGCGAACAAATATATTCCTTTTGGAAATTTGGGTTTTAGAATTTTGAAGAGTCGCCACCTAATGATTAAAGTGAATTAGGACACTAAGAATGGTTTTGAGTTGAAGAAACCATAGTTCGGGTAAGGGCTGAAAATTATCTCGGGGTGAAGGTGTTAGGCGTCCCCCAAGATCCACTAGTGTGGTTCCCGGCCATGTTATATTGTGACTTTATGATTACAGCTCAAATAAAGAAATTTTCTCACATAATTTGTGAGTAGATTGAAAGTAGAAAATAAGGAGGGCAGAAATTTTGAGGAAGTAATTTAAACAAAATCTAAAAATAAACATATACAAGAAAAAGGGATGGGGGATCCTAGGTTTATAATATAATTGGATCGTCCACACAACACCTATAGCGAATCAAGTGCATGGTGTTATCGTGTGATCATCATCTATATGTCTACCCTTCCCATTATATTATGGTATTAAAGCGCAAAATTGTATTGCTACTTATGACATGCTATTACCCATCCCAATCCTATCAATCCCGGAGGCATATGGGATTAAAGGGAGGGAGTGGAGGCTTTTGAGAGTTTTCAAAGGATAAAAATTCTAAGGTAGCATTCAAAACATGTACATCAAGTAATGGGGAAGCAAGTAACAGATATGGCTCAAGTAAACCTCCTTAAATCAAAGAAAATCATATAGTGTAGCATGTCTTAGGCCTCAATTGTTTGCACTTAATAAAGGTCTGAATCTTAATTATTCAAACCTCAGACATTAAGTGTTTTTATTTTTAAAGTCCGAATCTTAATTATTCAGATCTTAAATAATTTAGTGTGTTTGTTTTTTTACTTTACAATCACTTAATAGGTCTGAATAGATCTGTATGATTAAGATCTATAACAGAGACTTAATTTCATTAAGATGTTATCACATATTCATTATTAACTGCCGCCATTGCCTACCATTATCAACTACCACCTGCCACCACCACCACTGCTACCCCCACCACCACCGCCGCCACCTCCACCACCACCATGCCACCATCATCAATCATAGCCGCCACCATTATCGACCATCACCAACCACTATCCCCACCACTTCGACCACTATTATTCTCTCTCAAAATCAATAGTCATCTACCAACTACCACAACTGACCACCCCATCACCATCAACAACCACAACTAGCACTACCCATTATTATAACCTACCACCACCAACCAACCACCTTCCTCAGTCACAACTAGTGCCACCACCCCCGCTATTAACTATCATCATCCACCACCACCATCCTCAATCATAATCGTCACTATTACCAATCACTACGAGCTACTAGCATGAACCAACATCATTAATAAAAACTACCACCAACCATCGCCTTTAGTCGACATTCACACATTAGCCATCACCACCAACAACTATCATATTTTTAAAAACTATATATTTTATTGATGGAATAGTAGATTAGTTAGTATTTCATTTGAGTTTTGTGTTTATTAATTTTCTATTAAAGATAAATTTTATTCTTTCAGATGATAAAAATCAAACGGTATTAATTATTTAGTATTCAGATCTTGATACACATCTTAATATATTCATATGTATATTCAGATTCAGACGTCTTATTATTTAAAAAAAACAAATGAGTCCTTACACGTACTGATTAGGTTTGAATTAAGCTTAACATTAAGACAGATAAGGAACCCGAATTAGGCCTACCTGCTGATTATAATTATCAAAGACTGATGCGGTTATAGTTTTTTACCTTAAAGCTTGCCTAGGTGAGACATATAGGCATGATATCTTGCAATGCGAAGTATACTGATTTTAAGAAACTTTTCTGATTATAGACAAACATAAACTCTGCAAATGTTGAGTATCGAACTGTTGATTTTAAAATTGATTCAGATTCGGTTGATTGCCCTTATAGACATTTCTAAGCGTGATTGTTTTTTTAAAAATTTACAGAAGTGTGAGGGTCCTATAGGCATGGTATCTATAATGCAATTTTGTTATTTTTAAAACAATAAACTATTTGCCTAGTGATAGATGCAAAAATGTAAAATTTAAAAGATTATATAGACAGGTTATCTACGTGATGCAAAAATGCAGAAAACTATAGTCATGGTGTCTATATGAGTGTAGACCCTTAAGGACATAGTATATATATAGGCATAAATGCAGATCTATAAGCAGGGTTTCTATATGAAATCCATAAGTGCAGAACTATAGACATGATTTCTATATGACATGCATAATTAAAGAATAATGAGTATGATTTCTATTTGGCATGTGTATGTGAAGAACTATAGGCAGGATTTTTATATGTCATGCATAGATGAAAATCATGATGAGATTACAGGAATAAATACATAAGAACATGATATCTACCCACATGCATACATGAGTAACCCTCCCCTTTTTTACTAACACCCCAGTGGTTTATTACAATATAATTACAGAGCATAATAAAAAAAATACATCAAAAATTAAAGATTCCAACCCCGGAGAGCCTAATTCAAACCCCAAGTCTGAAATATGATTTTGCCAATGATCAGATTTCCAAAGCCTTTCTCTTATTTGGGATGTGTCAAAGTTCCAAGAAGCTTCAAAAACTTCGTGCAATGCTTACACCCAAAATATGATTGCAAAACCCGATTATATTGCAGTGTGGAAGGGCCAGCCCTCAAATGTCTAAGTTCAGAGGAAACTCAAGGTCCCAAGTCAAGGCTCATAGGTTAGGGCAGAACTTAAGGGGGCTAGGAATAAGTGTAAGTGCAATAAAGGGGAATTAGGGAAGGACATGGAAAGTTGGTGGTTATGTCCAGCAATTGGGATTATTGCACACCCCTGACCAGCATGTCATATTTAAATATGGGGAGTTAGCACCTGTTGAAGGTCAGGTTCAGCTCTGGATAGCAATTTGGATGCTTTTAGGGTATACCTTATCTCAACATACAAGGGTAATGGAGTATGAGGATTCATAATAGAAGCATGATACAAGGAAAGAGCATGTAAAGGGCATACCCAACAATGAGACATACCGGCACACTCTCCAGCCTACTTAGAGGTTAGGGGTCAAAAACTCAATTCATGGACAACAATTATTGTTGCGATGCCCTAAGTCCCCACTTACAAATACATAAGCGCTAATGGGATAGGAAGAAAGTGTTCATAAGAAAGAGAAGCAAGCAGTAGAATATAGGCACATTAAGTTCACTGTTAAACTTTACAACAAAAAACACATAGATACAAAGACTGTAAATAAACACATTGTGGGTGATGCAGAAAATTAAGTTAGGACATACCAGTTTCAAAGAGACAAGTAAAGAGAAAGCAATAGTCTTGTAAGAGCCAAAGTGCAGACAAGAAGCAAGAATACTCTAAGTATAGTGATTGTGATCTTTTAGGGCTCAATTGTGTGTAATTGTTTCGAAAAATCAGTGTCTTGTTTTAAAGAGTCATGTATTTATAGTATGGAAAGCAGGCAGAAACAAGGCAAGAGATAATTTTGAAAGCTTATTGCTAACAAATTACACGAAAATCTATCTTAATTAAGGGATTCATATTCAAACGGGCATAACTAATTAAGAAAATAAATTAATAAAACTCTTTCCAAAGCAATACAAGAGGAGTAAATACATAATAGTTATTTAAGGCAAGGTTTTAACAGTACACGATTGTGCAATTAAGGAAAGAGAATCAATTAAACAGCCAAAAAAATCAAAGTTACAAGATTTACTCAAATGAACCAAGTCAAAAAAGGGGTAAAGAGAGGTTTAATCAGTAATAATCAACTCAAAACTATCACAGTTCTTTGGAATCCATTAATAGTTGGCAAAACCCTTTTGAAAGGAGAACTTCTCATATATAAGGTAGAAATATCAAACAAAGAGTCGTTATGCAATTTAGGAAACAATTAGCCTATATTGAGAGGTTCAGGGTCAAAAGCAAAGGGGTACAAGTTCAAATGCAGACTCTCAATGAGTCTGTGAGTCCAGTGTTCCAAAGTGGAATCAAAACTCAAACTCAAAACCAAATTGCCAAAGTAAAACCCCAAAATATAGAGTTTCAGATCGGATCAAACACAGAGATCAGGAGGCAACCAACTTAAGGATTTCTTTTCAGAAACTCGTGAGAGAACATGCAAACTAGAAAGGTTAAGTAAATAGAGTGAAAAAGCTAATTCGAAGTATAACAAGGGAACAAGTAATAGTGGATGAGATATTAGAAGCAACACATATTTAAACAGGTATTTTATAGGAGAAAACTTAAAACCCAGTAAAAATAGCAGGAATACTTAAGAACATGGTAGAATGATACAATAGGAGAAACACAACACATCATAGAAGAAGATAGCAGAACATAGTAACAAAGCATGCGAGAAGATGGCATAGAAAACACAGTAGAAGAACATACAAGTACGGAGTGTAAAACTCGGTCAAAGAAGACAAGAACATAGTAGAGAAAACTGCATGAAAACACATTAGAAAGCAAGTGAGAATATATTATAGGAAACATAGTAAGAGAAACCCACGAACAATAAACAAGAAAAGCTCATAAAAATGCTTACATACTTCCAGAAACACTAAATCGGAAAGGAAGGGTTTTGAATGTGGTTTTCAAAAGCAGAATTTAGGAAAATCATTCGAGAACTCAAGTACAACATATATACATAACAGATCCGAAGAGAATCGGAGAGAAACCTCAAATAAATAGGGTTTCAGATGAACCCTATGATGAGAAAGGCTTGGAAAGGTCTGATCTAACTCAGATAAGGTCAGAATCAGGCTTAAGAGGCTAGACTATGTTGGAACAAGGCCGGAAACGGCCAAAAACCTCAAGTCGCCAGAGGTCTGAGTGAATGCCTTTAAGGTCTTGCATCGAACCTTTGAGTATCAAGCACATAGGAGCAGCAAAACATCAACATAGATCATCCATGACATGAGACGCCATGGATTCTGGTGAGTTAGAGGTCGAAGACGGTGAGTGAAGCTAGGGTTTTGAGAGAGTTCGAGAAAACCTGAGAGAGGATAGAGTGTTTAAAGGTAGCTAACCAAATGAAATGGATAGGGTTAGCGTATGATGGGGAATTAAAAATGGCAAGGGGGAATCTTGGCTGCTGATCAAAATGATCAACGGCTCGGATTAAGTCGGGCAGGGTTTTTTTTATTGGGTTGGGGCCAGGACAAAGGCAAAATTGGGCTCAAAATTGGGTCAATTGGAGGGGATCAATTTGGATACAATCAAAATTCAAATGGGGCTTGTATTTTATTGAGCCAGTTTTATCTTTTTTATATTATCAAAATAGTAGAATGATTTTAAAATAAAATTAGAAGTACTGAACCTATTAAGGATACATAAATATTAATTAGAAATATTGAAACAAATTTTACAGTTATGGAAATGCTATTAATCTTAAAATAGGCTAAAATTACAATTATATGTAATTTAGTCTTCTAAATACCAAACAAATTTATAAAATATAAAAAAATCACCTTGACTACATTTTGGTGTAAATACGATAATAAAACAATTATTTACCAAAATTCATTGTTCTAGGAATGATTACTAATTTTTTTATTGCTAAAATGGATAAAAATTTCTTCTAAAAATTTGGTAAAATATTAGGCTCCTGAGCTGCCTACATATCCCTAGTTTAAAGGAATTGGTCCATATATAGTACAGGATCCATGGACGAAATATGCTGATGGAGGTTTTCGAAAAGAACGGACGTGATTTTTAGGTTGAGAAAGGTTGCTGAAGTCTGATAGGATACGGGAACCGGAGCGGGATTGCTCCTGATATGACAGTCGTTGATAGCTGGTGTGCCTGCAAATGAGCAATTCAAACATATATTGTGCATAAAATTAAACATGATGTGTGTTCCCATTGGACCACGAATGTTGTCTTTGGACGGTTAGGATGACATCCTCAAACCATGACATCCTGGGCTATGCGGTGCATAATAGAGGATTCGCAGGCTACAAAATGGTGTTCCCGGGCTATGAGAATGATGCCTTTGAATAATGATATGCAAGAGATAAAGGGGGTCCTCAGACCATGGCAAGGCCTTTTCGGGCTATGAAAATGGTGCCTCTGAACAATGGCGCCTTTGTAAAATTTTGCGATCCTTCAGCCGATGAAATGTAGAAAGTGGTGATCTTTCAGCCGATGAAATGCAGAAAGTGGCAATCTTTAAGCGGTTGAAAAATTCATAAAGTTGGCAATGTTTCAGCCGATGCAGAATTTAAATAAAGTTGGCGATATTTCAGTCATGCAAGAGATAAAGTGGCGATCTTTCAGCCATATAGGATCTAAATGAGGTGGCGATCTTTCAACCATGTGGGTGGGGACAATGCTTAGTCTCAGAAGGCAGAAGGTAGCCTTATGCAATGCAATGCAAATAAATGAAAGTGGAGACAAAACTTAGTCTCGGAAGGCAGAAAGGTAGCCTTATGCAATGCAAGAAAATGTAGATGGAGATAGAGCTTAGTCTCGGAAGATAGAAATGTAGACATATGCAATGCAAGAAAATGCAGATGGAATCATAGCTATGTCATTGAAGGCAAAAAGGTAGCCTTATGCAATGCAAGGAAATGCAGATGGTGGTGAGTAGTAACAGAAGCTCTTAGCTGATAGATGATGGCTGATAGTTGATTGCGTTGTTGTGGCTTAGAGATGTCATGTGCGGATAGCACTTGTAAGTAAGCGGTGATTTTGAGAGTTGTATTCCTGAAAAAGTATGAATAAGTAATCGTATATGATGATTTTATGTCTTGGTATCCCTACATTCAAAGAAAAAATCATGAGTTTTGCAAAGGGGGAAGATTAGTTTGTTCTCTCACGGACATTGATTGTCCTGCTTGACTCTTTCTTTCATTGGGGGTAGCATGCATGAATTAGCAAAGAATATGACGTAACAGCATAATTACAAAATGACTTTCTTTTATATGAACCGATGACTACGATGCTGTTCAAGACAATGCAACCCCTCTTTTTTGAATTTTGAGGTTCCTCCTCAAAATTCTATCCTAGTTTACTGGTCTGGTGCCTCTGCCAGCTGTGTGCGATGACTGGCTGAAAATCAACTTCAGAATTTTGAGGGTCCTCCTCAAAATTCTGCCCTATTTTCCAATATCGGGGAAATAACAATTTTATTGAATTTCTTATCAAACCCATAAGCATGCCTACATATCCCATCTTAAACAGGAATCAGGTCTGGTGCAGTTCATATTACATAATAAAGATTACACATAGTAATGCTTGGGAAGACTTCTTCATCCATTTCTGCAAGTATTAGGGCTCCTCCTGTTAGAACACGATAAACCATGTAAGTCCCATGCCATTTAGGAGAGAATTTCCCTTTGGATTCATCTTGATGTTGGAAGATTTTCTTCAACACCAGCTACCCTGGTGTAAATTTCCTTGGCTTGACTATTTTATTGAAAGTTATGTACATTCCTTTCGGATACAGCTGACCATGGCAGACCGGATTCATTCTTTTCCATCTATAAGGGCTAACTGCTCGTAATGACTTTTTATCCACTTTGCATTGTCTCGTTCCACTTCTTGTATGATTCTCAAGGAGGAAATTTCTACCTCAGCGGGAATGACTGCTTTTGTATCGTGAACTAGCATATATGGAGTTTTCTCGGTTGATGTACGAGTTGTGGTACGGTATCCCAATAAAGTGAATGATAGCTTCTCATGCCATTGATTATGCTTTTCTATCATTTTTCTTAGTAGCTTCTTGATGTTCTTGTTGTCCACTTCTACGGCTCCATTCATTTGAGGTTTGTAGGGTGTAGAATTCTTGTATTTAATTTTGAATGTTTCACACTTGGATTTCCTCAAGTCACTATTGAGATTGGAACCATTATCAGTGATGATCTACTCTGGGATGCCGAATCGACAAACGATACGATTGCGGACAGACTCTGCCACCACCTTCTTGGTTACTGCTTTATGTGACGCTGCTTCAACCCATTTGGTGAAATAATCAATGGCCACTAGAATGAACATGTGCCAGTTTGATGATGCAGGCTCGACGGGACCGATAACATCCATTCCCCAAGCGGTGAATGGCCATGGTAAGCTTGTTGTAGTAAGCTCGTTTGGAGGCTCTTTTATCATTTCTGCGTGTATCTGGCAGTGGTGGTATTTTTGGACATGCTAGATGCAGTCTATTTCCATAGTCATCCAAAAATATCTTGCTCAGAGTATTTTCTTTGCTAAGACAAAACCATTCATATGTGGACCGCAAGTCCCTGCATGAAGTTCTTCTAATAACATGGATGCTTCCTTTGCTTCAACAAACCTTAGCAATACCAATCGAGTGTCCTCCTATACCGTATTCCTCCGCTATGAAGAAGAGGTTGGATAACCTTCGCAGTGTGCGCTTCTGAGTAGAGTTTGCAAGTTCTACATATTCGCATGTTATCAAATCCCTCTTGAAAACATGGAACCAAGGTTTTCGATCTGCTTCTTCCTCGACACGAGCACAGTAAGCTAGTTGATCTTGAATTTTCACTGATATAGGATCAATGAAGTTCTTATCTGGATGCTTAATCATAGATGATAAGGTGGCCAAGGCGTCGGCGAACTCATTCTGGAATCTAGGTATATGCTAGAATTCTGTCTTTGTAAACCTCTTCCTCAACTCCTGTACATGATGCAGATACAAGAGTATCTTGGAGTTCTTGGTTGCCCATTCTTCTCGAATGTGTCGTATGAGCAAGTCTGAATCCCGAATTACTATCAACTCCTAAATGTTCATGTCAATGGCCAACTTGATACCTAAGACGTAGGCTTCCTATTAAGTCATGTTGTTGGTGCACGAGAATCTTAGCTTTGCGGACATCGGATAGTGCTGATTGGTTTCTAACACCGGGACCGCTCTTATGCCAATTCCTTTGAAGTTTGTTGCTCCATCAAAAAATATTCTCCAACCATCATATGGTTCTGCAATATCCTTTCCTATGAAAGATACTTCTTCATCAGGAAAATACGTCTTCAGAGGCTCGTATTCTCCGTCCACGAGATTCTTAGTGAGGTGACCTGCCAACTTAAGGATTTCTTTTCAGAAACTCATGAGAGAACATGCAAACTAGAAAGATTAAGTAAATAGAGTGAAAAAGCTAATTCGAAGTATAACAAGGGAACAAGTAATAGTGGATGAGATATTAGAAGCAACACATATTTAATCAGGTATTTTATAGGAGAAAACTTTAAACTTAGTAAAAATAGCACGAATACTTAAGAACATGGTAGAATGATACAATAGGAGAAACACAACACATCATAGAAGAAGATAGCAGAACATAGTGACAAAGCATGCGAGAAGATGGCATAGAAAACACAGTAGAAGAACATACAAGTACGGAGTGTAAAACTCGGTCAAAGAAGACAAGAACATAGTAGAGAAAACTGCATGAAAACACAGTAGAAAGCAAGTGAGAATATAATATGGGAAACATAGTAAGAGAAACCCACGAACAATAAACAAGAAAAGCTCATAAAAATGCTTACATACTTCCAGAAACCCTAAATCGGAAAGGAAGGGTTTTGAAAGTGGTTTTCAAAAGCAAAATTTAGGAAAATCGTTCGAGAACTCAAGTACAACATAGATACATAACAGATCCGAAGAGAATCGGAGAAAAACCTCAAATAAATAGGGTTTCAGATGAACCCTATGATGAGAAAGGCTTGGAAAGGGTCTGATCTAACTCAAATAAGGTCAGAATCAGGCTTAGGAGGCTAGAATATGTCCGAACAAGGCCGAAAACGGCCACAAACCTCAAGTCGCCAGAGGTCTGAGTGAATGCCTTTAAGGTCTGGCATCGAACCTTTGAGCATCAAGCACATAGGAGCAGCAGAATATCAACATAGATCATCCATGACATGAGACGCCATGGATTCCGGTGAGTTAGAGGTCGAAGACGGTGAGTGAAGCTAGGGTTTTGAGAGAGTTCGAGAAAACCTGAGAGAGGATAGAGTGTTTAAAGGTAGCTAACCAAATGAAATGGATGGGGTTCGGGTATGATGGGGAATTAAAAATGGCAAGGGGGAATCTTGGCCGCTGATCAAAATGATCACCGGCTCGGATTAAGTCGGGCAGGGTTTTTTTTATTGGGTTGGGGCAAGGACAAAGGCAAAATTGGGCTCAAAATTGGGTCAATTGGAGGGGATCAATTTGGATACAATCAAAATTCAAATGGGGCTTGTATTTTATTGAGCCAGTTTTATCTTTTTTATTTTATCAAAATAGTAGAATGATTTTAAAATCAAATTAAAAGTGCTGAACCTATTAAGGATACATAAATATTAATTAGAAATATTGAAACAAATTTTACAGTTATGGAAATGCTATTAATCTTAAAATAGGCTAAAATTACAATTATATGTAATTTAGTCTTCTATATACCAAACAAATTTATAAAATATAGAAAAATCACCTTGACTACATTTTGGTGTAAATACGATAATAAAACAATTATTCACCAAAATTCATAGTTCTAGGAATGATTACTAATTTTTGTATTGCTAAAATGGATAAAAATTTCTTTAAAAAATTTGGTAAACTACCAGGCTCCTGAGCTGCCTACATATCCCTAGTTTTAAAGGAATCGGTCCATATATAGTTCAGGATCCATGGACGAAATATGTCGATGGAGGTTTTCGAAAAGAACGGACGTGATTTTTAGGTTGGGAAAGGTAGCTGAAGTCTGATAGGATACGGGAACCGGAGCGGGATTGCTCCTGATATGACAGTCGTTGATAGCTGGTGTACCTGCAAATGAGCAATACAAACATATATTGCGCATAAAATTAAACATGATGTGTGTTCCCATTGGACCACGAATGTTGTCTTTGGACGGTTAGGATGACATCCTCAAACCATGACATCCTGGGCCATGCGGTGCGTAATAGAGGAATCGCAGGATATAAAATGGTGTTCGCGGGCTATGAGAATGATGCCTTTGAATAATGATATGCAAGAGATAAAGGGGGTCCTCAGACCATGGCAAGGCCTTCTCGGGCTATGAAAATGGTGCCTCTGAACAATGGTGCCTTTGGAAAATTGGGCGATCCTTCAGCCGATGAAATGTAGAAAGTGGCGATCTTTCAGCCGATGAAATGCAGAAAGTGGCAATCTTTGAGCGGTTGAAAAATTCATTAAGTTGGCAATGTTTCAGCCGATGCAGAATTTAAATAAAGTTGGCGATATTTCAGTCATACAATAGATAAAGTGGCGATCTATCAGCCATATAGAATTTAAATAAGGTGGCGATCTTTCAACCATGTGGGTGGGGACAATGCTTAGTCTCAGAAGGCAGAAAGGTAGCCTTATGCAATGCAATGCAAATAAATGAAAGTGGAGACAAAACTTTGTCTCGGAAGGCAGAAAGGTAGCCTTATGCAATGCAAGAAAATGTAGATGGAGATAGAGCTTAGTCTCGGAAGACAGAAATGTAGACTTATGCAATGCAAGAAAATGCAGATGGAATCATAGCAATGTCTTTGAAGGCAAAAAGGTAGCCTTACGCAATGCAAGGAAATGCAGATGGTGGTGAGTAGTAACGGAAGCTCTTAGCTGATAGATTATGGCTGATAGTTGATTGCGTTGTTGTGGCTTAGAGATGTCATGTGCATATAGCACTTGTAAGTAAGCGGTGATTTTGAGAGTTGTATTCCTGAAAAAGTATGAATATGCAATCGTATCTGGTGATTTTATGTCTTGGTATCCCTACATTCAAAGAAAAAATCATGGGTTTTGCAAAGGGGGAAGATTAGTTTGTTCTCTCACGGACTTTGATTGTCCTGTTTGACTCTTTCTTTCATTGGGGGTAGCATGCACGACTTAGTAAAGAATATGACATAACAGCATAATAACAAAATGACATTTTTTTATATGAACCGACGACTACGATGATGTTCAAGACAATGCAACCCCTCTTTTTAGAATTTTGAGGTTCCTCCTCAAAATTCTATCCTAGTTTACTGGTCTGGTGCCTCTGCCAGCTGTGTGCGATGACTGGCTGAAAATCAACTTCAGAATTTTGAGGGTCCTCCTCAAAATTCTGCCCTATTTTCCAATATCGGGGAAATAACAATTTTATTGAATTTCTTATCGAACCCATAAGGTTGCCTACATATCCCATCTTAAACGGGGATCAGGTCCGGTGTAGTTCATATTACATAATAAAGATTACACATAGTAACGCTTGGGAAGACTTCTTCATCCATTTCTGCAACTATTAGGGCTCCTCCTGTTAGAACACGATAAACCATGTACGTCCAATGCCATTTAGGAGAGAATTTCCCTTTGGATTCATCTTGATGTGGGAAGATTTTCTTCAACACCAGCTACCCTGGTGTAAATTTCCTTGGCTTGACTATTTTATTGAAAGCTATGGACATTCCGCTCGGATACAGCTGACCATGGCTGACCGGATTCATTCTTTTCCATCTATAAGGGCTAACTGCTCGTAATAACTTTTTACCCACTTTGCATTGTCTCGTTCCACTTCTTGTATGATTCTCAAGGAGGAAATTTCTACCTCAGTGGGAATGACTGCTTTTGAATCGTAAACTAGCATATATGGAGTTTCCCCGGTTGATGTACGAGTTGTGGTACGGTATCCCAATAAAGTGAATGATAGCTTCTCATGCCATTGATTATGCTTTTCTATCATTTTTCTTAGTAGCTTCTTGATGTTCTTGTTGTCCACTTCTACGGCTCCATTCATTTGAGGTTTGTAGGGTGTAGAATTCTTGTATTGATTTTGAATGTTTCACACTTTGATTTCCTCAAGTCACTATTGAGATTGGAACCATTATCTATGATGATCTACTCTAGGATGCCGAATCGACAAACGATACGATTGCGGACAGAGTCTGCCACCACCTTCTTGGTTACTGCTTTATATGGCGCTGCTTCAACCCATTTGGTGAAATAATCAATGGCCAATAGAATGAACATGTGCCAGTTTGATGATGCAGGCTCGACGGGACCGGTAACATCCATTCCGCAAGCGGCGAACGGCCGTGGCGAGCTTGTTGTAGTAAGCTCGTTTGGAGGCTCTTTTATCATTTATGCGTGTATGTGGCAGTGGTGGTATTTTTGGACATACTAGATGCAGTCTATTTCTATAGTCATCCAAAAATATCTTGCTCAGAGTATTTTCTTTGCTAAGACAAAACCATTCATATGTGGACCGCAGGTCCCTGCATGAACTTCTTTTAATAACATGGATGCTTCCTTTGCTTCAACAAACCTTAGCAATACCAAATCGAGAGTCCTCCTATACAGTATTCCTCCGCTATGAAAGAAGAGGTTGGATAACCTTCGCAGTGTGCGCTTCTGAGTAGAGTTTGCAAGTTCTACATATTCTCATGTTGTCAAATCCCTCTTGATAACATGGAACCAAGGTTTTCGATCTGCTTCTTCCTCGACACGAGCACAGTAAGCTGGTTGATCTTGAATTTTCACTGATATAGGATCAATGAAGTTCTTATCTGGATGCTTTATCATAGATGATAAGGTGTCCAACGCGTCGGCGAACTCATTCTGGACTCTAGGTACATGCTAGAATTCTGTCTTTGTAAACCTTTTCCTCAACTCCTGTACATGATGCAGATACAGGAGTATCTTGGAGTTCTTGGTTGCCCATTCTTCTCGAACGTGTCGTATGAGCAAGTCTGAATCCCTAATTACTATCAACTCCTGAATGTTCATGTCAATGGCCAACTTGATACCTAAGACGTAGGCTTCCTATTCAGCCATGTTGTTGGTGCACGAGAATCTTAGCTTTGCGGACATCGGATAGTGCTGATTGGTTTCTAACACCGGGACCGCTCTTATGCCAATTCCTTTGAAGTTTGTTGCTCCATCAAAAAATATTCTCCAACCTTCATATGGTTCTGCAATATCCCTTCCTATGAAAGATACTTCTTCATCGGGAAAATACGTCTTCAGAGGCTCGTATTCTCCGTCCACGGGATTCTTAGTGAGGTGATCTGCCAAGGCCTGTCCTTTGATTGCCTTATGAGATATGTAAACATTGTCAAACTCAATTAGCTAGATTTTACACTTGGCTAGCTTGCTAGTGGGAATGGGCTTCTGAAAAATGTACTTTAGTGGATCCATTCTTGATATGAGGTAAGTGTTATATGCAAATAATAGTGCCTCAACTTTTGAGCTACCCAAGTCAAAGCATGATAGGTGCATTCTAATACAGAGTACTAGGCCTTGTATGGAGTGAACTTCTTGCTAAAATTGTAGATGCCTTGCTCTTTTCTCCTTATTTCATCATGTTGTCCAATAACACAATCAAACACTCCATCCAATACTGCAAGGTAGAGCATTAGGGGTCTACCTAGTTAGGGTGGAACAAAAACTGGCGGCGTTGATAAATATTCCTTGATTAGGTCGAAAGCTTTATAACAATCATCGTTCCATTTGGTAGCAGCATCTTTCTTCAACGTCTTGAAGATAGGTTTACAAATGACAGTGGATTGAGCTATAAAACGGCTGATGTAGTTGAGTTTCCCTACGAAGCTCATCACGTCATTCTTGTTCTTTGGTGGTGGTAATTCATTAATGGCCTTAACTTTTGATGGATCCAGTTTTATTCCTCGACAACTCACAATGAACCCTTATAGTTTTCCGGCAGGAAACCCCACTGCACACTTCGTAGGATTAAGTTTTAGATTGTACCTTCTTAGTCTGATGAAAAACTTCCCCAGATCCTCCATGTGGTCAATGGCTTTCTTGGATTTAATGATTACATCATCTACATATACCTCAATCTCTTTATCTATCATGTCATGGAAAATAATAGCCATGGCCCTCATGTAGGTGGCCCCTGCATTCTTTAACCCAAATGGCATCATCTTATAATAATACATCCCCCATGGCATGATAAAAGCCATTTTCTCAGCGTCTTCCTCTTCCATCCATATCTGATGATACCCAGCAAAACAATCAATGAATAACTATAATTCATGCTTGCCACAGTTGTCATTCAGAATGTGTATGTTTGGTAAGGGGAAATTGTCTTTCGAACTGGTGGGGTTGGGGTCCCAGTAGTCGATACAGACCCTAACCTTTCCATACTTTTTTGGCACTAGCACAATGTTGACTAACCATGTTGGATATTATACAACCCTGAGAGCCATGACTTTGACTTGCTTGGTAACCTCTTCCTTGATTTTTAAACTCATGTCAGGTTTGAACTTCCTGAGCTTCTATTTTACCTGCGGACATGCTGGATCCATTGGCAGTTTGTGAGCTACAATATATGTGTTGAGACCAGTCATATCATCATTCGACCAGGCAAATATGTCCTCATATTCCCTTAGAAATTTTGTGTACTCTTTCTTTTCCGATGGTGACAAATGAACAATGATGCGCGTTTCCTTGACATTCGCTGTATCCCCCAAGTTGACAACCTCAGTTTCGTCTAAGTTAGATTTGGGTCGATTCTCAAAGTTCTCAACTTGTTTAACAACCTCTTCTGGTATATCATCCTCTTCTAAGTTTATATCTATTTGTTGCATTATCTTGCTGCATGTCACATTCGTCAGTTCATCAAGATAGGTTATAGTAATGCTGTGTAAACTAAATTAAATGATAGAGAAAATAATAAGAGCTAAATTCATTAGAAACTAAAATGCTTTTGATAAATTTCATAACGGTTTTGAACATTGGAGCACTTATTTTCGAAAATCAAAATGCGTAAAGGAAATCAACTAGTGAAAAAGTAAAAGGTAATGCATGTTGCTTTGTTCAGCCTTGCTACCCCAAAGCTCTCCGGACCCTAGTGGTTCTGCTAGACCAATTATTGAGGCGTGTCCTTCTACTTAAGATGATCATGCCAAAGTGTACGAACTGACCTTTGGGTAAGGGGAATAAAACAAAAAATAAAAACAAAATGTTAACAAGTTAGTAATGATTATGAGGAGAACGCTTTGCAATATTTAAACACATAGTGCAAGAGTATGAATCGTGTCCTAATTTGGGAGACTCATTGTGCCCGAGGTAGGCCTAGCGACAAGTTGATTTGCAGAACTTATAATGAAAAATGCTCATTTTATCGATAGAAATAAGAAGAATCCAAAACGACACTAAAATAGCAGAAATAAAATGTCATTAATTGTTGTGGGTCTTATTACATTTAAAGCAAAAAAGAGAAGAATCCTATCTATTTGGTCCCAGAAGGACCTTCACGAGGTTGAATTTTCTCATTGAGAAAATCCTCCAGCTCACGTGGATTCTCTAGTAAAAATGCCTTTGCCAGACGTTGTCCTTCATTTCCCTCAGCGTTCTGGCAGACAGTGACTGTTTTCCTCACTTTTCCTTCCAGTTCTAGCATACTGTATTCCAGATATTCCAGCTTCTCACTAGAGTTGGTGACCCTCTCTTTCCATTCATAGATTTGGTCACTTGATGGGAGATTCCTCCAACACGTCAGCAAGAGTGTAGGCGTACTAATCATACCGAAATTGGGGACCTCGCTCTCCATTTTCTGCAAAACAAAAGGGTTAGGCCCTTACCCCCACTGGACTCAACTATTAAATACCAATAATTGGCATCAGAGCATTTAGTTCTCCAAATAAATGCACATAACGTGGTAATGTTTGTTTTGGGTTCTAAGGAAACCCGGTGGACTTTGGACAAGGCTATCTTAAATAGTCCTTATATGGACAACATAACTGACTCGGTTGGGTTTGACAATGATGCATGCCCAGTTTAAGCAGAGTAAGGTTTCTATGAGGTATTAGACTAGTACCCTTGAGCGGACAACTCAAGAGGAAAAGGCACGGAACCATCGACTGCACCATTGATCGACTAGTTTTACCATAAATATGCCTGTCATAACCCAAACTTGGTCGTGATGGTGCCCAACCTGAAAGCTATGCAAGCCTGACCAACAATCACTTTTACTGTAACACTAAGTCTCAAAACCGACAATTTAAGAATATTCTAGTAACTTAGAATAATAATCCAAAAATTTAAATAGAGTAATAAGGATAAATATGAAAACCAATAAAACACACCCATAAGATCTGGGATCACGGGTTTAGAGCCTCTGAAAGAAAATAGTAAAAATCTGGAAAAATAGTAATAATGATAAACAGGAATATGAAGAGGAGCCAGGTCCTGCGAAAGTCAAACAGCTACCTCAATGACTTTGGAAAAATATCTAGATACTACGAGTGTCAGCTAAGCCTCTGGTGTACCAGAATCTGCACACAAGGTGCAGGGAGTAGGGGTAAGTACTATCGACTCAGTGAGTAATAAGCATAAATAATGTCTGAAAGTAAGAAATCCACGAAATGCCACAAAGCAAAGCTAAAACTAACAGTCCTACAACTTAGCTACGAACTAACAGCAAAACAGTATCAAAATAGCCACCAAGTATCAGATAAACATGCAATGCAATGCACATGAATACACTGTGGCGTGCAGCTCGATCCGTTTAACGTCGATGGCACTCATTGGGGATGTGCATAGAATCCGGAGTGGCTCTTTCAGCCCAAGGGCAATATCATCATATCACTGATGTGGCATGTAGCCCGATCCATACTCAGTCCACAATATGCATATGAGTCACATAATAGAGTCATTCCAATTTCTCCAGATTCCAATTATTAAGGTGAATGTAATTTAGTTAATTAATTTCAAGAAAGAGGTGACTTAGCATTTAATAACAGTGATAAAACATAGGACTGAGATCAACGATTACGCGAATCATATTATCATAAACATATTCATCCTAGACAGATGCTGCAGATCGGCAAAAGACCCAAACATGGCAATAAGCCCAATTAACAACAATACAATGTGCGTATCAGCCGCCAATAATTATATTTAGCTCTCGGGATGGACCAAGTCACAATCCCCAATCATATACGATCCCGCACCTACAATGGGGTGCGAGTCACGCCCTAACATAGCGTCACGATGTGATAAACCGGGGTTTAAAACCCTCAGGCCATCATCTATACAAATTACTCACCTCTAGCCGGTCGCGGACTGGTCTGCAATGCCTTTTCCCTTTGAATCTCCCTCTACGAGCGTCGAATCTAGTAAAAACAACAACGAATACGTTATTATGGGCTAAATAAACATAACCCAATTGAAATTATTTGGAAAAATGCTGAAAATCATGAAGTCGGTAAAACACTATCCCCAGGCCCGCTTCTCGAAAAATTCTAAAAATTACATCTTTGGATTCCCTATCTTGCCATGAGTTTGTACACATACAGTTTGTCAAAAATGGAGCTCGAATGACCTTTCGAATCCCCAAAAATTGTTTCTAATAACTATGCCCTAATTCTTTACAATTTCTACACAAGTTCATGGAATTGAGGGTCGATTCTTCCTGAAAGTGGTGTTTTTAAGTCAAGAGACTTACCTCCAATCAATACCCGCTGAAAACACACTTCAAATTGCTCATAAAGCTCCTTTGGTTACTTAACAATGGTGGGAATTATGAATAGGTCGCAGCTGAAATAACCCTTAAAACATTATGTTCGCCAAGTTATCCTTCAATACGATCGCATCCCTACTCCCGCGATCGTATAGACCAAAATTTCGGCCCTCCAGTTTCCTCTTATGCGATCACATAACTCCACATGTGATCGCATAACACTGAGCCCAACAACTACGCGACCGTATTGACTCCTACGCGACCGCATTGCACATAGTCCCATATCTATGCGATCCCAAGCCCCCATACGCGATCGCATAGAGAAATTTCTAAACCTCCTCCAGGCCTTCTATGCGATCTCAAGCCAACCTATGCGATCGCATAGAGGAAAATTCCTCTGCAATTTTCTGCTGCATTTTTAACTTCAAAAATTCCCGTTAGCCATCCAAAATCACCCCGAGGCCTTCGGGACCTCAACCAAAAGCATAGATATGTTCTATTACTTCATTAAAACTTACTCGTAACATAAAAACACTATCATAAATATCAATCATCAAATTACCACGGATTAAATCCTAAGTTAAACTAAAACTTCTGAAACTTGCATTTGATCACCCGACCTAAACACCTCTGAATGATCTGAAAATTTGCATGCATATCCTAAATCACCTAACGGAGCTACTGCAACTATCGGAATTCCATTCCGACCCCCAGATTGAAATCTCACATGTCAACCGAACTTCGCCAAAATTCTAACTTAGCCAATTCAAGCCTAATTCTACACCGGACATCCAAATTCAGTTCTGATTTTGCTCCTAAGTCACAACACCATCCAAAACTAGTCCAATCATCGAAAATCCATTCTGAGTCCTTTAACTCATAAGTCAACATTCGGTTGACTTTTCCAACCTAACCTTCTCATAAAGAGACTAATTGTCTCATTTCTATCCAAAATCCATCGGAATTACTTCAAACTATACAAACACCTATAATGGAACATATGGAAACATAAAATGGGGAAAATGGGGCGGTAACTCACGGGACAATGTGTTAGGTCGTTACGTCCTCCCCAACTTAAACAAACGCTCGTCCTCGAGCGGGTCAAGAAACATACCTGGAGTATCAAACAAGTGAGGATATTTGTTGTGCATCTCCTGCTCGCTCTCCCAAATGGCTTCCTCCACGGCCTCACCTCTCCATTGCACCTTCATCAAAGCTATGTCGTTTGACCTTAACTTTCGAACCTGACAACCCAAAATAGCCACCTGCTCTACATCATAGGTCAATTCTTCATCCAATTGGATTTTCCTGAAGTCTAACACATGAGACGGATCCCCAACATACATCTGGAGCATAGAAACATGGAATACTAGGTGAACTCCTGACAAGCTAGGCGGCAACGCGAGCATATAGGCAACCTCCTCAATCCTCCTAAGTATTTCAAAAGGTCCAATAAAACCTTGGACTCAGCTTCCCTTTCTTCCCAAATCTCATAACGCCTTTCATAGGCGAAACCTTCAGCATGACCTTCTCGCCCACTACATAAGATACATTTCGAACCTTCCTAACAACATAACTCTTCTGACGTGTCTGAGCTGTACGAAGTCTCTCCTGGATTACTTTCACCCTGTCTAAGGCATCCTGAACTAACTATGTCCCCAATAATCTAGCCTTACCGGGCTCAAACCAACCAACCGGGGATCTACATCGTCTCCCATATAAGGCCTATGCGGCGCCATCTGGATGCTGGATTGATAGTTGTTATTATATGAAAACCCCGCAAGTGGCAAGAATTCATCCCAAGAACCTCTAATATCAATAGCACAGGCATGCAACATGTCCTCCAATATCAGGATAGTACGCTTAGACTGTCCGTCCGTCTGTGGATGAAATGCAGTGCTCAACTGCACCTGTGTGCCCAACTCCCGACAAAAAGTCCTCCAGAACTAGGAAGTAAACACGGTACCCCTATCTGATACAATGGAAACCGGGACCCCATGCAATACAATCTCCCGAGTGAAAATTTCTACTAACTTCTCCGCAGAATAGGTAGTACATACTGGAATGAAGTGCGCGGACTTGGTCAGCCTATCCACAATCACCCAAACCGAATTAAATTTTTCGGGGTACGAGGAATATTACTCACAAAATCCATGGTAATATTCTCAGATTTCAACTCCGTAATATCCATCCGCTAGAGTACACCCCCGGGTCTCTGGTGCTCGTATTTGACTTGCTGACAATTGAGACACTAAGCCACCTAATTCAGAATATCCTTTTTCATCCTCCTCCACCAGTAATGTTGTCTCAAATATGGATACATGTTCGCGGCACCCGGATGAATCGAATACCGCAAGATGTGAGCCTCCTCTAATATCAACTCCCGGAGGCCTTCCATGTTGGGCACGCAAATCCAGCCCTGCATATGCAACACACCATCATCACAAATGGTCATATCTATGCAATCATCATGCTGGACCGTGTCCTTCAGGACAAGCAAATGCGGGTCATCATACTGGCGCTCTCTATTGCAGTCATACAAAGAAGATCGGGAGACCATGGTAGCCAACACCCGGCTAGGCTCAAAATATCTAACCTCATCATCAGATTTTACAAGGCATGAACATCAACCTCAAGGAACCTCTCCCTAACTGGAATATATGCCAGACTACCCATGCTGATAGCCTTCCGGCTCAAAGCATCGTCCACTACATTGGCCTTCCCGGGATGATACAAAACTGTAATATCATAGTCTTTGAGTAACTCAAGCCATCTCGCTATCTTAGATTAAGATAGGTGTTGAAGGTTGCGATGATCCGTATATACCTCACAAGATACACCATAAAGATAATGCCTCCAAATCTTCAAGGCATGAACAATTGCAGCTAACTCTAAGTCATGAACAGGATAGTTCTTCTCATGGGGCTTTAGCTGATGAGAAGCATAAGCAATAACTCTACCCTCTTACATTAATACACAACTTATCCCAACTCTCGAAGCATCACAATACACAGTGTAAGAGCCTGAAGCTAATGGTGATACTAGTACCAGAACTGTGGTCAAAGCTGACTTGAGCTTCTTGAAGCTCTCCTCGAATTCATCCGACCACACAAATGGGGCATCCTTCTGAGTCAACTTCGTCAAAGGAGAAGCAATAGATGAAAAGCCCTTAACAAACCTGTGGTAGTAACCCGACAAACCGAGGAAACTCCAAATCTCAGTAGTTGAGGACGGTCTGGGCCAACTCTACACCGCCTCAACCTTCTTTGGGTTAACATGAATGCCATCGATGGACACCACATGTCCCATAAAAGTCACAATACTAAGCCAGAACTCAAATTTGGAGAACTTTGCATAAAGTTTCTCCTCTCTCAATCTCTGCAAGACCACCCACAAGTGTTGCGCGTGGTCCTTCCGACTATGTGAATACACCAGGATATCATCAATAAACACGATCACAAAAGAATTCAGATAAGGCCAAAATACATTGTTCATCAAGTGCATGAACGCGGTTGGGGCGTTAGTCAGCCCAAAAGACATCACAAGTAACTCATAATACCCATATCTCATCATGAAAGCCGTCTTCATAACGTCTGAATCCTTAATCTTCAGCTGGTGATAGCGTGATTGAAGGTCAATCTTAGAGAATACCCTTGCTCCCTGGAGCCGATCAAATAAATCCTCAATACGAGGTAGTGGGTACCTGTTCTTCAGTGTCACCTTATTCAACTACCTGTAGTCAATGCACATTCTCATTGTGCCATCTTTCTTCTTCACAAATAACACCAGTGCACCCTAACTCGGGCGAATGAACCCCTTATCTAGGAGTTCCTGAAGTTGTTCTTTCAACTCCTTTGGCTCTGCTGGTTCCATACGATATGGAGGAATAGAGATGGGCTTAGTGCCCGATACCAGATCAATACCAAAATCAATGTCCTTGTCCGGCGGCATGCCTGGCAAGTCCGCTAGAAACATGTCTGGGAAATCCTTCACAATGGGAACCGAATCAACACTAGGAGCCTCAGCTTCCACATCTCTCATGAAAGCCAATATGATAAACAACCCTTTCCAACCATCCATTGGGCTTCTAGGAAAGAAATCGCCCTACTAGGTACATAATCAGTCATGCCTCGCCACTCGATCCTCGGAATACCTGGAATAGCTTTTGTAACTGTCTTGGTATGACAGTCCAGAATAGCATGGTACGGAGAGAGCCAATCCATACCTAGAATCACGTCAAAATCTACCATGCCCAACAATAATAGGTCAACTCGGGTCTCCAGTCCCCCAATAGTCATTAGACAGGATCGATACACATGATCCACAATAATAGTATCACCCATCGGGGTAGATACGTGCACGGCAAGGCAAGACATCCACAGGTCGTACCCAAATGATGAGCAAAACAGGAAGAGACATATGAATAGGTAGATCCGGGATCAAATAAAATAGAATCATTCCTGTGGCAGACTGAGATAATACATGTGATAACTGCATCCAAGGCAATAGCATCCCTCCTATATAAAAGGGCATAGAATGATCTTGGCCACCGCCAGTACGGTCCTTACCTATAGGCAACCTCTGGCTACATGGCCTCTACCCCTAGCTGAATGAGTGGGAGCCAAAGAAACCTGTGCAGAAGACGAGGCCTGATCCCTCTGCTGAGACTGCCTACTAGGGGGTCGAGGACAATGTCTCCTCATGTGACCCAACTCCCCTCAATCATAGAAACGAACTGAAGCTGGAGAAGGGGGCTGATAAGAACCCCTCGCTGCAGAAGAACCCTGAGCTAAAGGAGCAGGAGCAGAGCTTTGAGTTGGAAGATCACTCAATGCAGGCTAACTCTGTTGATAACCCTGATGGCCCCGGCCAGAAGAGGCTCCACTGGACTTTGTACGTCTAGACTGAGGAGGCCTGAAGGAACAACCTCTACCATGCTGGAACTAGATCCTAATCGGAGCACCACTGAAAACCTCGAGGCCTCTTGGCTTCCCTCCCCACACACTTGTGACGGCGATCTGTCTCAATCAGTCGAAAACGCATCAACAACATCCTCAAATGTAGCTGTTGTAGCCCTCTATCTAGTCATCAATATATAGTTCGGATAGTTGAGGCCATCTATAAACCTCCTGATCCTCTCTCTATCTGTCGGGATCATCCACATAGCATGCCTAGCCAGCTGTGTAAACCGAAACTCATACTGAGTCACTGACATATCTACCTGAGTCATCCGCTAGAACTGACGATGCAGCTCCTCTCTGTGAGACTGGGGCACATACTTCTCCAAAAATACCGTAGAGGACTGCTGCCAAGTGAGGGCGCTGCCCCAATAGGCCTCTCGATTTTTTCCGGCCAAGTAAATGCAGCTCCTGTGAAATGGAAGGTGGTAAAAGCCACTCCATTAGACTCTAGAATACCCGCAGCACGAAGCCTAAACTGGCATTTGTCCAGAAAACCCTGGGCATCCTCGCCCTCAGCACCACTAAATGTCGGAGGCTGGAGCCTACCGAACCTCTCCAAACGATGCTGCTCGTCATCCGGCATAGCTGGAACCACATGAGGTTGAGTAGGTGCGACCGGCGCAACTAGTACAACTGGTGCAACTGGAGCAACTAGCTGAACTAACTGAACTGGCGAAAATGGCTAAACTGGAGCTACCTCAGGTGTCTGTAAGCCCTGAATAACCTGATCGGGAGTGCGAGCATCAGGGGTCTGATGACCACCCCTGGTCTGAGAAGTAGCCGCTGATGTAGTTGCTGAAACTGCTTGAGCCAGGCCAGTACAGACGGACAAAATCTGAGCTGAAGCCTTCTAGAGTCTAGGAACCACGATAGGCACTGCCGGTGCCTAAATAGGAGCTGCTGGAGCATCTACAGTTGGAGGCCGAACCTTGACCTGGGCAGCTGGTAGATCTGCAGGTGCTGCCCATGCTGGTCCGCCGCGTCCAATACCACGACCGCATCCATGGCCACTAGCAAGTGGTACTGGGGGTCGTCCGCCACGTCCATCAGCACGGGTTCTCACCATCTGTTAGATAATAGAATATAGAAATTTATTTTTCGTGTTAACAAACCTCACGATATGAATTTCAAGAAATTGAGGTGTTTCCGAAAAGTTCTGTAGCCTCTTGCTTATAAGTGTGGTGCACGACATACCCATAAACAAGACTCTACTAAGCCGACTCTTGACTCGTGAGGCCTAGTAACCTAGGCTCTGATACCAACTTGTCACGACCCAAACCCAGTCGTGATGGTGCCAAACCCGTAAGCTAGGTAAGCGTGACCAACAATTGCTTTCAATTTAGCAATAAGTCTCAAAACCAACAACTTAAGAATATTATAGTAATTTAGAATAATAATCCGAAAATATTAATAGAGTAATAAGGACAAATACGAAAACCGATAAAACACACCCATAAGATCTGGGGTCACGAGTCCAGAGCATCTAAACAAAACTGGATAATAGTATCTGAATGAAAATAGGAAAAATTTGGAAAAATGTATATAATAATGATAAACTGGAATATGAAGATCAAACAGGTCCTGCGAACGTCAAGCAGCTACCTCAACGACTCTAGAAAAATATCTGGACTCTACGAGTGTTAGATAACCCTCCGATGTACCTGAATCTACACACAAGGTGCAGGGAGTAGGGGTGAGTACTACCGAATTAGTGAGTAATAAGCATAAATAATGTCTGAAAGTAAGAAATCCATGAAATTCCACAAAGAAAAGCTAAAACTAACAGTCCTATAACTTAGCTTTGAACTAACAGCAAAATAATATCAAAATAGCCACCAAGTATCAGATAAAGATGCAATACAATGCACATGAATACGTTGCGGCGTGCAGCCCGATCCGTTTAACGTCGGCAGTGCTCACTTGGGGTTTGTACAGACTCCAGAAAGGCTCCTTCAGCCCAAGCGCAAAATCATGATATCAGTGATGCAGCGTGCAGCCCGACCCATACTCAGTCCACAATATGCATATGAGTCACATAACAGATTCACTCTAATTTCTCCAATTTCCAATTATTAAGGAGAATGTAATTAATTAATTTTAGGAAAAAGGTGACTTAGCATTTAATAACAGTGATAAAACATAGGACTGAGATCTATGATTATGCAAATCATGTTATCACAAAGATATTCATCCTAGACAGATGCTACAGATCGGCACAAGGCCCTAAACATGGCAATAAGCCCAATTAACAACAATACAATGTGTGTATCAGCTGCCAATAATTATATTTAGCTCTTGGGATAGACCAAGTCACAATCCCCAATCATATACGATCCTGCACCTGCCATGGGGTGCGAGTCACGCCCTAACATAGCATCGCGATATGATAAACCGGAGTTTCAAACCCTCGGGCCATCATCTATACAAACTACTCACCTCTAACCGGTCGTAGACTGGTCTGCAATACCTTTTCCCTTCGAATCACCCAGTACAAGTACCGAATCTAGTAAAAACCACAACGAATACATTATTATAGGCTAAATTAACATAACCCAATTGAAATTATTCGAAAAATGCTAAAAATCACGAAGTTGGTAAAAACCCGAGGCCCGGGTCCACTTCTCAAAAAATTCTTAAAACCACATCTTTGGATTTCCAATCTTGCCATGAGTCCGTACATATAAAGTTTGTCTCAAAAACGGAGCTCGAATGACCTTTCAAATCCCCAAAATTCGTTTCTAAAAACTAAGCCCTAGTTCTTCACAATTTCTACACAATTTCGTGGAATTGAGGGTTGATTCTTCCTAAAAGTGGTGTTTCTAAGTCAAGTGACTTACCTCCAGTCAATACCCGCTAAAAACACATTTCAAATCGTAAAGCTCCTTTGGTTTCTTAACAATAGTGGAAATTATGAATAGGTCGCGGCTGAAATAACCCATAAAATGTTTTGTCCGCCTAGTTATCCTTCAATGCGATCGCATCCCTACTCTTGCGATCACATAGACCAAAAATCCGACCCTCCGATTTCCTCTTATGTGATCGCATAACTCCCCATGCGATCGCATAACACTGAGCCCTAGAACTACGCGATCGTATTGACCCCTACGCGACCGCATTGCACACAGTCCCATACCTATGCCAACGCAAGCCCCCATACGCGATCGCATAGAGCAATTTCTGGGCCTCCTCCAAGCCTTCTATGCAATCGCAAGCCAACCTATGTGATCGTATAGAGGAAAATTCCTCTGTAATTTTCTGCTGCATTTTTAACTTCAAAAATTCCCGTTAGCCATACGAGATCACCCCGAGGCCCTCGGAACCTCAACCAAAAGAAAAAATATGTTCTATTACTTCATTCAAACTTACTCGTAACATAAAAATACTATCATAAACTTCAATATCATCAAATTAACATGGATTAAAGCCTAAGTTAAACTAAAACTTCTTTAACTTTCATTTGATCCAAAACCCGACCTAATCACCTCTGAATGATCTAAAAATTTGCACACATATCCAAAATCACCAAACAGAGCTACTGCAACTATCGAAATTCTATTCCGACCCTCGGATCAAAATCTCACCTATCAACTGAACTTCGCCAAAATTCTAACTTAGCCAATTCAAGCCTAATTCTACACCGGACCTCCAAATTCAGTTGTGATTCCGCTCCTAAGTCTCAAATCACCATCCAAAACTAGTTGAATCACCAAAAATCCATTCCGAGCCTCTAAATCATAAGTCAATGTTTGATTGACTTTTCCAGCGTAACCTTCTCATAAATAGACTAATTGTCTCATTTCTACCCAAACTCCATCTGAATTACTTCAGACTCTCCAAACATTTATAATGGAACATATGAAAACATAAACGGGGAAAACGGGGAGGTAACTCATGGGACGACGAGTCAGGTCGTTACAACGCCTTTACCAAATTTAGGGGGTGATAATATCGAAAGGGTACAACCACTCATTATAAGCGTTGCTATGGTATTTTGTTTGGCACGAGTGGAATATGATGTTGAAGATGCAACTGCAAGAATGATACAAATTTCCACGTATTTTCGTGTTCATAAAAACAATAATTACAATGATTGCTCATGATTACAACATTGCTGAAGGAAAGCGGTAAAAGCAAGAAAAGAAATTAGAAGCCAAGTCAGTTTTGAAGTAGAAGAGAGATAAAGACATTAAAGGAAAGCAATAAAGTCACAAATAACATGTAATGGTAAAATCCTTAAGAAAATTGTCCAGCAAAGTTGCCATGCTGTCGTTGCCCCCTTTTTCTAAGGCGAAATCGGTTTTGCGACATTTGGGCAAACAACTCTATTCCTTTTGGGAATTTGGATTTTAGAATTTGAAGAGCCGACACCTATTCATTAAAGTACATTAGTACACTAAGAAGGGATTTGAGTTGAAGAAACTAGAGTTCTGGTAAGGGCTAGAAATTATCTCGAGGGAAGGTGTTAGGCATCCCCAAGATCCACTAGTGTGGTTCCCGGCCATGTTTTTACAATTACAGCTCAAATAAAGAAAGTTCTCAAATAATTTGTACGTAGATTGAAAGTAGAAAATAAGGAGGGCAGAAATTTTGAGGAAGTAATTTTAAAGAAAATCTAAAAATAAACATAGACAAGAAAAAAGGAAAGGGGGTCCTAGGTTTATAATATACATGGATCATCTGCACAACACCGATAGCCAATCAAGTTCATGGTGTTATTGTGTGATCATCATCTCCATGTCTACCTTTCCAACCCCATTAAGGTATTAAAACGCGAAATGGTATCGTTACTTATCGCATGCTATTACCCGTCCTAATCCTATCAATCCTGGAGGCATATGGGATTAGTAGTCATAAAAGGGATGGAGTGGAGGCTTTTGAGAGTTTTCAAAGGATAATTCAAAGGCGGGAGTCAAAACATATAAAGCAAATATTGGGAAAGCAAGTAACAGATATGGCTCAAGTAAACCTCCTTAAATCGAAGAAAAGTATTTAATTTAGCATGTCTTACACATACTAATTAGGTCTGAATTAAGCTTAGCATTAAGGCAGGCCGATTTATCACATATTTTCATATAAGGAATTTGAATTAGGCCTACATGCTGGTTGTAATTATGAATGACCGATGCAGTTATTATTTTTACCCTAAAGCTTGCCTAGGTAAGACATATAGGCATGATATCTAATAATTCGAAGTATACTGATTTTAAAGAAAGTTTTTTGATTATAGACAAACATAAACTCTGTAGAGGTTAATAATCGAACTGTTGATTTTAGACTTGATTCAGATTCAGTTGATTACTCTTATAGACATGCTTTCTAGGCGTGAATGTTTTGTTAAAAGCTTACAGAAGTGCGAGGGTCCTACAGGCATGGTGTTTATAATGCAATTTTGTTATTTTTAAACCTATAAAATGCTTGCATTTTATAGGTTATCTACATGATGCAAGAATGTAGAAAACTATTTTCATGGTGTCTATATGAGTGTAGAACTTAAGGACATGGTATCTATATATGCATAAATGCAGATCTATAAGAAGGATTTCTATATGAAATGCGTAAGTGCATAACTATAGACAGGACTTCTATATGACATGCATAAGTGAAGAACTATAAGCGGGATTTTTATATGGCATGTGTATGTGAACAACTATAGGAAGAATTTCTATATGCAATGCGTAGATGAAAAGTAGGATGAGATTGCAGAAATAAATACCTAAGAACATGATGTCTACCCACGTGCATACATGAGTAACCCTACCCTTTTTACTACCCTCTTGTGTTAACGAGTCATGTATTTATAGTGAAGAAAGCAGGCAAAAACAAGGCAAGAAATAATTTTGAAAGTTGATTGCTAATCAATTACACAAAAATATCCCTTAATTAAGGGGTTCAAATTCAAACGGGCATAACTAATTAAGGAAATAATTTAATCAAAATCTTTTCAAATTAGTACAAGAGGGGTAAATACATAACAGTTATTTAAGGCAAGGTTTTGACAGTACATGATTGTGCAATTAAGGAAAGAGAATCAATCAAATAGCCAATGAACTCAAAGTTACAGGCTTTACTCAAATGAACCAAGTCAGGAAAAAGGTAAAGAGAGGTTTAATGAGTAATAATAAAGTAAAGACTATCACCGGAATTCGTAATCAATTAATAGTTTATAAAAACCCTTTTGAAAGCAGAATTTCTCATATATAAGGTAGAAATATCAAACAAAGAGTCGTTTTGCTATTTAGGAAAAACTTAGTCTATATTGAGAGGTTCAGGGTCAAAATCAAAGGGGTGACAAATATAGATGAGTGCGAGAGTCTAGGTTAAAAACCAAATTGCCAAAGTAAAACCCCAAAATCCTGAGTTTTAGATCGAATCAAACATAGAGATGAGGAGGCAACAAGCTTAAGGATTTCGTTTCAGAAACTCATGAGACGACATGCAAACAAGTAGAAAGATCAAGTAAACAGAGTGAAAAGGCTAATTTAAAGTATAATGAGGAAACAACTAATAGTGGAGGAGACATTAGAAGCAATACATGTTTAAACAGGTCTTTTTTAGGAGAAAACTTTAAACCCGGTAAAAATAGCAGGAATACTTAAGACCATGGTAGAATGATATAGTAGGAGAATCACAACAAATCATAGAAGAAGATAGCAGAACATAGTGATAAAGCATGCGAGAACATGGCAAAGAAAACATAGTAGAAGAACATATAAGTACGGAGTATAAAACTCGGCAAAAGAACACAAGATCATAGTAGAGAAAATGACATGAAAACACAGCATAAAGCAAGTGAGAACATAATATAAAAAACAGAGAAAGAGAAACAACACGAACAATAAAGAAGAAATTTTAATAAAAATGCTTACATACTTCCAAAAAACCTAAACGGAAAGAAAGGGTTTTGAAAGTGATTTTCAAAAAATATTTTAGGAAATTAGTTCGAGTACTCATGTACAGCATAGATGCACAACAGATCCAAAGAGAATCAAACAAAAACCTCAAACAGCTAGGGTTTCATATGAACCCTAGGATGATAAAGGCTCTAAAGGATCCAATCTAAGTTGGATAAAGGTCGAAATCAGGCTCAGAAGGCTAGGATATGCTGGAGGCGGGCTGGAGATGGTCGAATACCTCGATTCGGCGGAGGTCTGAGTGAAGACTTTTGAGGTATGGCCTTGAACCTTCAAGTATCAAGCACATGGGAGCAGTAGGAGATGAGCATAGATCATCCATGGCCTGCGAAGCCATGGATTTCGGGGAGTCAGAGGTCGAAGACAGTGAGTGAAACTAGGGTTTTGAGAGAGTCCGAGAGAACATAAGAGAGGGTGGAGTTTTTAGAGGCGACTGTCCAAATGAAATGGCTACGGTTAGGGTGTGGCAGGGAATTAAAAATGGCAAGGGGAAATAATTGCCGTTGACCAAAATGATCAATGGCTCGGATTAAAATAGAAGTAGAGCAGGTTTTACATGGATTCGGTTGGGGTCAGGTCAAAGGTGGAATTGGGCTCAAAATTGGGTCAATTAGAGGGGATCAATTTGGCTATAATTGAAGTGCAAATGGGGCTCATATTTAAATAGCCAGTTTTACCCTTTTTATTTTATAAAAATAGTAGAATAATATTAAAATCAAATGAAAAGTATTGAACCCATGAAGAATACCTAATATTAATTTGAAATATTGAAACCAATTTTACAATTATGGAATGATACTAATCTTAAAATAGGCTAGAACTGTAATTATATGCAATTTAGTATTTTGAATACCAAAGAAATTTAAAAAAATACACAAAAATCACCTTGACTATATTTTGGTGTAAATACGAGAATAAAATAAATTATTCACCAAAATTGATAGTTTTGGGAATAATTATTAATTTTTGAATTGCTAAAATGGACAATAAATTGATTTTAAAAATTAGGAAAAATACCAAAACAATACCAAAACACTTGGGAATAATTATTGATTTTTGAATTGCTAAAATGGACAATAAATGGATTTTACAATTAGAATAAATACCAAAATATCAACCCAGTGTAATTCCACTTAGTGGGGTCTGGGGAGGGTAGTGTGTACGCAGACGTTACCCCTACCTAGGGTTAGAGAGGATGTTTCCAAATAGACCTCTTTTATCCTTCCCTCCAAGAAATTCCCACCTTGCTCTTGAGGAGACTCGAACTCACAGCCTCTCGGCTGGAAGTGGAGGTTGCTTACCATCAGAGCAACCCCTCTTGTCTAGAGAAAAATTGGGTATCAACAATAATATCTTTGCAAGGGCATAGCTCCCAATTGTACACAGAATAGTGAAACTACATAGATCAGACATCTTTTGCACCATCGGTCTTGTCACTACTACGTTGCGGGTCTGTGTCAGAGTAGCAGTGGAAAGATCCTGAAAAACAAACTTCTGTGACATTAGATCCTTTATCATCTTTGTAGAAAATCACTCTATCTATGATATGTGCGCTTTGGTTGTATGAGCATGATTTTCAGGTATAGGTTTTGATGAATGACAAACAATGAAGTCAAGTGTCAAACAACGATATTATATGACAAACAATCAAGCTTGAACGCCGAGAAGCATATTGATGAACGGATTGCAATGGAAAAGCCAAAGACGAGCTCAAATGTTCAAGACCGAAGACCCAAGGCGTAGGTCGTTAGGTAGAACAAATGTAAGAGCAACGCTTATGTTATCTCGTCTTTTGGCTCAACATAGGTCATCATAAATATGCATAAAATTATTTTATTAAATCATATTTATCATAAACATATTTTATTAAATCATATTTATCATAAACATATTTTAAATACTTCAAACAAAATGATGTTAAAGTTTTCATCTTAACCAAAATGGTTTTTGAAGTATGTTTTCGATTCTGCCTCAGAATAATCGATTATCAGTATATGCATAATCGATTATGCTGTAGACCGTTGCCAGTGTTTGAACACTCCCACAGAATAATCGATTATGCAGTATCAGATAATCGATTATTCAGCAGAAAATCAACTTCTGATTTTCTGAACGTTGGAGAATAATCGATTATCAGATAGTGAATAATCGATTATCTTGGCACAAAATCAGCATAATTGATTGCCAATTAAGCAACGGACATACACCACTTTTCACCTATAAAAGAGGTCTTTGAGCTGATTTTAAACACACAACACCTCCCAATATTGATATACATATTGACATTATTTGAGCATCATTTTAGAGCTTTTGTTGAGCCATTTGAAAGACAACTTTGAGTTGTTCATAGAGCTAAATTTGTATCTCTTTATCTACTCTTTTGAGAGAGTTCTTGTTGTAAAAGAGAAAGGTGTTTGAGAAGAACATATCTTCTCATTGATTGTCGGGTTCGCTAAGTACCCTAAGTCTTAGTGTGTGAAGTCTTGTGGTGTGGTATCCACGAGCAAGGTTGAAGTCTTGAGGTGCGGTATCCTCGAGCAAGTTGAAGACTTGTAGAGTGTATATCTACGAGCAAGTGTAACGGTTTGTTAGGCACCCGAAAGCTTAACGGAGTTAGTGGAATCTCGAGAGAGTCTCTCGGGGACTGGACTAACCACAAGTTGTGGTGAACCAGGATAAATTCGGTGTGTTCTTTCCTTGCTATTTTAATTACCGAATTTATTTTATTCCTGCAATTTTAATTCCGCAATATTTATCAATATTCTCATGCCGCACTATTCACCCCCCCCCTCTAGTGACGGGCATAAATCCTAACAATTGGTACTAGAGCCTAACTCTCTGAAAGCCTTAACCGGTTGAGAGCGATATATTTTTTTTTTGTTGAGAATATTGAACACAGGAATAATGAGCGAAGGACACTCCACCGAGAGGCCTCCATTTTTTGATGGAAGAAATTATACATACTGGAAAGAGCAGATGAGAATATTCATCCAATCACACAACTTTCGATTATGGCAAATCATCAAGAAAGGTGAACAAATGCCAACAAAGAAAGTTGGGGAAATCATAGTTCCAAAGGAGGAAGATGAATATGATGCCGAGGACATCAAGAAGGTTGAAAGAAACGCAAAGGCCGTCAACTTACTATTTTGTGCGGTGAATCCGGACGACAATCGGAAAATCTCCTGTTGCACAACCGCAAAGGAAATGTGGGATAAACTCGAGATCACTTACGAAGGTACGTCTCAAGTCCGAGAATCTAAAATTGATTTTCTAACACATGAATATGAAATTTTTAGAATGAGGGAGAATGAACCCATTGGCATTATGTTCGAACGATTTTCAAGAATCGTCAACGATCTTCATGCTCTCGGGAAAGTCTACACGAACAAAGATCTTGTTCGAAAAGTCCTACGGAGTCTCACTCCCGAATGGCGTTTCAAAGCCAATGCAATCCAAGAATCTATAGGATTCACGGATATCACAATCGATGGACTAAGAGGTAACCTCGAAACTTATGAAAGCACAATTCTTAATCCTTATCTTAGAAGTAAAGGTTCGAATATTGCCTTCAAAGCCTCATCGTCTAAAAGAGCAGAGGTAAGTGATTCGGAAAGCGATAATGATATTATTTCCAATGATATAATTGAAAAGTTGTACAAGTTTATGAAGAAGGGAATAAAGAAGGAAGAACCAAGTCCTTCATGTCAATATTGTGGAATACTTGGCCACACCAAATCACATTGTCCAAAATCAAAGGACAAGAAAAAGAAGAAACACCATAGGCGCGTAACATGGGATTCGGACAGCTCGGGCAATGAAACTGCCGCATTATGCCTCATGGCTAACGAAGAAGAAGAGGTAAGTATTTCTAACTCTTACTCGTTAGAAGAATTGCAAAATGCTTATGATGAATTATATAGTGAATTTGTTAAAGCTTCAAAAACCATAAAAGAATTGAAGAAAACACTTTCTTTGCAAGAAAAAGAATTGAAGAAAACACTTTCTTTGCATGAAAAAGATTTTGAAAAACAACCTTCTTTAAAAGAAAAAGTTTTTGAAAAATTGACTTGTGAAAATGAAAAGCTAAAAGAAGAAAATAAATTTTTGGAAAATGACATTGTTGATTTCAAAAATAAAATAAAGGAGATGAATGAAGCCTCTTTAAATGTTCAAAGTTCAAATTGTTCTTCTTGTAGTTCTTTGAAAATAGAGAACATAGAACTTAGAAATACACTAGAAAAATGTAGTATAAATGATTCTAAAACAAGTGAAGTAATTAAAAAGGATGATAGAAATGAGGTTAAACCACCTAGAAACGACTCTAGGATTTTTGTTAATAAGTCTAAAACTAATCTTTTTAGACACAATTCTATGAATTTTATTAATGAGTCTAGAATAAATAAATTCAGACCACCTAGAAATGACTCTAGGAATTTCAACGCTTCTAGGAATAACGACTTTAGATCACCTAGAACGGATTTGGCTCAACCTAGACATATGCACAACCCTAATGTTATATGTCATTATTGTAACCGGGTAGGACACATTGCACCCGTATGTTTTGCTAAACATAGAGATTCATATTTTGATAATAATTATTATTTGCCTAACCCTCAAGGACCCAAAAGAAGTTGGGTACCGAAAACCTATTTTTAGGTACTTTTGCAGGTGTGCTTGAAGACTACAATATTGTAGTAGATGCACCAAGCACGAAACCTTAATGCATCAAGGGGGAACATCGGTTAGTTATCGTATTTTTGATAAAAACATAATAGTTGATATGTGCTAACAATTAATATTAATTATTGATTCATGTTTTGATAAGTGTTATTTTGAATAACAAATTGGTATCAATTATTTTTATGTTAAATGATTGATTCATGTTTTGATGAATATTTTTAGTTTAAACAACAGTTGGTTTATTTGTGAAAAATGACCGTCATTATGATTGGCATGTTTTTACTAACTTTTGGTATTATTTGATATTGATATGATTTTTTTTTAACAATTGGTATCATCAATAGTTTCAATAACAATTGGTATACTCTTTTTGCTAATGCCAAAAGGGGGAAGAATTTAGGCGATATGCATCGAATAAGGGGGAATGTCTTCACATTCTAGTATGCTTTAATTGTGGGGAAATATTCAATTAAGGGGGAATTATATTGAATTATTTGCATGAATTGTATGTTGAGATATAGCATGAAGTTAGGGGGAATTCGATATGCATATCTCCTGTAGTTTGTCATTATCAAAAAGGGGGAAATTGTAGAAAATCACTCTATCTATGATATGTGCGCTTTGGTTGTATGAGCATGATTTTCAGGTATAGGTTTTGATGAATGACAAACAATGAAGTCAAGTGTAAAACAACGATATTATATGACAAACAATCAATCTTGAATGCCGAGAAGCATATTGATGAACGGATTGCAATGGAAAAGCCAAAGACGAGCTCAAATGTTCAAGACCGAAGACCCAAGGCGTAGGTCGTTAGGTAGAACAAATGTAAGAGCAACGCTTAAGTTGTCTCGTCTTTTGGCTCAACATAGGTCATCATAAATATGCATAAAATTATTTTATTAAATCATATTTATCATAAACATATTTTATTATATCATATTTATCATAAACATATTTTAAATACTTCAAACAAAATGATGTTAAAGTTTTCATCTTAACCAAAATGGTTTTTGAAGTATGTTTTCGATTCTGCCTCAGAATAATCGATTATCAGTATATGCATAATCGATTATGCTGTAGACCGTTGCCAGTGTTTGAACACTCCCACAGAATAATCGATTATGCAGTATCAGATAATCGATTATTCAGCAGAAAATCAACTTCTGATTTTCTGAACGTTGGAGAATAATCGATTATCAGATAGTGAATAATCGATTATCTTGGCACAAAATCAGCATAATTGATTGCCAATTAAGCAACGGACATACACCACTTTTCACCTATAAAAGAGGTCTTTTGAGCTGATTTTAAACACACAACACCTCCCAATATTGATATACATATTGACATTATTTGAGCATCATTTTAGAGCTTTTGTTGAGCCATTTGAAAGACAACTTTGAGTTGTTCATAGAGCTAAATTTGTATCTCTTTATCTACTCTTTTGAGAGAGTTCTTGTTGTAAAAGAGAAAGGTGTTTGAGAAGAACATATCTTCTCATTGATTGTCGGGTTCGCTAAGTACCCTAAGTCTTAGTGTGTGAAGTCTTGTGGTGTGGTATCCACGAGCAAGGTTGAAGTCTTGACGTGCGGTATCCTCGAGCAAGTTGAAGACTTGTAGAGTGTACATCTACGAGCAAGTGTAACGGTTTGTTAGGCACCCGAAAGCTTAACGGAGTTAGTGGAATCTCGAGAGAGTCTCTCGGGGACTGGACTAACCACAAGTTGTGGTGAACCAGGATAAATTCGGTGTGTTCTTTCCTTGCTATTTTAATTACCGAATTTATTTTATTCCTGCAATTTTAATTCCGCAATATTTATCAATATTCTCATGCCGCACTATTCACCCCCCCCCCTAGTGACGGGCATAAATCCTAACAATTGGTACTAGAGCCTAACTCTCTGAAAGCCTTAACCGGTTGAGAGCGATATATTTTTTTTTTGTTGAGAATATTGAACACAGGAATAATGAGCGAAGGACACTCCACCGAGAGGCCTCCATTTTTGATGGAAGAAATTATACATACTGGAAAGAGCGGATGAGAATATTCATCCAATCACACAACTTTCGATTATGGCAAATCATCAAGAAAGGTGAACAAATGCCAACAAAGAAAGTTGGGGAAATCATAGTTCCAAAGGAGGAAGATGAATATGATGCCGAGGACATCAAGAAGGTTGAAAGAAACGCAAAGGCCGTCAACTTACTATTTTGTGCGGTGAATCCGGACGACAATCGGAAAATCTCCTGTTGCACAACCGCAAAGGAAATGTGGGATAAACTCGAGATCACTTACGAAGGTACGTCTCAAGTCCGAGAATCTAAAATTGATTTTCTAACACATGAATATGAAATTTTTAGAATGAGGGAGAATGAACCCATTGGCATTATGTTCGAACGATTTTCAAGAATCGTCAACGATCTTCATGCTCTCGGGAAAGTCTACACGAACAAAGATCTTGTTGGAAAAGTCCTACGGAGTCTCACTCCCGAATGGCGTTCCAAAGCCAATGCAATCCAAGAATCTATAGGATTCACAGATATCACAATCGATGGACTAAGAGGTAACCTCGAAACTTATGAAAGCACAATTCTTAATCCTTATCTTAGAAGTAAAGGTTCGAATATTGCCTTCAAAGCCTCATCGTCTAAAAGAGCAGAGGTAAGTAATTCGGAAAGCGATAATGATATTATTTCCAATGATATAATTGAAAAGTTGTACAAGTTTATGAAGAAGGGAATAAAGAAGGAAGAACCAAGTCCTTCATGTCAATATTGTGGAATACTTGGCCACACCAAATCACATTGTCCAAAATCAAAGGACAAGAAAAAGAAGAAACACCATAGGCGCGTAACATGGGATTCGGACAGCTCGGGCAATGAAACTGCCGCATTATGCCTCATGGCTAACGAAGAAGAAGAGGTAAGTATTTCTAACTCTTACTCGTTAGAAGAATTGCAAAATGCTTATGATGAATTATATAGTGAATTTGTTAAAGCTTCAAAAACCATAAAAGAATTGAAGAAAACACTTTCTTTGCAAGAAAAAGAATTGAAGAAAACACTTTCTTTGCAAGAAAAAGATTTTGAAAAACAACCTTCTTTAAAAGAAAAAGTTTTTGAAAAATTGACTTGTGAAAATGAAAAGCTAAAAGAAGAAAATAAATTTTTGGAAAATGACATTGTTGATTTCAAAAATAAAATAAAGGAGATGAATGAAGCCTCTTTAAATGTTCAAAGTTCAAATTGTTCTTCTTGTAGTTCTTTGAAAATAGAGAACATAGAACTTAGAAATACACTAGAAAAATGTAGTATAAATGATTCTAAAACAAGTGAAGTAATTAAAAAGGATGATAGAAATGAGGTTAAACCACCTAGAAACGACTCTAGGATTTTTGTTAATAAGTCTAAAACTAATCTTTTTAGACACAATTCTATGAATTTTATTAATGAGTCTAGAATAAATAAATTCAGACCACCTAGAAATGACTCTAGGAATTTCAACGCTTCTAGGAATAACGACTTTAGATCACCTAGAACGGATTTGGCTCAACCTAGACATATGCACAACCCTAATGTTATATGTCATTATTGTAACCGGGTAGGACACATTGCACCCGTATGTTTTGCTAAACATAGAGATTCATATTTTGATAATAATTATTATTTGCCTAACCCTCAAGGACCCAAAAGAAGTTGGGTACCGAAAACCTATTTTTAGGTACTTTTGCAGGTGTGCTTGAAGACTACAATATTGTAGTAGATGCACCAAGCACGAAACCTTAATGCATCAAGGGGGAACGTCGGTTAGTTATCGTATTTTTGATAAAAACATAATAGTTGATATGTGCTAACAATTAATATTAATTATTGATTCATGTTTTGATAATTGTTATTTTGAATAACAAATTGGTATCAATTATTTTTATGTTAAATGATTGATTCATGTTTTGATGAATATTTTTAGTTTAAACAACAGTTGGTTTATTTGTGAAAAATGACCGTCATTATGATTGGCATGTTTTTACTAACTTTTGGTATTATTTGATATTGATATGATTTTTTTTTAACAATTGGTATCATCAATAGTTTCAATAACAATTGGTATACTCTTTTTGCTAATGCCAAAAGGGGGAAGAATTTAGGCGATATGCATCGAATAAGGGGGAATGTCTTCACATTCTAGTATGCTTTAATTGTGGGGAAATATTCAATTAAGGGGGAATTATATTGAATTATTTGCATGAATTGTATGTTGAGATATAGCATGAAGTTAGGGGGAATTCGATATGCATATCTCCTGTTGTTTGTCATTATCAAAAAGGGGGAAATTGTAGAAAATCACTCTATCTATGATATGTGCGCTTTGGTTGTATGAGCATGATTTTCAAGTATAGGTTTTGATGAATGACAAACAATGAAGTCAAGTGTCAAACAACGATATTATATGACAAACAATCAAGCTTGAATGCCGAGAAGTATATTGATGAACGGATTGCAATGGAAAAGCTAAAGACGAGCTCAAATGTTCAAGACCGAAGACCCAAGGCGTAGGTCGTTAGGTAGAACAAATGTAACAGCAACGCTTAAGTTATCTCGTCTTTTGGCTCAACATAGGTCATCATAAATATGCATAAAATCATTTTATTAAATCATATTTATCATAAACATATTTTATTAAATCATATTATCATAAACATATTTTAAATACTTCAAACAAAATGATGTTAAAGTTTTCATCTTAACCAAAATGGTTTTTGAAGTATGTTTTCAATTCTGCCTCAGAATAATCGATTATCAGCATATGCATAATCGATTATGCTGTAGACCGTTGCCAGTGTTTGAACACTGCCACATAATAATCGATTATGCAGTATCAGATAATCGATTACTCAGCAGAAAATCAGCTTCTGAAGCTGATTTTCTGAACGTTGGAGAATAATCGATTATCAGATACTGAATAATCGATTATCTTGGCACAAAATCAGCATAATTGATTGCCAATTAAGCAACGGACATACACCACTTTTCACCTATAAAAAGAGGTCTTTTGAGCTGATTTTAAACATACAACACCTCCCAATATTGATATACATATTGACATTATTTGAGCATCATTTTAGAGCTTTTGTTGAGCCATTTGAAAGACAACTTTGAGTTGTTCATAGAGCTAAATTTGTATCTCTTTATCTACTCTTTTGAGAGAGTTCTTGTTGTAAAAGAGAAAGGTGTTTGAGAAGAACATATCTTCTCATTGATTGTCGGGTTCGCTAAGTACCCTAAGTCTTAGTGTGTGAAGTCTTGGGGTGCTGTATCCACGAGCAAGGTTGAAGTCTTGAGGTGCGGTATCCTTGAGCAAGTTGAAGTCTTGTAGAGTGTACATCTACGAGCAAGTGTAACGGTTTGTTAGGCACCCGAAAGCTTAACGGAGTTAGTGGAATCTCGAGAGAGTCTCTCGGGGACTGGACTAACCACAAGTTGTGGTGAACCAGGATAAATTCGGTGTGTTCTTTCCTTGCTATTTTAATTACCGAATTTATTTTATTCCTGCAATTTTAATTCCGCAATATTTATCAATATTCTCGTGCCGCACTATTCACCCCCCCTCTAGTGACGGGTATAAATCCTAACAATCTTTGCATAAGCGGTCATATGCTTCAAAGCATCCATCAAAGGAATATTCAACTGAATCTAACGTAGCATCTCCATGAATTTCTTGTATTGAACTTCCTTCTTTTGTTTAACCAGTCTCTGAGAGAATGGTGTGGGTATCACCCTTTGTGGATTGCTTGCTGGCTTCTCTCTGTTGGAATCTTCTGGCACAAGAAGTGCCACCTGTTCTGTAGCTTGCTCATTCATCCTTTCTTTTTCCTGACTCTACTCAACCACCGCTTCAGTAAGCTTTGTTGGTTCATCCACCTCTAACGAAATTCGAGTGACTGTCGTACTCTCCTTCCTGGCTTGTAGATTTTCCTGTTCTCTATCTAAATCTCTCCCATTTCGAAGACTTACTGCCATCAGTTTATTTGGGTTTTTCTCCTTGGGGTTTATGTTAGTGTCTGCAGGCAAGGTTTCCTGAGAACGATTGTTCAAAGCCATGGACAGTTATCCCAGCTGTGTTTCAATGTTCTATATGGCTGAATCGAACACAACCAAATTTTCCTGCATTTTATTAGTTTTCCCAATGAGTTGCTGATGCATACCCCTGATTTCCACCATATTGGTATCTTGCTGCTAAGGAGTTGATTGGTAAGAAAACTGCTGCTGATTTTGATGTGGATAGTCCTGTGGTTTCTGATATGGTACTGGCACCATTTGGTTCTAAGAGTGCATACCCCCAGGATGTCTCATGTTAGGCATGTACTGTTGATTTTGTGACGGTGTCCATTGTTGTGCTCCTTGTTTCTGACCCCCATAGTTGCTGACATAATTCATGACTTCCCTCGCCCCTTAATTTTTTCCTTCTCCGCTCCATGAACACACATAAGACTGATTCTTATAAGGTGTACAGAGCCCTCCATTTGTTGTATCAACAATGTGCACCTGTTTTGGGCCCATCTCATCAATCTTCTTTGTCAATATGCTCATCTAGGTCATGAGTGTGGCCATATTCTCTACATGTAAATTATTTGGGTCAAGAGGAACTGAATGCACTATGGGTGCCAGTGTTGTAGCTCTTGTCATCCACCCCGAATTTTCTAACATCTTTCAAGAAGGAATTTGCATTCGGTGAATGTCATACTCAAAAAGGCACCTCCAGCAGAAGCATTTACATTTGCCTTTAAATTGTCAGCTAACCCCATGTAGAATCTCTGGCGAAGCATTTGGACTGGAATGCCATGGTGAGGGAACTTCACTAGCATCCCTTTAAATCTTTCCCAAGTTTCTCGCAAGGACTCAGTCGGCTACAGCTTATACTGCAATATTTCATCAATTTGTCTTGCAGTCTTGTTGGGAGGATAGAACTTATTCAAGAACTTCTTGACTAATTCCTCCCAAGTGGCTATGGAATTAATACGGAGAGAATTTAGCCAAGTCTAAGCTTCCCCGGTCATAGAGAATGGAAACAATAGTAGCTTGATAGCTTCCGGGTCACATTCGGCTGCCTTTGGGTCACGCAACTTGATAGAAAAATTTTCAAGTGCTGCTACGGGTCTTCAATGTGTGACCCGGAGAACAATCCTTTATTCTGCAGTAGATGCACCATATTGTTAGTTATCTAGAAGGTCTCCGGTTGGATTTCATGCACAACTATGCCAGTGGCCAGGTTATCAGCGGTGGGTTGTGCCCAGTCGTAAAGTGCAGCCTCGGGCACAAGAGGTGCCACTACTCTTATATTGGGGGTATGCTAGTGGATCCCCAAAGTTTCCATTGATGTTGTTTATGCCACACATGTCAAATTCGAGCTGGGGTGATTCTTGGGATTGTTGAAGTCACTTGTTGGCACGGTTCAATGCCGTAAATGTTTTCTCGGGGTCTTAGAGTCCTTCTAGAAGTTCTCCATTCCTCGAAGAACTTCTAGGCATACACCTGATTTCCACAAGAGTTCAAACATTAGAATTTCAATGAAAAGATTGGGTATAGAGAAAACTGACTACACTTAGAATTTTTATACTTCTTTCAATTGTAATTGATAACACCGTTAACTCACCGGCAACGGCACCAAAATTTGATAACGCCATACTATGCCTTATGAAAAGACACACACGGACGTAGCAAATATAGTCTGAGTAATTCTGCCCAGAGTCGAACCATAGAGAATGAACCTATCAATTACTCTTCTCGGACTTACTAAATTCACATAATCAATTTCCCTAATCTTTTTGATTCATAGATGGTAATATATTTAAAAACTAAATTAAAAATAAATAAAGCTAAAAGTTAACTAAACTTGCTTGTATATAATTGGAATAAGGTCTAATGTAATGGTTTCCCCCGTTGTTGATTTCCTTCGTTGAATATATTTTATAACTTAGACTTAGTTGTCTCTATCAATTATGAACACTCCAGCTATCATAAATCTTTCCCAATAAATTATGATAATTTACTGGATGCACTTTCTCAAGCCACGCTAGCTATAATCACAATCAGTTCACTTAGATTGCACCAGAGGTATCGTTATCTCTAATCCAACCTCTAATCCCTCGATTATGACTATCGTTTATACTTCGGGAGTGATGATGTTCATACAATCACCTAAATATGTACTCTCTCTCAAGCAGATACACACTAAATAGGGATGGATAATTTAGGGATCTTTTAACTAACCACAATCTGTCACGACCAAAAATCTAACCATAGTCGTGATGGCGCCTATCGTGTTACAAGGCAAGCCTATTTCCCAAAATATTCTACTAATTAATTTTAAGGATTTAATAAAATAATACTAACATTTAAAGTTCTCATAACTAAATCAACTCTAAATATAATTAATATAAAAATATGGATAGCCCCAAACATCGGGGTGTGACTAAGTCATGGCGTCTAAAACTATTAACTAAGATATATAAATTGTCTAACTGTCCAAAGAATAAATGATAAAAGGAGTAACAAGGTCCTGCTGAATTAGCAGCTACCTTGCAATCTCAATAGATAGTCGGTCTGAACTCAACGATCACCGCGCTTTAACTCACCTGGATCTGCACATAAAGTGCAGGGTGTAGTATGAGTACAACCACCTCAGTAGTAATAGAAATAACTAAAGAAGTGAGTAGTAGTGACAAGCTGAGCAAAATAGTCCAATTATTTATTTTTCACAATTTTAAAAATAACATGAATAAACAAGTAAATTCCATCAGTAAATGCCACAAAGAAATTTAACAGATAAATGCAGCAACAACAAAAGTAAATGCAACCCACAACAATGTCACTCCATCACTCTGCACTCGCACTCAATACACTCAACACTCTATGGTCACTGGGGGTGTGTACAGACTCCAAATGGGATCCCAAAGCCCAAATGCTAAGCACAGAAAACTCACGTGTTACCGTATCAATACCTGGATCTGCACGGTCAACTCACGTGCTACGCGAACGACTCACGTGCTATGGTATCAATACCTAGAATCACATGGTCAACTCACATGCTACGTAGACAACTCACGTGCTATGGTATTATATCTTCACAACCAGGCCCTCGGCAAGACTCAATCATGTTCCTACTAGTCACCATCATCAATAAATAAAGGGACACAACCCACATCAAGTATCATAACGTATTATCAATTAATAAAGGCAGAGGTAAACATGTACAATAATTTCAATGACTGAGTACAAATAATATGAGCATGAATAAAACCAAAACAATATCTCTAACATGAAGGCAAACAAGTTCAACAACAAGTAAACGCATAACCATAGATAATAGCCAGTAGGCCTCACGGGACAGGCCAAGCCTCAATCCCTCGCGGTGCACACCCACACGCCCATCACCTAGCATGGGTATCACCAACAAACAGTCACATGATATCAATTTCTCCGGGTTTATGCCTTCAAAGCCAGGGTTAAAACTGTTACTTACCTCAACCGCGTAAAATCCTACTTCAGGATGCCCTCGTCTCGGGAATCAGTCTCTAAAAGCTCCCAATCTATCCACAATCAGAATACTACTATCAACATACTTTAAAGAATTAAATTCCATAATAAAAATTACAAAAAAAGGCAAAAAATCCAAAATCGGTCAAAACCCGACCCCCAGGCCCATATCCTAGAACCAGTCAACAATGGCAGAATGAAAACCCTCGTCCTCTTTTGGGTCTAACCATATAAAATTTATCAAAATCGGACTCCATTTGGTCCCTCAAATCCCTACTAGAAACTCTCTAAAATGCAAACCTTAACTTCCTCAATTTTAATTTTGAAATCATCAATCAAATCCCAAAAGAAACGAAGATTGATTCATGAAATATAATCAAAACCGAGTAAAGAAAACTTACCCCAATTAATATGGTGAATATCGCCTCAAAAGTCTCCCAAATTCAAGCTCCCCAACTCAAAATATGATCAAATGAGAAAACCCTAGTTTTGTGTATTATTCTACCAGCTATTCTGCCTCTTTTCTTGTGCCAAAAAATCTCGAAACTTATATTTTATGCCTCAAATGGATTCCTTGTCAAATTCTAGTCAAGTTAGGGTTTTTAATCACTCAATTTGACCTAATAATGAATGAGATATGTAGGTTTTAACATTTGTAAATAGTGCAGATTTTTAAATACGTTGTTAGTATCAATTTCTTAATTAATCTGAAAAATATGGATACCTAATTCTTAGTAAAATGACCATAAAATCCTCATACGATGTCCAAATTCGATGATTCTTTTTGCTACAGGTCCGTAATTATAATTTGGATCTAATGCTTCAATAAAAAACGAAATTGGAGCTTATTTGTTCAATATAATATCATTTATGCTTAAAGCAATGACGTCAAAACATAAGAAAAACGAACGAAACACAACTCAAACCTATTCAAAACTTACACAAGGCCCTCGGGATAATTCCAACAAGTCATGTATCACTACCCGAACTTAGTTGAACCTCCGGAAACCCAAAACAATACCAAAAGCCCAAATTATCCTCGAATTCAAGCCTAAGACTTTTAAAATTCCAACTTTTGCTCATTAAAGCCTAATTCTACCACAGACCTCTAAATTATATTCTAGACACACTCCTAAGTTTAAAATCACCCAGCAAAGCTAAATGTATCATGAAAATCCAAATCCAACTTCGTTTACTCATTAGTTAATTTTTGATTAACTTTTGTAACTTAGCTTTCTAACTAAGGGACTAATCATTCATTTCACTCCAAACTATTCTGAACCCAAACCTACCAACTCGATACAAGTCAACACAGCTGAACAACATATCAATAAGTATATATTGGGGGAAATGCGGCTATAACTCCCGGAACGAACGATCGGGTCGTTACACAATCAAAATGTATATGAACAAATAGAGATTAACAACCAATTCCAAACTATATTAATATAACAACCAAGTCATCCCGAACGGGCTTCACCAAAACCATAGGTTCAATTATTTAGCAACTGATAACAATGGAAGATAAAACTAATAGATTATTCATAATGGAAGAATTGCAAGAAAAATAGAAGACAATAAGAACTATGTTGTTTTGGGTGATATCTCATACTTGTTCTTCTTCCAAAAGTAATCTCAAAATAAGCATTCACTATTTTGGGCGAGTTTCTACATCTTATAAGGGTTTTACAAAACGTTTCCCCTAAATTGACACTTTAGTCTCTTGAATTTTCTGGGTTTTGAACAACTCGTCACAATCGCGGCGTCGACCGTGGTGCTGACCGCGGGAGGCACTGCCTCAAACCACATCGTGGACCGCGGTGAGCACTGCCTGGGCTTTTATCTCCACGTTCCTTCAATTTTTGCAATTTTGTGTTTAGGTACTTCTTGAGTGGGTGTTTTCTTCACGTTATTTCCTACAAACACTTCATGTTGCTTCCTCACACTTTATATTCCCTGCGAAACCAAATAGCACCAATTAAAGTATTTTATTGGCAATTTACATTATAAAACAACAACAAAGCATGGACAATTGCGGTGTAAATAACAACTATATAGCCTATTATCAAATGTCAAGTGTTTTTCTCAAAAATTCTTCAACCTTTCTTTCAAAACAACTTTTATTTAAGGTTTTCCTTTATATTTTTCAAAAGATCCCTTCTCCAATTTTAATATTGTTTGTGATTCTGCTATATTTCTCTCATGTTGTACTTCTATTTGGGTTAGCATGTTAAAAACCCTAAATTCCTCTTGGGTCTCATTCGAGTTTTGAAACTATTCGTTAGATGTGTACACTTGTTTGATTGAGTGCTTGTTTGACTTATTTGTTCTACCATCTTTTAAACTCAATTATTGTTGAAAACCCTAGGCCTTTGGGTCTGAAACTGCTTGTTTGAATGTATACTTGACTCAATTGAAAGATCTTGTTTCAGACTCTCTTTTCTTTATGTGACTTATCTGATTTTTACTATCTTTCAACTCAGCTATGGCTGAAACCCTAATTTCTCAAAAGGTCTCCTCATTCATTACTGTGAGACCTTTACTTGTTTTGACTTTCTTCTTCACTTTAACTATGCGTGTGAGACCTTACTATCTAACTTTGTTCACTACTGTATCTTGTTCTTATTTCTGCTACTATTGTGTGTTGTTTCTTTTGCCAATGTGCTTGGCCTCACATGAAAAAAATTTCCGTTCACTCTATTTGTATACGGAAGTGCAAAAAGATATTCCTCCTTGATTGATTTTAGTCTTTTGACCGATTTCAAAACCATTCCTTTTATAAACCCTAATTTCAGTCGCCGGTTTAAAATTAATTGATCCTCTTCCCTTTACTATGATGTTTTACCCTACTGATTTCTTCCAAAAATAAGCATATGTTTGTACTTATACTCAATTGTTCACTGCATGTTTTTACTACCCCTTATATATGGTAATAATTAGTCGGATTCCGAACTGATTTTCTTTCCTTAATTAGACTTGTTGCTACCTGTTAGATAGTGATTCCTTAATTAAGACTTTACTTATTACCTTGCTTTCACTCGTTTTTAAAAGCTATAAAAACTCACCCCTATTTTCTATAAGGAAAAGAACAATCTAAGTTCAAAACACACACTCCACCAAAAACTCTCTCTCTTTTCTCTGTTACTGCTTATGTTACTGCTTTGTCTAGCCAGTTGAAACTCAAAGCTAGGTTGTGGAAATCTGCTTACTTTTCTTTATTCACTTTGCTTCGTACTGGTATGTCCTAGATAATCTTTAAGCATTAGCAACAACATGTTTCTTCAATTGTTTCCTTCACTTTTTCTTATGTGCATGCAATCAAGTGTTTCATTACTAAGCATGTTGTGACTTGCTCTCTCCCCTTTGTAAATGAGTGTGTTACCTTATGCATGTACTTTGTCAGTCACTTGATTATGTAATTTGCTGAATTATGAGTCCCAAACCCCCATATCCTCCTATGTGTTTGTGTTCTCTGGTTGATTTGTGGGCATGCCAGTATCATCTATTGTTGTGCATGTCCCAAACCTGACCCTTTTATGCAATCATTGATTCTATGTAATTTAAGTTCTACTACTACTCTTGTCAAATCACCCTCACCCATTACTAATCTCAACCCACTTTTAAATAAAATCTCTATTCTACACTTCTACTATATTCCTAGAACTTAGTTTCTGCCCCTCTTCTATGAGCCTTGCCTTGGGACCCATGAGCTCCCTCTAAACTTAAACACAGAAGGGTCGGGGCCCTTCCACACTGCAATCATCTCTATCTGGTTATGCAAACCTGGGTGTAAGTATTGCCCGGGGTTTCTTGAGACCCTTAGGGAACTTTGATACACCCAAGTCTGAGAAAGGCTTTGAAACAAGTGGCGTATGAGGTATGTTGTTCCATAACTCAAAGAGAAATTTAGAATAAGGCTTCCTATTATTGTAACTTCTTATTTTACACATTTCTAATGTTACTCAGTATTTGGGATGTAATAATTTTTAATGAATATTGGGGGTTGGCTAGTGAAAAGGGATGGGTAATCATGCATGTTTTGAGGGTAGATAATATACCTATAGGATCTATTTAATAAAATTCTTCATAGCTCAATCCTACACTTAGACATCCTGCCTACAGGATCTATTTAATAAGATTCTGCATGATTGGGCCATTTGATTTAGTAATATAAAATTATGGGATTTTTACCTATCTATACCATATAGCAAACCTTATTACCTCCCATGTTTATGGTTTGTGTTTGTTACATTTAAGCATACCAAATTTCAATTTATGTACCATAATTCAAATAAGGGTATAATTATTGTTTCATTTATGCTAGGCATAATTTCAGGAGCATATATTCACTTTATTTTATTACCTGCCTCTCTCTCCTCTCATCCCCCACCACCACGATTTACCTTTGGTAAAGAAAATAAATTGAAGGCAACTATCTAGATGGGTAAATCATTTGCGACAGGCATCAATAGATTTAGTACACTGATCCAGTAAACAAAAGAACTAATTGAAGATCGCATATTTTCATTGACAATTATTTAAGGCATCAAGAATGATGGCATTCCTTTCTTCCTCTACTTCTCTTTTCATCATCGACATCTTTAACCATACTACAAAATTCACTGATCTCGCACTGTTTGTTACACTTCTCTTCTAGCACTAAATGCACCTAATGGCTGATTGAAGGAGCAGTTTAGAAAGTTCTTTGGACTAATTTACATAATGGATGATTGAAGGAGTAGTTGGGTTGTGCAATTGTAAAGGAAATAATTTTCTCGTGGAAGACAATAAAGTCGACAGTGTGAATGCAATTATAGTTTATTTATTATTTTTATAAAGACATTTTGTAGATGAAGAGCAATTTTTGTTGTCAATATTTTTTTGACACAAGATTATAGTTTAATTGTAGTATAAATGTAGCAATTTTGTAAATACTCTTAAAAATAATACAACTTTATATAACACTCAAATTGATTTGTAGTTTATTTGTATAAATTTTATCTACAAGATATCTACAAACTGAATACACTGAATTTTAATATCCCAATTCTCATTTCAATTGTAGCATAATTGGCATTTTCGACATAATTCTAGAAGACTTGTAGAAGTTTTAGTCTTCCAATCTACAATTTATCTACAATTCTAAAATTATCTACAATTCTAAAATTTATCTACAATTTAACTACAATTCTGGAAATATGTCTTCTTCTTCTTCGACGAGTTTCAATCTGAAATTCAGTCAAAACCAAGTTTAAACCTCACCAAAACCCCTCAAAATTTAGATATAAACTCCTAAACATATTCCAAATTATTTACAACAACACCCAATCCAAACAAATAATGATTTTTGAAAATTTGAATTTGAATTCAAAGCTTTCAGGCTTTTTAATGGCTATCAATGGTGGAAAATACATGAAGAATGAGAGAATCACGCTGCAATTGATTTGCTTCCGTTTTAAATCTCGAATTAATGGTGATAGAATCACCATTAAATCTGATTCCTTCTATTTTGGCGCGCTTTTAGGGTAGAATTCACCTATTTTTGGTTTAGCACAGATTTTGTAGACAAACTATGGACTAGGCGGGTAAATACAATATTATGAACATTTTTAATAATAAAGTTTGGTATATGGTATAGATAGGAAAAAATCCCTAAAATAAATGAGTTTTAACTGGCAGAGTGCAACTCTGATTTTATTAGAGTGTGCCGTATTCTTAGCTAGAAAAGGGATTCTGGTCATTTGATTTTAAGTGGGGAGTTAATTTACTTGGCCATAAATCAAAAGGGTTTTGAGCTTGAAATATCTTTTCATGCCTTATTCTTTTACTTAATTGCATTAGTAAGCTTTAGGAATAAATTATGGGGTTGCAGCATTAACTCTAATTTTTTTATCATCTTTTCCAATAAATTCATGCCAACTAAATAACATCACCTCCCCCACAATAATCTTTCATAACTTTAGTCTTACAATAATTTCAAATTAGCTTAGGACTTAACTCATGAATATTCATAGCTTGCTTTAGGAGCGAACTTAGTCTATCATCGTGATTATGTAAATGTTCGCGTGATATAATTATGATTCTAAAAATAAATTGAGGTATGCGTTCGCAAAACTTCATCCAAACTTTCATTTTAATCAAGTGTGATTAATTGTGGACACGTACGCGTGACATGATTCTTGACGCGCCAAACGAAATGAGTACATGTATGCGTGGCTCGTTTCAGGTTAATTTTTTAATTAAAAGCGGTAAAATAAAAAGAGCGCATAGGTTCTAAAACATGTAATTAAAAAAATTGATTAAGCCAAGTATGATTAAAGCGACTGTGCTAAAACTACGAAACCCGAGAATGCCTAACACCTTCTATCGGGTTTACAAAATTCCTTACCTAGTCTTCTGTGTTCGCAGGCCATACATAAGAGTCAAATATCCTCTATTTGGGGTAACCCGATGACTTGGGACACCAAAAATATTCCAAGTGGAGACTCTGAATTAAAATAAATAATCACATTCGACTACTGTCACTTTAGTTGAAAAAACTCCCTTATGTCCATTTGGGTAAAAAGGAGATGTGACACAATGTGTAAGTTGTCACAACACATATAGGGTGGCATTGAAAGTATAATTTCAGTTTTCTAGAGGCGCTTAGCAAAGCGAGCGATAGTTTTTCTAGGTGAGGATATCTAGTTTCAGCCTCACCTAAGGTCTGGCAAATATAATAAATTGGAAATTATGTACCTTGTTCTTCCAGAACTAGGACTCCACTTGCCATTATCTTTGATACTGCCAAATACAAGTATAGTTGTTTGTCTGCCCTCAGTGTGTGAAGTAGTGGTGGGCTCGATAAATACCGCTTAAGTTCCTCGAAGGAATGTTGGCATTTCAGAGTCCATGTGAAGTTGTTTCTCTTCTACAACAACGAGAAAAAATGATGACTCTTATTGGAGGACCTCGAAATGAATCGCCCCGAGGTGGCAATGCACCTGGTTAGACTTTGCACGGCCTTCACATTTTCCACTACAGTGATATCCTTGATAGATTTTTTCTTGTCGGGGTTGATCTCAATTCCTCAGTTTAATACCATGAACCCAAGAAATTTACCTGATCTGACTCCGAATGCGCATTTTTTCGGATTCAGATTCCTCTTGTACTTCTTTAATATACTGAAGGTTTCCTGTAAATGCTTTAAATGGTCCTCTGCTCACAAGGGCTTAACCAATATATCATCAATGTAAACTCTATTTGTGCGTCGAACATTTGGTTTACTAGGCATTGGCATGTAGCACCAACATCTTTTAATCCAAATGGCATTATGTTATAATAGTGTGTGCAATACTTAGTGATGAAAGAGGTGTTTTCTTGATCATCCGGGTTCATTCGTATTTGGTTGTACCTGGAGTAGGCATCAAGAAAATTGAGGATCTCGTGGCTGGTCATGGCATCGATCATGCGATCAATGTTAGGCAAATGGAAAGAGTATTTGGGGCATGCCTTATTTAAATCCTTGTTATCCACACACATTCTCTGTTTGTTCCCTTTTAGGGACTACTACTACGTTTGCTAGCCATTCCTGGTATTTGACTTCTTGGATGGAACCTATTTTAAGGTGTTTGGTTACCTCGTCCTTGATGAAAGCATGCATGATCTCATACTATGGTCTCTTTATCTGCTTGACCGGATGAAATATTGGTCTAGGCTTAGTTTGTGAGTGATGATCGCCGGTGGGATCCCTACCATGTCAAGATGGGACCAAGCAAAACAATCCATGTTAGTAATCAAAAATTGAATGAGTTTTTTCTGAGCTCGGGAGTTAACCACGTGCCCAGGTATACTTTTCAATCGGGTAGATACTCGATTAATGTGACTTTTTCCAGCTGTTCGACCGTTGATTTGGTTTATCAGGAACTATGAAGGATCATGGAACCCTGTAGTCATCGTCTTCGTCAGTCCCCTACTTATCTAGTTGGGTCGAGGTCGATATCGGTGATTGTTATTTGGCTTCTTATTTTTCTTTCGAATCTGACTCATTTGTCGATGAGAGTGTTGATATTGAAATTACTTCATCAATTTCAAACATTTCCTTTTCTTGCGAGTTGTTCCCCATAGATCATTTTAATTCTCTTTGGTGTCGGGATGTTTGACACCTGGTGAAGGGTTGAGGGCACAACTCCCTTGTTGTGGATCCATACTCTCCCCAACAGGGCGTTATACCTCATGTCCCCTTCGATCACATAAAACTTGGTCGCCTGGATGGTTCTGGCTGCATTTACTGGCAATGTTATTTATCCCTTAGTACTTTCCCAAGCCATGTTGCACTCGTTTAGTACTCGGGTTGCAGGCACAATTTGGTCTTGTATGCCGAGTTGTTTTACAACCAGCGATCGAATGATATTGGCCGAGCTACCTGGATTAATTAACACACGTTTAAATAGAGTTTTATTCATGATTAAAGATATTACTAGTGTATCATTATGGTACTATATGATTCCCTCTGCATCTTTGTCGTTGAAAGTAAAAGTTCCATCTGGTGTGTAATCATGAGTTCGCTTTTCCCTCATGATTGATACTTTTGTGCGCTTTAACATTAGACCTTGAGGAACATCGACCCCTCTGATGATCAAATGAGTGACGTTTTGAGGTTACTTTTGCTCATTTTATTTATTAGAATCCCTATTTTTGAAATGATTCGTGGCTCGATCACTCAAAAATTCTTGAATTGTGGACAATCTTCCATTTTGTGTCCATGAGTGCAATGATATTTGCACATTTGGTTGGGATCTCTTTGGGATGGATCCGTTTGTAAAGGGCGAGGCCATTTGGTTTCTTTGATGCATCCGATAGTCGATACGATGGCAGCTGCATCAACATTAAAGTTATACTATGGTAATCATGATGTTTCTTTAAGTCCGACAGGCCTGTCGAAACCGTTCTTGCTCATGAGTCCCCAAGAGCTCTGGCCTCGATCATTCTTCATTTCATTTTGTATAGGATTTCGCCCAGATCTATTGCTCCTACAATCTTAGTTATATGGCTGATATTGGTCTCTGTTCGACCTCGGTCCTCGGTCAATATCCCTCTTGATTTTGTCAACGAGTCTGATAGGATAAATGGACTCGGAAGGAACCCAAAGTTGGTCATCTTCGATCCTGATATTCGATTTATACCAACTATTCACATCAGCCCAAGTAATAGCCGTGTATTCTATTAAATTATGCTTCAACTGCTGCGAAGCCACCGAGCTTCGAACATTGACTCTTTGGGTGAAAGCTTGAACAACCCAATTATAGGAGACTGGTGGCAGGTCCATCTGTTCCATTTGGAATCAGGACACAAATTCTCATAGCATTTCATTGTCTTTCTGCCTTATATTGAAAAGGTCTGATAACCTTGATGGCTCCAGCGTGTGCCTTTACAAAAGAATCTGCAAGTATAGCAGTTGAATTAATAGAATTAGGTGCTAGATTGTGGTACCATATCATAGCCCCATTCGACATAGTCTCCCCTAACTTATTGAATGAGACAGATTCGATCTCGTCATCCCAAACATCATTCCCTTTGATAGAATATGTGTAAGAGGTGACATGCTCGTTCGGATCAGTCATTCTGTTGTATTTAAGAACTCGAGCATGCAGAACTTCTTGGGGATCTGCTTGGGAGACGCACTGGGGGGAAGGGTTTTGCACGAACGTTTTGTAGCCAAGACCCTGTCACACCTCCTTTTTCCTGCACTCCGGAAGGGTATATGGGAGTTTTTTCAATTAAAGTGACATTATTCGAAATGAGATTATTTATTTGATTTTTTTAGAGTTTTCACTTGGAATGGTTTATTTTGGTGACCCAAGTCACCGGTTTATCTTGAAAATCCCAAATCGAGGAAATTTGACTTTCCTTTTGAAATATGCGAACCAGAATTCTGAGCATAGAATTTTGTTAACTCGGGGGAAGGTGTAAAGCATCCCCGGATTCCGCGGTTCTAGCACGGTCGCTTATACTATTATAATTGGCCCATTATCTTATTTTCATAAATGCTTTATCCTATGGTGTATTTTAACTTATAACTCACTTTTAAATTACTTATATGAAGATTCAACATTATCTAAAATACGTCTTGAACCACGTCACATTAAATGCACCCGCGATCCACGACACATTTTATCTAACGTTATTGATATTTGTATTTGTGTCACATGAAATGCACAATCGAGTTTAGGAAAATAATTTTTTTAAAATAATGGGCCTAAAGCAACTACGCACTCTCAAGTTTGGGAGAGCCATGGAAAATTCAACTAAATGGCATACCTCGATTGCTAAAGGATTAAGACTAATTAATTGAAAACCATGAGTTTTGAGATTTTATTTGGCATGGCATGCCTCAAATCCATTTAAGAGTCTAGTTAATCAAGGAAAGCATAAAGGAATTCTAATTACGTTTTAAGCTAAATGTTCAAACTAATTTTAGACTAATGGACTAACATTAGAAGCAAACAAGTGATTGGATGAATAGGCCTAGATTAACAGCAATTAAAAGAAATGTTGGCTCAAACAACTGGCCACAAATACCAAAGGACATGCGGATTTTTTTTTATTTATGGTTGGCCTCAGGTCCAGGCCTAACATGAGCCCAAATCTTTTGAGAACTTAGTATCAAAGGGTGCAGGACTCGAGTTTGAGTTTTCAGGGCATGGAAAAAGCATCAGAAATCAAGGGTATCGACATGAGCCCGATAGGGCTTTCAACAATAGACAACTATTTTGCAATTATTACTCAAATAAGTCTTCAACTAATTTCAAAAGAAAATTGCAAGGTTTTTAAATATAATTATACCTCTATTAAAAACATATAATAGCAAATAAAATCTTATGGGACTGTACAATAAACAAATCTGAACCTAGTCATTGAGCTCAAACTAAACATGCTTAAAACACACCATGAGTAACTTTGTACATAATCGACCCTTAAAGTAATAGCCCAAACCAATTTTACTTATCGAAAATGACTATAAACCGAATACTAACTTAGAGTCCATTCAATTAATAATTTTCAAGAATTAAAGTATTACATAATTTTGCAAATAGCAGAATACAACACTAGGATAAACTTCAACTGAAGATTTCTGGTTTCAAACTTATGCATATCAACTTAAACCAACTTAAACAAATTCCCACAACAAACACTGATTTTGACATGCTACAATAGATCTAAAATATTTTAATTTTACTGAGATTTCTACTACACTGATTCTCTACCATCCACACATATGAACAGAAACTTCAGCTCATTCAAACAAAAGAAATGCAAAAAAAACATTTGTCCAGCACTATAAACAAAACTTAAAACTATAATAGACAATATCAAACATACACATGAGGAGAAATTATTAATTAAAGAACCAATGTAGTGCAAAAATAATATCTAATGAACAAAACATCATTGCTTTTCAGCTTCTCACACCTCCTTTTCACCTACTACACCCCAGGGTATAAGGAGTTTTTCAACCAAAGGACAATCTAAACGGAATTTATTTATTCAATTCAAAGTCGCCACTTGGAAGATTTATGGTGTCCCAAGTCACTAGTTATAATCTCGAATCGACGAAAAGAATGGCTCTATTTAACAGTCCGCGAACCAGAAATCCGAGTAAGGAATTCTGTTAACCCGGAAGAAGGTGTTAGGCTTTCCCAAGTTTTGTGGTTCTGGCATAGTTGCTCAACTGTATTGGCTTAAATTATCTATTTTTAACAATTATGAACCTATGTGCAAATTTTAAATTTAACCGCTTTTATTCATTTTAAGGAAAATTGCAACGCTACAAAAACACGTCTCAAACCACGACACATAAATGCACCCATAGTTTTTTGACACATTTTAACATCGTTGAGATTTGGATTTGGGTCACATAAATGTATATCCGAGTTTATGGAGGTGATATTATTAAAATACACGTGTAAAGAGAGTAACGCATTATTATTTTGGGGAAGGTCATTGTAACGACCTGACTCCTTATCCCATGTATTTCTGCCTTTTCCCCCTTTTTATGCTATTATATGTTTCAATATATGTATTAGGAGAGATTGGAGTAATTCGGATGGAGTTTGGATACAAATGAGATGATTAGTCTCATTAAGAGAAAGTTAGTTTGGAAAAGCCAACTGAACCTTGACTTATGAGTTAGAGGGCTCGGAATGGATTTTTGATGATTCGACTAGTTTCGGATGGTGATTTGTGACTTAGGAATGAAATCAGAACTGAATTTGGAGGTCCAGTGTAGAAGTAGGCTTGAATCGCCTAAGTTAGAATTTGGCGAAGTCCGGTTGATAGGTGATATTTTGATCCAGGAGTCGGAATGAAATTCCGACAGTTGGAGTAGCTCCGTTAGGTGATTTGTGATATGTTTGCAAATTTTCAAATCATTCAGAGGCTATCAGGTCGAGTTTTGGAGCAAATGAGAGTTTCAGAAGTTTTAGTTTAACTTAGGCTTGAATCCGTGGAAATTGGATGGTTTTGATGTCTATGATAGCATTTTTATGTTGCGAGCAAGTTTGAATGAAGTAATGGGACATATTTATGCATTTGGTTGGGGTCCCGAGGGCCTCGGGGTGAAGTCGGATGATGAAAAACGAAGATTTTTGAAGCTGCAACAGGTCTGTTGCACAGGTGGAAGAATTACCACAAAAGCGGCTACTAAATAAGCGGTCATGGTCTAGCTCGGTAACCGCAGAAGCATCCAACATGATTGCATAGGCGAAGACCACAAAAGTAGTTTAGGACCGCAGAAGCGGTCCCAGTCGACTCAAGGGAGACTGCAAAAGCGGTCTATTGACCGCGGAAGCGACCACCGCGGAAGCGGTCATTGTGTCGCGGAAGCGGAAATCGCAGGGGATTAATGAAACGGTGTTTGCAAATTTCATAAGTTAAGAAAACACTTTTGACTTCGGGAAGAGGCGATTGTAGGCAATTTTGAAGAGGGTTTCTTTCAGCTAATGATTCTTAGCCTCGGATTATGTCTATATGGTGTAAAATAGGAGATTAAACAATGAAATTCAAGGTTTTTAAGGTCAAAAATGGTAATTAGGGCTTGAAGCCTAAGAGAGAGTAAAATGGTGATTACAGAGGTAAACGAACAATGTTTTTGATAAACCTTATATGTACGGACTCGTGGCAAGACAAGATATCCAAAGATGTAACTTTCTGAATTTTTTGAGAAGTGGGCTCGGGTTTTACCAACTTCGTGATTTTTAACATTTTTCGAATAATTTCAATTGGGTTATATTTATTTAGCTTATAATAACTTATTCGTTGTGGTTTTGAATAGATTCGACGCTCGTAGGAGAAGATTCGAAGGGAAAAGGCATTGCAGACCAGGCTACGACCGGTTAGGGGTGAGTAGTTTGTATAGATGATGGCCTAAGGGTTTGAAACCCCGGTTTATCACATCGTGACGCTATGTTAGGGCGTGACTCGCATCCCATGGCAGGTGCGGGGTTGTAAATGATTGGGGATTGTGACTTGGTCCATCCCGAGAGCTGAATAATTTATTGGCGTCTGATACGCATCTTGTGTTGTTGAAATTGGGCTTAACACCATGTTTGGGGCCTTGTGTCGAGCTGTAATACTCGTCTAGGGTGACTATCTGTGTGATAACATGATTGCTTAATCATTGATCTCAGTCCTGTGTTTAATCACCGAAATGAAATTCTAAGTCATTTTTCCTGAAATTAAATTATTAAATTATATTTACCTTAATAATCAAAAAAATGGTAAATTAGATTGAATCTGTTTATGTTACTCATATGCATAATGTGGACTGAGCATGGGTCGAGCTGCACGCCGCAATGGTGATATGATAATATTGCGCTAGGGATGAAGGAGCTCCTCCGGAGTCTGTACACACCCCCAGTGAGTGCCGTTGATGTTAAATGGATCAGGCTGTATGCCGCAGCATATTCATGTGCATTGCATTGCATTTTTATCTGATTCTTAGTTATTGTTGTGATACCGTTATGTTGTTAGCCTGTAGCTAAGTTGTAGGATTGTTAGTTATAGTTTTGCGTTGTGGTCTTTCGTGGATTTCTTACTTTCAGTTATTTTCTATACTTATTATTCACTGAGTCGGTAGTACTCACCCCTACTCCCTGCACCTTGTGTGCAGATTCAGGTACACCAAAGGCTTAGGTGATTCTCGTAGTTCCAGAGATATCTCGGAGTCGTTGAGGTAGCTGCATGACGTTCGCAGGACCTGACTGCTCTTCATTATTTCTTTATTTGATTATTATTATTATATTCCTTCCCAGAATTTGGTTTTTGTCTTCAGATACTATTATTACTACTCAATATTGTTTAGAGGCTCTAGACTCATGACCCCCAGATCATATGGGTGTGTTATTTATTTTGTATTTTACCTATATCACATTATTAATATTCTTGGATTATTATTTTATTAAATTCTCGGTTTGAGACTTAAATGTTACGTTAGAAACGATTGTTGGTAAGGCTTACCTAGCTTTAGGGCTGGGAGCCATCGCGATCGAGTTTGGGTCATGACAAGTTGGTATCAGAGCCTAGGTTACTAGGCCTCACGAGTCATGAGCCGGTTTAGTAGAGTCTTGTTTATGGGTGTGTCGTGCACTACACTTATAAGCAGGAGGCTATAGAACTTTTAGGAAACATCTCACTTTCTTAAAATTCATATCGTGCGGTTTGATAACGTAAAAACTAAAAATTTTGTATTCTATTCTCTCACAGATGGCGAGAACTCGCACTAATGGACATGGAGGACGACCACCAGTACCACCTGCTAGAGGCCATGGATGCAGTCGTGGTGGTGGACGAGGCAGACCAGCAGGGGCAACACCTGCAGACCCACTAGCTGCCCAGGTCCAAGATCAGCCTCCAGCTGTTGATGCTCTAGCTGCAGCTATTTATGTACTGGCAGTGCCTATCGTGATTCCTGGTCTCCAGGAAGCTTTGGCTCTAATTTTTTCTGTCTGCACTGGCTTGGCTCATGAGGTTTCAGCCACTACAGCAGCGGCTACTTTTCAGGCCAATGATGGTCATCAAACACCGATGCTCGCACTCCCAAGCAGGTTGTTCAGGGCTTACAGACACCTAAGGTAGCTCCAGTTCAGCCAGTTCCCTCAGTTCAGCCTGTTGCATCGGTTGCTCCAGTTGCACAAGCCGCACCTGTTCTAGCTCATGTCGTCCCAGCTATGCCGGATGATGAGCAGCGGCGGTTGGAGAGGTTCGGTAGGCTCCGGCCTCCGACATTCAGTGGTGCTAAAGGCGAGGATGCCCAGAGTTTTCTGGATAAATGCCAGCATATGCTTTATACCGCGGGTATTCTGGAGTCCAATGGAGTGGCTTTTACCACTTTTCAGTTCACATGAGATGCATTTACCTTGTGGGAAGAGTTCGAGAGGCATAGGCCTATTGGGGCAGCACCCCTCACTTGGCAGCGGTTCTCCGCGGTATTTTTGGACAAGTATGTGCCCCAGTCTCAAAGGGAGGAGCTACGCTATCAGTTTGAGTGGTTGACTCAAGGTGATATGTTAGTGACTCAGTATGAGTTACGGTTTAATCAGCTGGCTAGTCATGCTATGTGGATGATCCCGACAGATAAAGAGAGGATTAGGAGGTTTATAAATGGCCTCAACTATCTGATCCGTATATTGATGACTAGAGAGAGGGCTACAGCATCTACTTTTGAGGAGGTTGTGTATGCGGCTCGTCTGATTGAGACATATCATCGTCGGGAGCGTGTGGAGAAAGAGGCCAAGAGGCCTCGAGGTTCAGGTAATTTCAGCAGCGCTCAATCTAGGGGCCATTTCCAGCATGGTAGAGATCATTCCTTCAGGACTCCTAAGTCTGGATGCACAGATTCCAGTGGAGCCTCTTTAGGCCGGGGCCATCAGGATCATCAGCAGAGTCAACCTGCATTGAGTGCTCTTCCAGCTCAGGGTTCGTCTGCAGCGAGGGGTTCTCATCAGTCCCCTTCTCTGACTTCAATTTGTCGCTATGATTTTGGTAAGTTGGGTCATATAAGGAGGCGGTGTCCTTGACCCCGCAGTAGGCAGCCTAAGTAGAGGGATCAGCCCTCGTCTTCTGCACAGGTTTCTTCAGCTTCCACTCAGACAGCAAGGGGGTGGAGGCTAGGCAGCCAGAGGTCGTCCCAAGGGTGAGGACCATACTGGCAGTGGCCAGGCCCATTTTTTTGCCCTTCCATATCGGCGGGACGCTATTTCCTCAGATGCAATTATCACAAGTATTATCTCAGTCTGCCACAGGAATGCTTCTACTTTATTTGATCCCGGATCTACATATTCATATGTATCCTCTTACTTTGCTCATCATTTGGGTACGACCCGTGGTTGTCTTGCCTTGCCCGTGCATGTATCTACCCTGGTGGGTGATACTATTAATGTGGATCATGTCTATCGATCCTGTCTGGTAACTATTGGGGGTCTGGAGACCCGAGTTGATTTATTATTGTTGGGCATGGTTGCTTTTTATGTAATTTTGGGTATGGATTGTCTATCTCTGTACCATGCTATTTTGGACTGTCATGCTAAGACAGTTACACTAGTTATTCTGGGTATTCCGATGATCGAGTGGCGATGCATGACTGACTATGTACCTAGCAGGGTGATTTCTTTCTTAAAAGCCCAACGGATGGTTGGCAAGGGGTGTTTATCATATTTGGCTTTCCTGAGAGATGTGGAATCCGAGGCCCCTAGCCGTGATTCGGTTCCCTTTGTTTGGGATTTCCCTGATGTATTTCCAGCAGACTTGCCAGGCATGCCGCCCGACAGGGACTTGACTCGGTATTGATCTGGTGCCGGGCACTCAGTCCATCTCTATTCCTCCTTATCATATGGCACCAGCAGAGTTAACGGAGTTGAAAGAATAGCTTCAGGAACTCCTGGATAAGGGGTTGATTTGCCTGAGTGTGTCACCTTGGGGTGCATCGGTGTTATTTGTAAAGAAGAAATATGGCACAATGAGAATGTGCATTGACTAACGGAAACTGAATAAGGTGACAATGAAGAACAAGTACCCACTACCTTGTATTGAGGATTTATTCGATCAGCTCCAGGGAGCGTGGGTATTCTCTAAGATTGACCTTTGATCAGGCTATCACCAACTAAATATTAGGGAGTCAGACATTATGAAGACGGCTTTCAGGACAAGATTTGGGCACTATGAGTTTTTAGTGATGTCTTTCGGGCTGACTAATTCCCCAACTGCATTCATGCACTTGATGAACATTGTATTTCGGCCTTATCTGGATTATTTTTTGATTGTATTTATTGATGATATTCTAAATATTCGCGTAGTCAGGCGGAACACGCACAGCACTTGAGGGTGTTCCTGCAGCAATTGAGAGAGGAGAAGCTTTATGCAAAATTCTCTAAGTGTGAATTCTGGCTTAATATCGTGACTTTTCTGGGACACGTGGTGTCCAATGATGGTATTCAGGTCGACCCAAAGAAGATTGAGGCGGTGCAGAGTTGGCCTAGACCGTCCTCGGCTATTGAGATTCGGAGTTTCCTTGGTTTGGCGGGTTATTACCACAGATTCGTTCTGGGTTTTTCATATATTACTTCGCCTTTGACAAAGTTGACTTAGAAGAATGCTCCATTGTGTGGTCAGATGAATGCAAGGAGAGCTTCCAGAAGCTCAAGTCGTCTTTGATCACCGCTCCGGTATTAGTATTACCATCAGCTTCAGGCTCTTACATGGTGTATTGTGATGCTTCGAGAGTTGGGATCGGTTGTGTGTCGATGCAGGAGGGTAGAGTTATTGCGTATGCTTCTCTTCAGCTAAAGCCCCATGAGAAGAACTATCCCGTTCATGACTTAGAGTTAGCTGCAATTGTGCATGCCTTACAAATTTGGAGGCATTATCTTTATGGTGTATCTTGTGAGGTGTATACGGACCATCACAGTCTTCAGCACTTGTTTAAACAGAAAGATCTTAATTTGAGAGAGCGAAGATGGCTGGAGTTACTCAAAGACTATGATATCACCATTTTGTATCATCCCTGGAAGGACAATATGGTGGTCGATGCTTTAAGCCGGAAGGCTATCAGCATGGGTAGTTTGGCGTACATTCCATTTTGGGAGAGACCCCTTGCGGTTGATGTTCAGGCCTTCGCCAATCAGATGGTGAGGTTAGATATTTCCGAGCCTAGTCGGGTGTTGGCGAGTGTGATTTCCCGGTCTTCTTTGTATGACCGCATCAGAGAGAGGTAGTATGATGACCCGCATTTGCTTGTCCTAAAGGACAGGATCCAGCATGATGATGCCAGAGATGTGACTATTGGAGATGATGGCGTATTGCAGATGCAGGGCCGGATTTGCGCGCCCAATGTGGATGGTCTCCAGGAGTTGATTTTAGATGAGTGCTTATAGCTCGTGGTATTCGATTCATCAGGTACCGCGAAGATGTACCAAGATTTGAGATAGCATTACTGGTGGAGGAGAATGAAAAAGGACATTGTGAATTACGTGGCTCAGTGTCTCAATTGTCAGCAAGTCAAATACGAGCACCAGAGACCCGGTGGTGTATTCCAGTGGATGGATATTCCGGAGTGGAAATGGGAAAACATTACTATGGATTTTGTTAGTGGTCTTCCTCGTACCTCGAAGAAGTTTGATTCGGTTTGGGTGATTGCGAATAGGCTGACTAAGTCCGCACACTTCATTCCAGTATGTACTACCTATTCGGCGGAGAAGTTAGCAGAGATTTTCATTCGAGGGATTGTACGGTTGCATGGGGTCCCAGTTTCCATTGTATTAGATTGGGGTACCATATTTACTTCCTAGTTCTATACGACGTTTCATCGGGAGTTGGGCACATATGTATAGTTGAGTACAGCATTTCACCCACAGACGGACGGACAGTATGAGCGTACGATTCAGATATTAGAGGACATGATACGTGCCTGTGTTATTGATTCTGGAGGTTCTTGGGTTGAATTCTTGCCACTTGCGGAGTTTGCGTATAATAACAGTTATCAATCCGGCATTCAGATGGCGCCATATGAGGCCTTATATGGGAGACGGCATAGATCTCCGGTTGGTTGGTTTGAGCCCGGCGAAGCTAGATTATTGGGGACAGAGTTATTTCAGGATGCCATAGAGAAGGTGAAAGTAAACATGAGAGACTTCATACGGCTCAGTTGCGTCAGAAGAGTTATGCGGACCGTAAGGTTCGAGATGTATCTTATGCAGCGGGCGAGAAAGTCTTGCTGAAGGTTTCGCCTATGAAAGGCGTTATGAGGCTTGGAAAGAAAGGGAAATTGAGTCCAAGGTTCATTGGACCTTTTGAAATACTTAGGAGAATTGGGGAGGTGGCCTATTTGCTTGCTTTGCCGCCTAGTTTATCGGGACTTCACCTAGTGTTTCATATTTCTATGCTCCGAAAGTATGTTGGGGACCCGTCTTATGTGTTGGACTTCATCACGATCCAGCTACATGAAGATTTGACCTATGATGTGGAGCCGGTGGCTATTTTGGGTTGTCAGGTTCGAAAGTTGAGATCAAAGGACATAGCTTCAGTGAAGGTGCAGTGGAGAGGTCGGCCCGTGGAGAAGCCACTTGGGAGACCGAGCAGGAGATGTGGAGCAAATATCCTCACTTGTTTGATACTCCAGGTATGTTCTTTGACCCGGTCGAGGACGACCATTTGTTTAAGTTAGGGAGGATGTAACGACCTGACCTATCGTCTTGTGTATTTCTACCCCGTTTTCCCCTTTTTATGTTGTTTTATGTTTCAATATATGTATTTGGAGAGTTTGGAGTAACTCGGATGGAGTTTGGATAGAAATGAGACGATTAATCTCTTTAAGAGAAAGTTAGTTTGAAAAAGTCAACTGAACGTTGACTTATGAGTTAGAGGCTTGAAATGGATTTCCGATGATTCGACTAGATTCAGATGGTGATTTTTGACTTAGGAATGCAATCAGAACTGAATTTGGAGGTCCGATGTAGAAGCAGGCTTGAATTGCATAAGTTAGAATTTGGTGAAGTCCGGTTGATAGGTGATATTTTGATCCGGGAGTCTGAATGAAATTTCGACAGTTGCAATAGCTCCATTAGGTGATTTTTGATATGTTTGCAAATTTTTAGATCATTCGGATGTATTTAGGTCGGGTTTTGGAGCAAATGCGAGTTTCGGAAGTTTTAGTTTAACTTAGGCTTGAATCCGTAGAAATTGGATGATTTTAATGTATATGATAGCATTTTTATGTTACGAACAAGTTCGAATGAAGTAATGGGACATATTTATGCATTTGGTTGGGGTTCCGAGGGCCTCAGGGGAAGTCGGATGATGAAAATGAAGATTTTTGAAGCTTCAACATGTCTGTTGCACAGGCTTCTAGTATTTCCGCGAAAGCGGAAAAATTGCCGCAAAAGCAGCTACCGCTAAATTGTCATCGACCGCAGAAACGGTCATGGTCTAGCTGGGAAACCGCAAAAGCGTCATGGTCATGGTCATGGTCATAAGTTAAGAAAACACTTTTGACTTTGCGAAGAGGTGATTGTAGGCGATTTTGAAGAGGGTTTCGAGGGTTTCTTTCAGGTAATGATTCTTGGCCTTGGATTATGTCTATATGGTGTAAAATAGTAGATTAAACAATGAATTTCAAAGTTTTTAAGGTCAAAAATGGTGGTTAGGGCTTGAAGCCTAAGAGAGAGTAAAATGGTGATTTGAGAGGGTAAACGAACTCCGTTTTTGATAAACCTTATATGTATGGACTCGTGGCGAGATGAGGAACACAAAGATGTAACTTTCTTAATTTTTCAAGAAGTGGGCCCGAGGCTCGGGTTTTACCAACTTCGTGATTTTTTACATTTTTCGAATAATTTCAATTTGGTTATGTTTATTTAGCCTATATTAACCTATTCGTTGTGGTTTATAATAGATTCGATGCTCATAGGAGAAGATTCGAAGGGAAAAGGCATTGCAGACCAGGCTACGACTGGTTAGGGGTGTGTAGTTTGTATAGATGATAGCCTGAGGGTTTGAAACCCCGATTTACCACATCGTGACGCTATGTTAGGGCGTGACTCACACCCCATGGCAGGTGCGGGTTGTAAATGATTGGGGATTGTGACTTGGTCCATCCCGAAAGCTGAACAAATTATTGGCGTCCGATAAGCACATTGTGTTGTTGATAATTGGGCTTAACGCAATGTTTGGGGCCTTGTGCCGATATGTAGTAACCGTCTAGGGTGAATATCTGTGTGATAACGTGATTTCTTAATCATTGATCTCAGTCCTGTGTTTAATCACCGAAATGAAAAAACTAAGTCACTTTCCATGAAATTAAATAATTAAATTATATTTACTTTAATAATCAGAAAAATGGGAAATTAGATTGAATCTGTTTATGTGACTCATATGCATATTGTGGACTGAGCATGGGTCGGGCAGCACGCCGCAGCGGTGATATGATAATATTGCACTTGGGCTGAAGGAGCCCATCCGAAATCTGTACACACCCCCAGTGAGCGTCGTCGACGTTAAATGGATTGGGCTGCATGCTGTAGCGTATTCATGTGCATTGCATTGCCTCTTTATCTGATTCTTGGTTGTTGTTGTGATACTGTTATGTTGTTAGCCTGTAGCTAACTTGTAGAATTTTTAGTTATAGCTTTGCGTAATGGTCTTTCGTGGATTTCTTACTTTCAGTTATTTTTTTTACTTATTATTCACTGATTCGGTAGTACTCACCCCTGCTCCCTGCACCTTGTGTGCAGATTCAGGTACACCAGAGACTTAGCTGATTCTCGTAGTTCCAAAGATACTTCAGAGTCGTTGAGGTAGCTGCATGATGTTCGCAGGAACTGGATGCTCTTCATTATTTCTTCATTTGATTATTATTATATTCCTTCCCAGATTTTGGTTTTTGTCTTCAAATACTATTATTACTACTCAGTTTTGTTTAGAGGCTCTAGACTCGTGACCCCTAGATCATATGGGTGTGTTTTTTATTTTCATATTTTGCCTATATCACATTATTAATATTCTTGGATTTTTGTTTTGTTAAATTCTCGGTTTGACACTTAAAGGTTACGTTAGAAGCGACTGTTGGTCAGGCTTACCTAGCTTTAGGGTTGGGTGCCATCACGATCGGGTTTGGGTCGTTACTGTCATGAAATTTGCTAAACGGCCCATTCCGGAGTCTAAGTATTTTAATATGACCAACTATTGATGGCCCCACAATTTATGCATTTCATTTGCCGAGGTTCGTCTCATTTATTATTTAAAATTCAAACCTAAAAGCAACTATGATTTTTTTTTATTTGTCTCTAATAATAAAGAGAAAAAGTCCTAATTAATTCACATTGTATAAGAGTTGTACTTGGGTCCATGAGTTCATATGAACTCAAACCCTTAGTCATTTCGGGCTCATACAAAGATATCAGCACCCGTGTGTACACGGTCAATCAATCATTGGCCTGGGCCTGGGCTTTTGTTGTGACCTTGAAGCTCAAGTGACTTGAACGTAGGTTATTAAGTCCTGAGCGTAAACCAAACCAAAATGTGAATTCAACTAGGCCAAACCCACTTAAATTTATTCCAAATGTGTTCAACAAATGCAACCAATGAAAATAGTATACGCTTACTCAATCGGACAAAGTGCTACTTATTTTGATTTCAGATTTACACCCAGACTTGGTGATAAATAAACGTGGCATGCCATTATTCAAAGTGTTGATCAAATTAAAGCCCTTCTAGCTAAATGAAACTATCAAATTTAATGGACTAATTCAGCAGACGTGCACATTCTGATTTCTACTAACACCTTAGCACAAACTCGCAAATACCACTTCAAACTACCATATTAATTGGTGTTTTAGGGTAATTAATCATGTGAGGTGGTGAATTAACTAGCATTCGCAGGAAAGGCTACAATTAACTATGTGGTTGATTGATATATTTTACGGCTAGTTGTAACGTTGCATGCTAAAGGCCAGTAACAATTAATTACTACGAGCTTTAGATTTAGGTGAAGATTCATCAACCTATATTCGCATTAACAACCAAATCATCTATGACCAATTCGAATGATTCACACAGCTTGGTGCAGCCCAGTACAACCACCCTATTATAGAGATCCAAATTTCAGTCCATAAAACATAAGTAACATCTATTATTCAAGCCAATGTCCAGTCCAGTCATACAATTCAAGTTTAATTACAGCAAACAACTAAACGAATCACAGAAGAAAACTATCTAAAATAACAGAACTTTTAAACGACAAATCTGTAGTGTAGCATCAGCCTCAATATCATTTCATTTTCAATAGATGAAGCCACATAAACATAGTCTCAAATGTGTACCTAGAGATGTAAAATGAAATGAAGAGGAAGAGGATCAGTAGCAACAGTAATACTAGTAGCAGCAATGGAATAGTTTAAAATAGACAACACAGCACCCAAATAGACCAAAATGAAACCCAGCAATACACAGAATCACAGCAACCACTAATTGACCCCAAAAAAATTCAATTGAAACCAAAAACCAATCGAAATACAATCAGAAACACCCCTAGAATCCAGCAACCAGAAGCTGAACTCAAAAATGTAACTTGATAATTAGAACTGAAATTCTTTTCAAGGTTCAATGGAAAGGTAGGTTTTACAATTTGAATCCTAGTATCTTTCAAGTTTTTTTCAAGCTCTAAAAGAAAAGAAACTCTCAAAATCTATTTGGACTCTCAAAAACTCTCAAAAACCGATCTCTAAGAACTGATTCCAGGTCTGTTTTCCAGTGCTTTCAGGCTATATCCGATTGCTTTAAAAAACTGACCTCAATGTTCTAATAAATATTCTCTCTCATATCGATTCAAGGACCCCACTCTCTATGTCCTAAATGCCTCTCATTTATACCCTAAACCCCACTCATCTGTCCAGCTCTTAACAAACACATAAGAAAAGATTTCCTCCCATACTACTCCCTGAACTCCACACTACTATATGTCTCATTTCATTGTTTTTGTTCAAGGGTTATGGGTGACTACTTTTTAATTACTCCCATTAGACTTCCCCATACTATTATGTTTTGTTTTCCACTATTATTAAACAAATACATTAGTTTAATGATATATTAGTACTTACTGACAGACCACTAAACCCTTTCAAGTTGTGGATTCCAAAATACCCCCGAAACCCCTGAGATTCACTGCCCTACCCTATCAGCTATAGCCAATTCATCTAATGAGGAAAACTAACAATTGACTAATTCCTAACTAATCACTGGAACACAAAGGCTGGATATAAACCAAAGTCATATTGATACTAAACATCAAACTCAATAGAATATTATCATGCTTCAAATCGTCAAATTCAATAACAGTTCATACTCAAACCTAAACCAAATCGAATGGAATTAAAACAAGGATGAAGGATTAATTTATCTAAAACACCACTAGGTTGAAGTGAAAGACTAACTACACATGGAATGCACTAAACCTTGAATTAATTCAAAATGAAAGAGGTTTGGAACATAATTCACATATGTACAAATCGACACATAATGCAGAACCAATCTGGCCAATCCATTAATTCTGGACCAAATTCCATAAAAATAGCTGAGGGAGACAGTAATTGAAATAATACTGAACATAAACATAAAACAAATAACAAAACTCACCGGATAAACTAGGAATCAACCTTGGCACCTTAACTTTGAACTCGAACTCCCATTTTGGATTTGAGATTGAAATGAACCTTAATCAAATATTCTCGACTAAGAACATACGACTAAGGTTGATTGAAACCTCAATGTTATCCAATTTGCATTAAAACTGGAGTTTGGTTTTATAGGGATCTTTCATTCGAATTAAAATTCGAAAAGTTTCAGCTCGATTCGAACAAAAGTGGTGTTAGATTAAGGACGAGGGAGGTTGGGTGGTCAAGTGGTGTTAATTTGGGGTTAATTAGATGAACTAGGGTTCCAGTCCAATTTTTTATCTAATACTCAAAGCAAACGGCTGGTATTCGAGGGATAAGGGTTAGGGATTCAGAATGCGGAGGTCGGGGAGAATCAGTGGTCTAAAAATGGAGGTGTTAGGCCCACCGAAACTGCCATGACAAGGTTTTCGGTGTCAAAATAGGGCGGCGTAGGGATTTGGTATTTGAAGGTTAGAGATGATAGAGAGGAGGGGGTCTGAGGGGGGGAGGGGTGCGTTACACACTTATATACGGGGGAGAATCTATCATGTCCATTTGATCAAATGAGATCAACGGCTTGGATCATTCACTTAAGTGGAACAACGTCGTTCCACCGTAATAGAGACCGGGTTGGTCTTTAAAGTGAACGGGTTCGGGTCGGATGGGGGTGATGGGTGAGGTTGTGAGCCATTGATGTTCATGAATGGACTATCAAGATCTTTTGGTCTTGAAAACGGCATAGTTTGGCTCCTATACTAAGTCGCTTTACTACTCTGTGAGGGGAGCCTCCTGGACCAGGTTTGGGACATGTTATTGGGCCAGCATTGAACGCATTTCTTAACAAAATGTTTGGGCTTGTTCTGTTTAAACAAAATTGGCCCCAATATCAATTAAATCCTTTTCCCTTTTCTTTTTCTTTTATTTCCTTTTTTTAAATTTCTTTTTCCAAAACGAAATCATAAAAATCCTAAATTAAATTATAAAAGTAAATTACCTTATAAAAAGTACTAGTTAACTTCTAATAACGATTATCACACATATTTACCTACCAATAAAATCACACAATTTGATATTAAATGCAAAAAATTCAAAGTAAACTATTTTTGTGATTTTTCATTCTCGTAAAACCAAATATTGTTTAATTAATTCGTAATTGTAAAAATTAAATCGTAAATGCACATAAAACATATTGTTTTTGTACTTTTTCTTAATTAAAATAAAAATAAACATGCAAAGACAAATACAAATAATTGACGTAAATGCCCCAAAAAATTCTCTAAATTGCACGCAAAGAAAATTTATTTATTTTGAATTCTTTTGGAGTAATTCGCACAGGGCAAAAATTATGTGCTCACAGCTGCCCCTCTTTGTTCGGAAATATGATGAGTTTTTGTGTAAAGATAATGTGAGCAAATACGAGTGATTTTTGCCCGTTTGAATACTCCGTATGGAGCTTTTTCGAAATATTTGACCGAACCTCTGCTTCAAAGGTTTCCTACATATCCTTTGCTAAAAATGAATCAGGTCAATGTAGTTCGAGAGGTTTTAGTAGCTGGGACTACCATGAAGCTGTAGTTTCATTGTTACTGCTATTGATGTTGTTGTTGCTGCTACTGCTTACTGACCTCCTATTACACCGTGCTAAAAGAAAATAAGAAGCTAGACTAAATTATAGTCTATGAATTACAAAATCTTATCTGGATCTTCAAATTTGCTCGTGTCTTTTGTTGCCTTGCTGTATTGTTGACTTGTGTTTCCTCTGATGTTCCTTTGTTTCTGACTTGACTTATATTCTTCTCTTTCTCAGGTGGATGCCTGCTTGCTGGATTCGAACTGCTTCTTTCCTTCTTGTGAAATTCGAGTTATTTTTCCTTCGAAACTTGAACTTACTTATTTTGATAATTGTTGACTTCCTTCCGATTTATGAGATTGAACTTATTCCTCTCCTCTTTTTGTTGTATTTCTCTTGATTATTGTTGGATCCCTCCACTCTCCGGGCAGGCTCTTGAGTTCAACAACATAAAAGATAATGCCTTCATTCTACGGGCGGGCTCCTGACTTCAATTACTACTTAAAAAAGATAACGCCTCCGTTCTTCGGGCGGGCTCCCTACTTCAAAAACTTATAAAGATAACGACTCTGCTCTTCAGGCGGGCTCCCAACTTCAATAACTTAAAAGATAATGCCTTCCTTCTTCGGGCGGGCTCCTGAATTCAACAACTTAAAAAATAACGCCTCCATTCTTCGGGCGGGCTCCCGACTTCAACAACTTAAAAGATAACGCCTTCGTTCTCCAGGCGGGCTCCTAACTTCAACTACAACTTAAATATATAACACCTCCATTCGCCAGGCGGGCTCATAACCTCAATTACTACTCAAAAAGATAACGCCTCCGCTCTTAGGGTGGGCTCCCTACTTCAACAAATTAAAAAGATAACTCCTTCGTTCTTCGATCGGGCTCCCGACTTCATAAACTTAAAAAATAATGCCTTTGTTCTTCAGGTGGGCTCCTAACTTCAACAACATAAAAAGATAACGCCTACGGGCTCCTGACTTCAACTACAACTTAAAAATATAACACATCTATTCTCCGGACGGGTTCCTGGCTTCAATTACTACTTAAAATGATAACGCCTCCATTCTTCAGGCGGGCTCCCTACTTCAACAACTTAAAAAGATAACGCCTCCGTCTCCAGGCGGGCTCCTAACTTCAACTACAATTGTGTTTTATAGACATTGTTCTCCCTTGCCTATTGAACTATTTCCCCTTGAAACTTGATTTATCTTCCTTCAAAGCTTGAGTTATCTTCCTTCAAAACAGCTTACTCTTTAAAACTTGTGTTAACCTCCTTCAAAAACTAACTTCCCTTAAAACTTGAATTGCTTTCCTTATTCTTTAGATGGGTAGCTGACTTCGAGAAATTTTCAAAACTAAAGGAAATTTTCTGCCCCAGTTTGATAATCTTCCTTGCAGCATGTCTTTCCGAGATCAATAACATTTCCTGCCCCTGCTTCAAATCAAAGAGAATTCTTTAGTTTAAAATGTGGTGAGTGGTCATGATACTCCTGTTGGAGATGGTTTTCTCCTTTCTCCTTTCCGTGTTCTGTGTTGTCCGACCATCTTGACACTTGGCCGATAACTTCCGACCTTCTTGACGATCCCTTATTCATAAACTTCTCAACTGTCGTTTTCTACTTTTACTCCATACTTTCCCCAAAATCTTAGACCAATCCATCATTTAGTCATACAACGACGTCTTTCTCGTCCCATCACATTATCTTCGGCCTGTCATATCCATATTTACTTTGCACTATATTGGAAACTGATAGTAAGCTCTTAAAATCCTTCTTAAAAACAAACTACTTATTGAAAAATCTTAACCAAAAGAAATGAAAAATGATGACTTCAAAAGATAGATAAAGAAAAATATTTCTGAACAATTGTTTGAGGAGAAGAAAAGCAAAAGAACTTATCTGAATGGTATAACTGATCCCAATGATCATGTCGTGCATTTCGGATTAATCAACCCAATCTATTATATCAATCAACTTTCTGATGACCTTGCTTTGCATTTCAAATGTTCCATGACCTAACTCTTTTTCTGAATCAACATCTTCATTCTGCTTGATGCCTCGACAGATCCTTTCCGTCAATCTTATCTCGTTTGTTCCCTCTTTAACTCCTTGTTGCCTCATAGTGCCCTTCGAGGGGTTTTCACTAATAAGAATCTCATTTCTCTCAACTCATGTTGCCTTACGGTGCCTATGATGGTTTTCACTGATCAAACTCTCTCATTATTTCTCTCAACTTACGTCGCCTTATGGTGCCTGTGAAGGTTTTCACCGACAAGACTCTCAATTTTTATTACTTTTCTGCTGGGGATCAGAGTGTTATTTTCCTTGCTTCCATTTGCCTGACTTGGCATTTCTCGGAGATTGATCGGGAGGTCTTCCTTTGGACATCAATATGGATTTTTGTTTGTGGCTAAAAGAAAAGGGTATCAAAAGATTAAAAATATTACAACTCTTGGAATCAAATTTCTTTACCAAAATTACATACACAACTTCTGCCCCAGTTTTATTGCTTGGGGATATTTTGATTTTTGTTACACTATGACCGAGCCGTGAAGCTGTCTACATATCCCCTTTGAGAATTCAGGTGAAATGTAGTTCACCCAATTCCTTTGTTTTCTTGTGACTTTTCTTTTGTTTTATTATTAACTTTCTTTTCTCTTTTTTTCATTACTGATTCCAAAAGAAGGGTATGAAAGAATAAAAAAGTCTCAAAAGGGGAAGAAAAGTTTAAAGTGTTTGGATAGAGTAACAAGTTGCCTCCGTCATTTCATTCTCCGATACAATGTCAAATACAAACAAACAACAATTACAATCGAAGAAATCATACATAATATCTCTTGATTGCGTCAGAATTGATAGCCATGTCTATGCATCTTTCTTCGACATCTGTTAAAAATAAAAGCGCCATAGGACAATACTGTTGTCACATTAGACGGCCCTTGCCAATTCGGGGCGAACTTGCCCTTTGCTTCGGCCTGATGTGGAAAGATTCATTTCAACACTTTTTGCTCGACTTCAAATTTCCTGGGATGGACCTTGTTATTGTATGCTCTTGTCATCCTCTTCTGATACAATAGGCCATGACATACTGCTGCCAATCGTTTTTCATCAATTAAGCTCAATAGCTCCAAACGGGTCTTGACCTACTCATCATCATCAATCTCAGCCTCAGCAACAATTCGAAGCAACAGAATTTCAACTTCGGCATGTATCACTACTTCAGTTCCATATACCAACAAATAAGGAGTTTCACCTTCTGAACTACGAACAATAGTGCGATAACCCAACAATGCAATAATTTTTCATGCCATTGGCTGGACCCTTCTCCCATTTTCCTCAATATCTTCTTTATATTCTTGTTGGCTGCCTCAATCACTCTATTTACTTTGGGACGATATGGGGTGGAATTACTGTGTGTAATCTTAAACGGTTGACACACTTCTTTCATCAAATTGCTGTTAAGATTAGCACCAATATCCGTGATGATCACCTTTGGGATTCAAAATTTACAGATGATATGGGAATGAACAAAATCCATCACTACTTTCTTGGTTACCAACTTGAAAGTTTTAGCTTCAACCCACTTGGTGAAATAGTCGATGGCCACCAGAATGAACCTGTAGCCGTTGAAAGCTGCCGGCTCAATAGGTCCGATGACATCCATGCCCCATGCAACAAAGGGCCATGGTAATGACATTGTGTGTAATTTTATCAGCAGAGAATGAATCAAATCTTCGTGTCTCTGATACTGATGACAGTTACGCACTAAATTGGTACAATCTCGCTCCATGCAAAGCCAATAATACCCTGCTCGAAGAATCTTCTTCGCCAACACATATTCGTTCATATGTGTTCCACAAACTCCGGAATGCACCTCTTGCATAACTATCGTGGCTTGACTACATATATGCATCTTAGATATCCAAAGTCCGGTTTTCTTTTGTACAACACTCCTGCATTGAGTAAAAATCCACTTGCCAACCGTCGAATGGCTCTCTTTTGATCTCATGTGGCCTGCACCGGGTATATCCCTATTCTGAGGTACTCCTTGACATCGTAGAACCATGGTTCGCCATCCAGTTCTTCCTCTATCATGTTACAATAAGCATGCTGATCACGAACCTAAATATGCAACGGATCAACTTGAATTTTATCTGGATGGTGCAACATCAATGCTAAGGTGGCCAAAGCATCGGCAACTTCATTATGAACTCTCGAGATGTGCCTAAACTCCACTAAACAAAACTGTTGACACAGATCGTACAGACATTGTCAATATGGTATGAGCTTCAAATCCCGTGATACCCATTTTCCTTCAATTTGATTTACCATGAGGTCTGCGTGTAAGGCCCCGGGAATTTTTTTTCGAGTAATTTAAGATTTCGTCCTGCCAAGGTAGGCTAAATTATTTTAATTCGTGTGCAAATGAGGATTTATGATATTATGGATATCAATTGGATATGTTAATAAGCATATAAGTCATATTATAAGTTACTTGGGGTCTAAGGAGAGGCCTACGTCTAAACCAAGTTGGAAAATTTCATATTAGTCGAAATTTGTAAATGAGTGCGCACAAGACCTCACTTTGGACGATCATATCTCCAGTTAAATAAGGATTTGTATGATTCATAACCTATCACATTAAAGCGCTTTGAGTCTAGTTTCCAATGAAACAAACCTTGTCATTTGGAGGTGTATACAGAAAGTTATAACCATTTTACTGGGCAGGTGTCACTAGTGCGCCCAAATGCGTGATCGCACTTGTGGATGCACATATTTGAAAGAATTCTGCTTTTGGACGCACATATTAGTGCGCCCAGGTGCGGGACCGCGCTAGTGGAAGGCTTTTAAATACCCCTAAGATGGAAAATAAGATATTTTGAGTCACTTCTCAAGCTTGGGCTTCCTCTACACCCCAACACGACCAAGGCATCCAATTGCACTCCCAAGGTGAGTTGTAAGTGTGTTTTCATGGTGATTTCACTTCTCAATCACTAGTTACAACATGATTTTGATTGGATTTCATAGGATTTCTTAAAAACCTCAAGAACAACCCCAAAGTTGTCTTTCAAGATTTGGTCTACAAGAGGTAATCCTAGACCTTAGGCTTACATATATGGAGTTATTATGGAATTATGAGTATGAATCATGTATTACAACCTATGGTATGTTGATTGAAGCCATAATTCCCAATTTAAATACATGACCATGGTAGGGATTTAAAGATGCCTATTCGATGGAATTTTGTTGGTTGGGTGTGAATGGTTGAACACACATATGATGTTAGGAGTATAAATTATTGAAGAAAAATAGTGAGATGAATTGTTAGTTAATAGTGATAATTGGATCAATCAATACTATGTTTATGAGCTGAAAAGATTTATACCTACAAGGTGTTTGATAATATGTCTAAATGGCATAAGTTATGGAATTTGTTACTAATATTGGTCCTATTGAATATTGTATTGTAGATTGAAATTGCTTAATTATATTGGAGCATTGTATTATCATTAAGGGGCGAATTTGAGGTATTTATGGCTAACTTTAACTCTTGTAGGATCTCCTTGTTGTGATGAGCATACGGTATGTGTACCTTGTATGAAAATATGTGTATTTTTTGTCTTAGTTGATTTCCACACCACCAAGTTATATGTGATTGTGAGTAGTGATTTGATGTGCCTATCTTATTATGTGCAGAGTTTGTAAAGGTTTGAGGATGACGACATGGAAGTATGTGTTAACGAATGAAAGATTGTTAATGTGTCCAAATGTGGGAATGTGTATAATGGCTAAAACCCGGCGCGGTAAGTAATGAAAGAGGGTATTGTGAAGTGACACAAATAATGTCAACGACTACGACAATACCTTGTACATGAATTACTGCTTGGTGACAGTTATGGTTCCTTGGGCCCGAATGTATGAATTGTTGGAATGAACTTATGTTTCCTTGAAATGATGGAAATAAATCATGATTGATGCAATTGAAAACCACTATGGTAATTGTGACAACCCGACCCGTCGTCCTATGTGTTACTGCTCTATTTCCCCCTTATTGTGTTTCTTCATGTTTCAATATCAGTATTAGAGTCGATCGGGTGAATTGAATTGGTTTTGGTTGAAAATAAAGCATTTGGCCTCTTAGAAGGAAGCTTATTTTGGAAAAGTCAACTGGGAAGTTAACTTGTGAGTTAGAAGGCTCGGATGTGATTTTCGATGATTTGGTTAGCTTCTGGAGATGATTTGTGACTTAGGAGATCGATCGAAATTGAATTTGGAGGTTCGGTGTAGAATTAGGCTTCAATTGGCGAAGTTTGAATTTTGGCGGATTCTGGTTGATAGGTGAGATTTTGATCTGACGGTCGGAATAGAATTTCGAGAGTTGAAATAGCTTTGTCAGGTGATTTTGGATATGTCCACAAATTTTCAGGTCATTCAGACGTCGCTTAATCGGGTTTTTGATCAAATATGAGTTTCGGAAATTTTAAGAAAATTTAAGCTTGAATCCGTCTTGATTTGATGTTTTTTGTGTTAAAGGACGTGTTTTTATGATTGGAACAAGTTTGTATGATGTTTTGGAGTAGGTTGGAGGTTTTGGCTGAGGTCCCGGGGTTCTCGGGGTGATTTCTAGTGTTCAAACGGACTAGTTTTGGCCTTGGGAGAGATCATATTTTTTTTGTCATATGTTGCAAACCATAAAGCATCCGTTTGCGTGAGGAGTAATGTGATCTCGTAGAGTAATTTGAGGGCCTGGAATTCTTGTGCATCACGTTCGCATGAGGGCTATCACGTTCGCGTAGGCCTGGGATTTTTGCCTTCGCGTTCGCGAGGGAGAGGTCGCAATCGCATAGTTGTGGAACATTGTTGATCGCGTTCGCGTTGTGGTTGTCATGTTCGCCTAAGAGGGTCTGGGAGCCCAGTTCAGTTAATCCATTGCGTTCGCGATGGTGGTTCCGCAATCACGTGAGAGAGACTTAATGTGCAATACAATCGCGAGGGAGGAGCCGCGATCGCGTAGGGTTAAAGATGGGCGTCAGAAGGGTTTTGACATATTATTTCATCCACGAGCCTATGTTATATTTCTCCATTGTTGAGCGATTTTGGAGCTTGGGAGAGAAAATTGAAGAGGGATTCGAAGAGGTACGATTGGAGGTAAGATCTTTTAACTTAAAACTCGTTATTATTGGGAAATCTACCTAGAAATTCATGGGAATAAGCCAAAAATTGAAGAAACTAGGGCTTGAGTTTTTTATATTTCAAATTGGGATTTGGTAGGTCATTTGAGCTCGGATTTGGGAATTCTTGGTATGTATGAACTCATGGCAAGACGAGGATTCCGAAAATGTAAGTTTCACAATTTTTCGAGAAGCGGGCCCAGGTCTCGGGTTTTGCTAGTTTCGAGGTTATTGATATAATTCGATTGTTTTTGATTAGGTATTGCCCCATTTTCATATGTAATGTATTCGCTCTGTTTTTGGCTAGATTCGACGCGCGTGGAGGCCGATTTGAGGGGCAAAGGCGTCGCGAGCTCGAGATTTCACCGGTTCGAGGTGAGTAATATTTGGGAATGATATCCTGAGGGTTTGAAATCCCAGATTTGCACATCCTAGTGTTGTATTATGGTGACTTGCACGCTGGACCTGAGCGTGGGGTAGAGCACCGTTGGGATTGTGACTTGGTCCATCCCGGTTGTTGGTTTTAACCGCTAAATTGTAAATGTTTTGTTGTTACCAATATGTCTTGGGCTCATTGACATACTTGGCGCTTATTGCCGATTGTTTGAAACCTTGATATATCACATTGTGACACTAAATGAGGGGATAAACGCACTCCATGGCTAGTGGGACGAAAGCAGGGGTAGGGTTTAACAGATAGGCAATCGCACGTTAGGGATGCAATGCATCTAAGAAGTTAACCATTCTTATTATGCATTTGATCGGTTGCTTGCGCCATTCCGACTTTCCTTAGTTTCCATTTTGCAACATCTCTTTTTCGCTCTTGAATTTCTTTGCTAGGTTTCTCGTTGTTCTTTATTCTCTCATTTTTCTCTCTTGTTTTGCTATTGTTTTATTCTCACAGTTTCTTGTTTTCTCTTTTTTTAAATTTTTTTATTTTTTGGTTATGATCAAATCTATGGGGATTGCCTACATATCATGACTCCGCATTAATCAGACCAAGCGTAGTCCTTGAGTATAAATAAAAACAATTGGGATTTTCAAAATTTTCATAAAATAAAAGCATTTTGATAATGACGGATCATCCTATAGAATTTAATCATCAAATTAACAGACTCGAAAAAAAGAGGGGACTAACATACTCCAACAGAAAGATGAAAATACATACTCGAAGACATATTCCATCAAAGAAAGTGAAAATATAGATTCAAATGAAAATAATGAATACATCAATGCCTCAATTGCTCTAGGGGCTCGTGGGACATTAGCCGGTCTCGTCACGAGCCTATGCACGAGATCCCCTTGAAGACTCTCTAAGTTACTCTTTATTTGGTGGACAAAGGTCATTACCGTAGCAAAAAAGGTGGTTCTAGTCATGTCTTCACATTTGTGGCACTTCATGACGATGTAATCAACAATGGCTTGATCCCTCTCCCTGATGGTACCTTTTTCTTGAAGCAAACACCATATCTGTTGAATCTTAGCTCCCAAAACTTCTTTAGCAGTATAGTTTTGCTCTTGAAGCCGTTGTATGTCTTTCTCTAGCTGCGACATCATGGCATAGCAATGTTCTCTTTCTTCTTTGAAATCTTTTGCCTCCTTAGTCATTTTGTTCTCAAGGACAGCGATCTTTTTCTTCAACCCCATGACCCCATTGTCATGTTTCTCTTTTAACTCCTAAACCCATCGCGCTCGTTCCCACGTATTTTTAGCCAATTTTGTCTGCGCCTTTGCTAGTTCACCCTCTGCCTTGTTCAGATCAAAATAATATTCACCCACCTTTCGCCTGAGGTCATTTATAAGTTTTTCATCTTTTGCACTTCTGAAGGGGTTTTCGGCTGCTATTATCATTTCCCAAATTTGGCCTCGAAGGGAATCATTTTCTTTGGCTAGTTTTCTTCTCACCCTGATCCGCGGCAGCTTGAAGACCATTCTCAAATTAAAGATCTTTGACTTGCTTTTCAAGCTTGCTTATGGTATTCCTATACTCATTTTCTTTGGCCAACCAATCTCACTGCTCCTGTACTCCATCAGTGAACTGTTAGACATAGGGCCTTTTTGTGGGCCGCTCGGGCTCTTGATGGACTTGGACCTTTTACCATACCAAGCTGTGTAACTAGGCTCCAACTCGCCTCTAGATAAATCTCGTACATGCGTAATTGGGTTTAAGAACCTACATTGATGCCAAATCTAATGCACCCTTTCTTTTGGAAAAGCAGTCTTTAGTTCTAATTTGATAACCTATCGACTCAAATCCTCATCGTGTGGGACCGTCTGGTACCTACCTAACTTGCATAGAACTTTGTAAGGGACATAAGGCTGAATGCTCCGGAGACCCACTAATACAAGAAAACATACCTTGGCCGACATATAAATGACTTCACTGACCGAGAGCCACCCGAATGTCCATTCAATCTTATTTGCAGTCATGGAGCTCAGGTGTGCAAACCATGCTTCTGTACCTTCAGGGAATTTATGGCCCTCCATCCGTTGTTCATGTTTTTCAATGCATTCAAGATCGGTCATGCCACGGTTCACGTACCTTGGGCGTGGCAAAGGTGTTCATCCAGAGTTGTAGAAGCATATTACATCCTTCAAAGAATTTTCCCCCTCCTTGGTAGACAGTTAGAGCTCGGTAAATATATGTCAAGATCATCGGTAGAATGGTGCCATTTTCCTTTTTATTCATGAAGTCGGCTATCCCAAAAGCCTAATTATATGTTTCCATCTTTTTTGGAAAAATCAGAACCCCCAGGAACACCATTATAAAAGCTAATCCTCGCCGAGCTTCCCACTTATCTTTGTTCCCGAGTGAGTAAGACTGGTATCTGGCATCTCAAAATCGCGGGAATTCCCGCAACGTCGATACAAGAAATAGAATGTACAGAACCCTTTGGCCAAATTTGCTTCTTAAACTTCCCGACTGATGCATAACAGTTCCAGAAACTTATGAGAGTTAGTGTTCTAGGTGCCATCAGGTATTGATTTTTGAGATTCCTATTGAGGCCAACGTAGCCTGCTATTTCCTCAAGCATAGGAGTTATCTCAAAATCAGCAAAATGTAACACATTATATGTTAGGTCCCAGAAGGGTATCAAAGCCTCAATTATATCCTTTCTCATCTTAATATTCAGAAGCCCAACAAGACCACCCAAAGCTTTTATCACAATTTTTCTATTGACCTCTCCAAATCATGCCACCACATATGTAGTTCTAAGGGGGTCTCGCAGATTGTGAAAGGTTCATTTTCAATTGTGCTCATACTGCATATTTATTAAAGGTGATTTACTTTGGCCAAATTTCCGTCTTGAACTTCCCGACTGATGCTTAACAGGCCCAGAAACTTATGAGAGTCAGTGTTCTAGGTGCCATCAGGTATTGATTTTTGAGATTCCTAATGAAGCCGACGTAGCCTGCTATTTCCCCAAGCGTAGAAGTTATCTCAAAGTCATCAAAATGTAACACATTATATGCTAGGTCCCAGAAGGGTATCAAAGCCTCAATTATATCCTTCTCGTCTTAATATTCAAAAGCCCAACAAGACCACCAAAAGCTTTTATCACAATTTTTCTGTTGACCTCTCCAAATCATGCCACCACATATGTAGTTCTAAGGGGATCTCGCAGATTGTAAAAGGTTCATTTTCAATTGTGCTCATACTACATATTTATTAAAGGTGATTAATTAAAAGACTGTGATTTGCTTTGACTCTAAAAATACACTTATTTCACAAAAATTGGAACAAAACATTCTTGCGAATACAGCCCTTCAGCACATCAAGATAGTTAAAAAAAACAATTTTAGGGTTGTTTTTGCTAATCATCCAAAATTTGAAAAGGGGCCTTAGGTGGCTATTCTTGCACAAACAGCATAACGACGCCTTTTGGGGCACTTCTGGCTATTTCGGGCAAGAATGGCGCTACCTAATTTATTTATGGCAAAATAACAACCCTTCATATATTTTTATTTTTTGCAAAAGTAGTTAGACTCGATGAGGATTGTCTACGTATCCCACATCGAGTGAGAATCAAACTTGTATAGTTCTGATTTTGGGCACAACTGTCCTAGACGGACCCAACCCATGTGTTGAGTCCCTAAAGTCAAATGCACGTGATGCAAACAAGTGTTCCTACTATGGATCCATCATGAGGCTATGCTATACTAGGTTTTAAAACCTGGGTTTATTTGTTCTAGACCTGGCTTACCCTAGCAGACAGCTCGAGCTGAGGGGGCAGCATATCGGGAATACAGAAGCTTCACCGACTTTGCAACTTGTCCGAACCTCGTTCTAAAATTGGAATATGACTCTAACAGAAAAAGAGACACGGGAAGTGCACACGTCCAAGATGATTAGAAGTCTCAGAGAGAAAAGGTTTTCCTAACAGTTTATACACAGTCCAAGCAATATCAAAACGGCAAAAAACGACATTTAGCACATTAGGCTCAAACATGTAATAAAATCAGATAATAAATAAAGTCAACGATAACAGATATTCCAAACTCGAATTCTGAATCCTGAACTAGAAGTTTTGGGTTCTTGTCCCTAACAGAGTTGCCACAACTGTCACACCTCTTTTTTCATATAACCCGGAAGTGTATAAGAGAGTTTTTTCAATTAAAGTGATATTATTTATTTCATTTTTTCAGAGTCGCCACTTGGAATGGTTTATTTTGGTGTTCCAAGTCACAGGTTTATTTTGAAATCCCAAATTGAGGATATTCGACTTTCCTTTTGAAGTCCGCAGACCAAAAATTCTGAATAAAGAATTTCGTTAACCAGAGGGAAGGTGTTAAGCATCCTCAGATTTCGTGGTACTAGCACGGTCTCTTAAACTATTATAATTGGCCTATTATCTAATTCTAATACATGTTTTAGCCTATGGTATATTTTAACTTGTTAATCACATTTTAAATTATTTTTAGGAAGATTCGACGTTATCTAACGCGTCTTGAACCACGTCACATGAAATGCACCTGTAGTCCACGACACGTTTTATCTAATGTTGTTGAGATTTGGATTTGGGTCACATGAAATTCACACCCGAGTTTAGGAATTGTTTTTTAAAAAATAGTGCGCCTAAAGCAACTACGCACTTTCAAGTTTGTGATGGCAATGGAAAATTCAACTAAATGGCATACCTCGATTGCTAAAGGATTAAGAATAATTAAGTGAGGACCATGAGTTTTGAGATTTTACGGAACGCCTCAAATCCATTTACGAGCCTAGTTAATTAAGCAAAGCTTAAAGACATTCTAATTACTTTTTAAACTAAATGTCCGGACTAATTTTAGACTAATGGACTAACATTAGAAGCAAACACGTGATTGGATGAATAGGCCTAGATTAGTAGCAATTAAAAGAAATGTTGGCTCAAACAACTGGCCCCAAATACCAAAGGACATGTGGATTATTTTTGTTTATGGTTGGCCTCAAGTCCAGGCCCAACATGAGCCCAAATCTTTTGAGAACTAAGTATCAAAGGGTGCAGGACTCGAGTTCGAGTTTCAAGGGCACGCAAAAAGCATCAAAATTAGGAGTATCGACATGAGCCCGATAGGGCTTTCAACAATACACAACTATTTGGAAATTAATACTCAAATCAGTCTTCAGCTAATTTCAAAAGACAATTACGAGATTTTCAAATCTAATTAATCTGTTCAATACATATAACAACAAATAAAATCTTATGGGACTGTCCAATAAACAAATTTGAACCTAAACATCGACCTCAAACTAAACATGCTTACAAGAACACCATGAGTAACTCTGTACATAATCGACCCTTAAAGTAATAGCCTAGACCATTTCTACTTATCGAAAATGACTATAAACCGACTACTAACTTAAAAGCCATTCAATTAATAATTTTCATGAAGTAAAGTACTACATGATTTTCCAAATAGCAGAATACAACACTAGGATAAATTCCAACTGAAGATTTCTGGTTTCAAACCTATCCATATCAACTTAAACCAATTCAAAAAAAATTCCCACAACAAACACGGATCTCGACATGCTACAACATATCAGAAACATGTTTAATTCTGCTGAGATTTCTACTACACTGATTCTCTACTATCCACACATATGAACAGAAACCTCAAGTGGTTCAAACTATACAAATGAAAGAAAATTCTTTTCCAACACTATAAACAAAAATTAAAAATATAATAGACAAGAACAAACATACGCATGAGGAGAAATAATTAATTATAGAACCAATGTAATGCAGAAATAACATCTAAGGAACAAAACATTATTGATTTTTAGCTCAATCAAATAGCCTCAACCCTTTCATTTCAACATGTCAATGAAGTTCAGTGAATCTCTGATTAACAACCAAAAGGAAATGAGCTCAAGATTAAAAAGGGGACAACAGTAAAGTATCATCAACTAAAGCAGCCAAGCAATTAGCAAATACGTAGCCTTTCGAAACAACTTCGAACCCATAATCAATACACTTTTAAAGCTTTTGAAAAAATTGACTAACAGGGAACTTCAGGAACAAAAACCAACTAATTCTTCAGCCAATTTCAGTATTTTTTAGTCGAGGGAAAGCTTAACTGTTCCTAAAGCTTTTTTTAGTATTTTTCAGCCTCTCAATTTCCAAGGTCTGATCTCTGCCTAATTCTCTGGAAACAGGGCTTATATATAGGAATTTTTTAGGGCAGCAGAAATGAGTTCACTATTAACAAATACCCTTTCCTAAATTTTTTATTAAATCCACTCAGACCCTTCTCTTTACATTATTCAGTATTGCACTTCAAACCCCGCCTTCCTAGAAGCTTCCTAATTAGTTAGGTAACATTCCCCTAGGTTAAACAATCCCCAATCTACCCCCTAAAGTTCCTAATTATTCAGTTACCCCCTAAAGTTCTAAATACTTACAACGGAAAAGGGTCTGATATATCCTTTTACTATGGTAAATTATTTAAAATAGCCTCCCGTTATACTATTTGGCCATAAAAGTCCCTGCCGTCCAACTATCCTAACAAATCTGCCCATACTTTGACGGAAGTGCCACGTATCCAGATTTAAAAAGAGGCAAAGATGGACGCCACGTGGCACTTCCGTCAAAGTAAGGGCAAATTTGTAGATAGTTGGACCGTAGGAACTTTTATGGCCTAATAGTATAACAGGGGACAATTTTAAACAATTTACCATAGTACAAAAGGATATATCAGACACTTTTTCATACTTACAGACATAACAAACAGAAAACAAACGAGTTAATGCCTTTAAATGGATTAAAAATGAATGAACTTCAAAGCTAAGAATGTATCTAACAACTGGTAAATCTCATTAATTCATGAAGAATGGGTCTACTACAAGTTTTTTAAATGGAGTTTCCAAAAATGCTAGAAAACTATTGATATCTAAAACACGCTCAAATCAACCAATCTTGAATTACACCTAAGTCATTCTCACACAATCATAGACTTAGAAAATACCATTGGAACAAGAATTAATACAAAGCGATGAACTACACTTGACTAGCCTTAATGCTTCAGTTTCAGAATTAATTAACAAATATAAAATGAAACCTAAAACTATTGATTGACCAGCAAAAATTAAAAGAGCAAAAAGAATGAAAACGTGATGAATTGAAACCAAATTAAACTAACCCCCTATAAAACCGATTGTTATTAACAATTAGGCATATAAACTAACTAATGAATTTCAAGCCAGAAACGTAATTCATGCAATCAAACAAGAACCAAAACTTATGAAGAAAGAAACTGAAGAAGAAAATGAGAAGATCATAGGGATACCAATTGGCACAAAGTAAAAGAAAATTACCCTGATACTGCTTCAGGAAAAACCCTATATGAACTTGAATAGCCCTCTTGCAGAAGAAAATGAACCTTTGACTGTCATTAATTGATTGTCCTTAACAAAAAACAAATGATTAATGATGGTTTGGGTTCACTCGACTTTACTGACCCAGAAAAGAACATAGAGCGAGACCTAGGGCTTTCCAGAACCTTGCTCCAACATTGACGGGCTAATTTGATGGGAAACAAGAACGTATTTAGAGAGGGAAAGAGGTAAGAGGATGCATGGTGTAAACCTTGGTAGACTTGGGGATTTTTGGTTTTTTAGGTGTTGGATTCAGATATTAAATCAGAGGACTTTGGGGGGTATTCGAGGAAAATGGAGTGGAGATTTAGACAAAGGAAGGTAATGGGATTATATGGTATCAATTTGGAGATGATTGGGCCACCTGAACCGCCGCAAGACGATTTTCGGTGGGCAAAGTAAGGCGGAGGTTGCGGGGATTTGAGGCGACATCTCTTGGGTTTGAGGAAGACTGAATGAGGGGAAATGGAATGGGGGTCGTTCAGACAGCTATATACCTTGGGAAGGTCGATTTCCGGTCCGTTGGATCAATGTGATCCTACGGTTGAGAGGGGGTAGGTAAAACGAGGTCGTTTGGTCAGGTGGGGTTGGACCGAGTTGGGGCGAGGGTATGGGCTTGGAATTAAACCCAAAACCAATGCCTCTCTTTCAACTTCTTTTCCTTTTCTTTTCAAATTAAAATTAAACCCCTAAATAAATTTTTATAACTAAATTAACCTACCAAAGTATATTAATTACCCAACATAGTATTTATAACAAATAATTAATTCCCGCATTAAAAGAAAAACTACCAAGTTTAAGATTAAAAGTTAAAAATGCAAAATGAGTTTTTTTTTGTGATTTCTATTTTTGTAAAACAACTAAATTACTAATTAATTCAAAAATGCAAAATTAAATCCTAAATAAAAATGCAATGTATTTTTTTGTATTTTTCATGAATTAAATAAAATAAATATGCACCTAAAATGCAAACAACTAACAAAAATGCTACAAAGATCTACGAAATTGCAAATAATGGAAAAAAATTATTTCCTTGAATTTATGGGAATAATTCATATAGGGAAAAAATCACGTGCTCACTGACCCTTCAATATCGATGGTGCCCCTAAGATTTGATCGATCTTGGAGTTGTAAGTTTCAACCTTGTTGTCATTTGCCTCAATCTTCTTTGCCCCCAACTCAATTTGTTTTGTCAGTTCTTTGAGTGTCTTCGTGATTGCAGGATCGCACCCTGGTTCTTTCTCGTTCAATTTCCTCGAAATCGATTCGACCATATGTCCAACTTTCTATGATGGCTTGGGCTCAATCCTGCTTGATGGGTGATTCTTATTTTGTAGATGGGCTATTGCTGCCTATTGAGCCTGCAATATTTCGAAGATCAGCCGCAGTTAATCCCGCTATCTTCGCCGCCATATGTGCATTGATCGCCTGATCGAACATCCATGCGGATGGTACTCTCGGGATCGATAGCCAAATTTGCATGGAGAGACATATGTGAGATGATGTCAATTGGATCTACAATCAGAACTCAAAATCGACCAGCGTTACACCGTTCCATAGTGCTATGTTATCATTCTCACAGTGGTGGCCAAAATCATTGTCAACATGGGGGTGTTTACTGAGAGTTCGACATCGATCGCGGAATAAAAGATACTTTAAAGAGCAAGTGAAAAATAGTGTGTTATGAAAGTTTGTACCGAGCAACCACTATTATTCTTATCTCCACGGTGGACGCCAAATTGTTTACCCCAAAAAATTGATAACAATTGAATTTATACACGGTTTTAAGGATACGTGATATAACTTGGTAAAAATTAAGCAGACACATTAATATTGAAATTGACGATAAGAGAATAAATGCAAACCACACAAATTGAACATCATTGGCCTTCGAGTACGATGACCTTCGAACCAAGAAATGCTTCAGTTGATGTAAGAATAGAATAATAAGATGATAATAGCTCAAAATGATAGTACTATATTGCTTTGTGTTTTGTATTACAATGTGTGCTACAAATGATTAGACACCTCTTTTATACGATCTTCAACTAATCGCGGATATCTTGGCCTTCAATTATTCGGCATGACAGATTTCTCTCGATCTTATTTGGTCTCAACCTTGTTCGGTCTCGAGATCACGAGCTCGACATTGTAACTTCGTACCTCAGTTCAAAATAACCTAAAATCGAACTTTAACCTGTCACATTTCTGTCTCGATTAGACACACAATAGACAAACCCGGTTTCGACCGTATACAATAGGTTTTTACAATTTCTACTATTTTTGGTCTATTAATATGAAGAACAATTTTTGATATTTTAGATCTATTTTTTGGTATCTAATGTATTTTTTTTATTGTTGCTTTAAGGATTTGTTAGTGTTTGGTTAAATCTTCTATTTTTAGAGTTTTCTTTAAATCTTCTACAACATTTGTTAAATATTTTTTTGAGAAATTTTCATAAAACTCTACCTTTTAGTAGTAATTAGCCATATATATATATATATATATATATATATATATATATATATATATATATATATATATATATATATATATATATATATATATATATATATATATATATATATACCATTTGCTATATTACGGATTATAGATACAATTTTTATGGTTATAAGATGTATTTGATGTTTAAGCTATTGTATTCATAAATATAGTAGAAAAAATTGGCGTAAATCAGGGAAGTTCAACTAATCAGTTGTTGTATTCGTGTGTATTCGACTGTATCATGGAGTGAAACGTGGGATTACAGTTGGAGAGATTATTGTATTCGATTGTATTCATGGAGTGAAACATGGGATTTCAGTTGGACAGATTATTATATTAAACTGTATTCACGACGTGAAATAGGGGATTACACTGCTTTTAAAACGGAAAGTGAATCAATTAACATAATAGACTCCTAAGATAGCTCAACAAACTCAATTATAATACACAAATTTTGTATTTTCAATTATAAAAAAGACTCTCAACCAAAAAATACACCAAAAATATAGCAATCTTCAGAGAAATTATATTAGACATCTGAATACATAAATATTAATTAAAAAAATGAATACATTCATAGCATATAGCGAGACAATGAATACAATGAAATGCATAGAATACAATGGGATATATTGAAATACAATAAAAAGATAGTAAATTCAATGAAATGCATGGAATACAACGAAATACATTGAATTACAATGAAAAAAAGACAATAAATACAATAAAATACATAAAAATACAACATGATACGCTAAAAATACATTGAAATATATTAATAGAAAAACAAGTTGCTCAACCCCAAAATATATCGTCGACGAATCCGCTGTCGAGCAAAAATCCTGAATCTCATCGTTCCCACGTATCCTGTACATTACTTTTGACACATCAATACCATCGTAGCTTTTCTACCACTCCTCGCAACTCCCAGGTACGAAGCGATGATCAAACTCACCGATCCAAGTTCAGATTTTCATATGTATTTATCCAAGAATACCCAGGTACGAAGTCATGATAAAAATCTTGGATCAAACTCTCTTTATTTGTATTTATCCAAGAATAACTTATCCAAGTTTAGATTTTCTTACTTTCCAGTATCTAATTTCCTTTTCGCTTGAGCCAGGCTTCTTCTCGAATCATATCATGAGACCAGGATTTCTGCTTGAATAGCGGCGGTAGAGCTTCCCGTTCCGACGTGGCATCTGCAAAAAATTACACGCACTGCCACGTTAGAATGAAAAGCTTGATTGAGATTTTATGTAGATTGGAATGAAAAGAAAATATTGTGGGTGAGAGGAATTGGGAAAGAAAATGAGATGTATCAAAGTAAAAAGAGAAAGAAAATAGTGTAACTAAATAGCGTATTTAGTGGGTTAGGGCTAGGAGGTAACAAAAATTAAATATTTTGCTATAAATATTAAAAGGTATTTATAGAATATAATTTTTTAAATGGTATTTATTTAAGGTAAATCTATATTATATTAAAAGGAGGCAGTGAAGCATGAGGTTAGGCCAAGTGGCAAATTAAATTGAAGCCACTTGGCACTTTTAAGATAACATTAAAAATTTTGAATATATATTATATTAAAAGTAGGGTAGTGAAGCATGAGGTTAGGCAAAGTGGCAAATTAAAATGAAGTCACTTGGCACTTTTAAGACAACATTAAAAAATTTGAACTATAAATGGAAATATAATTAATAAAAAGTTAGAAGTAGTAGTTCAATAAATATTATTATTTAATTATGATAGGAAATATATTTAAAGTATGTTGACTCTTCAGATTGATGACGTATTATTAAATTTAAATTTCAGTTTGGAAAATAAATAATATAGAGTAGTATAATTCTGTTCATCTTATTTTGTATAATTGTGGTAGGAATGTCTAATTATAGTAGGAACGTCTGTTATGGAAATAATTAAAGATTGATGAAGTATTCTTTAATTGATCGGGTTTTGTATCTGACCTTATTTGGGTACAATATATATTATTGTATGCATCTTTAATTAACTTTTTGTGTATAATTCAGTTATGACCGGTATCCCTTTTTATGGAAAATCAATTAAATTTTTGTTTTGTATCTTACATATTATTTTTAAGTTTAAATAATAATTCTTTGTTTAGTACTAACTTCGTATCTCACTTTATTTGTGTACAATATACATTACTATAAGTATATTTAATTAAACTTAGTGTATAATTCAGTTATGGTAAGTATCCTTTTTTGAGAAAGAATCAATTAAATTTTAATTTTATATCTTGCACATTGATTTTAAGTTGAAATAGTATTTCTTTAATTTGTTGGATTCTATTTATATAACATTAATAACAGTTATTAATTGATATTCTTTTGTATCTAAGTAATAATTGGATTTTCTGAATTGCATAAAGTTGTCATCGAATTGTATAATAAAATAGTACTAAATATCTTTTCCTGTTCAAGAAACATTCTCTAGAATTTTGTATCTAATTACTAATTAATTTATTTGTTAAAGAATTACTAGAGCTGTCACCGAGTTATATGAGGAAATAATATTAAATATATTTTCCTTTTTAACATTCTCCAAAATTGTGTATCTAATCTAATCTAATTAATAATTAAAACAAAATTTATAAACTGCATAAAGTGTTGTCATCGATTAAAATAAGAAAATATTACATTCTCTTGAACTTTTTCCATATTAATAATTGAATACTTTTTTTATAAAAGGTATATTAGAACTATGACTAATTATTTAAGGAATAATATTAATACCTTTTCCTTTTGAACATTTTCTAGATTTGTGTGTCTACTTAATAATTGATTTTTTTAATAAATTGCGTATTAGAGATGTCTCTTATTTATCTATGAAATTAATATTAAATATTATTTTTCTTTTGAAAATCCTCCAAAATTGTAAATCTACTTAATAATTGATTTTTTATATATTGCATATTAGAGCTGGCACTGATTTATTTAAGGAATACTATATTAAGAATCTCTTTTAATTAGGGTTTTGCTGCTTATAGTTTTTAATATATTAATCATATGACCTACTACAAAATACTTTACGTACAGTTTATTATAAACAAACCTACAATCAATTAGAAACTACTAAATATGGTTGTATAGAAATGGGGTGGAGTTGTTAAATACGGCACGTACCAAATCGTGATAAATTAGGCGCCCCTTGAATTACTTATTCATGATGAATAGGTGCATGCATTTTTAAGTGCTATTAATATTTTTCATTACCAGGTAATGTGGATATTTCGGTTGTTTTGTAATTTTTTCAACTTATGCTTATATTTAATTCACTTTAATTACGGGTTTGTCAGGGTCTAGATAGAGATTTATTACGATTTTATTTACAATTTGAACTGGTGTTAGGCAATACAAATTTGTTATTGAAAATCTATTTTCCTTTATGATTTATGTAAGAAATTTGCATATGTGATTGAATATATAAATAAGTCACGATTTTAATTTACATACAAGTTTATTTGTATTTCTTTACATTTTCAATGGCTCATACCCCACTTTGTGTGACTATACTGGATAGTAGTTGCTGTTGCATATTCAATGAAATTTGCTAATTTTGTGAGTTTTTATTTTTATAGTTTGATATTAAATATTGCTTTCTTATGTTAGTTTGTGCAACTTTTACGCTTAATACATAACAGAAAATGATTTTTTCTTCTTGGCAGATTTTCAATTCAAACGGCTAAATCATTATGAGAGAGCTATGATCAAATTATGTCGATGCTGCCAAGATAAAAAATTTATTTGGAAGTTAGTGCATGTTTAGTAATATAATGTGTCATCCAGTTTATTATGACTATTAGCAATAGTTTTCGCATGCCTACTGATACATTAATATGTTGTGGGTTTTTACAAACAAAATAATTTATGATCTTTATATCACATGATATCTTACTAACTTAAATTTCTTTTTGTTTTTAATGAACCCTCAAAATATATTTAATGTTTGGTTGTAAAGATGACATCAACACTAACAAATTAAAATATACAGTACATATTGTTTTTTTAATTAAAATAAGTGTTAAAAGGGGTAAAAACGCCAACATTTAACGGATGCCAAATTTTTAGACCAAAGTTGTTCAAAAATATATTTAAGGGACTACTTCGCAACCTAGCTCAACATGAGATTATATTTGTCAATGCGGTAGCCCTATTTAGCTTTGGCATCAAAGTTTCGGGGACTGTAGCCGGGTGTTCATTCAAATCAGTTCGACATGAATCGTGCACTGCCTTCGCCTCCAACTCCGTCGCCGTCGCAGCCATCGTCGAGCTCAGTGATACAGAACGTGCCGTTGTCAATAGCAGAGGAAACGGAGTCCCCGCCTCAAAAGAAACATAAGATCGAGGAAGGAATTGAGAAGATCGATAGCATGCGTTTCACCAATGAAGAGGAGGTTGATGATGATACGTCCAGTCCGCTAAAGTCGCCGCTTAAAACGCTTATTTATAGTGGCTATGATTCAGAGGAAGATTATTGCCCAGAGGGCACAAATAAGATGGATAAAGCCCTTTGGGAAAGGTACTACAAACAGATCAAGGAGAGCCAGGTAACCTTATTACCGTTTCGTTGTAATTATTCTTTATCATTTAGATTATCATTTGATTTAGTGTGTGTGTGTGTATATATATATATATGACAATTTATTATTTAATTTCATAAATAGCATTAAATATATCCTTAAATTAAGCATTTGGTATAGTTGGCCGTGATCGTGTAGTGATTCTATCCCTCCCCTACGTTTTTTTCCTTCCACCCCCAAAAAGCGAAAGGCGGGAATTAATTACTAGTTAACAGAGTCAACCCTAAAATAGTTTGGCATATATATATATATATATATATATATATATATATATAAGCAAGTTCCACTTCCCTTGTGAGTTCGAGTTAGTGACGAAGCCAGAAATTTTATTTAGGGTGTTTAAACTTGAAATAAGTAAAAGAAAGATCCAGACAAAGGGTGTTCAATATATAGACAAAGGGTGTTCAATATATGTTATATACCATTAAATCTAATATTTTGCCTATATATAGTATCATTTTTCGACTAAGGGTGCTTGACCACGCTTAGTTCTATGTACCTTCGCCACTGGTTCGAGTCTCCCCAAGAGCAAGGTAGTAAGTTGTTGGAAGTAAGGATTCCGAGGGTCTATTTGGAAACAGTCTCTCTACTCCACCCAGGGTAGGGCTCTCTACTCCAGGGTAAAGCTCTCTACTACGGGGTAGGGATAAGGTCTACGTACACACTAACCTCTCCAGACCCCATTAAGTGTGATTATACTGGGTTGTTGTATATTGTTAGAAATCTGGAAGAAAACTAGACAAACACAAAGCAATTTTTGGGAGATAATTTTACTGCAATAAAATTCAACAACGAACAAGCCTTTTATAAAGGCAATATAGTTCCTACATTGAGGACAAGAGGGGTTGCTCTGATGGTAAGCAACCCCCACTTCCAACCGAGAGGTTGTGAGTTCGAGTCTCCCCAAGAGCAAGGTGGGAAGTTCTTGGAGGGAAGGATGCCGGGGGTCTATTTGGAAACAGCTTCTCTACCCAAGGGTAGGGGTAAGGTCTGCGTACATACTACCCTCCCCATACCCCACTAAGTGGGATTATACTGGATTGTTGTTGTTGTATAGTTCCTACATTATCTAAAGCACTAAGCCATAAAGGAAGTTAAATCAAACTCACTTAGTCCATTAAGTACACAAACTCCCCCATATACCCATAAGACTAGGAAAGTAGAAACTAACTAATTAAAGTATCTATCCCACCCTCCCTTTACTGATAAGTCTATGACTTTCAGATTAATCACATCAATTACAAGAGCCCTCCCCTAACTTGCAAACTCCAAGTAGTTTAATTTTCTGAAAGTTGCTAGCTTCAGGGGTTTGGTAAAGATATCAGCAGCTAGGTCCTCACTTCTACGGTAGACAACATCAATGACTTTATCCTTCATGATATATCTCAGAAAGTGAAATTTGACATCTATGTGTTTGCTCCTTCCATGCAATACTGGATTCTTTGAAAGTTTAATTGCCGAACCATTGTCACAGTAAATTGGAATTGGTTCTTGCTGCGGGAAATGAAGTTCAGCAAGTACCTTCTTCAACCAAATTGTTTGAGTAGCACACACAGTTGCAGCAACAAACTCTGCTTCTGTGATGGATAACGTAACAATTGGTTGCTTCTTGGAGCACCATGAAGCAGCTCCTGATCCAAGAATAAACATATAACCCGAAGTGCTTTTTCTGTCTTCTTTATCTCCAATAAAATCACTATCTGTAAAGCCAATTAACTCTCATTTTCCTTCTTTCTTGTGCAAAATACCATAATCAATGGTACCTTGCAAATACCTGAAAATTCTTTCAAAAGAATACATTATGTCAGGTCTGGTGACTGTTGCATACATTAAACATCCCACGATCTGCTTATAAAAAGTGTTGTCGATTTGCTTTCCAATAAAATTCTTCTCCAATTTCAGTCCCAATTCTACTGACGTAGTGATGGAATTGCAACCTTGCAATCTGAACCTTTCTACAGTTTCTTGGACATATTTCTTTAGTGAAATAAAATTCCACTGGCAGATTGCTTAACTTCATTACTGAGGAAATAGTGCATCAAGCCAAGATCAGACATATCAAACTCAGTCATCATTGATTTCTTAAACTTTTAAAGTAATGCAGAATCATTCCCGGTATAAATCAAATCATCTACATATAAACATACAATAACAAGCTTTTCATCTTCAATTTTTGTATAAAGTGTATGCTCATAGTCATATGGACATTTAATAAAACTTTTGATATTGAAATAAGCGTCAATGCGGCTGTACCAAGCTTGCGGCGCTTCTTTTAGCCCATATAATGCTTTTCTCAATCTATAAACCTTATGTTCACTTCCATGCTTCACATAACCAGGAGGTTGATCAACATATACCTGTTCTTGTAACTCTCCATGTAGAAATGCTGATTTCACATCCAGTTGATAAATTGGCCATTTGTTTTGAGCTACCAATGCCAACACCAATCTTATGGTATCAAGTCGGACTACTGGAGCAAAGACCTCCTTATAATCCACACCATACTCTTGCTTGTATCCTTTGGCCACCAAGCGAGCCTAATACTTGTCAACTTCACCATTCTCATTGAGTTTGGTTTTATAAACCCATTTGACTCCAATCGACTTTTGCCCTTTTGGAAGATCAATAAGCCCCCGAGTACTATTCTTTTCTAGTGATGCAATTTCAACATCCATTGCTTTTTGCCACTTCAAATCTTTATAGGCATCATCAAATCTTACTTGATCACAATTAGAACATAAAGCTACATAGGTAAGAGAATCTTCATTTTCAGATTGATGAATTCCACTAACCTCCTAATCCGCCATCCATGCTGGTGTTCTTCGATCTCGTTGAGGTCGAGAATTGATGCCTTCTTGATTTACCAAGGTAGAAGAACCTTCATTTTCAGTCACTGGTTGCTCTTGCTCCCTGAATCCGTCATCAAGATCTAAAGAAAGTTGTTGGATACTTGGATTTTCTTCCCAGGGCCAGAAATTATCTTCGTCAAACACCACATCACGACATATAATTTTCTTCTTGCTAACTGGATTGTACAACTTGTAGGTTTTTGACTCCTTGCTAAGACCAAGGAAAACACACTTGATGGCTTTGTCATTTAGCTTTGTTCTTTTCTGATCTAAAACATGAGCAAATGCAACACAACCAAACACTTTAAAGTGTTCAACATTATGTTGTTGTCCACTCCAAGCTTCTTTTGGGTCATGTTTTAAATAGCAGGACTTCTATTCAAAACATAGACATTCCAGCAAATAGCTTTAGGCCAAAAAACTCTAGGAATATGACTCTTTCGCAACAGGCTTCGCACAATATTCATGGTCGTCCGATTCTTCCTCTCACATACTCCATTTTGTTGAGTAGTATAAGTTTGTGTAAGTTGCCGACGTATCCCATGAGATTCACAAAATCTTATAAATTCTTGTGAAAGATACTCCCCTCCACGGTCCGTGCGAAAGATCTTTATGGAACATCCTGTCTCTTTTTCAACAAGAGCTCTGAAGCTTTTAAAAGCTATAAAAGCTTTAAATATTTCTTGCAAAAAATGAACCCATGTCTTCCTGCTAAAATCATCAATAAACTTTATAAAATAACGCTTTCCTCCTTTGGAAATTGGATTTATTGGTCTACAAATGTTTGAGTGAACTAGTTCCAACTGCCTTTTAACTCTCCACGCTTTTCCTTTTGGAAAGCTATCGCGAGATTGCTTTCCAACGGCACAATCTTCACAAATATATGGTGGAATATCAAAATTAGGAAGACCAGTAACCATCTTCTTCTGCTGCAACAGTTTTAGTCCTCCAAAATTTAGATGTCCATATTTGTAATGCCAGAGACATGCTTGACTATCCAACTTCGTTGAAAAACAAAAATTGGTAGAGCCAATATCTTGCACATAAAGTGGGAAAAGTTTATTTGCAGTCATCTTAGCTTCGGCAATCAGCCCAAGTTAGAATCTAGGATTCTGCAAATTCTATGCTTGATAGACACTTCATAGCCGTTCTCTTGAAGTTGACCCACACTAATAAGATTTTTCTTTAAATCCGGTACAAAGAACAGTTCAGAAATAATATGCACAGATGAAGATTTTGTTTGAACTTTTACCTTCCCTTTTCCTTTGGCAACAATTCAGGAATTGTCGCCTAACTTGACTGTTGTGCGAAAAGCTTCATCCAATTCAGAAAATACAGATTTTTCTCCACATAGATGGTTGCTACAACCTCTATCTAAATACCATAAATCCGTGTGTTCTTCTGTGGATTGAGACACCATCAACAAAGAAACCTCCTCCGTCTCATTTACTTCTGTAAAATTAGAGTTCTCTCCACGTACATTTTTCAAAGTTGTACGACATTCAAAACGATAATGGCCATACATGTGACACCTATAACACTCAATGTGGGACTTATCTGCGGACCTTGGCTTCCCATTTGACGAGTGTTGTTTATCATAACCATGTTGATCATTCTGTTTGTGAGTTCTTTCTTCAGCTTTGTCTGAGTTTCTTCCCTTCCACTTGTTCCTTCGACACATAGAATCTTTGGAGGTTGTGACTGCTTTGCAAGGCTTGCTCCTCCGTATCTTGCTTAACAATTTTCTGCTCATGAACCATCAAAGAATTTTGTAGTTCATCAAGTGAAAGAGTATCAAGATCTTTCGATTCTTCAATGGAGCAGATAACAAAATTAAATTTAGGCAACATGGACCGCATGATCTTCTCGACGATGGTAAGATCTGCAAGCCTCTCTCCATGAATTCACATCTTGTTTGTAATTGCCATTGTGCGTGAGAAGTACAACAACACCGACTTTCCCGATTTCATACACAGGGTTTCAAACTCACCGCGTAGAGTTTGAAATTGTGCTCACTTTGCCCTTGCATTCCCTTTGTATTTCTTCTTCATAGAGTCCCGGATTTGCTTTGACGTATCCTTGCAAAGAATTGTTTCCAAATCGAACGATCAATGGCTTGGAAGAGATAGTTCTTTGCCTTCAAGTCTCTCAACTTTTGTGCTTCATCTGTCTTTTGAGCATTTGTTAGAACATTTGCTCCAGGTTCTTGAATCTCACCATCAACGACTGCCCAAAACTCTTTGGACCTCAAAAAGTTTTCCATTAGCATGCTCTGGTGGTCATAATGGCCATCAAAACGAGGAATAACTGCTTGCACAAAGTTGTTCTCTGAAGTCATAGATGAACAAAGTTCTAAGTTCTGGGTAAACTCTCTAGCTATTGATACAACTGTTAGAAATTTGAAGAAAACTAGACAAACACAAAGCAATTTTTGGGAGATAAAATTACTGCAATAAAATTCAACAACGAACAAGCCTTTTATAAAGGCAATACAGTTCCTACATTTTCTAAAGCACTAAGCCATAAAGGAAGTTAAATCAAATGCACTTAGTCCACGAAGTACACAACTCTCCCATATACCCATAAGACTAGGAAAGCAGAAACTAACTAAATAAAGTATTTAACACATATATATGTGTGTGTGTGTTTGGGGGGGGGGGTTGATTACCGGTAATATATTCCTCCTGTATAGCAGCATGTAAGTAACAAGGGGCCTGATTTATATGTATATTAAAATATACATATACATATAAATCAGGCCCCTTGTTACTTCCTTGTTACTTACATGGTATACAAGTTGCCTAGCGGCCTCAGCCTGTTTACTCCATTTATTTCCGATTCAACATTTAACAAAGTGCATAAATCAGGCCTCAAATCCTTTTCAGTTAACGCGTAAACTGATTTGTTTAAATATTGTAGAGTATATGATAGATTATCATAGGCTTGTGCCTAGGACATTGCCGTCTGAGTTAAGAAATATATTTTGCTTCGACGTCGTGAGTTCTCATATTGAGCCAGATAGATGGACCTGTATAGCAGCATGTCAGTAACATAAGGATATTTGGGATATCTGTCTGAAGTTTCAGGCATATTATTTTTTTGTCCTTCTTGTTTTCGTTTTGTAATATAGATGGCTTACCAAAAAATCGAATTTAGTTGAGTTTGAGCCGCATATTTCTCCTATGTGAATTGAGCATGCTGTATTAAGATGTTATATATATATATATATATATATATATATATATATATATATATATGTTTTCATATTTAGTACCTAAGTTTTTATTTCAAACATTTTCTTTTACCCTTAATGAGACGCTCCCTTATAAAAATGTCTTGACATATTTATAAATTACAAGATTGAAATGGTATTATAAATTAATGAATGTTATACAGTACAGTAAGAGAAACGGTGAAATATATAAAAGGAGTAGCAGCCATTGGTGTAAAATGTCTGAACATATAGTACAGTAAGAGAAATATATAAAAGGAGTAGCAGCCATTGGTGTAAAATGTCTGAACATATAGTACAGACACTTCCAAATTTCAGTCCATATGCCGCAGCTTTAGCTAGGGCTATAGTGTAGATATCATTAATGAGAAATGGAATCAGTAAAAGGAGATAATGACACTACTGAATTAAGAAAAACAAAATTAAAAATTAATCATATCTTAGTATTTTTCACTTCAAAATAAAAACTTAAGCATATATACTTCTTCTATTAGATATAAATGATTTTTGCTGTTTTACTTACCTTTAACAATCTCCAAAACAATAAAATATTGAAAATCAATATTCATGTTCTAGTTTGTGATCCTATAATGGTAAAAGAGATATATGGTTTTCGTAACAGCTCATAGAAGAAGGAGAATGTTTAATGTTGATAAAATAAGAAGGCAAAAGGAACATCATTATTATCTCTAAAATATACTCCCTTCCGTTCACTTTTATTTGTGCAGTATTCTAAAACTAAAATTTTACTTTTACTTGTCGTTTTTAACATATCAAGAGAAGACAATCTCTTTTTTCATGTTATACCCACAATATTAGTTGCTCGTTTCAAATTATTTTCTCAAACCAACTAAAAATATGCATCAATTAGTATGGGTATCGCGGTAATTATGCACTTCAATTATTATTTCTTAAATGGTGTGTGTATAGGGCAAAATTTGGCTAATAACGTCCCCACGGCAGGTGGGCACGTCCTCCATTATATGGGCGACCCAAGCAAGGGTGCGTCCCAAATCGGCAAAGAAGGAACGACGTCGTTTGGCACATCCCCTTTTTGCTGAGTGGAAGCCACCAACCGTTGTACCCTTGTTTATTATTATTTATTTTGCTCGAGCAAGGTTTCCTACTATATAAAGGAAACCTTCTCTTTGTAAAAAGGCGTCAGTATTATTCTCAATAATACAATCTCTATTCTCTCTCTCTCTCGTTCATAACTATTGCTTACCTCTTAAGTTAAGTTTATCATTATCATCTTTTCGCAGATCAACGAAAATTCTCGAAGTGATAATTATCTCTTACGCTTATTATATTTGATTACGATTTACCCTCACATATTTTTTGATTGTTTTTAGGCTCACGAAATACTAACATCATTTTTTAGTTAAGCAGTGTGCAAAGTCTATAATAGAAAAGTTAAAATGAACGGAGGAAGTAAGAGTTTATGTTTTTGCATTGTCATCATAAAATATTAATACAATCAAGACGCATACAAAATAGTTGCAAGTAAATATTATGAGAAACTTTAATTTGTATAAAAGTGATATATAACCTGCAATGGCGTATGTTTCGAATGAGGAGGGAAGACAACTCAAATGCTAGCATAAAAATAGAAATAGAACTAGAAAGAGTCAAGTAAACCTTATCCACCATATTAGCCTCCTTGGGTTTTCACAAAGAACTTCTTGCACCCAAAAGGTGTGCCGTGTAGGCTTTTCTAGCGTGGTTAAATAATATTCGTAAGTCTTTGCTTATCCACAGTCTGTATTTCTTTTTTTATTATATATATAATTGCAATTTATCATTTTTTTTGTTTGACTTCTAACTGAATCCAAGATTGAAGAAATAATGAAAATAAAGCAATCACTTGATGAGGGGCATCTAAAGAGTGGGATGATATTGAATCTTATCCCACCAACCAACTTGATTTGGCCTTGGAACTGGGGAGAAAATGAAGGTGCATATACATTCACACATCGGCAATTTCAGTCTTGGGTTATCATGAGCCTTTAATCATCAAAACTTATAAATACTAATAAAAAAGGAAAATTGGACGTACAAAGTTCCACTTGTACTTTATCAAGGGGATTTATAGAGGGTATACAGTATTTTAAAAGGTGTGAGGTAAGGCGAGACATTTTACATGTCTCAGCGAGACGTAAGCTTGGAAATACGAGGCGTGAGCCCTATGAATGTTTAATTATTAATATTTAATAAAATAATATAATTACAGTAAAATATTTTTAAATAGGTAAAATTATATAAATATTAAAAAAAACTATAAATAAGTGAAAAACATATTTAGATGTGCCCCATCCCCATACATTATAGCGTCTAGCAATAAAAAAAGGTCTTGACTTTTAAATTTAATGTTGCGGTTCCTTTTTAAAACTTTTTAGTAACTACAAGTTGACTTATGAGAATTTGGGTTTCATAATAAGGTTTTTTTCAGTAAATATGTTTTAATTTAAAAAAGTCTCTTGTGCTTACGCTCACTTAAAAAACTCGCCTCAATGCTTGAGCGTATACCCCGAATTGCTGGCGCACGTCTCTTGACACTTTCGCCCTTCACCATCGCCTTGGGGAATTTTTGATACGCCTCACCCCGAGACTCGCCCGAAAAATGCCTTTTAAAACACTGTTGTTATATGTATACTCAATAGTGTAATAAAAAAAATATTTTACGCGATCAGTAAAATTTTGCTTGTATAGTAGGTTTCATTTATCTAGAAAATCAATCAATATTATTAAGTAGAGTTGTCTACCAACCTTTTCAATTATCTGATGTACTCCATCTTCCAAAAGAACTTAAACTCTTATTTAATATGCACGCATGAAGCATGGCTCAAAAGGAAGAACATTAAAGTCCAATTGATCACAGTGGTTATGTCGTTAGCATTGAGAAACTTGTGCCACTGTTTGTATAGTGATTTCTTGATCATTAAACTGTTAAATTGAAAGTTTAAAACGTGATGACTCCTTTTCTACTCTATTCCGCCACAACAAGACTTAAAATTCAAAATTGTGCGTCACAATTTAGAATCAAACTCACTCTAATCCAAGATAGACTCGAAGAAAGCCTACGACTCAGTGGAGTGAATTTATCTTAAGCAAGTTATTGTGGGTCTGAATTACTCTATAATCATCAATGGTGAATCATCAGCTCCATTTGATGCTGCTAAAGGGCTTCAGCAAGGTGATCCAATATCTCGTTTCTTATTTGATATAACTATGAAGTACCTAAGTAGCAACCTCAATGCTCTAAAGGAGATGGAGTTCAAGTATCACTCGAGATGTGCTAAACTAGGAATTACTCGTCTAAGCGTTGATGCTGCTTCTCCTTGTTAGAGGCGATTTCCCCTGTGTCATATGATTTTATAAGTTCTCTACTGTATTGGTCAAAGTCTGACCACTCTTGTCGAACCAAATGTAATCTCAAATTCGTGTTGCACGACCCGGAAAGGCCAAAAAAAAGGGCAGCCCGGTGCACTAAGCTCCCGCTATGCACGGGATCCAAAAAGGGTAGGACCACAAGAGTCTACCGTATGCATCCTTACCCTTCATTTCTACAAGGGGCTGTTTCCACGGCTCCAATCTGTGACCTTCTAATCACATGACATCAACTTTACCAGTTGCGCCAAGGCTCCCTTTCAAAATGAACCTGAAAGTCGTGGCAAAGTAATAGTATTGTACCTTAAGATAATCAGCATTAGAGATATACTGCTAACTCACAAATCATACATGGCAGTCTAATATTCGAGGAATCTTAGAATTGGGCAAGATGACATACTCCGAAATGAACCCAAATTTTGGAAAATTTTGTGAATGTACTAATTGTAGAAGATAAACTTTTACCTAGATAAACTACTAGTTTGTTCTTAAAGGTGTTAACCTGGTGGGGATTAAATAATACCTTACAGCAGCCTCATAATTGTGTTCTACCAAGACTCCAGATAGAAATATTAACATACTGAAAACATCAGTAGAAATATCGACAGCTAAAAACATCATAAGAAACACCAACGAAAGCCTAACAGTTCTGATAGCAACCTTTACTCATTAACATCCTTAACCTTCGGCCTGATGATAGGAAACTCCAAATTATAGTCTAAATCTTCCACCACCTTTGCTTGAAAAATGTCATGCTCGCCATTCTTGACAGAAAAGGTAAGATAGTAAATAAAGTCACGACAACCACCGCCGTTCACCTTCAAAATGTTCTCGACCTCATAATTGGTGGTCTGAAAACATCAGTAGAAGTAACTTTCTTCATTAGTAAAAGAAAATGAAAGGAAATGGACAAACTGGCAAGACATGGAAAGTGCATCTAAAGTATACCTTAGAATTGTTGTACTGCTTAAGCGCCTTTCCGGCATAGCCCTTCAACTTGTCAACATTCTTACGATTGTTCAAGTAGTTTGGCATGGGGAAGACGGTCGTCATCCAGCACCCTCCAGGATAATCTGTGATATCGAACCCCTGCCAAAGTATAAACAAACCAATAAAGAGATAAACATCACATGTTGCATCCAAATTGCTACATAACCTATATCACACAAGTATCCAAAAGTACGACCCAGACAAGAGGTGCTTGGTCTGATGGTAACCAACCCTCACTTACAACCGAGAGGTTGTGAGTTCGAGTCTCCCCAGGAGCAAATTCTGGGGATTTATGCCGGGGGTCTATTTGGAAACAGCCTCTCTACCCAAGGGTAGGGGTAAGGCTGCGTACACACTACCCTCCCCAGACATCACTGAGTGGTATTGTACTGGGTCGTACTTTTTTATCCAAAAATACATAGGGCAGGCACTTAAAACCAAGTAAAAGCTACAAACAATTTTCTTATTCCTTTTTTGGGAAAGGAACTCTTTAACCCTATTTTCCTTAATAAGAGACCGAAAGCCAAAGAGCGTGCACAGAATCCGTTCTGGCCCATGATTCTGCCATTGGTATGAAAAGTTCATCAGTAGTTCTGAACTCAGTAAGCAAAGACTATGTAACAAAATTCCTCTCATGAATTAACTAGCACCAATAAATCGTAACCTAATTTGTATAAAAATGATATATAACCTGCAATGGCGTATGTTAAATTATAAAGATAATGTAAAAAGAATTTATATTGTCAATGCGTATAACTTTAATCCAAATATAATGAATAATAAAGCATGTTGGTTACCATCGTTAGAAGATTGCCAATTAATATTTATGAACAAGTTTATCTGTTATTATCAAATATCAACTATAAAATTTACTCCCCTATTTCAAAAATATTAACCTTTTTGATTAGGCACAAAGTTTAAAAAAGAATAAAAAAAATTTGAAACTCATGATTTTGAATAATCATAGATTTTTGTATGATCATAAATCAACTAATTAAGAGTAAAATGAGAAATTTAAAATTATATTATTTTTAAATTTAAAAAAAAATAGTTTTTTTTCGAAACGAATCGAAAAGAAAATATGGCATTCATTTTGAAACGGATGGAATATAATTGAAGTCCTACAGAAAAGAATTGATTTGTCGGACTTCTTTATTATTGTTTATAAAAACAAACATGCCTTTTGTTCATTAACTGAATTTGACCACTTTCATGTGTAGATAGGACAATAGCTATATTTCCCATGCAGACCTATATTCTCTTATAACTTCATAAAACATGAGATCAAAATGGTGAAATAAAAGAAGCAAATAGTCAACAACAAGAATTGTGTTGGAGTAATAAATATTATATATCCTTAATCAGATGTTTTTTGGTTCGAGTCTTGGATATATATGGAGTCACATTTGTTAGAAAATGCTTTATCCTCCAATATAAAATATTTTGATCAAATTTGAATTTAATTGAACCCTAATGCGAATATCATATACTAGATAAAAAATTATTTAAAAAAGAGCATCAGTTGAAAGAATAAAGTTTTCCACTTGGAGAAACAAAAGGACGAGTAACCTGCAATTTGAACTTTGAACTTGGTGCTATAGAGTAGATTGAGTTTTCTTTATATTTGCAAAATAATAATAATAATAAAAATAAAAATAATAATCGTTCATTGCTTTTGGAGATAGTAACAGACTAGTGGACAAGATAAATAACTGGGAAAGACCATAAATTATAGCGTCTAGCAATAAAAAAAGGTCTTGACTTTTAAATTTAATGTTGCGGTTCCTTTTTAAAACTTTTTAGTAACTACAAGTTGGCTTATGAGAATTTGGGTTTCAAAAATATTACAAGTGTCTTCGGTTTAGGGGTGTGCATTCGATTTTGACCCTTATCGATAATTACTTATCGATTATCGATTTATACATATGCTTATCGTTATCGTTTCAATAAGGTTTCGATTTTTTCGATCTCGATCTCGATAACAAATAATCGATTCGATTTATCGATAAACCGATCCGAATGCACACTCCTAATCTGTATAACTCTAAGAAAGATCTTTTGGCACTTTTTTCTTAGGAAAATATTTAAGAAATATACAATCAGTTTCTTTTTTTCAAGTTCTCTTACCAAAGAATACAAGTGGAGCACTTCTATAAAGCCAGGGACTTGCAAACTACTATTTGGCATATAATTACATATGTCATATAATTACATATAGCATACTACACGCATTACACGCCTATAGTTTGCTGGAAATGGAAACTGGACGGCCATTGACTAAGTTACTTATTGTCGTAATAATGTTTTCAGTCGCAATAGCATTGATGGGGATTTCTAAAGGCCAAACAGATTACCCTCGCTTTCTCCTGTCCCCCTCCAAATTGTGGCGATAGAGAAAGTAGTCCAGCTCCCTCTTCTGCTGTTTCTCACTTCACTCCGCATTTCCTTGTGACCAAATCCCTCGTGTCGTTTTTCTTTTCTTCCTACTACTAGATACTCATCTGTATAATTTCTCTTTGTTCATGGTGATTGTGAGATTGTAGGGAGATGAATATATATGGCTCCTTGTCACATCATATTTAATTGGGTTTGTAACCTATTGATGATTGTTCTGTTTTAATAAAAACTCGAATCTATTTCTTTGGGTTACACATAAGATAAACCAATATCACATGCTCTTTATTTAGTATACTCCCAACTTGTGAACTTGTGACTGTACATCTTGCTCATCAGATTGAAGCCAATCTCTAGAAGTTCTTAACATGATGAGCTTAATAATTGAGAGTTGAACATAAAAATTACATTGTTTTCTCTTAAAAATTATGAAGGAGATTAGTAGTTAGTCTTGGCATTCAGGGAACACAATCTTATCAGTTGGTAGAGTATTCTCAGTCGTAGACATAAAAAATAATAGGCGAAGTGATTAAAAGATTCAAAATCAGCCTAAGACACTTCCAATTATTTCAAGCCATTCAAGGAATGTAGTTTGAGAGGTAAATAAAAGCCATAGGAACTATGAGCCTGAACCTTTGAGCTTACATGGAACATAAATAGATGGGGAATGAGAACAAATCAGTTGTTCCTCCAAAAGTATCCAGCCATCACTTTTTCATCAATAATCAAATGCTAATTCTAGACATTATTTTGAATCTCAGATGATTTTACATTCCTTAAGGGTTTAATTTCGACTAAATTTTGTAAAATTCAGCAAAGCAAACTTCCAAGTACTTTCTATTAGTATTAGGTAGGATGTTTTCATGTAGTTATTTCCATACTTTAATATTTCCATACTTTAAGAAACTGCTGGCATCGTGAACAATGATTTTATATCTGTTATGAAAAAGGTTCGTGTTCTTCCTCACATTGCTAAGTGGACATCTCTTTCCAGAAACAGGGGGGAGGGGTTTGGAGCTGTATTATATTCTATTCCCTCACAGTGGGGATCAGTGAAGAGACTTGTCAGATTACCTCAGTTTGGCAGAAAAAATTCTGGCTTCGCATTTTCTTTTTTCATAGGTCATTTATTGTGTTGTGGGACATTTATGAACCATAGCAGCCATCTAGCTATCCAGTTCACCTATCCAACTTATTGAAGTTGTCTTGATATCAGTGTACCTGCAAACAAAGGTTTTACAACCCCCCCCCAAAAAAAAAAAAAAAGAAGAAGAGAAAGACCCCATATTGGGGCTCAGTCGCGAGAGTGATAGCGTTGCTGAGGAGCTGTTAGTGGGAGTGGTTTCTGCAAGAAAGCAAAAATCAACACTAGACAAATTATGGTAACATTGCATGCTCTCTTTTGCTGCAGGGTGCCCTTCTGATTAATATTGCTCGAGGTGGTCTCTTGGAATTCCGAGGACATGACCCTTGATAGGAAAGTCTGGAGGTCTAGTATTAGGGTTGTAGGATAGGGGCCCCTAGAGTTTTCGTACTACTCACCGGGGGTTGGGTGAGGCTTGGTAGGGCTATCCATATATGATTTGTGTTTTGGATTGTGTCTCCCTTATGGTAGTTATTTATGTTAGTTACTGTATGATATTATTGCATGCTATTTTATTTATGGTTCTTATGTTTAGATAATTATTTACGCTATTTCTGCTGGACTTACTAATGCTCTTTTGTTTTTGTTTTTATTTCTCCTTTCCTTCACTGAGCCGAGGGTCGATTGGAAACAGCCTCTCTGCCCTTTCGGGTAGGGGTAAGGGTCGTCTACATATTACCCTCCCCAGATCCACTTTGTGGGATTATACTGGGTAGTTGTTGTCGTTGTTGTTGTAGTACCAGTCATACTATCTATTAAAGAATAGCAAGAATAAGAAAACAACAACTTCAAATTCTGCCTATCATTTTACTCTTCATCTCATGTCACCTCTTTTCTTTGTTTTGAATAGCTTGATGGCCCTTTATAAGGATTCAAAGCTATAAATCAAACTCAAGTCATGGCGCAAATTAGTGTCATCACAGACTGTATTTGAAAGTTATCTAAACTCATGTCCAAAGGAAATTAGACAAAAAGATGGAAGATAAGAAATGAAGAGAAGCATTTTAGTCATAGACCTCTCACGGAAGACAAAGACTAACATCTTAATACAGCATGCTCAATTCACATAGGAGGAATATGCAGCTCAAACTCAACTAAATTCGATTTTCTGGTAAGCCATCTATATTACAAAACGAAACAAGGACAAAAAAATAATATGCCTGAAACTTCAGACAGATATCCCAAATATCCTTGTGTTACTGACATGCTGCTATACAGGACCATCTATCTGGCTCAATATGATAACTCACGACCTCGAAGCAAAATATATTTCTTAACTCAGACGGCAATGTCCTCGGCACAAGCCTGCGATAATCTATCATATACTCTAATTTAAGTGTAAATATTTTATGTGGTCATGAAATAGATTTTAACTTGTTAAGCCACTAAAGTTTGGGAGAAATATAATGATTAACAATAAGGGGAGAAGAGAAATAAGGTAATAATGTGATAACATCAAATAGGTTGTTACATGAGATTTGAACACTATTACTAAAATGCTTCTTTAGACAAAAATATCACTTTAAACGGTAATCATATTTAAGCAATCCCTTAGATTCAAACAGTAAACATTTGAATTAGCTAACTTTTTCTTGAACCTGAATGACATTTTTGAACCTCTAAAAGATAATTTATGCAGTCCACCATTTCTAAAATAGACACTAGCAAGCTTGTTCAGCTATGGGTACGATAATCTAGAGAGAACACTGCGTTCAATTTTAGCAAATCCCCTGTAGCCCCATTTTTTTCCCCAGCTATTTTTTACCAAATAGAACTCAACTCCATCTTCTATGCCATACCCAACAATTAGCATTGCATGGAGTGCTTCTTTTTTACCTTCTTCAATTAGCTTCTTTGTGGCTTCAAGTTCATCTTCATTTGGACCTATGTATATACTCTGAATATTTTTTTTTAAAACACAGATACACAATCAAAACATAAACCATAAGCAAAAATAAATGAAAAATAAAGAAAGTTAAATAAATCTACCTCGCCTCTATGTTCGTTAAGACTTGCAACGTAAGGAGCAGCACATGTAAGAGGTTGCTGCATAATCAAAGATTCAACATTCTTCTTATCTATATGCGATATTCTATTGAATCCCTTTATTTTCACAGTCCTCTGCAACTAAATATTGTGAAAGTATCATCAGTTATATTCGAAACAAATCCAAAAACATTACAAAAAGAACATACATACCACTTCAGACGGGCATTCATTCGCATTCACCTCTCTTTTCAGTAAAGGGATACTTAGTTTCCTCAACAATGCCATGTTCCATAGCAAGCTTAAATGCCTTTATAGGAACTAGGAAACATTCATTCTTTTTCAATTCTGCAAACCAGTGAGTCTTATCATAGTAAGTATACATGCAATCAAGCAACTGTTGCTTTGAGAGTGGAATCATCTCTCCTTTGTTTGCAATGGCATGTGCCGCGGTAATAGCTTCGGTTGCAGAGAAAGCCCAACAACAACCTACCAATAGAACAACAAATTTGCCAGCCAAACTTATAATATCAAATTTGAAGTAATTAAGTAAAATGATACACTTAACAAGTACTAAAACATACAGCAATGCCCTTGGTTATCCACCTCTAGCAACCGTCTTTTCCCCACCCAACTGAATTCAATCTGAAACATAAAAAATAATAACACTAGCAATGTAAAAGATTTTTGAGTTAACTAAAAATAATATATATCCAAGGCAGTGAATATAATAGATCAACAAATTAATATATACACCTTGAATAAATCAAACAAGGACAGATGATCTGAAAATAAACGATGTTCATACGTTCTTTCGGAAGAAAGGCTCTTTGCCCAGCTGTGTATCTTCCGGTATCGAGTGACTCGGTCGTTCTTCTGCCATGTGAAACTAGTGAAACCAGTACCTTTACACACCTTCAACTGCAGAAAATATTGAACAAAAGTTAGTGGAGTTTTGAAGGAATTTACATGGAGTGAAAAAGAGGTATATAATTGGGGAAGGTCTGAGAAGTAGTTGGAATAAAGTGGTCAGAGAGGCTGTTTTACTGATTTTTGGGAGCTACCACTCACTCACAGCATATACGTACAGGTTTGTAGTACCATTGTTGGATAAAGAATCAATGGTGTTTTGTCTCTTTAGGAAATTAGAGTTTCGTGTTAAATTTTAGGATAGTAAATTATGAGTATTATTAGTTTTATGTACTCAACATGTAAAAATAATTTATCGCTTAAAAGCTAACTGGGAGTTATTTTCTGTATATATAAACATTGATAGCTCATAGCTAGAGTAGAAAATTATATATTTGCATTATTAATGTAACTTAAGTTCGTCGTAAATTTTCAGTAGCTTAAGTTTACCTAAAGCTTTTTTATAGAGAGTGCAACAATTTACATGATTTCGTAAAATTCGATTTGAATAGGTACTTCATTATCTTATATTACACCATAATAATTTACTTGAAGAGGGGTGAAATTATATTGAGTTGTTGTTATTGGGATTATACACTATTTATAGGTTAATCCCAATAACAACAACTCAGTATAAATAGTGTATAATCCCAATAACAACAACTCAGTATAATTTCACCCCTCTTCAAGTAAATTATTATGGTGTAATATAAGATAATGAAGTACCTATTCAAATCGAATTTTACGAAATCATGTGAATTGTTGCACTCTCTATAAAAAAGCTTTAGGTAAACTTAAGCTACTGAAAATTTACGACGAACTTAAGTTACATTAATAATGCAAATATATAATTTTCTACTCTAGCTATGAGCTATCAATGTTTATATATACAGAAAATAACTCCCAGTTAGCTTTTAAGCGATAAATTATTTTTACATGTTGAGTACATAAAACTAATAATACTCATAATTTACTATCCTAAAATTTAACATGAAACTCTAATTTCCTAAAGAGACAAAACACCGTTGATTCTTTATCCAACAATGGTACTACAAACCTGTACGTATATGCTGTGAGTGAGTGGTAGCTCCCAAAAATCAGTAAAACAGCCTCTCTGACCACTTTATTCCAACTACTTCTCAGACCTTCCCCAATTATATACCTCTTTTTCACTCCATGTAAATTCCTTCAAAACTCCACTAACTTTTGTTCAATATTTTCTGCAGTTGAAGGTGTGTAAAGGTACTGGTTTCACTAGTTTCACATGGCAGAAGAACGACCGAGTCACTCGATACCGGAAGATACACAGCTGGGCAAAGAGCCTTTCTTCCGAAAGAACGTATGAACATCGTTTATTTTCAGATCATCTGTCCTTGTTTGATTTATTCAAGGTGTATATATTAACTTGTTGATCTATTATATTCACTGCCTTGGATATATATTATTTTTAGTTAACTCAAAAATCTTTTACATTGCTAGTGTTATTATTTTTTATGTTTCAGATTGAATTCAGTTGGGTGGGGAAAAGACGGTTGCTAGAGGTGGATAACCAAGGGCATTGCTGTATGTTTTAGTACTTGTTAAGTGTATCATTTTACTTAATTACTTCAAATTTGATATTATAAGTTTGGCTGGCAAATTTGTTGTTCTATTGGTAGGTTGTTGTTGGGCTTTCTCTGCAACCGAAGCTATTACCGCGGCACATGCCATTGCAAACAAAGGAGAGATGATTCCACTCTCAAAGCAACAGTTGCTTGATTGCATGTATACTTACTATGATAAGCCTCACTGGTTTGCAGAATTGAAAAAGAATGAATGTTTCCTAGTTCCTATAAAGGCATTTAAGCTTGCTATGGAACATGGCATTGTTGAGGAAACTAAGTATCCCTTTACTGAAAAGAGAGGTGAATGCGAATGAATGCCCGTCTGAAGTGGTATGTATGTTCTTTTTGTAATGTTTTTGGATTTGTTTCGAATATAACTGATGATACTTTCACAATATTTAGTTGCAGAGGACTGTGAAAATAAAGGGATTCAATAGAATATCGCATATAGATAAGAAGAATGTTGAATCTTTGATTATGCAGCAACCTCTTACATGTGCTGCTCCTTACGTTGCAAGTCTTAACGAACATAGAGGCGAGGTAGATTTACTTAACTTTCTTTATTTTTCATTATTTTTGCTTATGCTTTATGTTTTGATTGTGTATCTGTGTTTTAAAAAAAAATATTCAGAGTATATACATAGGTCCAAATGAAGATGAACCTGAAGCCACAAAGAAGATAATTGAAGAAGGTAAAAAAGAAGCACTCCATGCAATGCTAATTGTTGGGTATGGCAAAGAAGGTGGAGTTGAGTTCTATTTGGTAAAAAACAGCTGGGGAAAAAAATGGGGCTACAAGGGATTTGCTAAAATTGAACGCAGTGTTCTCTCTAGATTATCGTACCCCATAGCTGAACAAGCTTGCTAGTGTCTATTTTAGAAATGGTGGACTGCGTAAATTATCTTTAAGAGGTTCAAAAATGTCATTCAGATTCAAGAAAAAGTTAGCTAATTCAAATGTTTACTGTTTGCCTCTAAGGGATTGCTTAAATATGATTACCGTTTAAAGTGATATTTTTGTCTAAAGAAGCATTTTAGTAACAGTGTTCAAATCTCATGTAACGACCTATTTGATGTTATCACATTATTACCTTATTTCTCTTCTCCCCTTATTGTTAATCATTATATTTCTCCCAAACTTTAGTGGCTTAACAAGTTAAAATCTATTTCATGACCACATAAAATATTTACACTTAAATTAGAGTATATGATAGATTATCGCAGGCTTGTGCCTAGGACATTGCCGTCTCAGCAGGGTTGTAAATAGCGCTCGCTACAGCGCTAAAAGCGTGTAGCGAGGCGTGGCGAAGCTTTAACGCCACAAAGGGCAGTGTGGCGAGGCGAGCCAGAATAGTGAGCGCTACAGTAGCTGTGGCGAGTGGCGAGGCGAGGCGCGAGGCACTGCGAAGTGTCGCTATTTTGATATTACAGCATAATTAAAACACAGCAGTTGCTCCAGTCAACAAATTAGGGTTTTTCACTCCTTCTTCTTCCAGCCTCTGCAACAGCACCAGTGCCCAGGTATGTTCTTCACTTCTTCTTTCTTCTTTCTTCCTTCTTCTTTTCTTTTTCTGGAATCGACATCACCAGGCTCTGTTTTTCACTTTTTCTTTCTTTCTTCTTTCTTCTTTCTTCTTTTCTCTTTCACAGTCTCGACCAGAACCAGACTCTCTGTTTTTTCTTTCTTTCTTCTTTCTTCTTTTCTCTTTCGCGACCAGCACTGTGTGCTCTGTTTTTCGCGACCAGCACTATCCAGTGCTCTGTTTTTTCGCGACCAGCACTGTCCAGTGCTCTGTTTTTCGCGACCAGCACAATCCAGTGCTCTGTTTTCGCGACCAACACTGTCCAGTTGCTTAAATTAACCTGCACAGATAAAACAAGAAAAATTAATCTGCAATTCTGCTAAGTTGCTTAAATTTATTTGGTTTATTGCTCTATTTTTCTATAAAACAGCGCTGAAAATTGAAATGGCGTCATCCGATAATAGTAAACGAAGTGATATAGCTTGGAATAGATGTTACTTATTTTATGAGTTTATGACTATCTATTGAGCTTTTAATTTTTAAATTGATATATTTATTATTAACATATTATTGTTATTGAGCTTTTAGTGTTATATATATATATATATATATATATATATATATATATATTGTTTTTTTTATAAATTGTTGCCTCACATCAAAAAGGCGAGCGCTTCGCTGCGCGCCTCTCGCCTCACTGAAGCGAGCCCTCGTCGCTATTTGTCGCCGCGCGCTATCAAAAACACTGCGTCTGAGTTAAGAAATATATTTTGCTTCGAGGTCGTGAGTTCTCATATTGAGCCAGATAGATGGTCCTGTATAGCAGCATGTCAGTAACACAAGGATATTTGGGATATCTGTCTGAAGTTTCAGGCATATTATTTTTTTGTCCTTGTTTCGTTTTGTAATATAGATGGCTTACCAGAAAATCGAATTTAGTTGAGTTTGAGCTGCATATTCCTCCTATGTGAATTGAGCATGCTGTATTAAGATGTTAGTCTTTGTCTTCCGTGAGAGATCTATGACTAAAATGCTTTTCTTCATTTCTTATCTTCCATCTTTTTGTCTAATTTCCTTTGGACATGAGTTTAGATAACTTTTAAATACAGTCTGTGATGACACTAATTTGCGCCATGACTTGAGTTTGATTTATAGCTTTGAATCCTTATAAAGGGCCATCAAGCTATTCAAAACAAAGAAAAGAGGTGACATGAGATGAAGAGTAAAATGATAGGCAGAATTTGAAGTTGTTGTTTTCTTATTCTTGCTATTCTTTAATAGATAGTATGACTGGTACTGCATAGCAATATTAAAGTATGGAAATAACTACATGAAAACATCCTACCTAATACTAATAGAAAGTACTTGGAAGTTTGCTTTGCTGAATTTTACAAAATTTAGTCGAAATTAAACCCTTAAGGAATGTAAAATCATCTGAGATTCAAAATAATGTCTAGAATTAGCATTTGATTATTGATGAAAAAGTGATGGCTGGATACTTTTGGAGGAACAACTGATTTCACTTTCCTCTTTCTCATTCCCCATCTATTTATGTTCCATGTAAGCTCGAAGGTTCAGGCTCATAGTTCCTATGGCTTTTATTTACCTCTCAAACTACATTCCTTGAATGGCTTGAAATAATTGGAAGTGTCTTAAGCTGATTTTGAATCTTTTAATCACTTCGCCTATTATTTTTTATGTCTACGACTGAGAATACTCTACCAACTGATAAGATTGTGTTCACTGAATGCCAAGACTAACTACTAATCTCCTTCATAATTTTTAAGAGAAAACAATGGAATTTTTATGTTCAACTCTCAATTATTAAGCTCATCATGTTAAGAACTTGTAGAGATTGGCTTCAATCTGATGAGCAAGATGTACAGTCACAAGTTCACAAGTTGGGAGTATACTAAATAAAGAGCATGTGATATTGGTTTATCTTATGTGTAACCCAAAGAAATAGATTCGAGTTTTTATTAAAACAGAACAATCATCAATAGGTTACAAACCCAATTAAATATGATGTGACAAGGAGCCATATATATATTCATCTCCCTATAATCTCACAATCACCATGAACAAAGAGAAATTATACAGATGAGTATCTAGTAGAAGGAAGAAAAGAAAAACAACACGAGGGATTTGGTCACAAGGAAATGCGGAGTGAAGTGAGAAACAGCAGAAGAGGGAGCTGGACAACTTTCTCTATCGCCACAATTTGGAGGGGGACAGGAGAAGGTGAGGGTAAACTGTTTGGCCTTTAGAAATCCCCATCAATGCTACTGCGACTGAAGACATTATTACAACAATAAGTAACCTAGTCAATGGCCGTCCACTTGCCATTTCCAGCAAGCTGTAGGCGTGTAATGCGTGTAGTATGCTATATGTAATTATATGCCATATGTAATTATATGCCAAATAGTAGTTTGCAAGTCCCTGGCTTTATAGAAGTGCTCCACTTGTATTCTTTGGTAAGAGAACTTGAAAAAAAGAAACTGATTGTATATTTCTTAAATATTTTCCTAAGAAAAAAGTGCCAAAAGATCTTTCTTAGAGTTATACAGATTAGGGGTGTGCATTCGGATCGGTTTATCAATTAATCGAATCGATTATTTGTTATCGAGATCGAAATCGAAAAAATCGAAACCTTATTGAAACGATAACGATAAGCATATGTATAAATTGATAATCGATAAGTAATTATCGATAAGGGTCAAAATCGAATGCATACCCCTAAACCGAAGACACTTGTAAAATGAGTAATTACCTATTTGTGTAGATTAATATAACATACAGAATGTATCTATATTCCGCTACTATTTTGAAAGCAGTTATGCAATGTCATTTTCCCTAATCTATACCCTTTCCTTTACCCTATTATTTCCTCTATCACATTTAAGAAATGATCATATTTAAAGATCATGGGAAGGAAGTTCAAAGTAATAGAAAACAGAATTAGTCGTGATGATGTATTTTGTTTTGTTTTTTATACCGTTGGAGTGTTGGTGGCATACATTTGATCCCTTACTTTAGTTTTGCTGCATGTGCTTGTTGACATAATTTTTATGTTATAAATGGTGTTCGTCTTATTTTAGCTTCTTTTTGTCCATATTAGTTAGACGCGTTATAGCGATATACTTTTCGTGGAATCTCGCAAATTTTCTTATTGGTGTAATCGATAACCGAATTGATAAGCCTCCAAAATTGATAAATCGAAACCTTATTGAAACGATAACGATAAGCATATGTACAAATCGATAATCGATAAGTAATTATCGATAAGGGTCAAAATCGAATCGATAAATCAAATGCACACCCCTAATACAAATGGCATTAATATAGTTTGATGTTTGAAACCCTCAGGGGTTGGCCTGGTGGCAATTGACTTGAGCCTTGGGGTTTGCTCCCTTTCAAGGTCTCAAGTTCGAGTGCAAACAATTTCTGAGAGCCATCGGACTGGGTAAAATCTGAATTAACCGTGGTGCACTTGCTGGAAATTCCTTGCCGAGGGCCTGTGCACCCCCGGGATTAGTCGGGGCTCGAAGAGACTCGGACACCCGGTGCAAAATAATATATATATATATATATATATATATATATATATATATATATAGTTTGATGTTTGATCTGGTCAGATTTAAGTTGCGATAAATTGCAAATTTGTAAATAGTGCAGCATATCTGATTCAAAGTTTCATTTATTAGTACCCTCTTGATGTCATTGAGTGTTAAGAGGCAAAAACGGATCCAGGATTTAAACGCGATTGGTTCAACCATTGAAGTTTTTAGCACTGAATTTATTGTGCATTTGAAATTATGTGTAGCAAAACTCCTAAACAGGCTTCACATCCATCCTTTCCCCCTTTTTAGTTAGTTTGTCTGGCAATTGGTGCATGTCTAGTTTGTCTCTGTAAACTGTTTTTCTTAAACATTGTAGAGTTTATGATACATAATCGTGGGGAAACAGGGCTGCCCATGTATCCTAATCGCACAGATCCTTCAACTAGAAATTTAAAGGGGTAAAATCCTAGGCTCAGGAAGTGCAGCAAAGCTTATTTTTTTTGTGGGGGGGGGGGGGGGGGTAGCATTGTTAGACCTTTTTAGTTAGTTTGTCTGGCAATTGGTGCATGTCTAGTTTGTCTCTGTAAACTGTTTTTCTTAAACTTTGTAGAGTTTATGATACATAATCGTGGGGAAACAGTGCTGCCCATGTATCCTAATCGCACAGATCCTTCAACTAGAAATTTAAAGGGGTAAAATCCTAGGCTCAGGAAGTGCAGCAAAGCTTATTTTTTTTTGGGGGGGGGGGGGTAGCATTGTTAGACCTTTGTGTTAAGATTAAGAGCGGACCTGACTAAATTGCTTATTCATGTTTCATTTCTAAAACAAAAATAGATGACTTTAGTAATGGAGTATGTCTTTTGCATATCTATACCTCAGCCAAGTAAAGTACACAATACTTTACTGTTTTTAATATGTTTCATTGCGCTTTAGCTAATTGTAATCCCACCGTGCATGTCTAACTTTGCATAAATTAGGTTACGATTTATTGGTGCTAGTTAATTCTTGAGAGGAATTTTGTTACATAGTCTTTGACAAGAGGGGCTCGCTCTGATGGTAAGCAACCCCCACTTCCAACCAAGAGGTTGCGAGTTCGAGTCTCCCCAAGAGCAAAGGTGGGAAGTTCTTGGAGGGAAGGATGCCGGGGGTCTATTTGGAAACAGCCTCTCTACCCCAGGGTAGGGGTAAGGTCTGCGTACATACTACCCTCCCCATACCCCACTAAGTGGGATTATACTGGGTTGTACTTTAGTCTTTGCTTACTTAGTTCAGAACTACTGATGAACTTTTCATACCAATGGCAGAATCATGGGCCAGAACGGATTCTGTGCACGCTCTTTGGCTATTTCAGTCTCTTATTAAGGAAAATAGGGTTAAAGAGTTACTTTCCCAAAAAAGGAATAAGAAAATTGTTTGTAGCTTTTACTTGGTTTTAAGTGCCTGCACTATGTATTTTTGGATACTTGTGTGATATAGGTTATGTAGCAAATTGGATGCAACATGTGATGTTTATCTCTTTATTGGTTTGTTTATACTTTGGCAGGGTTTGATATCACAGATTATCCTGGAGGGTGCTGGATGAGGACCGTCTTCCCCATGCCAAACTACTTGAACAATCCTAAGAATGTTGACAAGTTGAAGGGCTATGCCGGAAAGGCGCTTAAGCAGTACAACAATTCTAAGGTATACTTTAGATGCACTTTCCATGTCTTGCCAGTTTGTCCATTTCCTTTCATTTTCTTTTACTAATGAAGAAAGTTACTTCTACTGATGTTTTCAGACCACCAATTATGAGGTCGAGAACATTTTGAAGGTGAACGGCGGTGGTTGTCGTGACTTTATTTACTATCTTACCTTTTCTGTCAAGAATGGCGAGCATGACATTTTTCAAGCAAAGGTGGTGGAAGATTTAGACTATAATTTGGAGTTTCCTATCATCAGGCTGAAGGTTAAGGATGTTAATGAGTAAAGGTTGCTATCAGAACTGTTAGGCTTTCGTTGGTGTTTCTTATGATGTTTTTAGCTGTCGATATTTCTACTGATGTTTTCAGTATGTTAATATTTCTATCTGGAGTCTTGGTAGAACCTTGTGTTCTACAAGTTATGAGGCTGCTGTAAGGTATTATTTAATCCCCACCAGGTTAACACCTTTAAGAACAAACTAGTAAATTTATCTAGGTAAAAGTTTATCTTCTACAATTAGTACATTCACAAAATTTTCCAAAATTTGGGTTCATTTCGGAGTATGTCATCTTGCCCAATTCTGAGATTCCTCGAATATTAGACTGCCATGTATGATTTGTGAGTTAGCAGTATATCTCTAATGCTGATTATCTTAAGGTACAATACTATTACTTTGCCACGACTTTCAGGTTCAATTTTGAAAGGGAGCCTTGGCACAACTGGTAAAGTTGATGTCACGTGATTAGAAGGTCACATATTGGAGCCGTGGAAACAGCCTCTTGCAGAAAGGAAGGGTAAGGATGCATACGGTAGACTCTTGTGGTCCTACCCTTTTTGGATCCTGTGCATAGCGGGAGCTTAGCGCACCGGGCTGCCCTTTTTTTTTGGCCTTTCTGGGTCGTGCAACACGAATTTGAGATTACATTTGGTTCGACAAGAGTGGTCAGACTTTGACCAATACAGTAGAGAACTTATAAAATCATATGACACAGGGGAAATCGCCTCTAACAAGGAGAAGCAGCATCAACGCTTAGATGAGTAATTCCTAGTTTAGCACATCTCGAGTGATACTTGAACTCCATCTCCTTTAGAGCATTGAGGTTCCTACTTAGGTACTTCATAGTTATAACTTGCTTAAGATAAATTCATTCCACTGAGCCGTAGGCTTTCTTCGAGTCTATCTTGGATTAGAGTGAGTTTGATTCTAAATTGTGACGCACAATTTTGAATTTTAGGTCTTGTTGGGGCGGAATAGAGGAGTAGAAAAGGAGTCATCACGTTTTAAACTTTCAATTTAACAGTTTAATGATCAAGAAATCACTATACAAACAGTGGCACAAGTTTCTCAATTCTAACGACATAACCACTGTGATCAATTGGACTTTAATGTTCTTCCTTTTGAGCCATGCTTCATGCGTGCATATTAAATAAGAGTTTAAGCTCTTTTGGAAGATGGAGTACATCAGATAATTGAAAAGGTTGGTAGACAACTCTACTTAATAATATTGATTGATTTTCTAGATAAATGAAACCTACTATACAAGCAAAATTTTACTGATCGCGTAAAATATCTTTTTTATTACACTATTGAGTATACATATAACATCAGTGTTTTAAAAAGCATTTTTCGGCGAGTATCGGGGCGAGGCGTATCAAAAATGCCCCAAGGCGATGGTGAAGGGCGAAAGTGTCAAGAGATGTGCGCTAGCAATTCGGGGTGTACGCTCAAGCGTTGAGGCGAGTTTTTTAAGTGAGCGTAAGCACAAGAGACTCTTTCAAATTAAAACATATTTACTGAAAAAAATCCTTATTATGAAACCCAAATTCTCATAAGTCAACTTGTAGTTACTAAAAAGTTTTAAAAAGGAACTGCAATATTAAATTTAAAAGTCAAGACCTTTTTTTTATTTTTAGACGCTATAATTTATGGTCTTTCCCAGTTATTTATCTTGTTCACTAGTCTGTTACTATCTCCAAAAGCAATGAACAATTATTTTATATATATATATATATATATATATATATATATATATTGCAAATATAAAGAAAACTCAATCTACTCTATAGCACCAAGTTCAAAGTTCAAATTGCAGGTTACTCATCCTTTTTGTTTCTCAAAGTGGAAAACTTTATTCTTTTCAACTTAAGTTATTTGTGCTTGTAAGCACCATATAGTAGATTGTTTTGACTAATTTTGTATGGGGATGGGGCACATCTAAATATGTTTCACTTATTTATAGTTTTTTTAATATTTATATAATTTTACCTATTTATAAATATTTACTGTAATTATATAATTTTATTAAATATTAATAATTAAACATTCATAGGGCTTACGCCCCGTATTTCCAAGCTTACGTCTCGCTGAGACATGTAAAATGTCTCGCCTTACCTCACACCTTTTAAAATACTGTATACCATCTATAAATCCCTTTGATAAAATACAAGTGGAAACTTTTTACGTCCAATTTTCCTTTTTTATTAGTATTTATAAGTTTTGATGATTAAAGGCTGATGATAACACAAGACTGAGCCGATGTGTGAATGTATATGCACCTTCATTTGCTCCCCAGTTCCAAGGCCAAATCAAGTTGGTTGGTGGGATAAGATGCAAAATAATCCCACTCTTTAGATGTCCCTCATCAAGTGATTGCTTTATTTTCATTATTTCTTCAATCTTGGATTCAATTAGAAGTCAAACAAAAAAAATGATAAATTGCAATTATATATATAATAAAAAAAGAAATACAGACTATGGATAAGCAAAGACTTACGAATATTGTTTAACCACGCTAGAAAAGCCTACAAGGCACAGCTTTTGGTTGCAAGAAGTTCTTTGTGAAAACCCAAGGAGGCTAATATGGTGGATAAGGTTTACTTGACTCTTTCTAATTCTATTTCTATTTTTATGCTAGCGTTTGAGTTGTCTTCCCTCCTCAGTCGAAACACTCGATGCAAGTTGCGCTTTAACTAGCGTTTACCCATAGATTTTCAAATTTCGTTTGAAAATGAAAAATGTGTTTGGACATACATTTTCAAAATATATTTCGCAAATTTATTTTGAAAAAACATGTGTATTATTAGGTTGTTTGCAATAAATTATTTGTGATACAAAAATAAATTGCAACCACATTATAAATATGAAAAATATAGTTTTATTGATAAAATGACACAGGTACAATTCTGTTTGTTCCCTAGATTCTTCTCTCCTGATTATCTCTGTGATTCGAGGGCTAGAACAGCGTATTCCTCTAACGCAAGATATTGCAGGCTTTCATGGATTTATTTGATATCCATGAAGTATGTTGTGGATCTTCTTGACGTATTTGATTCTCAAGAATTATCCTACCAATTCGTGATCTCTTTGTGAATATCCCACGAGTTTATGAGATTTTTTAGATGATCTATATTTTTGAGATGTTTAATGGTACAACCCTTCGTGATGACAGGTCGAGGGGCTTTCATGTGGAGGGTTCCAGTTCCCGCCTTTAGACAGATCGTTGCTACTGCGGATACGTAGTTTATCTTGATTGAGTCTGTTCGGGAGGATCGTCCTCAACCTTTTCAGTTGGGAGATCCATCTCGAGTTGTGTCCATGAGGGAAGAGGCTTCTTCGACACCGGCTTCACGTATGTTGGATGAATCTTCTGACGGGGATGAGTCGTTGGAGAGAAAAAAGAGAAGGCTGGAGCTAGGGAAGGGCGTGGCTACGGACGCTGACGGTAGTAGGGCATCTCGAACAGCCCCACTGCCCGTGTTCATGGCCGATGCCATTTTGTCAAGGAGATCCCCCCAAGTGGAAGGAGTTGGCCCAGGGGTCGGTTCAGTGCGCACCGTTAAGGGTGGGGCATCATCTAACATTGGAGGGCACCGTGTTGAGTGTGATGACTCAGGTTCTGATATCGACCCCAAGGATGTTAACGAATTTATGGGTCATCATACCCACATGGAGGTTAGGATGGAGGGGTCCGACCGTTATGTGGTAATTTCGGGGAGCTACAACTTGCTGCTGAATAGCGAGCAGGTGGAGTCAGCCTTGGATCCTCTGTGTGTCGCTCTTGAAAGCAAGATGCTTGGGTCTATGAGCGACGTGGAGATATCTTAGAATGTCGCTGGTATGGCCCTGCAGGTAGGCACCTTTCCTTCTCTTCCCTTTTTTTGGTCGTTGGATTAATGCGGTAATCGTTGTTCTGTATTTTGTTTCTAACTTCTGCCCTTCTCTTTCGTCAAACCCTCGTCTTGAAGGTAGAAATAGAGCATCAAGAGAGCAGAAGGATGGGTATTTATGAGTAGATGTCGTCCAAGTATGAGCGGTATGGTGCTAAGCATCGGGCACTGTCTGACATTTATCGTCAGGACCCTGAGTTTCAAGTATTTTATGAGGAGATCAAGCAACGGGAGGACCAATTGGAGCGTAAGATAAAGGAGTTGAGGGAGAGGGATGAGGAGTTTGTGAAGGCTATCGCCCGCAACAACGAACTAGAGGCCTCTCTTAAGGCAACGGAGGATGAGCTGGAATTGAGCAAGAGGGTAACGATTGAGATTGCCGACTTTCAAGCAAAGGTGGCCGACTTGACCGCTAAGTTGAATACCAGGATAGCGGAGATAGAGGGGCTTAAGGGCGAGCTAGATGTTAGCACCAATAAGCTGGCGGCAACCATTTCTGAATCAGTGTCTTTGGAAGATGCCCTCCGTATTTTTAGGTCAGAACTGACTGGGAGAGGAAAGCCTCTGACCATCAGGTAGCAGGGCTCGAAGGGCGTATCAGAGTGTTTGGAGGCAGAGCTGGCTGCACTAGCCAATCAAATGGCCTCGCTAAGGGAAGAGGATGCGAGTCGACGCTCTCAGCCTTCTACGTATAATCCTTCAGCCGATCCGACCCTGCCTCGTCATTTGTATGAGTTGTGGGTTCATGCTAAGGTTCGGCTAAATGTGCATCGGTATTTTCTCGCCGAGGGAAGGTTTACTGAAGTGGAGCTGTAGGTTGTTCATACACCATCTTGTGCAGCTCGTGAGGCCTGCGGGTATAACCCTCATACTCCTGGCGGCGGTGATATCAACATTGATTATGCGGGTCGTCTGGCTTTTGATTCATGGTACGAGGATGTTTCTCCCGCCGGGGATGATGTGTAGACTTAGTTTTTATTTGCTTTTGTTTAGGGAATTTTGCACGGGTCGTACTTGGGCCTATTTGTAGGGGCAAATGTAAATATTTTTTGCTGTATGTAAAAATTTACTTTTGTTGGCTCATTTTTTCCTACATTTATTGCATACGTGATATTGTTGACGCCTTCGGCTATTGGGATGTTACTTTGAATTGTCGTCGAAGTAGAATCTCATCGTAGTTCGAACGAGGTCGAACTTATATTATTGTCTATGGCCTTGGCCATTGGGATGTTTCTTCGAACTGTCACCGAAGTAGAATTCCGTCGTAGTTCGAAAAAGGTCAAACTTATGTTGTCGTCGATGGCCTTGTCCATTGGGATGTTGCTTCGAACTGTCGTCAAAGTAGAATCCCATCGTAGTTCGAACGAGGTCGAACTTATGTTGCCTTCGATGGCCTTGGCCATTGGGATGTTGCTTCGAACTGTCGTCGAATTAGAATCCCATCGTAGTTTGAATGAGGTCGAACGTATGTTGTCGTCAATGGCCTTGGCCATTGGTATGTTGCTTTGAACTGTCATCAAAGTATAATCTCGTTGTAGTTCGAATGAGTTCAAACTTATGTTGTCATAGATGGATTAAAAATGAATAAACTTCAAAGCTAAGAATGTATCTAACAACTGATGAATCTCATTAATTCATGAAGAATGGGTCTACTACAAGAACTTTAAATGGAGTTTCCAATAATGCTAGAAAACTATTGATTTCTAAAACACGCTCAAATCAACCAATCTTGAATTACACCTAAGTCATTCTCACACAAGCATAGACTCAGAAAATACCATTGGAACAAGAATTAATACAAAGCGATGAACTACACTTGACTAGCCTTAATGCTTCAGTTCCAGAATTAATTAACAAATTTAAAATGAAACCTAAAACTATTGATTGACCAGCATAAATTAAAAGAGCAAAAATAATGAAAACCTGATGAATTGAAACCAAATTAAACTAACCCCCTATAAAACCGATTGTTATTAACAATTAGGCATGTAAACTAACTAATGAATTTCAAGCCAGAAACATAATTCATGCAATCAAACAAGAACCAAAACATACGAAGAAAGAAACTGAAGAAAAAAATGAGAAGATAAGAGGGATACCAATTGACACAAAGTAAAAGAAAATTACCTCGAAACTACTTCAGGAAAAACCCTAGATGAACTTGAATAGCTCTCTTGCAGAAGAAAATGAACCTTTGATTGTCATTAATTGATTGTCCTTAACGAAAAATAAATGATTAATGATGGTTTGGGTTCACTCGACCTTACTGACCCAGAAAAGAACATAGGGTGAGACCTAGGGCTTTCCAGAACCTTGATCCAACATTGACGGGCTAATTCAATGGGAAACAAGAACGTATTTGGAGAGGGAAAGAGGTAAGGGGTCGCATGGTGTAAACCTTGGTAGACTTGGGGATTTTAGGTTTTTTAGGTGTTGGATCCAGATATGAAATCAGAGGACTTTGAGGGGTATTCGAGGAAAATGGGGTAGAGATTTAGACAAAGGAAGGTAATGGGATTATATGGTATCAATTTAGAGATGATTCGGCCACCTGAACTGTCGCAAGGCGATTTTCGGTGGGCAAAGTAAGGCGGAGGCGACGGGGATTTGAGGGCGACATCTCTAGGGTTTGAGGAAGACAGAATGAAGGGAAATGGAATGGGGGGTCGTTCAGACAGCTATATACCTTTGGAAGGTCTATATCCGGTCCGTAGGATCAATGTGATCCAACGGTTGAGAGAGGGTAGGGTAAAACGAGGTCGTTTGGTCAGGTGGGGTTGGACCTAGTTGGGGTGTGGGTTTGGGCTTGGAATTGAACCCAAAACCAATGCCTCTCTTTCAACTTCTTTTCCTTTTCTTTTCAAATTAAAATTAAACCCCTAAGTTAATTTTCAAAACTAAATTAACCTACCAAAGTATATTAATTACCCAACATAGTATTTACAACAAATAATTAATTCCCACATTAAAAGAAAAACTACCAAGTTTAAGATTGAAAGTTAAAAATGCAAAATGAGTTTTTTTGTGATTTCTATTTTTGTATAACAACTAAATTACTAATTAATTCAAAAATGCAAAATTAAATCTTAAATAAAAATGCAATGTATTTTTTTGTATTTTTCATGAATTAAAATAAAATAAATATTCCCATACAAATGCAAACAATTAACAAAAATGCTACAAAGATCTGCAAAATTGCAAATAATGGAAAAATAATTATTTCCTTGAATTTATGGGAATAATTCATATAGGGAAAAAATCACGTGCTCACTGACCCTTCAATATCGATGGTGCCCCTAAGATTTGATCGATCTTGGAGTTGTAAGTTTCCACCTTGTTGTCATTTGCCTCAATCTTCTTTGCCCCCAACTCAATTTGTTTTGTGAGTTCTTTGAGTGTCTTCATGATTACAGTATCGCCCTGGTTCTTTCTCGTTCAATTTCCTCGAAATCGATTCGACCATATGTCCATCTTTCTGCGATGGCTTGGGCTCGATCCTGCTTGATGGGTGATTCTTGTTTTGGAGATGGGCTGTTGCTGCCTATTGAGCCTGCAACATTTCAAAGATCAGCCGCAGTTAATCTCGCTATCTTCGCCGCCATATGTGCTTTGATCGGCTGATCGAAGATCCATGCGGATGCTACTCTCGGGATCGATAGACAAATTTGCATGGAGAGACATATGTGAGATGATGTCAATTGGATCTACAATCAGAACTCCAATCGACCGGGGTTACACCGTTCCGTGGTGCTATGTTATCATTCTCACAGTGGTGGCCAAAATCATTGTCAACATGGGGGTGTTGACTGAGAGTTCGACATCGATCGTGGAATCAAAGATACTTTAAAGAGCAAGTGAAAAATAGTGTGTTATGAAAGTTTGTACCGAGCAACCACTATTATTCTTATCTCCACGGTGGACGCCAAATTGTTTACCCTAAAGAATGGACAACAATTGAATTTGTACACGGTTTTAAGGATACGTGATATAACTTGGTAAAAATTAAGCAGACACATTAATATTGAAATTGAAGATAAGAGAATAAATGCAAACCACGCAAATTGAACATCATTGGCCTTCGAGTACGATGACCTTCGAACCAAGAAATGCTTAAGTTGATGTAAGAATAGAATAATAAGATGAGAAGAGCTCAAAATGATAGTACTATATTGCTTTGTGTTTTGTATTACAATGTGTGCTACAAATGATTAGACACCCCTTTTATATGATCTTCAACTAATCACAGATATCTTGGCCTTCAATTATTCGGCATGACAGATTTCTCTCGATCTTTTTTGGTCTCAACCTTGTTCGGTCTCGAGATCACGAGCTCGACACTGTAACTTCGTACCTCAGTTCAAAATAACCTAAAATCGAACTTTAACCCGTCACATTTCAGTCTCGATTGGACACACAATAGACAAACCCGGTTTTGACCGTATATAATAGGTTTTTACAATTTCTACTATTTTTGGTCTATTAATATGAAGTACAAATTTTGCTATTTTAGATCTATTTTTTGGTATCTAGTGTATTTTTTCTATTGTTGTTTTAAGGATTTGTTAGTGTTTGGTTAAATCTTTTATTTTCAGAGTTTTCGTTAAAACTACTACAACATTTGTTAAATATTTTTTTGAGAAATTTTCATAAAGCTCTATCTTTTAGTCGTAATTAGCTATATATATATATATATATATATATATATATATATATATATATATATATATATATATATATATCAATCATTTGCTATATTACGGATTATAGATACAATTTTTATGGTTATAAGATGTATTTGATGTTTAAGCTATTGTATTCATAAATACAGTAGAAACAATCAGCATGAATCAGGGAAGCCCAACTAATCAGTTGTTGTATTCGTGTGTATTCGACTGTATTCATGGAATGATACGTGGGATTACAGTTGGAGAGATTATTGTATTCGATTGTATTCATGGAGTGAAACGTGGGATTTCAGTGGGACAGATTATTATATTCGACTGTATTCACGATGTGAAATAGGGGATTACACTGCTTTTTAAAACGGAAAGTGAATCAATTAACATAATAGACTCCTAAGACAGCTCAACAAACTCAATTATAACACACAAATTTTGTATTTTCAATTATAAAAAAGACTCTCAACCAACAAATGCACAAAAATATAGCAATCTTCAGAGAAATTATATAATAAATCTGAATACATAAATATTAATTAAAAAAATAAATACATTCATAGCATATAGCGAGACAATGAATACAATGAATGCATAGAATACAACGGGATATATTGAAATACAATAAAAAAGGCAGTAAATTCAATGAAATACATGGATACAACAAAATACATTGAATTACAATGAAAAGACAATAAATACAATAAAATACATAAAAATACAACATGATACGTTGAAAATACATTGAAATATATTAACAGAAAAACAAGTTGCTCAACCCCAAAATCTATCGTCGACGAATCCGCTGTCGAGCAAAAATCCTGAATCTCACTGTTCGCACGTATCCAATACATTACTTTTGACACATCAGTACCATCGTAGCTTTTCTACCACTCCTCACAACTCCCAGGTACGAAGCGATGATCAAACTCACCAATCAAAGTTCAGATTTTCATATGTATTTATCCAAGAATACCCAGGTACGAAGCCATGATAAAAATCTTGGATCAAACTCTCTTTATTTGTATTTATCCAAGAATAACTGATCCAAGTTCAGATTTCCTTACTTTCCAGTAGCTAATTTCCTTTTCGCTTGAGCCAGGTTTCTTCTCGAATCATATCACGAGACCATGATTTGTGCTTGAATAGCAGCGGTATAGCTTCCCGTTCCGACGTGGCATCTGCAAAAAATTACACGCGCTGCCACGTTGTAATGAAAAGCTTGAGAGTGAAAAGAAAATAGTGTGGGTGAGAGGAATTGGGAAAGAAGATGAGATGTATCAAAGTAGAAAGAGAAAGAAAATAGTGTAACTGAATAGCGTATTTATTGGCTTAGGGCTAGGAGGTAACGAAAATAACATATTTTGCTATAAATATTAAAAGGTATTTATAGAATATAATTTTTTAAATGGTATTTATTTGAGATAAATCTACATTATATTAAAAGGAGGGCAGTGAAGCATGAGGTTAGGCCAAGTGGCAAATTAAAATGAAGCCACTTGGCACTTTTAAGACAACATTAAAAATTTTGAATCTATATTATATTAAAAGTAGGGTAGTGAAGCATGAGGTTAGGCCAAGTGGAAAATTAAAATGAAGCCACTTGGCACTTTTAAGACAACATTTAAAAATTTGAACTATAAATGGAAACATAATTAATAGAATTAGTAGTTCAATAAACATTATTATTTAATTATGATAGGAAATATATTTAACGTATGTTGACTCTTCAGATTGATGACATATTATTAAATTTAAATTTCAGTTTGGAAAATAATAATATAGAGTAGTATAATTCTGTTCACCTTTTTTTGTACAATTGTGGTAGGAACGTCTAGTTATGGTAGGAACATCTGTTATGGAAATAAATAAAGATTGATGAAGTATTCTTTAATTGATCGGGTTTTGTATCTGATCTTATTTGGGTACAATATATATTATTGTATGCATCTTTAATTAAATTTTTGTGTATAATTCAGTTATAACCGGTATCCCTTTTTTAGGGAAATCAATTAAATTTTTTTTGTATCTTACATATTATTTTTAAGTTTAATTAATAATTCTTTGTTTAGTACTAACTTTGTATCTCACTTTATTTGTGTACAATATACATTACTATAAGTATGTTTAATTAAACTTTGTGTATAATTCAGTTATGGTAAGTATTCTTTTTTGAGAAAGAATCAATTAAATTTTAATTTTGTATCTTGCACATTGATTTTAAGTTGAAATAATATTTCTTTAATTTTTTGGATTCTATTTATATAACATTAATAACAGTTATTAATTGATATTCTTTTGTATCTAAGTAATAATTGGATTTTTTGAATTGCATAAAGTTGTCATCGAATTGTATAACAAAATAGTACTAAATATCTTTTCCTGTTCAAGAAACATTCTCTAGAATTTTGTATCTAATTACTAATTAATTTATTTGTTAAAGAATTACTAGAGCTGTCACCGAGTTATATGAGGAAATAATATTAAATATATTTTCCTTTTTAACATTCTCCAAAATTGTGTATCTAATCTAATCTAATTAATAATTAAAACAAAATTTATAAACTGCATAAAGTGTTGTCATCGATTAAAATAAGAAAATATTACATTCTCTTGAATTTTTTCCATATTAATAATTGAATACTTTTTTATAAAAGGTATATTAGAACTATGACTAATTATTTAAGGAAATAATATTAATACCTTTTCCTTTTGAACATTCTCTAGATTTGTATGTCTACTTAATAATTGATTTTTTTAATAAATTGCGTATTAGAGATGTCTCTTATTTATCTATGAAATTAATATTATATATTATTTTCTTTTGAAAATCCTCCAAAATTGTAAATCTACTTAATAATTGATTTTTTATATATTGCATATTAGAGTTGGCAAGGAATACTATATTAAGAATCTCTTTTAATTAGGGTTTTGCTGCTTATAGTTTTTAATATATTAATCATATGACCTACTACAAAATACTTTACGTACAGTTTATTATAAACAAACCTACAATCAATTAGAAACTACTAAATATGGTTGTATCGAAATGGGGTGGAGTTGTTAAATATGGCACGTACCAAATCCTGATAAATTAGTCGCCCCTTGAATTACTTATTCATGATGAAAAGGTGCATACATTTTTAAGTGCTATTAATCTTTTTTATTATCAATTAATGTGAAAATTTCAATTGTTTTGTATTTTTTCAACTTATGCGTATATTTAATTCACTTTAATTACGGGTTTGTTAGGGTCTAGATAGAGATTTATTACGATTTTATTTACAATTGAACCAGTGTTAAGCAATACAAATTTGTTATTGAAAATTTATTTTCCTTTATGATAGGCATGGGTTAATACAATCAGTTCGGGTCCATTCAGAGTACCAGTGTGAGGTTTTGATCGTATTGATGATTTCAGAATTGAAAAATGTAAATTCTATGGCTTATGGGCCAGACTGGATTGTGTAATTTCAGTTGCAATGTACTATCGGACCTATGTGAGATAGGGTGATGTGGGATCACCCCGGGTGTATGCTTGGTAAGGTTATACATCTATTGGTTGGCTTCTAGAACAACTCTAGGTACGTTCGAGGACGAGCGTGTGTTTACGTGGGGGAGGATGTAACTACCCGACCGGTGATTTTGAGCTTTTGCACTTTGATCACCGATTCCGGGTATGACTTGCCCCGTGTTATGCAGTATGAATGATGTGGATAGTTGTTTTATTTTTTAGGAAAAATCAGAATGATTTGAAAGAATAGTTCAATTGGAAGCTTTGAATTTGAAAGATTTGACCAAGAGCTGACTTATGTGTATATGAGCTAGGATCGGAATTTTTATGATATTTGACTAGCTCCGTTAGGTGATTTATGACTTGGGAGTGCCATCGGAATGCATTTCGGAAGTCTGTGGGAGAATTTGGCTTGAATTGGCGGAGCTAGTAATTTTACAAATTTCGGTTGATAAGTGAGATTTTTATCCGAGGGTCGGAACTGAATTTTGAGAGTTGATGTAGCTTCATTATGTGATTTGATACGTGTGTGTAAAATTTCAATTGAATTGGAAGTGTTTTGGTTGGGTTGTTGATAATGCGAGTTTCGGAATATTTGTATGAACTTAGGCTTGAATTTGATGATTTTGTGTTAACTGTGGCATTTTGATGATTGGAGAAGGTTTGAATGATGTTTTAGGATGGGTTGGCACTTTTGGTTGAGGTGTCGGGGGGCTCTAGGTGATTTCGGATTGCCAACTGGTGAAATTTGGACTTGTGCATTCCAGAAATTTCTGGTATCTGGTATTTCCGCATCTGCAAAAAAGGGGGCCGCATATACGGTAAGGGAGGTCGCATGTGCGGATTTGACCAGTTGGCGGAATCTCGCATAAGCGGATTTATTTTGCAGATGTGGTGTCTATAGGAGCGGAAAAGGACCGCAGAAGCGGTCCTGTGTAATTGTGAAGAGTCCATAGAAGCGGGGGAATATCTGCATAAGCGATAACCGCAAATACTGTATCTTAGTGGAAGAAGCGGAAATAGGCCTGGGCAGAAGGGTTTTAAAATACTATTTCATCCGCGAGCTAAGGGTATTTTTCACCATTTTTGAACAACCTTGAGAGCTTTTTGACGAGGATTAAAGTGTTTTCGACTGGGATTGATTGGAGGTGAGTCTTATGACCTAGAAACATCATTTAACTAAAGAATCAACACTTAAATTCATGGAAATTTGATTAAAAAGAGAAGAATTAGGGCTTGACTTTTTGAATGGAAAATTGGGATTTGAGGGAGCATCTGAGCTCGAATTTTGGAGTTTTTGATATGTGCAGACTCGTGGCGAGATAATGAGTCCATTGATGTATAAAATTTTGAATTTCGAGAAGTGGGACAGAGGCTCGAGTTTTGCAAATTTTATGAATTTCGATATTTTTGAGTCTTTTCGATTGGGTTATGTTCCTTTAGCGTATTGTAACATATTCGTTGTGGTTTTTGCCAGATTCGCTACGGGAGGAGGTCAATTCAAGAGAAAAGGGCATAGCGAGCTAGAATTTTGGCAGGCTAGAGGAAAGTAATGATTGTAAAGGATATCCTGAGGGTTTGAAACCACATATTGCACAATGTAGTGCTATGTTGAGATGAGACACGTGCTCAATGACGAGCGAGAGGTCATTTACTATTGGGGATTGTGACTTGGTCCATCCCAGTTGATACTTTACTGTGTATTTGACTACGACTTGTTGTTTTCACCATACTTGGGCTTTTTGCCGACTATTTGAAATTATCATCACCAATTCCTCACTATTTGAAATATTACTTGAACTCAATGAAATTAAATTACATTGTTTCATGATCTCAACTATTTCTACTAAACTTGAGATTTCAATGATATTTGAACTAATGTTTGAGCTGAGCATCATTGTTTTACTGATGCCCGAGGGGCTTATGATTTTTTTGGATTTATTGAGACCGAGAGCCATATGTGAGGATATGTTGAATGATGTGAGGAGGCTTTCAATCATCGAGTGTTATGTGAGGAGGCTTTCAGGCCTCGATTGACATGTGATGAGGCTTTCAGGCCTCGAGTGTGATGTGAGAAGGCTTTCAGGCCTTATGTTGATATGAACAGTCTTTCAGGCCTTATGATGATATAGAGCTTGGGCTGCAGGAGCCCTTCCGGAGTCTGCACATCCACATTGAGCATGGGTACCCACCTAAAGAGGATAAATTTTAGACAGTGGTAACAATGAAACTGTATGATGCATTTGGTCAGGTAACAATGCCTGACTAGGAATAACACCGTGCAGCAGGTAACAATGGCTGACTAGGAACAAAAATATTGGCCGATGGGTTGGTACTATTCTATGTGATTGCCCGAGGGGCGAGTTTTATGTGCTCATTTTGCATACTTATTTATCTTTTACTTGTTATACTGTGGTATTTGTGCCCGAGGGGCAGATTTTTGTGCATACTGGCACTAATTATTTTGAAATTATTTTCGCATATGTTAAAAAGATCATTTTTAAAAGAGGTTTAAAACTGAGCTAAGATATTTCTAAAGATTTCATTGTTTCAATGATTTTCTCAAAGAGTTTTACACTAATTCTATTCAACATGATGATCTGTTATACATGATTTCTTACTGCTCAGTTATTATTTACCTTTATTCCTCACTGAGTTGGAGTACTCACTTTACTCCCTGCACCTTGTGTGCAGATGCATGAATTTGTTCACCCGGTAGCGGGTTTTGAGCTGATTGGAGAATTTGCTATCGTGGCTGAGCAAGGTGACCGCTAGCGTTCGCGGCACCGAATTTCTTGCTATTGAGTCTAAATTTTATTTTGTGTATTATTGGCCTTATATTTTTGTTTAGACTCTTCTAGATGTTCGTGACTTGTGACACCCCGATTTGGGTTGTGTTTGGGTCGTATTTCCGCTAAGTAATATTATTGAACCATCCGATAAAATTGTATACTCTTGTTTATTTAATTTCAAAAAGGCAAATAGGGTTGGTTAGCTGGCCTTGTCATCAGGAGAGGGTCTATCACGACCAGATCGGGGTTTGGTTATGACAAAGGCATTTTTACAGCTCCACTATTCACGATGTACCACTTACCATTATGACTCTTCCATTACTACGTTTTCACTTTTGATGGTTCCCTATAAGTATAAATATTATTTTACCTTTTACTTTTTACCACAGAAATTTTTCTTCGAACATTTGAACTGTTCAAATCTCTGTTCACTTCTTCTTCTTCCTCATCATGTCTTCTTCGAACCCTAACCCTAGGAGAGTCCTCATCTTAGACAACTTTCCCAATGCCCCTGTTAGACATAAAAGGGGTGGAAGGCTTCGTAGTTTAGGATCTACCCATGGTGGTGGTTCTTCTGTACCTTCTCCTAGTTCTGGTCCTTCTTCCAGAACTAGAGGTTCTTTTACTCAAAGGTCTTCTTTTAAGGGTAAGGAGACCTCTGAACCTTTGCAGGATCCTTTGGTGGAAAAGATAGTTCCCAATGATTTATCTTTTCATCATGATAGACAATCACTTGAAAGCCAAGTTGCTAGTTTAGATCGTGCTGATGCTTACCCTACTCTGATTACAAAAGTTTTAGCTCCCATAGTCCGCAAAGATTGCCATTGGAGTAGTAATTTTCCCATCGTAATACCCAATCCAAATCAAAGAATCACTTCTTATATGATTGAGTTTTCATTTGTTTATACATATCCTTTTACCCTTCTTTTTGTCTGGATTTGCTATTCGAGGCATAACCGCTGAAGTAGTTGTGGCCTCTCATTCCTCTTAAGGAACTCAAATTTCCTTAGAAAGGGCTCAGAATATACTTATGAAAAGAAAAGCCATTGAAGAGGATGAATCCATGAAGAAGATGAAGGTAGTTCCTAGGTGACAAGGCCAAGAGTTATGAGACATATCGTCTCTGATGAAGATGCTGAAGTTTCACCTCATCCTACCAAGCATGTTGACACCACGTGATACTTTTTGATGATGACATTGTTACCCCTCGTGACACTCGTGACTCTATTAACCAGATTTTCGTTAGTGGTTGTGAGAGTGCTGAGTTAGGGCCTATTTTGGATGAACTTCCTTTGTCTTCCTCTTCAATTCCCATATCTGCAATTCCTTCTCTGCCTTCTCCTAATGTGCCTTTGATCCCTTCCTAACATGTTGCATTTGTTTCTATTCATCCCTCTGCTGTTTTTACTTCTTCTACTGCTCCTTCTTTAGAAATTCCCCCTTCTATTGTCCATCATGCAGAATTGGGTTCTACGAGTAGAAGTGTTGCTATGAGGAGCGTGACTATCAAAGTTCCTACTAAAAACAACCTTTTGAGGAAATCTGGTCAGGCAGATGTTTTCTTGAACCTTTTATCGACCCAATTGAGAAAGAAAAAATGAATAGCCATAGCTGTCTGACTTTGATGAACGACATAGTTCATGCTACCTTGAAGGTATTTTCCTTTTTTGTTTTCACTTTTGCAAAAGTTTCATTATCTAGAAATCTTATTTTCATCCTTTATCATTTTCAGGCCAATCTTATTGGCACAGAGCAAATGAACAGAGTTTTTCTATTGGAGAAGGTGGAACATGACTTTGAGAAGGTTCTTGATTCAAATAAGGTAGCTCATGATTCTCAGTTGGAAGCAGCCAATTGGAAGGAACAGTTTGATAGTATACAAATTGCAATAGAAGATTTGCAAGAGAATAGGAATAACCTGGAGCAACATGTACGAGTATTAACTTCAGAGTTAGCAATTTCCAAAGCTTCCTCAAGTCAGGCGGGGAAAAACAAAGAGCGTCTCGAGTCTTCTTTCTCATAGAAATTGTCTAGGGAAAATGAGGCGATCAGAGAGTTGACAGTTCTTTTAAATCAAAAAGAAGTTTATGCTGGAGATCTAGTGCAAACTTTGACTCGGACACAAAAAGATCTATGAACTTTTACTGACAAGGTGCATGCCTTGGAAAACTCTCATGCCTCTCTTCAAGCCTCTTATAGCTTAGTCTTGGCTGAAAATGAAGAACTCAAGAGAGAGATTGCCACTTGGGAAAGAGATTATGAGCTCATTGAAGATAAAAATGATGTTGAGGTAAGTTGGGATTTTCTGAATTCTCGTCATGATGACTTAGTTGAGGCTAGCCAAGAGAACTTCAACTTGGCATCTGAGTTAGCCAAAGATATGCAAACTATTGAAAAATTTCAACAACCACTGAACTTCCCTTCTCCGGCGATCGAGGCTCCCGAGGCTGAAGCTCCCGAAGCAGAAGCTGTTGTGATTGAATCTCCCGAAGCTGAAATTCCAGTTAATGTTGAAACTTGTGCGAGTGTCACGACTTTTCCTAACCCCAATGAGCTTATTGTTTCAAGACAAGCTGAAGCCGTGTCTGTAGATGCTCCTGTTCAAATTGGAACCGTTGCTCCTGATGTTCGTGTTTCACTTCCTCAATCTTCTCAGTGATAAATTTTCCTTCTCACTAACCAGGTTTTTTTTCTCTTTTGGTAGTCAAACCCTTAGTTTCTTTTAAGGGTTATTTAGAAGTACAAGTCCCCCAGCCTTGTTATCGGTCATTTGGTATAAACAATTTGATGACTACGTTTGTACTTAGTCTTTACTTTTAAATTCTAAGAAGTTTTTTATTATCATTAAACTTCCGTTTGTTCTATTCTTGCCTTTTATTTTCAAGGACATAGAGAATAGTTTGCATTTTTGTTCTCCGGAAATGTTTTTGTTAATCTCATGATTAAATAACATGAGTTCTATAAAAGATGGCCCTTTTATATTTCGATACTTAATGAAGAAGACGTCTCAACTTCATAATGGTGTTATCATACGACAAAAGAAATAGGAACACACATGTTTCTTTGAAATATATTTGACAAGTTTTATTTTTGAATCTTGACAATTTTTGAATAATACTTTACATGTATTTGAATTACATCTTTAACTTTCTCGTAACAATTTTTTGTAATAAATTTTTACAAAAGAAGAACAATAGATGCAAGGTTTTTTCTTATAACCCGTTTTAGTACATAGTCTATACCCTAACTATTTTTGAGGTACATTAGATCCCCTTAGCTCCTAAACATTAGTTAGGGTTTGAGAGATGACTCCATTGTTCTTATGGGAAAGAACACTATGATGAGTGCTTTGATTTCGTAACTTTTACTCCGCACTTGACTCTTCTAGGCTGGAAGTTTTCCTCAATATTTTTGCCTTCATTATACACATGCCCGTGTATATTATGTAGTCTCCCAAGTGTTCGAGTGTTGAAGTATGAAGCCTCGAGCACTTGATAGTTTCTCTCACTTGGTCCTTTTCTTGAAAAGAAAAAACATACGGGACTCGAAATTGCGATTATAGATGAAGACTGCTTAACCTGTTTGTATTTCTATCAAAATAAATATAACCCCGTGCCAGGAATTTTGGTTTATTCCATTTTGCCTTAGAGGTCGTGACTTATCATTTAGTATGGGTTTGCATTTATCCTATCATCTAAAATCATTAGTAAAATGTTAATAGTTCAAAAATAAAGTTTAACATGGTGATACCTGACCATGGGTATTTTCTTAGAAGTAGTATCTCTCCAAGTGAACAACATTCCAGTGCTAAGGTAGTACTTTCCCGTCCATTGTCTCCTATTCATATGCTCCTTTTCTTGCAATATCACGAACTCTATAGGGTCCTTCCCATGTTGGACTTAATTTCCTCGTGTTAGCCGCTTTTGTAGATTGAAAAACCTTTTTGAGCATGAAGTCCCCAATTTTGAAGAATCTGAGGCATGCTTTCCTGTTGTAATATCGTTATATGACTTGTTTTTGTGCAGCCATTCTTATTAGTGCAGCTTCTCTCCTACCCTCGAGTAAATCAAGGTTGACCCGCATATCTTCATTATTTGATTCCTCCGTCGCCTATGTGAACAGTGTACTTGGTTCTCCTATTTCAACTGGAATCAAAGCATCAGCTCCAGAAACTAATGAAAATGTCATTTCTCCTGTTCTCGTTTTGGTAGTTGTACGATAATCTCATAAAACCCCAGGTAACACCTCGGGCTAGTTAGCTTTTGATTTTTGTAACCGTTTCAAATTATTGATAATTAACTTATTTGTCAATTCTGCTTGTCCATTACCTACGGGATGATAAGGTGTGGACGTGGTCCTTTTGATTTGCCAACTTTTAAAAAATTTCGTGATTTGAGCTCCTATAAATTGAGGGCCATTATCACATACGATCTCCTTTGATACTCCGAATCGACATATGATGTTCAGCCAAATGAAGTCCTTAACTTCTTTCTCTCGTACCTGTTTAAATGCTCCTGCCTCTACCCATTTAGTGAAATAATCAGAGAGTACGAGCAGAAACTTTACCTGTCCTTTAGCTTGTGGTAATGGACCCACGATATCCATTCCCCATTTCATCAATAGCCATGGTGCTATGATTGATGCAATAACTCTGCTGGTCTATGCATGTTGTTACCGTACCTTTGGCATTTTTCACATTTAGCTATGAAAGTCTCTACTCCCTCCTCCATTTTAGGCCAGTAATAACCTGCCCTAATTAATGTCCTTACTAATGATCTTCCTCCAGCGTGATTTCCACAATGTCCCTCGTGTATTTCTCTTATTATGTACTCTATTTGAGAAGGTTCGATGCATCTTGCTACGGGACCACTGAACATTTTATGGTAAATATTCCCTTGTTTTAAGCAATACTGAGAGGCCTTTTTAAGTGCATTTTCTTTCCTCTTATCATCAGGAACGGTACCATACTGCAAAAAAGCAACAATTTCATTCCTCCAATCCTAAGTTAAATTATTAAAATTTACCTCATTTTTATCAGGTTCTAGAACTGAGTGAAATAAATGTATAACTAAAGTGCTTTGATCATTTGCTACATCAGCTGCGAATGCGAGATTAGCTAAGGCATCTGCTTCAACATTTTCATCTCTTGGTATTTGTATGACCTTCCAAGTTTGAAATTGCTTTATCAGTTCCCATACCTTTTCCAAGTACTGTTGCATCCTTGTTTCTTGGCTGTGTAAGTCCCCAGCATTTGATCAACCACAAGTTACAATTCACTTTTGATTATGACTTGAATTATACCAAGTTCTCGTGTCAATTCTAAACCTGCAATCATAGCTTCATACTCCGCTTCATTGGTAGTTATGGAGTGACATTTTAACAGCTTGTCTAACTGTTTTGCCCGCAGGTGGTACCAAAAAAATCCCTAAACCTTCACCTTTTACGTTAGATGAACCGTCAGTGTATAAGATCCAAGTTCCTGGGTTAGCTTTATTGCACACATGCAATTCCTTTTTTGCTTCCAATTGCATTCCTTGGCTAAAATAAGCCACGAAGTGATATCATATTCACTCAACTCCCACTTAGCTAACCTTCTTGATAATTCATGCTTATGTAATATATTACGCAACGGGTAAGCAGTTACTACAGTAATGGGATGACACTGAAAATATGGTCTTAACTTATTAGATGCCATGATTAAAGCAAATGCTAGTTTTTCCAATTTTGGATACTGTGTCTCTACATCTAACAAAGATTTACTAACATAATAGATATGGGATTGTTTACCTTGGTCCTCTCGGACTAAAACAACACTTACCGCCACTTCTGAAACAACAAGTAAATGAGTAACCTTTCCCCTGCCTTTGGTTTTGCGAGTAATGGTGGATTTGACAAATATGTTGTCAAATTCCTACGTTCTTGTTGACATTCTTCATTCTACTAAAAATGATCTTACTTCTTAATGGCCGAGAAGAATTTGAAACACTTCTTTGATGATTTTGAAATGAATCTTCCCAAGGCTGCAATTCTCCCCGTTAGTCGTTGGACTTCTTTTTTACTTGTCAGCACATCAGGGATTTCCTCTATTGCTTTAATCTGTGCAGGATTTACTTCAATTCCACAGTTAGAAACAAGAAAGCCAAAAACTTACCTGATGCAACTCCAAACGCGCATTTTTTGGGGTTCAACTTCATGTTACATTTCCGAAGAATTTGAAATGTATCAGATAAATGGGATATATGATCCCTAGAATGCTGGATTTTCACGAGCATATCATCTTTATACACATCCATGGTTTTTCCCAAATGCTCTAGGAACATTTTTGTGACCAACCTTTGACAAGTTTCTCCAGCATTCTTGAGACCAAAAGGCATTACCTTATAACAGTAAGTCCCCCTGTCTGTTATGAAAGAAGTTTTTTCCTCATCTTCAGGATCTATTTTGATTTGATTATAACCTGAATATGCATCTAAAAAACTTAATAGCTCATGTCCTGCAGTAGCATCAATAAGTTGATCTATGTGCGGTAAAGGAAAAGAATTTTTTGGACATGCTTTATTAAGGTCTATGTAATCTACACAGACTCGCCACTTACCATTCTTTTAAGGCACCACCACAATATTGTCTAACCAGTTAGGATATTTTATCTCGTGGATAGACCCAATTTTTAATAAATTTTGTACCTCATCTTGAATCACTTGATTCTTGAAAGCTCATTGCTTTCTCTTCGTTTGTTTGATCGGTGTGTATGGTGGGTCTTCATTTAACTTGTGAGTCAGTATCTCAGGTGGTATACCTGTCATATCAGCATGTGACCAAGTAAAACAGTCCCCATTAGCTTTTAAGAATTCAATTATCATACCTCTCATATCTGGGTTTAGATTTGCTCCCACATAAACCTTCCGTTCCGGCCATTGATTCAAATAATATTAGAGCTTTTAATTCTTCAATTGTTGTTTTGATGTTTACATTTTCTTTTGGGTCTTGAATTGTATCAGGCCTTGAGTCCATATCTGTCTGTCCCTGTTCAGTTGAGGTTTGTGTTGTGATATCCTCAACTGCTTTCTATGATTGCTATTTCTCTTCATTTATCGTGCTCGTATCTGTCACAAAATTAATTTTCCTGGTTACATGCTGATCCCCATGAATTTGGCAAATTCCCCAAGGTGATGGGAATTTAATAACTTGATGTAGTGCTGATAGAACAACATCCATTTTATGTATCCATGTTCATATCGTAAGTCATCTCCATATCTACTACTTGAAATTTAATATCTTTAATAACACCTTATGCAAGATTCATTAGTGTTACCTCTCCTTTTGTTACAACACTGAAATTATCAAATCCAGACAGGGTATGCGCCTTTGGTATCATTTTATCTTCAGCTTGCATTTCTCGCAATACCTTTAGAAGGATAATATTCATAGAACTTCCTAGATCAATCAAAACTCGTTTCACAATAGTATCATGTACAAGTAAAGATATTAACAGTGCGTCGTTATATGGAGATAATACACCATCTGCATCATCAAAGGTAATACTTTCTTCCTCCAAGACTAGTCGTACCCGCTTCCCATGGGTAATAGTGACCTTAGAGACTTTATTGGATGTTGTGTATATCGCACCGTTGATATCTTCTCCCCCGCTTATGTTGATGGTTATTTTGGGAAATGGTGGTTTTGGGCGCACATGCCTATTTTTCATGTAAGCTTCCTTGCCTTTCTCTCTGAACAACTTAGTAAGATACTGTTTCAATAAATGATCAATTTCACTCTGTGAAAATCTGCAATCAACGGTTTTATGGCCGTGGTCATTATGAAACTCGCACCAATGATTTGGATTATACCTGTTTGGATTCGACCTCATTTCTTTTGACCACCGGACCTTATCTCCCATGCTTCTCAAAATAATTACGAGCTCGGAGGTTCTGACGTTAAAATTGTAACCGCCGAACCTTGCCTTCAAACTACCGTCACCATCTCGTGACTCATAATTGTTTCATTTGTTCCTAAACCTTGATGAGGAACCTGATTCCCTATTTCTAGATTTGTGATCGTACCTTTGACTATCTTTCCTTGGCCATGAATCCTTTCCCGTAGGTCCCATGTAAGGCTTGTATCTATTTTTGTCGGACCTCCCTTTCGGTTTCTGTGCGTCTCGAGCCTACTTTTTCCTCTTTTTGCATTTTTGGAAAAATATCTTCCTTAATTTGCAGCTTCGTACTGTACTTGTTATACATATCATTCCACGTTGTAGTTGGGAATTCACGAAGTCTTTCCTTAAGTCTTCTCGTAGCTTTCGAGCTTTTTTCATTCAAAATACTTGTGAAGGCTATGACCACCAGTTATCAGGTACACGTGGAAAAGTCATTCTTTCACGTTGAAATCTATCAACAAAATCTCAAAGTAATTTTGAATCCCCTGCTTGATTTTGAAGATATCATCCATTCTTTTTTTCTACCTTTTGAGCTCCCGAGTGTACTTTGATGAAAGAATCTACATGCTCAACAAAAGAGTTTATAGAGTTTTTGGGTAAAAGAGAATTCCATGTTAGCGCACATTTTGGGAGTGTTTCACCAAAATTTTTGACTAATACCGATTCGATCTCATGTTTGGTCAAATCATTACCTTTTACACCCGTTGTGAATGCAATCACGTGGTCTCGTGAGTCCGTCATTCCATCATATTTTGGGATGTCAGGCATTCTGAACTTTTTTGGAATCGGAAGTGGAGCAGCACTTGGCTTCCAGGGTTGTTGTGAGTACTTATCCATATCCACCCCTTTGATTATAGGTGGATCTCCGGGTATTTGCTCTATGCGATCATTCTGCTCCTTTAGCGCTTTCTGCAGGGTTAGTATTAAATTTTGCAAATGAGAATTAACTGAATTACCTGGTTCTTCCGTCTGTGATTTACTGGGAGTTCCACCGTTTCCTGAATTAACAAGCCCGGAACGAGGATTCTCCAATATGTTGTTATTAGATGTAGGTGTGTGGTGCAACAGATAACTGATTAACTAGAGCCTAAACGACTTTATTGACATGCGAAACAATTTCTTTTTGTAAAGCTTCATCCACACCATCAACATTTTCAGACTGATCCTGTCCATCTGCATGAGAATCATGTGGTGAAGGAACCAGGTTAATATTTTATGGATCCCCCTGAACCTGTTGGATTTGATTTGCCTGGTTTCCTTGAGTGCTATCATTGTTGTTTGCCATAGTTGATAGAAATAGATTATCAAATTCCCAGTAACGGAACCAACTTGTTTAATTAGATTTTTAGCTAAAGCTAGAATTTAGAAGAATACGAGTTACTGATAATCACAAAAGTATATAAAGAAAAAAATTTGAGAATAATATGATCAGAAATCAAATAAATCATAGTGTATAGCTATTTTTGGCTATATGAGCCTTGCTTTTGTTATAATGAGGCTATACTGAGTAATTAATGACTTTAAATGTTACGTTACACAATTATATACATTAAATACATATTCTCTAACGTCTTTGGTATTTAATACTCGTTAAATACTGTATTTGGATCCTCATATGCTGTTAGATTCATTCCCATTGATTCTCCACGATCTCAGTATACATGTATTGAGATCATTAATATACAAACTTAATTTTTCTCAATATACTAATATGTAAGAAAAAGAATTTAAAGCAAAAGAAATGGTAAAACGCTGCTGTAGGTTACTGAACCTCAATCTGTGCAGTACATTAGAGACTTCAACAACAACGTTTGAACCATGGCACCAACATGCCATTTGTGCAAACCGAGTGCCACTTTATATATATAACTCATGTTTCATATATATCAACATAGTTATTTTGCCGAAGCTTGCGGGTGGTGTGCCACCCCGATTCAACAAGGTAGATATGTCCCTGAACACTTTTAGTTTGACCAAAACTTTTACTAGTTTATCCTTAATAATATTTTCTAATTCATAAAATATTTTTCCCAAAATAAATTTTTTAAATTTCTTTTCATTTCATATTCGTTTTTCATCTTTTTCTTTACAAAGAAACTTTTTAATTTATAATTTTTTGTAAAGTTTTTAAGGATGTCTTAGTTATTTTAAAAAAAGAATAACTCATCAGCACTTTTCTACCAAACACATCAACTACTTATTATGAATTTCAGCACGTCTATGCAAACACATAAATGCTTATTTGAAAAATGAGCTTCAACACTTAAAAATAATTTTCATCACTTCAAGCTTATCAGCTATTTACAATCAGCTAATTCCAACGGACTCTAACTCCATTCCTGATTGCCCAAATCCATTCGTGATTTTTCCCAAATAAACCCTTTAGCAAAAGCCTATGCCCCTCTAAAGAAAGCTCGATTGACGGGAACAAGAAAATAACTCAAGTGAAGAAGCTTATTTCTTCATCTCCAGCAATGATTATTAGATTCCATGGTTGTGGAATACCCCAATTGTGACTAGATTTTAGCAAATAATACAATGTGTGTTTTAGTATGTAAGTGTTTAGACATTGAACATTTGACGACTAGAGAAAATATTTTATTGTGACATAAGCTTATCATTTGGTGATGCGTTTTGCCAAAATTGTTTTACATACTTAGTTAGAATTTTCTTTTAATTTGTTAATTAATCTTTTGCAACAATCATGTGCAATTGTATATGATTTAATTAGTTTAAAGGCTCTTTAATCTTTTTGTAACAATCTATTAATATTAGACTAGTGTACGTATCAGAATGACCTACTCGTATTATGTTATTAACATTTTAAACATATTGAACTGCTATTTTATTAGTTAACGTTCCCCAAATATGGTCCCAATATATACGCAAAGTAAAGTTAATACATATGTCGTAATTGTTCCAAATCACTGTCAACAGTACGAAATTTCAAACCATTCAAAGTAAAACCCAAATCTTGAACTTATTGTCTTCCTAATTAGCTACTATCTTTTGCAAGATATTTCTGCAATTTATCGATAAAAAGTTCTCTAGCTCCCTGAATTCGTAAAAAATATTATTATCACCAATTCATAGGTGAAGGATTTTGACTAGATGAATATCCATAGTGTTAGACCGAGTAGCCCCAAAATTAGTCAACATCTTTAAAATATTTTATCACTGTTATGAAATAATATAAAAGACAAGAACAATAATGCAAGAACAAGAGCAATAGAGAGAAGAGTAGAGAGAGTTCTTCTTACTGATACTTAGAGAATGTTAGGAGCGATTTACAATGGTTGAGGGCACCTCTATTTATAGGGAGGAGGATGATTTAGCTACCAATAATAGGACTCTAGAATTTCTCTAATTAAAGACATTCACCTTAAATAGAAGTGTATTTATAACACTCCCCCTTGAATGTCTATTCAATGATGTGCCTCGTTAAAACCTTAAAACAAAACCCAATGGGAAAAATTAAAGTAAGGAAAAAGAGTACACATGTTTGAATATGCGCCTATTGGTTGCCTCGTTAAAAACCTCGCAAGGAAAACCCGGTGGGACAAAACCTTGTAAGGGAAAAAGAGTGCAACGCGCATTAACTCCCCCTGATAAGAACATCAATTTATGTCCTTAAGTCTTCGCATCCCGATCTTGTGAACTAGCTTCTTGAAGGTTGACTTTGGTAGAGATTTTGTGAACAAATCAGCCATATTGTCGCTTGAACGAATCTGTTGAACATTAATATCACCATTCTTTTGAAGATCATGTGTGAAGAGTAACTTTGGTGAAATATGCTTCGTTCTATCTCCTTTTATGAATCCTCCCTTCAATTGAGCTATACATGCTGCATTGTCTTCATACAAAGTTGTGGGTAGTTTATCACACTTCAAACCACATTTGTCTTGGATATGATGTATTATCGACCTTAACCACACACACTCCCGACTTGCTTCATGAATAGCAATTATCTCGGCATGATTAGATGAAGTAGCCACAATTGATTGCTTAGTCGATCGCCAAGATATGGCGGTGTCTCCACAGGTAAACACATAACCCGTTTGAGATCGAGCCTTGTGTGGGTCGGACAAATATCCAGCATCAGCATAACCAACAAGATCCGGGCTGCAATTCTTGCCATAAAATAAGCCCATATCGGTAGTTCCCTTTAGGTACTGCAATATGTGTTTGATCCCATTCCAATGTCTCATCGTAGGAGACGAGCTAAATCTTGCTAAGACATTAACTGAAAAGGATATGTCAGGCCTTGTAGTATTTGCAAGATACATTAGTGCGCCAATTGCGCTAAGATATGGTACTTCAGGACCAAGTAGCTCTTCATTCCTTTCTTGTGGTCGGAATGGATCTTTGTTCACATCAAGTGATAGAACAACCATCGGTGTACTTAAAGGATGTGCTTCATCCATGTAAAACCGTTTCAGTACCTTTTCTGTATAGGTAGATTGATGAACAAAAATTCCGTTTGCCAAATATTCAATTTGCAAACCAAGACATAGTTTAGTCTTTCCGAGATCTTTCATCTCGAATTCATCCTTTAGATAATCAATTGCCTTTTGGAGTTCTATAGGGGTTCCAATAAGGTTTATGTCATCGACATATACGGCAAGTACAACAAATTTTATGTTGTTTTCTTTATAAAAACACACGGGCAAATGGCGTCATTTATATAGCCTTCTTTTAACAAGTACTCACTAAGACGATTATACCACATTCGTCCAGATTGCTTTAGACCATACAAGGACCTTTGCAATTTAATTGAGAACATTTCCCGAGAATTTGAATTATGCGCGTTTGGCATCTTGAGTCCATCGGGAATTTTCATGTATATCTCATTATCAAGTGAGCCATAAAGATAGGCAGTAATCACATCCATTAAGTGCATGTCAAGCTTTTCATGGACAGCAAAACTTATGAGATAACGAAAGGTTATCGCATCCATTACAGGCGAATATGTCTCTTCATAATCGACACCAGGCCTTTGAGAAAAACCTTGTGCAACAAGGCGTGCCTTATATCTTTGTACCTCGTTTTTCTCATTTCTTTTGCGTACAAAGACCCATTTATAGCCGACAGGCTTAACACCATTAGGTGTTTCAACTATAGGGCCAAAAACTTCACGTTTTGCCAGCGAATTCAATTCTGATTGAATTGCTTCTTGCCACTTTGGCCAATCCTGTCTTTTTCGACATTCTTCAACAGATTGAGGTTCGAGATCCTCACATTCTTGCATAATGCTAGATGCTACATTATAAGCAAAGGCATTATCCACCACAATATCCACTCGATTAATATTTGCCTCAATATTAATTGGATTTAGGGATAGTTCCGTATTTTCCAGAGTCTCGGGCTCAATGGATTCTTCATGAATCTCAGAATTTGTTAAATCATGAGATTCTTTCGTGGTGTCATTTTGATCGTTCTTTTTCCTCTTTCTAGGATTTCGATCTTTGGAACCTAATGGTCTGCCACGCTTCAGGGGTGCATTCGACTCATTGGATATGACACTAGATGATTGTCCAACAGGGACATCAATATGGATTGGAACATTTTTCGCGGGAATGTGGGATTTCGTTATCCTTTTCAAGTCCGTAAATGCGTCAGGCATTTGATTTGCTATTCTTTGCAAATGGATAATATTTTGTACCTCTCTTTCACAAATAGAGGTATGTGGATCAAGATGAGATAATGATGCATTTTTCCACAAAATTTCCCGTTTGGTTTCACCAACTTCTCCCTCTAATTTTGGGAAAAGTGTCTCATCAAATCGACAGTCTGCAAATCGTGCAGTAAACAAGTCGCCTGTCAATGTTTCGAGGTAGCGAATGATGGAGGGCGATTCAAACCCAACATATATTCCTAACCTTCTTTGCGGACCCATTTTGGTGCGGGATGGCGGTGCTATAGGCAGATATACTGCGCATCCAAAAATTCTTAAATGGGATATATTGGGTTCACGACCCAAAACCAATTGCAACGGGGAATACTTGTGGTAATTCGTCGGTCTGAGACGAATTAGCATTGCTGCATGTAAGATGGCGTGACCCCATACCGAAGTGGGCAGCCTCGTTCTCATAAGTAATGGCCTTGCAATCAACTGCAGGCGTTTAATTAACGATTCTGCAAGACCGTTTTGAGTGTGAGCATGAGCTACAGAATGTTCAACTTTTATCCCGATTGATAAGCAATAATCATTAAATGCTTGGGATGTAAACTCAGCAGCATTATCCAGTCTAATGGACTTGATTGGATTATCTGGAAATTTTGCTCGTAGTCGAATTATTTGTGCCATTAATTTCACAAACGCAAGGTTGCGTGATGACAACAGGCACACATGAGACCATCTACAGGATGCGTCTATCAAGACCATGAAATACCTAAACGACCCACTAGGTGGGTGAATAGGTCCACAAATGTCCCCTTGTATACGTTCCAGGAACGTGGGTGACTCAGTCCCAATCTTTGTTGGTGATGGCCTGATAATCAACTTGCCTTGATAACACGAAGTGCAAGGATATTCATTATTCGAAAGAATTTTGAAATTCTTTAACGGATGCCCATATGAGCTTTCTATAATCCGTCTCATCATGACCGATCCTGGGTGTCCCAATCGATCATGCCAAAGTACAAAGGTATTGGAATCAGTAACCCTTTGGTTTACTGTTGAATGTGCCTCAATTGCACTAATTCTTGTCCAATACAGGCCACAAGATAAAGACGGGAATTTCTCAATAACCCTCTTTTGGCCGGAGACATTCTTTGTGATGACGAGATATTCAAGATTATCTTCATCCATTGTCTCAATATGATAGCCATTCCAGCATACATCTTTAAAACTCAACAAGTTTCTTTCAGACTTGGAGGAGAACGTTGCATTCTCTATGATTAACGTCGTGCCTTTGGGCAGAGTTACAATTGCTCTTCCGGAGCCTTCAATCAATTTACTACTTCCAGAGATTGTAGTAACGTTTGCCTTACACATATTTAGTTGAGAGAAATATTTCCTTTCTTTGAGTATTGTATGTGTAGTACATGAATCAACTAGGCAAATACTTTTACAGTTGGACGTTGATCCAAGTTCGCTTTGTGAGATATCCATATTTGCTATCCCATAGTTTGACATACAAAAGAGATACACGAACATAAGAATAAACAAGTTCAATTCGTTTGTGTCACATAATATTTTCAAAATCTGCTGCTAACAGTTGACTAACAAAATCAGATATGTTATCCATAATTGATTACTTTGCAGTTTGAAAATTTCAGTTTAATCATTTTCTTCAAACAATCGATTGTTAAACACAAACAATCGATTGTTGAACATTGACAATCGATTGTTAAACACACACAATCGATTATTTGCTATTTTGAAAAACTTCAGATCACTGTCTTAAGACAATCGATTGTTAAGTATAGACAATCGATTGTTGGCTATTTTGAAAAATTCCAGAGCACTGTCTTAAGACAATCGATTGTTAAGTATAGACAATCGATTGTTGGCTATTTTGAAAAATTCCAGATTACACTGTTATAACGACAATCGATTGTTAGACAAAGACAATCGATTGTGGATGATTTTTGAAAAATTCCAGATTACTGTCTTAACGACAATCGATTGTTAGACAAAGACAATCGATTGTGGATGATTTTTGAAAAATTCCAGATTACAATGTCTTAATGACAATCGATTGTTAGACAAAGACAATCGATTGTGGATGATTTTTGAAAAATTCCAGATTATTGTCTTAACGACAATCGATTGTTAGACACAGACAATCGATTGTTGATCAATTGTTTTTCAGCTTTAATGCGAAAATAGTAGATAATCGACTAGTTTTTAAGGCTAGTCGATTACCCCTACTGGAAAATAAAAATATTATTGATATTTGAGCATATTGAAGATATTCTAAAGAACTACTGCTAACATTGTATCATAAACTAACTAATACGAGCTAATACTAATGATTATTAGTTTATTCACTAACTAATACAAGTAAGTAGAACAAAATCAAATAACTCCATCTTCTTTCATCACGGACCCATCGCCGATTAGGTGGTCTATTTTCCCCTCGGGTTGCTCAAAGAAGTCTGCCACATCCAGGTGGGTGATGTCCTTATTGTCGTCATAGACATAATTTGTTTCAGGGCCTTTTCTCTTTCGAGATGCTTGATAAAGGTCAACCAAGTGTCTTGGTATACGGCAAGTCTTTGACCAGTGCCCTTTCCCACCACAACGATAACATATAGTTTCTGAACCATTTGCCTTAGGATCTTCATGACCCCGTTTCTGCTTTCGGCGGTTATCTCTCCTTGGGGGTTGACGGACTTCATTGGAATTTCTTCCTTGTCTACGTCCCTGGCTATGACCCCGTTTACGACCATGACCATGGCCCTTTTCATGTTTGGCATAATGAGAGTGCACCTTATCTGCTTCAGGCAGTGGTGTAGACCCAGTGGGTCGATTTTCGTGATTTCTCATGAGCAGGTCATTATTTCGCTCAGCCACTAGTAGAAGAGAAATCAGTTCAGAGTACTTTGTAAAGCCTTTCTCTCTGTACTGTTGTTGCAGTACTATATTGGAGGCATGAAACGTTGTAAACGTTTTCTCAAGCATATCATAATCGGAGATATTATCCCCGCATAGCTTCAATTTAGAAGTAATTCTGAACATTGCAGAATTATATTCAGAAACGGACTTAAAGTCCTGGAGCCTCAGATGAGCCCAATCATATCGTGCTTGTGGCAGAGTGACCAACTTCAGGTTGTCATATCTCTCCTTTAAGCCGTTCCACAAGATGAGTGGATCCTTGACGGTGAGATATTCAATCTTCAAACCTTCATCAAGGTGATGGCGCAAGAAAATCAAGGCCTTCGCACATTCTTGGGTGGATGCTTTTTCTCTATCTTTGACTCCGAGACCCATAGCATCTAAGTGGATTTCAGCATCCAACACCCATGTCATATAGTTCTTGCCCGAAATTTCAAGGGCAACGAACTTTCTTTTCGTAATGTCAGACATAATCGAAAATTAAATTAGGAAGAGGGAAATACCTTAGATTTTTCGAGAATGGTTCTTGAGACGGTAGAGTCTCGTGCTGAGAACGTGTTATGAAATAATATAAAAGACAAGAACAATAATGCAAGAACAAGAGCAATAGAGAGAAGAGTAGAGAGAGTTCTTCTTATTGATACTTAGAGAATGTTAGGAGTGATTTACAATGGTAGAGGGCACCTCTATTTATAGGGAGGAGGATGATTTAGCTACCAATAATAGGACTCTAGAATCTCTCTAATTAAAGACATTCACCTTAAATAGAAGTGTATTTATAACAATCAAGCCCAATTATGCATTATAAAAAGGACAAAGCGATTGGTGCAAATATATTTCAGCGAACAAGTCCGTAGCCGAAACCCACAGGGAATTGGACTTACACACATTCATGTATTCAATCTTCAGATATATTTAAGTAATAGGATGGATGTTTACTAATTAAATACTACGTAATGAAAATGCAGTAGTTAAGAACTAACTATAAACAATTTGTAAGCAAGAATGAGAATGATCTAAAGTTTTGATTTCCCCTAATGTTGGAATCCTTTCCGCTATGTTCGCTATAAATTTGCCTAAGTCTTTTTTATCTTTCATGAACACTCTGACTTTCGCAACTCTCTCCCGAGTAATTACACCATTATACTAGACATATTCTCACGAATTACGCTAGCTAACTCTAAGTAAAACTCACTTAGATCGCACCCAAAGTTTCATTATCTCTAATCCTACCTTTAAATCCTTCGTATTGATCCCTCATATACATTAGGAGTGATGATGTTCAACAACTATCTAAATATGAACTCTATCCCTAGTAATGCACACTAAATTCGAACAACTAATTGAGGGTTCTTCAATCAACATCAATAAGCATATAGTTGAACAAATAGAGATAATACTATGGAAAAAATCTTCACTAGACTCGGCGCACGTTAATAAAAAACCTCTCGGTGCATGATAGCAAGACAGCCATTATGCCCGGAAAATGGGTCGTTGCTGGTAGAATGTGGCTGTCACTACTGCTCAGATTGTTACCCCAGCTCATGGTGTTACAAAGGACTTAGAACCGCTGACGATTGGTAATTTCCTCCTGCAGAAGTTCCAATCGAATGAGACGATGCATGAAGATGGTGCTGCGAATGTATTACTTCCTCCGATGAGCAACATTGAAGTGCCTACTAGTCTCGATGTGAGATGCTTACAGTTCTCAGATGCTAGTGGGTCTGAGAAATCAATTCTGACTGCTGCTGAGGTTGTGCCAGGTAATCGCACTGGTCAAATGGGTAAACCACTCTCGTTTGTGCCTCCTACTGACAGAGATGGTAAGAAGGTTGTCAAAATTAGTGAAGTTGATTTGAAATCTCAGGTGGATTATTGGAATACTTCCTTAATTGGTTACATAATTGGAGATAATCCCTATGAGAAAGCTATGGAAAATTTTGTGTTGCATGTGTGGAACTTTGTTTCTAAACCCCAGATTTTGATTCATTATGAGGGCTATTGCATCTTCCGATTCAATAGTATAGAGGATAGAGACCTAGTCATTCAATCTGGACCTTATTCATAAAGGAATAAACCTATGGTATTGAAGCCTTGGGAAATTGACTTCTCCTTTCAGAATGATATACTGAGTACTATCCCTGTGTGGATTCGATTTCCTGGACTACTGGTGGGCTATTGGTCTATTGAAGCATTGAGTAAAATGGCTAGTGCAGTGGGTAAACCATTCTACACAGACAAGTTCACAACTCACTATGAGAAAATTTCTTTTGCTCGTGTTCTAGTGGAGGTTGATGCTGCCCATCCTCTCCCTGATCAGCTAGAGATTGAGACTCCATTTGGTACTAAGATTCAGTTCATTGAATATGATTGGAAGCCTAGTTTCTGCAATCACTGTCTGAAATTTGGACATAATTCTATTGATTGTTGGTATAATTCTAACAACGGTGTAGAGCAGGAAATGGGGGAAGAGGGTAAGAAAAGGAGACAGAGGACCAGATTGAAAAAACAAGCAAAAGTTACTAAGCAAGAGTGGCTTGTTAAACAACCTCTAGCTAGTACAGATTCACAGGAAAACTTGCCAGTGCAACCAGAACATAACAAGGAGAATGAGAGGTTGGGGAATAACACTGCTTGTATGGTTATTACTCAACAGAATGCATAACAAGGCCTTGACATTCATGAAAGGACTGAGATAGTAATCAAGGAACCTATTGGCAATAGTGAAGTTATGGTAGACAAATGCAATAAGGGTAAGGCTATTATTGATGTATTAGATGCTGGTAGAAGGGGCCAACAGATTGATCCTGGGCCTTCTCAGAACATATTTCCTAATGTTCTATGATTATTGTCACTTGGAACATTAGGGGGCTAAACCAAGCCCATAAGCAGAAAGAGTTGAAAACCGTTCTTGCTGTAAATAAAGTAGATGTTATGGGATGTCTTGAGACTAGAGTGAAGGAACATAAATCAGAAAAGATTAAGATAAGATTTCAAAGGAATGGAAGGTCCAATGCAACTATTCTAAGGCTGTAAATGGGAGGATATGGCTACTCTGCAAACCTCACATCCAGGTTCATATTTCCTGTGTGACTGACCAGTTTATTCAGTGTTTCTTAGAAGACCCTAAAAGTCAAATCAAAACTCATTTAAGTGTCATGTATGCTCATAATACTGCAAGCCTAAGAGACCAGTTGTGGAGTGATCTGAGGAAAGTATATGTACCCAGTCAAGACTCTTGGTTGTTGAGTGGGGATTTTAACTCTGTCTTATGCTCTGAAGATAGAATTGGATCTTCTGTTACTGATATTGAAGTTAAAGGCTTTAAAGATGTCATTGTTGACCTTCAACTCACTCCTCTTAGAGTTAAAGGGTGGCATTACACTTGGAATAACAAGGAGAGTACTACCACTAGGGTCTATAGCAAGACTGATTGGGCATTGGGCAACTTCCAGTGGATACAGCAATATGGACATCTAGAAGCTGACTTCATGAATCCATCAGTTTCTGATCACTCTCCTGTTCTTATCAAATTTGGAGATCAGAAACTTCTGCATCCTAAGACTTTCAGACTTTATCTTACAATTATGGAGAGTTCTCAGTTTCAAACCATACTACAACAGGTCTGGTGACAGGAATGTGAAGGAACACCTATGCAGCAGATATGGAGTAAATTGAAGACCATGAAAGAACAATTAAAGGAGACAAATATTCATACGGCTGCATACAAGCAGAAAATTGTCCAGGCTAGGGAGACTCTGGTATTATCCAGACTCAGTTGCAGCAGTGTCCACTATCACAGCCTCTGTTTACTGAGGAAAAAGCAGCATTAGAAGAAATTGAGAAATGGAGTTGTGTAGAGGAACAAATTATGAGACAGAAATCCAAGGCTTGTTGGATTGATTGTGGTGATGCCAATACAAAATATTTCCATGCCCAGTGGAAGATCAGAACATGCCAGAATAGCATAACTTCTATTTACACTGATGCAGGTCGTAAACTCACAGATCCCTTATCTGTGGAGCAGGAGTTTATAAAGGTTTTCCAATCATTGATGGGGGAATGTGCTGGTGAGTTGCCTTGTAACAACACTACTTTTATTAAAGAAGGAAAATGTCTAACTTTATCACATCAAAGAATGCTAATTCAGGAGGTTACTTTGGAAGAAATTACAGAAGCACTAAAAGAGATGCCAAAGGACAAAGCACCAGGTGTGGATGGATTCCCTATGGAATTCTATACTAGAAACTGGGAGATAGTAAAGGATGATATACTAGCTGCTACAAAGGACTTCTTCTCCACATGCAAAATGCCTCACATGATCAATACCACTGCTATTGCACTTGTTCCTAAAGTCAGAGATACTATAACTGAAAAAGACTATAGACCTATAGCTTGCTGTACTACTGTGTATAAAATCACCTCCAAAGTTATTACTAGGAGAATGAAAGCTGTGATTGGTGAATTAGTTGGGCAAGCTCAGTCAGCTTTTGTTGAAGGGAGAAGCATTGTTGATAACATTCTGCTTAGTCATGAAATCTTCAAAGGGTATTCAAGGAAAGGAGTTTCCCCCAGATATGTCTTGAAGGTGGATTTGAGGAAGGCTTATTATACTCTGGAATGGAGTTTTTCTTAAACAGATTCTTATTGACCTTGGGTTCCCTGCTAAATTTATTCACTGGATAATGTCATGTGTCACTTCTGTTTCTTACTCCCTAGTCCTGAATGGTGGATTAACAAAGCCCTTCAGTGCCAAGAGAGGTATTAGACAGGGTGATCCTCTGTCACCATATCTATTTGTGCTGGCTATGGAATACCTGAATAGGATACTGGGACATTTGCACAAGAATGGGGACTTCAATTTCCACCCCAAATGCAGAAAGCTTAACTGTACTCATGTCTGTTTTGCCGATGATCTCCTTATGTTCTGTCGAGCTGATCTTGATTCCATCCAGATTTTACAGGAGGCTTTCCTTAAGTTCTATGAAGCTTTTGGATTTCAAGCTAATATTAGCAAAAGTGCAATATACTTGGCTGGAGTGCAGCAGAGTACCAGAGAAGAAATCATTAAGGCACTGGGGTTCACTGAGGGCCAGCTTCCATTCAAATACTTGGGGATACCCTTTGATTCCAAAAAACTTGCCACCCATCACTACTTGCCTTTGATAGAAAAGATTACAGCTAAGATTACATGCTGGTCAGCTAAATTGCTCTCTTATGCAGGGAGATGCCAACTGATCAAAGCTGTCATTTTTGGTATTCAAACATACTGGGCTCAAGTTTTCATTCTTCAAAAAAAGTGTTGAAAGCCATTGAAGCAATATGCAGAACCTTTTTGTGGACTGGAACTGCTAATCTCTCTAAAAGAGCTCTAGTTGCTTGGGAAAGGGTTTGCAGATCACTTACAGCTGGAGGGCTCAACATATTAGATATGATTGTGTGGAATAAAGCAGCTATTACTAAGCATCTCTGGGATTTAGCCAGAAAGAAATGCTGCCTTTGGATTAAATGGGTGCACTGTTACTACATCAAGCAGGGGGACATTGTAACAATGACCATTCCTAAGTCAGCTTCTTGGGTTGTTAGGAAAATACTGGACAACAGAGCTGCTATCATGGGGAATCAGATGTTCCACGGGGATTTTCTTAGCAGATTAAAAGGAGTATGCAAACTGGATAAATTCCAGATTCAGCAATTATATCTCACAATGATTCCCAGCTTTAGCAAGGTTGAATGGAAGAATTTGATGATGACTGCAAATGTTCAACCTCGGCATAAATTCACTATGTGGTTAGCTGCACAGCAAAGGCTTCCAACAGTAGACAGATTGCAGAAATTTGGCATACAAGTTCCTGTAACTTGTGTGTTCTGTAATCAGAATGCTGAAGTGTTTAATCATTTGTTCTTTGAGTGCTCTATCATTAGAAGTCTGTGGTCCAGACTCTGTGTTTGGCTGGGGCACCACAGATCTGTTGGTAATTGGGAAACAGAGCTGCAATGGATTTGCAGCAAAGCAAGGAGTAGAATGTGGCACAATGCTATAGCAACCTCTCTTTTTGTCAATATTATTGCACTTATCTGGAGGAAGAGGAATAGCATCAGATTTGACGGGAAAGTATATGTCGAAGATCAGATATGCAGAGAAATTTCACTACTTATTCATATTCGTGGCAGGAACTGTAGTCGATGGCAAAATGGCTTGCGGCAACTTAATAGTTTTCCATAGCTATAGTCTAATTAGATATCCCTATACTGCGTTGTCATTAATGCTTATTGGTAGTTGTCTTAGTATAGACGATTGTTTGTAAATGAGTAGCAGCTAGCCCAAGCTACTACTATAGAACTTTACCTTGTACATTCCTTTGATATTAATGAAATATAACAGTTATACTCAAAAAAAAGAAAGATAATACTATGGAAAATGTATATTAACATAACGAGAAAATCATCCTCCAACAGGATCCATCAAAACCCTAAATTATGAGTTTAGCTACTCATACTCATAGTACAAATATCGAAAGTAATTTGCATAATTAAATTATAGTGTAAGGATAAAGAAATGTAGAAATCAATGAATCCAACTCCCAAGTAGAGTTCCACGAGCTATTCTTGCCTCCGGTTGCAAAAAACCTTCAAAGTGGCACTTTTGGGTCTATTTATATGTTTGGGACAAGCTCTAAACGTGTAGGTCAACTCCTAGTCAAGCTAGAAAGCAATTAAAACTTTCAAATCTCGGACTGGGCATGGCCTTAGGCATGGGGTCTCCTAGATAACGCCAGCCTCAACCTGGCATTAAGCTGGCGTTGCCAGGCTAACGGTTGGTTGGGCCTAACTTTAAGCTGTCCTTGTCAGGCTAAAGCCTGGTCGAGCTAGCTTTTGTCCGGCTTCTCCTTTTCACCGTTTTCGAGCATATTTTCTACTTTTATTTTCGATATACCTACACATAAAATAGACTTATTACACCCAAACAAAGTGTAATCTAACATTAATGCATGTAAAACGCAAAGCATATAATGTGGAAAATTATGAATTATAGCCACACATCACTATTAAATATTTGCTCGTCCTCGAGCAATCAGCTACACTTATGGGCACAACATATTAAGCAATTCCTTAACTTATTATACCAATAATCTTTAAAATAGTTCAAACACAAAGGTGTGACATCCTCGCCTCAATAATCGACTCACATATATTATTCTTTATTCACAATTCACTTACTCTAACAATGGCTGCACATAAACACTGGGAGCACCTAAAATGTGACGACCTAAAGGGTCGTCACCGTAATTCTCCCTTTCTTTGCACTTATGAGGCCTGAAAAAAAACCTTTATTTGGTTGCCTCGATTTACATGCGCAGTCCGGGTTTGAAGCTGAAATTTTTTGTATGTGGAAATATTTGAATTCTATGTTAAAAACTATGAATTTTGATAATAATATTTCTATAGTTGACTTTGGTCAACATTTTAGGTAAACGGACCTGGACCCATGATGTGACGGTCCCGGAGGGTCCGTAAGGAAATTTAGTACCTATGCGTATTCCCGAAATTGAAATCCGAGGTCCCAGGCCCGAGTACGGAACTTTTCCGTGAAATTGTTTTCCCGAATTGCTTAAGGAAAAATGAAGATGAAAATTGATCAAAAGTAATGGTATCAGGCTCGTATTTTGGTTCTGATGCCCGGTATAAGTCTTAAATGAGTGTTAAGCGCTATCTGTAAAGTTTGGTTGAAATCAGATTTCATTTGACGTGTTTCTGACTAAAAATTGAAAATTTGAGAGTTTTGAACTTTGAAATGAAAATCATGAGTTTTTGAGGTTGATTCTTTGATTTTTATGTTATTTTGGTTATTTGATCGCTCGAGCAAGTTCATAGCATGATATTGAGTTAGTGTGTGTGGTTAGTTGGGAGCCCCGAGGGCTCGAGAGTGTTTTCGGGGGTGGTTCGGGATGTTTTTGGCTTTTTGAATTTAGCAGATTTTCTATTGTTTTTGCACAGATGCCTTGTTCTATGCGATCACACTCTTCTTACTGCGATCACATAAGGCTATCCTCAGGTGACTTGAATTTCCTCTATGCGATCGCATAGTCTTACCCGCGATCGCATAGGTTTGTCATTCATTTCAGTGTGATTGCACTCTTCTTATCGTGATCTTATAGCTTTCAGACCTAACCCGGCCAGGACCCATCTTTCTTCTACATGAACGCATCTCCACTCCTGCGATCGCAATTCTTAGCCTCCCCATCGCTATGCAATCGCAATCCAATTCCTACGATCGCATAGGTCAAAATGCTCTAGTGAAATATTTAATTCTAACACTGTTTCATTGCGGGAATTCATTCAAATTCTCACACGAGCTCCTCCTAAATTCCTCCATTTCCGAGACTCAACCTCTCCCTTCTCTATAACTCTTTGGGTATGTGTTTATTAACTTTATTTCTTCTTGCTTCCTTCATCTAAACATCAATTTCTAACCCTAAAACATGAAATCGTGGTAGAAATTAGAGCTTCTGAGTAGAGTTAGGTTTTTGAATATTTTGGGCTATTCAACCTCAATTTGGGGTCGAATCTTAAAACAAATTATATATTTGGACTCGTGGGGTCATGGGTAATCGAAATTTGGTCCGCGCCTCGAGTTTGGACCATGTGGGCCCAGTGTCAAATTTTGGTATTTTGGAAGAAAATTAGAAATGCATTTCTAAGCTAGGAAATTTTATCCTTGTGCTATTATTGATAATATGGAATCGATTAATGTTATATATCGTTGGTTTGGGTTGAATTCTAGAGGAAAGGTGATTGTTAAGATTTGAGTTGCTATTCTCGAATTCGAGGTAAGTGTTTGTTCTAACTTTGGCTTGAGGGAATATGATTTGGATAATATTTGCTATGTGCTATGTGGAGTCAGTGTACAGGTACGGTGACGGTTACCTATGCGCCCGAGTCTAGCATGACCATGAGTCATAATTGCTATTAAGATTTTGAAAGAAGTAAACAATTGTGATAATTACTTATTAAATGCACTATGAAGTGATAGTTGAGAAGTGAATGAGCTAAAGAAGGAATTTTGGTATTTTTCCCTTGCCAGGACTTATTGTTGAGCTGTTTTCCCTTGTCGGGACTTATTGGTGAATTGTTCTCCCTTGCCGGGACCATTAGTAGAGTTTCTCTCCCTTGCCGGGACTTGTAGTAGAGTTGTTCTCCCTTGTCGGGATATTCTATCTCGTTGTATATTCCTTTCCCGTTTGGTTGTGACCATTGAATGGGTGAGGAAGAGAGAGATTTTGCACGAAGGGTCTTTCCGTGCCATGTTTCTTGATTATTCAAGCGCGAAGGTTCATTCCGTTCCTTGATGTGAGAGTTGTGTGGGGAAAGCCCGAAGGGTGACGCCGTGCACTATGTATTGAGAGTAAATGCACGAAGGGTGATGTCGTGCACTATGTATTGAGAGTACAAGCACGAAGGGTGATGTCGTGCACTGTGTATTGAGATTAAAAGCATAAAGGGTGATGCTGTGCATTATATTTGACAGTTCTGGTGAGAAATGAGAGTAAAAGCAGGAAGGGTGGTACCGTGCAGTTGTTGATTCACTGGCTTTCTTTTATTAATGTTATATATTCAGTTCCATTTCTTGTTCTTTGGACTTATAATTGTACTGTTACACCTCCAGCATGTCCCCTCCCCATTATCTGTTTAAATTTTTGTTACCTTTCTGTTATTGTTCATATATTTGTACAGGTTGATTGTGGTAGGTCCGGTTTAGCCTCGTCACTACCTCGCCGGGGTTAGACCATGAACTTACCAACACTTGGGGTCGGTTGTGCAGATACTACGCTTCTATGCCTTCTTGTGCATAGGTCAGGACATAGTGTACGGACTGCACCAGTAGCTAGGGAGCGATCCTTCAGTCTAGAGACTCTGAGGTAGTTTACTAGTGTTCGCGGGCCCTGGATCTCATCTATCTCTTTCTATTTGTTTTATTGTATCAAAACAGACCTATCATACATTTCTTTCAGACTGATATTTGTAGAACTCTGTTAGTAGTCCGTGAGTAGTGACAGCAAATGCTGGGTAGTGCTATGTCATAGTCTTCCGCACTTCGTTAGTAATTTTGTTTAAAAGTCTTTCGCGCATTTTATTTAATTATTTTGATTATAATAATTGGTTAGATTAAAGTTTTATGGAATATTTTAAAAGGGTTGGCTTGCCTAGCTCCTATAGTAGGCACCATTATGACTTCCAATGGTGGAAAAATTCCGGGTCGTGACAAGTTGTTATCAGAGCACTAGGTTAATTGGGTTTCAAAACTAACAGACAAGCTCGGTAGAGTCTGAAGGATCAGTACAGAGACGTCTGTATTTATCCCTCGGAGGCTACAGAGTTAGGAAAAATTTCACTTTGTTCATTCTTGTCGTGCAATTCTATTTCTCAAATATTGATTGTCATTCTACGTTGTTCTTTCGCAAATGGCGAAAACACATGCGTCTTCTTCTTCCGCGCAGTAGCCCGAGCCCCCAGCAACAGCTCCCATAAGGGGAATGGGCCGAGCCTGTGCCAGAGGCCATAGGAGGGGCAGAGCTCAGCCCCAGGCAGCAGTTCCAGAGGTGGAGCCTCAGATTGAATTTGATGAGGAGGTTCTAAGCTCCAGTGGGCCCAGCTCAGGTTCCAGGAGGGGTGATGTTTTCCCCAGATCTCAAGGATGCTCTTATCCGCATAGCATGCTTTATGGACAGTGTCGTTAGAGAGGGATTGCTACCAGTAGCACCAGCCACTTCTCAGGCTGGAGGAGGGGTTCAAACTCCTGCTACACATACTCCTGAGCAGGTAGCTCCCCAGACTCAGGTTCCATTGGTTCAGCCTACAATGGCAGCACAGGCAGGCATTACAGCTCAGGCTGGAGACGGGACGGCCAGGTATTCGGATGCTTTTTGGAGACTTGATCATTTCAACAAGCTCTTCATCACCACTTTCAGTGGTGCTTCATCGGAGGATCCCCAGGATTTCCTATTCAGTTGTCATGAGATCCTCAGGACTATGGGGATAGTAGAGACCAATGGGGTCGATTTTTGCACCTTCAGGCTTACAGGATCTGCCAAGACTTGGTGGAGGAATTATTGCCTATCTAGACCAGTAGGGTCTCCATCTTTGACATGTGATCAGTTCGCAGAGTTATTTTTGGAGAAGTTTCTCCCCATCACTCAGTGGGAGGCACTTCGCAGATAGTTTGAGCACCTCCAGCAAGGCTCCATGACAGTTACACAGTATGAGACCAGATTTATTGACTTGGCACGCCATGCAGTTGTGATACTCTATCTAGAGCGAGAGAGGATCCGGAGATTCATTGACAGATTAATTCAGCCGATTCGCCTTCAGATGGCTGTGGGAGTTGGCCGTGATATTTTGTTTCGGGAGGCGGCAAATGTGGCCCGCCGGGTAGAGATGGCACTTGTTCGAGGAGGTAGTCAGGGTTCAGACAAGAAGCCTCGACATTCTAGCAAATTTAGTGGTACCTCATCTGGAGATAGGGCTTTCCATGACAGAGGCCATCCTCTAAGGCCTTTCTAGTCGGAACTTTAGGTTTCCTATGGTACCCCAGGCGGTGGTGGCCATTAGTAGTATTATTCGGACCAGCAGTCCTTCAGTGCACCACCAGCCCCCATCAGTGCACTGCCACTTCACAGCTTTAGGGGAGGAAATACTGATCGACAGGGTCAGAAGTCTCAGCCGCCGAGGGCATGTTATGGTTATGGTGACCCAGGTCATGTTGTCAGGTTTTTCCCTCGAGCCTCGAGTAATTCTCAGCAGCAGGGTCCTCGTTCTCTGATTCAGGCAGCAGGTAATCCACAGGCCGCCAACCAGCTAGAGGCGGGGGTAGGGATTATAGAGGTGGAGGTAGAGACAGTAGAGGTGGAGCTCAGACAACCCGAGGTAGGGGTCAACCCGCAGCAGATCGTCCTAGATATACAGTTCAGGGAGGTGGGGGTCAGCCCCGTTGTTATGCATTGCCAGCTAGGCCAAAGTCGAGTCATCTGATGTTGTGATTACAGGTACTATGCTGGTCTGTGATAGGGTTGCTTCAGTATTATTTGATCCGGGATCTACTTATTCTTATGTATTGTCCTATTTTGCACCCAATTGGCCTATTTGATCATGCGTAGTGAGGCTTTAGGTATTCCTGTATATGTGTCCACACTGATTGGTGATTCTATAGTGGTCGATTGAGTGCATCGTTCTTGTGTGGTGGTATTTGAGGGTCTTGAGACCCGTGATGACTTATTGCTTTTAGATGCGGTGGACTTTGTTGTTATATTAGGGATGCACTGGTTGTCCTCGTATCATGCTATCTTGGATTTTCATGCCAAGACTGTGACTTTGGCCTTGCCAGATTTGCCCCGACTTGAGTGGAAGGGGACCCCAGGTCATGCCACCCATAGTGTTATTCGTATGTCAAGGCTCGACGTATGGTTGATAATGGTTGTCTAGCATATTTGGCGTATGTTTGCAAATCCAGCGTAGAGGTCCCATCTATCGACTCTATTCCTATTGTTCGGGAGTTCCCCGAGGTTTTCCCTTTAGACCTGCCGGTTTGCCGCCCGATAGGGATATTGATTTCTATATTAATCTGGCTCCTAGCACCCAGCCTATTTCCATTCTGCTATATCACATGGCCCCACCAGAGTTGAAATACTTGAAGGAACAACTTCAGGACTTGCTTGATAAGGGTTTCATTAGGCCTAGTGTATCAACTTGGGGTGCACCCGTGTTGTTTGTGAAGAAAAAAGAAGGGTCGATGAGGATTTGCATTAATTACCGGTAGTTGAACAAGGTGACTATAAAGAACAAGTACCCACTGCCTAGGATTGACAATTTTTTCGGCAAGCTTCAGGATGCTAGGGTGTTCTAGATGATAGATTTGAGGTATGGTTATCATCAGCGGAGGATTAGGGCGTCTGATGTCCCTAAGACAGCATTTCGTACTCGGTATGGGAATTATGAGTTTTTGGTCATGTCATTTGGGTTGACCAGTGCCCTGATAGCGTTCACGAAGTTGATGAACCGAGTGTTTAGACCTTATTTGGATTTATTTGTGATTGTATTCATTGACGACATCTTGGTATACTCTCGCAGCCAGGAGGAGCATGAGCAGCACCTCAGAGTGGTTCTTCAGACTCTAATGGATAGCCAGTCGTACGCCAAGTTCTCAAAGTGCGAATTTTGGTTGAGTTCAGTCGCATTCCTGGGTCATGTCGTATCAGCACAGGGTATTCAGGTGGAACCAAAGAAGATAGAGGCAGTCAAGAACAGGCCTTGACCAGCTTCAGCTACAGAGATTTAGAGCTTCTCGGGGTTAGCTGGTTACTACAGACGTTTCGTGGAGGGGTTTTCATCCATCGCAGCCCGATGACTAGATTGACCTAGAAGGGTGCCCAGTTCAGGTGGTCAGATGAGTGCGAGGCGAGCTTCTAAAAGCTCAAGACAGGTCTGACTACGGCACTAGTATTGGTTTTGCGCACAGGATCTGGGCCTTATACTTGTATTGTGATGCTTCCCGCATCAGGCTTGGCGTAGTGTTGATGCAGAACACCAAGGTCATAGCATATGCTTTGAGGTAGTTGAAGATCCACAAAAAGAATTATCCAGTTCATGACCTAGAGTTGGCAACCCTTGTTCATGCCTTGAAGATCTGGAGGCATTATTTACATGGTGTGACGTGTGAAGTGTACACGGATCACAAGAGCCTTCAGTACGTTTTCAAGCAGAAAGAGTTGAATTTGAGAAAACGGAGGTGGTTGGAGCTGTTGAAAGACTATGATGTTTATATTTTATACCACCCAGGGAAGGCCAATGTGGTGGCTGATGCATTGAGTAGAAAGTCCGCCAGCATGGGTAGTCTTGCCTATAATCCGGTTAGCCAGAGACCGCTTGCCTTGGATGTTCAGGCTTTGGCCAATAGATTTGTGAGATTGGATATTTTTGAGCCCAGCAGGGTGTTAGCTTGCACGGTTGCGTTCGTCATTGATGGAGCGTATCCGGGAGCGGCAGTTTGATGATCCTCATTTGTGTGTCTTGAGAGACACGATGCAGCGGGGAGGTGCCAGGAAGATGACTTTGGGAGATGATGGCGTATTGAGATTGTGGGAGCAAGTGTGTTTGCCCAATGTTGATGGTATTCGATAGTCGATCTTAGAAGAGGCCCACAGTTCTCAGTATTCTATTCACTTGGGCGCTGCGAAGATGTATCAATATTTGAGACAGCATTATTGGTGGCGTAGAATGAAGAAAGACATTGTTGTATATGTGCCTCTTTGTATGAATTGTCAGCATGGTAAGTATGAGCATCGGAGGCCTGGTGGGTTATTTCAAAGGATTGAGCTTCCCGAGTGGAAGTTGGAGAGAATTACCATGGATTTTGTTACTGGTCTTTCGATGACTCGAAAGAAGTTTGATGCTATATGGGTTATTGTTGATAGGCTGACCAAGTCAACGCATTTCATCCCAGTTACCTCCACCTATTTATCCGAGAGGTATATCGAGATTTATACCAGGGAGATCGTTTGACTTCATGGGGTGCCCATATCTATTATTTCGGACCAGGGTCTGCAGTTTACTTCGCATTTCTGGAGAGCGGTACAACATGAGTTGGGCACCCAGGTACAGTTGAGTACACGCATTTTACCCCCAAACGGACAGTAAGTCCTAGAGGACTACTCAGATTCTTGAGGATATGCTCCGAACCTGCGTTAATGATTTTGGAGGCTCGTGGGATTAGTTCCTGCCTTTAGCAGAGTTTGCCTACAACAACAACTACCGATCCAATGTTCAGATGGCTCCATATGAGGCGTTGTATGGTAGGCGGTGTCTGTCCCCAGTCGTATGGTTTGAGCCGGGAGAGGCTCGGTTATTGGGTACAGACTTGGTACATGAGGCCTTGGATAAGGTCAAGATCATTCAGGACAGACTTCGGTATGCTCAGTCTAGGCAGAAGAGTTATGCAGATCGTAAGTTCAGGGATGTTGCTTTCATTGTTGGTGAGCGAGTATTGCTCCGTGTATCACCTATGAAGGGCGTGATTAGATCCAGGAAGAAGGGAAAGCTTAGCCCTAGGTATATTTGCCCATTTGAGATTCTTGACCGTGTGGGGAAGGTGGCTTATAGACTTGCCTTGCCGCCTAGCTTGTCAGACGTACATCCAGTTTTTCATATATCCATGCTTCGAATGTAACGCGGTGATCCCGCCCACGTGTTAGATTTCAGCACTGTCCATTGGACAAGGACCTGTCATATGAGGAGGAGTCGGTGGCTATTTTAGACCGGCATGTTCGACAGTTGAGGTTGCGGAGTTTTCCTTCAGTATGTGTTCAGTGGAGAGGTCAGCCTCCTGAGGCATCAACCTGGGAGTTCGAGTCTGATATGCGGGGCCGTTATCCCCATCTATTCCCCGACTCAAGTACTTCTTTCTTTTGTTCGTTCAAGGACGAACGGTTGTTTTAGAGGTGGAGGATGTGATGACCGTAATTCTCCCTTTCTTTGCGCTTCTGAGGCCTTGAAAAAATAAACCCTTACTTGGTTGCCTCGATTTGCGTGCAAAGTCCGGACGCGAAACCGGAATTTTTTCTTATTTGGAAATATTTGAATTCTTTGTGAAAAACTACGAATTTTGATAATAATATTGCTATAGTTGACTTTAGTCAACATTTTGGGTAAAAGGATCCGGACCCGTAATGTGACGGTCCCTGAGGGTCCGTTATGAAATTTGTGACTTGGCCGTATTCCCGAAATTGAAATCCAAGGTCCCAGGCCCTAGTACGGAACTTTTTTCGTGAAATTGTTTTCTGAAATTGCTTAAGGAAAAATGAAAATGAAAATTGATCAAAAGTAATGGTATCGGGCTTGTATTTTCGTTCCGGCGCCCGGTACAAGTCTTAAATGAGCGTTAAGTGATATCTGTAAAGTTTGGTTGAAATTGGATGTCATTTGATGTGTTTCGGACTAAAAATGGAAAATTTGAGAGTTATGAACTTGAAATGAAAATCATGAGTTTAGGAGGTTGATTCTTTTATTTGTATGTTATTTTGGTGATTTGATCGCTCGAGCAAGTTTGTAGGATGATATTGAGTTAGTGTGTGTGGTTTGTTGGGAGCCTCGAGGGCTCGGGAGTGTTTTCGGGGGTGGTTCGAGATGTTTTTGGCTTTTTGAACTTAGCAGATTTTCTGCAATTTTTGCACAGATGCCTTGTTCTATGCGATTGTACTCTTCTTATCGCGATCGCATAAGGCTGTCCTCAAGCGACTTGAATTTCGTCTCTGCGATCGCATAGTCTTACCTGCGATCACGTAGGTTTTCCAGTCATTACAGTGCGATCGCACTCTTCTTATCGCGATCGCATAGCTTTTATACCCAATCCGGCCAGGACCCATCTTTCTTCTAAGCAAATGCAGCTCCACTCCTGCGATCGCGATGCTTAGCCTCCCCATCTCTATGCGATCGCAATCCAATTCCTCCGATCGCATAGGCCAAAATTCTCCGGTGAAATATTTAATTCCAGCACTGTTTCATTACGGGATTTCATTCAAATTCTCACACGAGCTCCTCCTAAATTCCTCCATTTCCGAGACTCAAGCTCTCCCTTCTCCATAATTCTTTGGGTAAGTGTTCTTCACTTCATTTCTTCTTGCTTCCTTCATCTAAACATCAATTTTCTAACCCTTAAACATGAAATCATGGTAGAAAATAGGGCTTTTGAGTAGAGTTATGTTTTTGAAAATTTTGGGCGATTCAACCTCTATTTGGGGACGAATCTTAAAACAAATTATATATTTGGACTCGTGGGGTTATGGGTAATCGGAATTTGGTCCGAGCCTCGAGTTTGGACCATGTGGGCCCGGTGTCAGATTTTGGTATTCTTGGAAGAAAAATTAGAAATGCATTTATAAGCTAGGAAATTGTATCCTTGTGCTATTATTGATAATATGAAATCGAACTATGTTAGATATCGCTGGTTCGGGGTTGAATTCTAGAGGAAAGGCGATTGTTGAGCTTTGAGTTGCTATTTGCAGATTCGAGATATTGTTCTAACTTTGGCTTGAGGGAGTAGGATTATGATAATATTTCCTATGTGCGGAGTCACTGTATAGGTATGGTGACGGTTACCTTTGCGCCCGAGTCTAGCATGAGCGTGAGTCAATATTGTTATTAAAATTACAAAAGAAGTGAAAAATTGTTGTTAAATGCACCATGAAGTGATAGGTGAGAAGTAAATGAGCTAAAGAAGGAATGTTGGTATTTTTCCCTTGCCGGAACATATTGTTGGGCTGTTTTCCCTTGCCGGGACTTATTGTTGAGTTATTTTCCCTTGCCGGGACTTATTGTTTAATTATTCTCCCTTGCCGGGACTTGCAGTAGACTCCCTTGTCGGGATATTCTATCTTGTTGTATATTCCTTTCCGTTTGGTTGTGACCATTGATTGGGTGAGGAAGAGAGATTTTGCACGAAGGGTCTTTCCTTGCCATGTTTCTTGATTATTTGATCACGAAGGGTCATTCTGTGCCTTGATGTGAGATTTATGTGAGGAACGCCCAAAGAGTGATGCCGTGCACGATGTATTGAGAGTGAAAGGACGAAGGATGATGCCGTGCAGTATGATGTGGTGCATGATTACATAATACAATATTTACCATCCCGGAGACTCGGGTTCCAAAGGGGACTAGGAATTCCATTGAGGAATTTCATTAAACACTTGACATACATTTGTGCCGTGGGAGTTCTTATGGACTTGAGGGATTTCCTCAACTTCCCAAATCGGCTTGGGTGTTTCTTACTACCACATGTTTTCACAATCGCAGCACCATTTTAAGGGGTTTATGGGATTGGGGCACAACAACACCCTAAGACCATGAACAACAACCACCCATAATGAAGCACAACCTAAAATTTTGTTAGTTTAAAAAGGTGGTTAGTTGATGGCATTCTTGCTGCATCGTCCTTTCATTGCCTTGGTTTGTGTTGCCTGACTTCCTCTGAATTGCCTGACTCTCTGACCGAATTCCACATTTCCCAATTTCTAACAAACTGAATGCTTTTGTATCCATAATATTATTTCACCTTTCTAGCCCTTTTTACTGGAACCTCCACATTTCCCAAATACTTTGCCCATGAAACTTCCGACGAATTTCCCTATCACATTGTTAGCATGCTTTGACCACATTACGTTTTACCACTTTTGGAAGCTGGTAGTGGGCTTTGAAATCCTTTGTCCTTTGCATTGAACAAAACTAACATCGAAACACTTTAGACAAACAAACCCCCCAAAAGAATGAAATTTAAGTGTGGGGTGGCTCACGGGTAGCCAAAGTGTTGTTTTTTATTCTAATGTTTAGAAAATACAAGGTGAATTCTGAGTAACCTCGGCAAGTTTGGGAAGATTATGTGTATAGCGTGTAATTTCGCATTATCTAACTATTGTTCATTTGTGTAGGAACGAAGATTCCGCCCAAAAAGGATATAGGCAAGGGAAAGGCTGCTTCAACGGTCAAAGCTGCCTCAAAGGATACATGCAAAGTCAACCTCCGCACCTCCTCAGAGAAAAGAAAGGGGGGAGAAGCTGCCTCATGTATGACTGGTGTCCAAGCGGTGGCAGCTATAGTTGTCATGCGTCCACAACCCCAGGCCAATGGGAGTTTGGCATAAACAACATACCTCCGCATACAAGGGATTGGTACAAGCGATGTAGGCCTAAGAATATCCATCCGGAGGGAGCTATCCAGAAATGCAGTGTGAAAGCGAAGTACCTAGCTATTTGGAAAGGCGTCCAGGATGTGGGGTTAAGCTATGTTCTTAAGAACACGGGGGACATCAACCTCAGTAAGGGAATTCTATGCAGGGTTTGATCCAAAGGACACTAAAGAGTTGATGCTAATCCGTGGGCGTTTGATAAACTTTTCACCCAAGGCCATATGCAATTTTTTATGTCACGACCCGGATTTTTCCCACCATCGGGAGTCGTGATGGCGCCTACTGTAAGAGCTAGGCAAGCCAACCCTTTTAAAATATTCCATAAAACTTTAATCTAATCAATTATAATAATCGAAATAATTAAATAAAATGTGCGGAAGACTTTTGAACATAATTATTAACGAAGTGCGGAAGACAATGACATAGCACTACCCAGCACCTGGTGTCACTACTCACGAACTACTAACAGAGTTCTACAAATATCAGTCTGAAAGAAATGTATAACAGGTCTGTTTTGATACAGTATAACAAATAGAAAGAAATAGATGAGACTGAGGGCCCGCGAATGCCAGCGAACTACCTCAGAGTCTCTAGACTGAGGGCCCGCGAACGCCAGCGAACTACCTCGGAGTCTCTGGACAGAAGGATCGCTCCCTAGCTACTGCTGCGGTCCATACGCTATGTCCTGACCTTGCACAAAAAGGCACAGAAGTGTAGTATCAGCACAACCGACCCCATGTGCTGGTAAGTGCCCGGCCTAACCCCGGCGAGGTAGTGACGAGGCTAAACCGGACCTACCACAATCAACCTGTACAAATATATGAGCAATAACGGAAAGGTAACAAATATTTTAATAGATAATGGGGAGGGGACATGCTGGGGGTGTAACAATTCAATTATAAGTCCAACGAACAAGAAATGGAATTGAATATATAACATTAATAAAAGAAAGCCAGTGAATCAACAACTACATGGCACTACCCTTCGTGCTTTTACTTGCATTTCTCACCAGAACTGTCAAATATAATGCACGACAACACCCTTCGTCCTTTTACTCTCAATACACAGTGCATGGCATCACCCCTTGTGCTTGTAGCAATGATTTTATGAGCTAAGAATAAGAAGAATCCAAAACAAGATAACTGTTAAAAAGGAAAAAAAGAAAAGAAACTTATCTGACCGGAACAGCTGGCACCAATGATCATGACATGCATTTTGGACTAACCGGCCCAACCGATCCAACTAACCAGCTCGTAGTTGCCATACCTTGTTGCCCTGAACTTCCATCACCTGTTTATTTCAACCAAACCTTACCCCTTTTTATCTTACAGTGCCTTGAAACCATTTTCACCCATAGACCTTTCACAGTTTGCCATTTCTTGTCTAACGTTTGCCTTTAGGTGCCAGTGAAGGTTTTCACCACTAAGACTCTCTCATTTTATTTTCTCTCAGCTCTCGTCGCCTTACGGTGCCCATGAGGGTTTTCACCAATAAGACTCTCTCATTTTTATCTTTTGTTCTTTTGAACCAGAGTGTTTCCATTGCCACGAATTACCGCTACCTGGTCGACTTGGCATTTCTCAAAATTGATTAGAAGGTCTTTTTTTGGACCATAGCGTAGGCTTTTGGATGGGTTAGCAAGAAAGATATGAAAGGCTCAAACCAATTTCAAAATGGGTTAAAACTACAAATTTCGGAATCCAATTTCTCACAACGAACCACAAACTTTTGCCCCAGTTTCTTGCTTGGGGACCTTTTGATTTTTATTTTGGTGTGACTGAACCTCGGAGAGGCCGCCTACGTACCCTTTCTGGATCAAATCAAACGTAGTTCACTTCATAGAAATATTTTTGTTGTGAACTTTCTTCTCTTTTTCTTTTGTTTTTCTTTATTTTTCCTTCATTATTTTTCTTTCTTTTTCTTTATTTTCTTTTATGTTCTTTATTTTTTTTCTTTTTTTTTCTTTTTCCTTCCTTTATTTTCTTCTTTCCTTTTATTTATTTGCGGCACTTGCATTTCTTAATTGCACTGTTGTTGATTCCGAAAGTGGGGTACAAAATATAATAAATACCACTCAAAAAGGGTGACAATGGATAAAAGTGTTTGGATATTAGAAAAAAATACCTTCGTCATTTCAATCTTTAAAATATTCCAAATAAAAACATATACATTCAGAAACAAGGAAATCATACATAATATCTCTTGACCGCATCGACATTGATGGCCATTTATACACATTTTCCTTCTACGTCTGTCAAATACAGTGCACCATTAGACAACACTCTGGTTACTACAAATGACTCCTGCCAAGTCGGGGCGAATTTTCCTTTTGCTTCAGCCCAATAAGGCAAAATTCGCCTCAGTACTAACTGCCCGACTTTGAATTTCCTCGGACGCACTTTCTTGTTGTATGCCCTTGCCGTTATTCACTGGTATAGTTGACCATGACATACTAATGCCAATCTCTTCTCATCAATCAAGCTTAACTGCTCAAGGTGACTTTTCACGCATTCGTCATCATCGATCTCATCCTCTGCAACAATTCGCAAAGATAGGATTTCCACTTCTGCGGGTATTACTGCCTCGGTTCCATACACCAATGAAGAAGGAGTCCCTACCACCGAAGTACAAGCGGTGGTGCGATACCCAGCAATACAAAAGGAAACTTATCATGCCACTGTCTTGATCCTTCCAACATCATCCGCAATATTTTCTTTATATTCTTATTAGCTGCCTCAACCGCACCATTTGCTTTAAGGCGATATGGAGTAGAATGCTTATGGCTGATCTTGAACTGCTCACATATTTCCTTCATCAAATGACTATTGAGGTTTTCCCCATTGTCTGTAATGATCACTTTCGGTAGCCCAAATCGACAGATAATGTTCGAATATACAAAATCCACCACAGCTTTCATGGTTACAGACTTGAATGTCTTAGCCTCTACCCACTTGGTAAAATAGTCTATAGCTACGAAAATGAACTTGTGCCCATTTGACACTGCCGGTTTGATGGGCCCAATAACGTCCATGCCCCATGCAACAAAAGGCCATGGTGGGACATCGTATGTATATCTAATGGCGGAGAATGAATCAAATCTCCATGCACTTGGCACTGATGGCATTTACGCACAAAACCGATACAATTCTGCTCCATAGCAACCCAATAATAACCTGCCCATAAGATCTTCTTCGCCAAAACATATCCGCTCATATGTGGTCCACAGACACCCGAATCTACCTCAGTCATGGTAGAGGTGGCTTGCCTTGCATCCATGCACCTCAATAGCCCAAGATTTGGTATTCGTTTATTTAACACTCCTCCACTAAGGAAAAACCCGCTTGCCAATTGCCGAATCGCTCTTTTCGGATCACCAGTGGCCTGTATCGGGTATGCTCCCATTCTAATATATTCCTGAAACAACGACTCACGTAGAGTTCCTCTTCTACCATATTACGATAAGCATGCTGATTGCGGACCTGAATCAGCAATGGGTCCACATGAGCCTTGTCCGGATGATGTAACATTGAAGCCAGAGTAGTCAAAGCATCGGCGAACCCATTATGAATCCTTGGAATGTTCCTAACCTCTACAGACTAGAATCATTGACAAAGTCCATGCGAACATTGTCGGAACGTTATAAGCTTTAAATCCCCCATTTCCCATTCTCCTTGAATTTGGTGCACTAGTAGGTCCGAGTCACCCATGACTAAGACTTCCCTGATACCCATATCTACAGCTAATCTCAGTCCCAAGATACACGCCTCATATTCTTCCATGTTGTTCGTGCAATAGAAACGAAGCTGGGTTGTAACATGGTAGTGCTGACCTATTTCAGAAATGATTACCGCTCCTATTCCCACGCCTTTCATATTTGCAGCCCCATCAAAGAAGAGCTTCCATCCTGGCTTCTCAACTTGCTCCAATTCTTTAATGTGCATCACATCTTCATGAGGGAAATAAGTTTTAAAAGGTTCTTAATCTTCATCGACTGGATTTTCAGCCAAATGATTGGCTAATGCCTGTGCTTTCATTGCAGTCTGTGTCACATAGATAATGGCAAACTTTGTAAGCAGGATCTGCCACTTTACAAGCCTCCCTGTGGGCATAGGATTTTGAAAAATATACTTCAATGGTCCAATTGAGATATGAGGTAAGTTGTGTAGGACGACAAATAATGTTTCAACTTTTGTGCCACCCAAGTTAGGGCGCAACATGTCCTCTCCAGCTAAGTATACTTAACCTTGTAAAATGTGAACTTCTTGCTAAGATAATATATAGCTTTCTCATTCCTGCCTGTAACGTCATGCTGCCCCAGTATGCAGCTGAATGAATTATCCAAAACCATTAGATACAGGATCAAAGGCCTCTCCGGTTCTGGTAGGACCAACATGGGTGGGTTCGACAAATACTCCTTTATCTTATCAAAAGACTCTTGACATTCATCTGTCCATTTGACTTCAGCGTCTTTGTTTAACAATTTGAAAATCGGTTCACAAGTGGTAATGAGCTGATCAATGAACCTACGATATAATTCAATCTTCCCAACAAACTCATCAATGTAGCTTTGTTTCGTGGAGGCAGCAATTCCTGAATAGCTTTGATCTTCGACGGGTCTAGTTCTATACCCTGATGATTAACTATGAACCCCAACAACTTCACAGACGACACCCCGAAAGCATATTTTGCATGATTTAGCTGAAGATTGTACCTACGAAGCCTTTGAAAGAACTTTCTCAAATCTCTGACATGGTCGGACTGCTGTCTAGACTTCACGATCACATCATCCACGTACACCTCGATTTCCTTATGTATCATATCATGGATTATTGTTGTCATGTCCCTCATATAGGTTTCCCCAGCATTTCTCAAACCGAATGGCATGACCCGATAACAGTACGTTCTCCACGGCGTGATGAATGCCGTCTTTTCCTCATCTTCCTCATCCATTAGAATATGATAATAACCCTCATAGCAATCCACAAAAGAACCAATGTCATGTTTGGCATAATTTTCAATCAATATATGGATGTTTGGCAATGGAAATTGTCTTTTGGACTCGCCTTGTTAAGATCCCGATAATCGACATAGACCTTGGTCTTGCCATCTTTCTTAGGCACATGTTGATAGCTAATTTTTCTCTATCTATTTTTATACTCAAAATACTTTCAAAATTAGCATGCATATGCATATATAAACATCCACAAAGGTTTTGGTATTTTTTTTTACATTTTGTAAGAATTTTTAAAATCAATTTATGGCCTATTTTGCACTATAAAATTCAATAATTATTCCCAAAATCTGTCATTATGATATAATTTACGTGATTTTTACATAGTTTTACAAGCTCGTTTGGAATTTTTAAACTAAAATTTCATGAAATTGCAATGTTAGCCTATTTTTCGATTTAATAGCATTTGTAATCACAAAACCATTTCTAACATTTTTAATTAATACTTATGCATTGCTTATTAACTTTGAATTTTTAGTTTGATTTTTGAACATTATTTACTATTTTATAAAATTCAAATTGTGGAAATTAGCTATTTAAATTATAGCCCCTTTTAATTTCAATTCTAGCCTAATTTTCACCCTAATCCAACCCCAATTACAGTACCCAATTTCCTAAATCACCCTACCCAGACCCAATTAAATAAACCTGCCCGGATCCTCGTTTTAAATCATGGTCGTTGATCATTTAGATCAATGGTCCACGTCGCCCTTCCCTTAAATAAACCAAAGACCCCCTAACCCTAATCACTTCTCACAGGTCGCCGCTCTTGTATCCCCCTCTTTCCCAAATGCTCTCAACCCCTTGAAACCCTAGCCCTTTTTCCGACAATTTTCTAACATTGTTTCACCGGAAACCATGGCCTCCCGGGCTTCATACTACCTATACTCACCCCCACTCCCTTGTATGCCCCCCTTTGTTAAAAAATCGAAGCCTATCTTGAATACACCGACTCTGAGGTGCTCCGACTTGAGTTCTATGGTCATGTCCGGTCACTCTCCGGCGAGTCTTATGTTATGAGTCCATTTTCGACTCAAGAGCAGTCCGTTCCAGGCTTTCTCGTTCTCTAGGGTTTTCTCTGAAACTCTAATTCTCCAAGGTTTTCTTCTTTGTTTCTCTCTAAGATCTACTTTAGATCTACGTTATTTTCTAAGGTTTCAAAGTGTTTTCCACATTTTTCTTTACCGATTTTGTTTTCAAACTGTCCCTCTCCTTGAAACTTAGGGTTTCCCGATTTTTCTGTTTTATTTGCTCTACTGTGATTTCCTTTACTCTTACTATATTTCCTGAGTATTTTCTACTATAGTTCCTATGTATTTTCTTTACTATGTTGTTTATAGGGTTTCCGAGTATTTTCTTTACTGTGTTTTTTGCTCTCACTATGCTTTTCATGAATGTTTATATTTTCTCCGAATGCTTTCTTCTCTAAATTTGAAATGTGATGAAAAACCCAGATTTTGTGGGGGTTTTTCGAGTTTTTGTGTGATCGTCTGCTGCCTGTTTAATTTTAAAACCCTAACTGTCTAAACTCATTTTTCTGCTTTCTATATCTTGGTAAGCTCTGCGAGAACTTCTAATTCCATTTTCATGCCTACGTTTTCTACTATCTGATTACATGACTATCTTGCTAGTTTTAGCCTCACATGTTGAACTTGTGCATCTTTTTATAGTCATACTTTCCCTTTTCAAAATAACTCTAATTTTGGGAGATTTCCTATGAACCTATTTCGATTCTCCCTTTGACTGATTGGGACCTAGTTTCTGACTAATTTCAATATCAATTCGAATCCATGTTTACTTAATATACTATGTGATTGGGGATTCTATTCTTGCCTTATTTGCTTTCGAATCCCTGTTTCCTTAATATACTATGTGATTGGGGATTCTATTTTTGCCTTATTTGCTTAAAATCATGTATCTTTCAAAACTCTATATGTATTTACCCTCTATTTTGAAACTTATTCTTGATTCTCTTTCCATAATTGGAACTATGTTTATTTACCTCAAGCCCGACTCCTTAATTAAAGGGAGTTTAATCTCCTAATTTATTATGATTTGGTACTGAATTTATTTTCTTGCCTTATTTGCTACTAATTTTCAAACTATAAAAAACCCCACCCCTTTTACTTCAAACACACGATTTTTACAAGTTCATACTCACACAAAACTCTTTCTTCTCTTCTCTTCTCTTTTATATCTTCTCTGCTACTTGTTTTGCTGCTTGGGTTAAGCCGACTGAAAGTCAAGGTAAAACTATAAGGTCTTATCTGCCTTCTAAGAGAAGGCTTGGAATCTGGAGCCCCCATTTGGTAGAATACATATGTTGGACATTAAGGTTGCTTTGGGCTTCCTCAGGTCCGTTTAGTTTTGATGTATTTTTTTTAGTCTTTCCCTTCCACTCTTGTAACAGCTTGTTAAAGATTTGTGGAATATAGTAAAAGGGTGTGGGTGGGGTTTTATATTGTTGCATCAATCAATGGTTAGAAATTATGCCTATAGGATTTCAATATTGCATCCCATCTAGAAGTCATGTATATAGGATTTCATTATTGTAAATCACTTAGAAACCATGCCTATAGGATTTTAACATTGCATCTAGAAATCATGCCTATATGAGTTTTGTATTGCAAGCATAATAGAAATCATATCTATAGGAACTGCATAAAAATGCCAGGCAAACAGTAGGTCCCTTAAATGTTCTAAAAGCAGCAACAAATCAATATGTAGATATCATGCCTATAGGGTTCAAACTAGCTTAATTTGTTAAAAACTTTCAATTAAATTTGTCCAATGTTGTTTATTTTAAAATTCTGGCCAAGTTTGTCTTTTACAATATTTTGAATCTATAGATTCTTTTAAAATTCCAAACATGCATTTTATTCTAGAACTGACTCTTTGTTCTTCTGCGTAAATTCGCACTTCAATGCTTTTCGACAAAAAACTTCTTCTTGTGTGATTTTGCTTAAGCAATTCGGCTATTTTGCAAGCTATTTCTGAACTTCTGCAAATTTCAATTCCCTGTCTCCAAAACTCTTCTTTGTAGATCCTTGTTAGCGCTTTCTGAAATTACTGGTTTTAAAATACTTTAAGTTCTAAATAACCGAACCCTTGGGATACAAAGCAGACTTATTATCCAACTTATGTGTTAGACTAATCGATCCACTATCAGTTTTAAGCTTAAGACCAAATCAGTAATTGCAAGTCATGCTAAAGTAATTGTTGTATGGTTTAAAGGGTTTATGTGCAGCCTTTGTATGTTTGTTTACTCCCCTTATATGCTATTTGTTTTGATTGATACCTTAGCATTTTTACCTTTAAACTCCATTTATGCCCTCATCCCCTTTCTCCCCTTTTAGAATTAGAAGTCCAAATACCCCGAGACTAATAGGTTGGGACGAGTATTAGCATGCAATAAGTAAACGCGACTACACGCGCTTAAATACCTTAACAGGGTGGTAATGGTAGAATATGGAGATGATGACGATGCGCTAATATCATAAGGTGACCCTCTTTGGGAACATGTGCGGAATATTGCATCGAATGATCCATATTATAGTTAAATCTATGACCCTCCTTACTTTTTCTTTATTTAAATGTTTTTTTAAACTAAAATTCTCTTTACTTGTGCCATCTTTCTTTCAAAATTGTCGACTTGATTGTATTTATTATATGCAAACTTTGCTTGTTTACACCTACCCTTCTTCAAGTCACATCTAAGAAAGATCGAGAACCACACTAGTGGATATTGAGGGGTTCCTAACGCCTTCCCCTCGAGATAATTCAAGCCCTTACCCAAACTCTGGTTTTCCTTTGAATCCTTCTTCGTTTATTAAAAAGTGTCCTAATGCATTGTAATCATTAGGTGGCGACTCTTCAAACTCTATAGCCCAAATTTCCCCAAAATGGGATAAAAGAGTCATTCCACCTATAATGTCGCAAACCCGATTCCTCTCCGTCGGGAGGGAAAAACGGGAGCGTCTACAGCATGACGACTCTGCTGGAGATTTCTGTAAGGCTTTTAATATTACTTGCTTTTGTGATTTTATTAATCATATTTACTTCCCGTCATTGATTATTTCATCACAACTACTAACTTGGCTCTTCATGCCTTTTTTTCCTTTAACTGCTTTCTTCACTGCTTTGTTATACTGCTGTAATTTCGAGCAATCATTGTAATCATTTATCTTATGAACGTGAAAATACATGTAATTTGTTTCATTATTGTAATTGCATCTCTCAACATAATATTCCACTCGTGCCAAAACAAATCCTATAGAAACGCTTATAATGAGTGGTCGTGCCCTTCTAATATTATCAACTCCTAAATTTGGAAAAGGCATATTTGCGGTAAAACGAGTTGATTAACAGTGTAGTCGACAGTTCTGCGCCTTGCCCTTTTGAGTTGTCCGCTCAAGGGTACCGTGTTTACCACTTCAAAAGTAGAAACCTTATTCCTTTAAACTGTTCATGCATTATGGTCAGCCTAGACGAGTCAGTAATGACTCATTAAGATAGCCTAAACCAAAGTCCATCGGGTTTCCTAAAACCCAAACAGACACCTTCATGTTATGTGCATTAATTTGGAGAACTAAATGCCTTTTGCTAATTATTGATTTGAATAGTCTAGTCAGGTGGGGTTAAGGGCCTAACACTTTGTTTTGCAGAAAAAGAGGCACGAGGTCCCCATATTCGTTATGGTATCTAACATGCACCCAAGGCTGCTGAGTTGGTTGGAAGATCTTCATAGCAGTGATCAAACCCTCGTTCGCTTGTACTTAAGGAATTTGCCCTCACTTCTTGGAAATCCAACCCAACAACAAAATCATTGAGGCTGTCACTTTTTTTTGGGATGGTGATCGATCTTTGTTCCGTTTTGGGTGTTTGGAAATGACCCATTTTGCTAGAAGAAATAGGAGGCCTAGCTGTCATCCCTTGGGAGGCTCCAGGTTTGCTTATGCCGGAGAATCGCAAAAGTAGAGGCTTTCTTTAAATGATGGGACTTAAGAAAAATCCCGAGCTTTCTTGCTTGAAGGATTCCTACATGCCATTCGACTTCATATACGAGAGATATGTCCACAGTGAGTCCTATCGCACCTACATGGATGAACTCGCCCTCACTTTTTTGGAACACATACATAGAAGAGTGTTTATGTTCATGTTTTGCTTCTTGGGCATGGTAATGTTTCCTATGAAGAAGGCTAGAATCCACACCAGGCTAGCCATGGTTACCAAGACTTTAATGGAAGGGATCGATGGACAGTCCTTTAGCATAATGCATATAATCCTCGTTAAAATCTATCGGGCCTTGGGAAAGTGTCAACAAGGGGCTCCATATTTTGAGGCTTGTAATTTACTACTTCAACTATGGCTCATAGAGCACCTTCAGAAAGGGGACTACAGACAGGAGATCATATGCAGGAATTGGGATGACCATATCTCTTTTCATCACCCAAAGCGAATGAACTTCTGTCCAACATGTTCGCTTAGCCAGAAGATGCCAGCGGATGGGTAGAGTTGTTCGAGAATCTAAAAGAGGAGCAAATTCAATGGATGTTCAAGTAGTTCCCAACCGAGGAGTTCATTATCCGTCCTCGAGATGCACCATTCATCATACTCATTTGCCTGAGGGGAACTCATCATTACGTCCCCCTACTAGTCATGATGCAAGCCGGAAAGAAACAAATCATACCCAGGATAGAGAAAATGAGTCATTTCAGGGCTGACTTTCAAAATGATGATAGCCCACACAGGTGTCATGCTCAGCATATGTGGCACTACAAGCTCATTCTAAGGAAGGAGTCTATTGAACTAGATAGGTATCATGCCGGGTATGTGCAGCACTACATAGGTTGGTTGGAAGATGATCACATTGGTTTGGGTCATCCAGGGTTCATCCACGATCACTATATTATTGAAAAGAAAACTGAAGGATAAGTCAGATACAATCAATTGCACAAGAGGATGAGAGAATGTGAGAACGAGCATCGGGAAATTCAGGAAGCCCACGAGAAGCTAATCAACGAGTGGAAGGATATGGCTATCAATGCCAACAACCGTTTGGGATATCTGGAGCGAGGTCTAGTGGAGTTGGAAGTGAAGCTCTTAAAAAGGAAGCTGGATCGATCCTGTCTACTGCTAGGGATGTGTGAGTTGATGCAGCTGTACGAGGGAGGCAAGAATATTGAATCTGGGGAAGGTCCTTCTGAGACAAAGTAGTAAAGACTTTTACTCTTCTTTTTTTGTAATAAGTCCGCTGGACATTAGTAACGTCTTTATCATTTAGTTGTTTTAGACTCATTTTGTTTTCATCAGTAAAATGAGGCATTTAGCGTTATAAGTTCTCCAAAATTTATTTGTCGCTACGTTTACCTCGGGCACAATCAGGCACCCAAATTTGAAAGCGATTTATATTCCCGCACAATGTGTTTAAATATTTCAATATTATTTATTAGAACCCGCACTAACTTTTTACCTTTTTTTTTTCTTTTATTTTATTCCCATCCCCAATGGTTAGTTCATGCATTCTGGCACCATCAGTGTACTCCACAAGATTAAAGGGTCCTCCACCTCCTCCTTCTCCTAGTCCTACCAAAAATAGGAACAAAGGCAAGATGCGAGATACAAGCTCAAGAAAGGAACTTGAAGAAGCTTCTCAGAATGCTGCAATCACCAAAGAAACTGATGCTCATCTGGAGAAAACTTTGTTGAGGTTCCGAGAGGAATTGGACCAAGTTAGAAACCTGGTAAGACTGTCAATCACTCTTGCTGCACGCGATGTTAACACTTAAAACCCCGCACCACCACAAAACAACCCACAACCTCCAATACAACCCACTCATAACACTCCATTGTGCGTTCCTGAACCAAAAAACCCCACAAAAGACCATAACACTCCAATCTTTATGGACACTATGTCACATTACAGTCAGCCTGTCACCAGTGCAGTCGAGGCAGAGGACAAGAGCTCCCTTATTCAGAATTTGGCCACTGAGATCAAGAAGTTGGCTAGCCGGGTCCAGGTTTGGAAGGTAACAAAGGTGTTGAAGGGCTAAATTATGAAGAACTCTGTGTTCAACCAGATGCTGAGCTCCCGGAGGGGTACAAACCTCCCAAGTTCGAACTATTCGATGGCACAGGTGACCTCAGGGTCCACTTGAGAATGTATTGTGACAAGTTAGTAGGAGTCGGAACGGACGAGAAAATTCGCATGAAGCTGTTCATGAGGAGCTTGAAGGGTGATGCTTTATCCTGGTATATTATCCAGGATGCAAATAAATTGACTAGTTGCGTAAACATGGCATCTAACTTTGTGGATCGGTTTAGGTTCAAAACTGAGAATGCACCAGATGTGTTCTATATCAAGAATCTCAAGAAGAAGCCCACATAGACCTTCGCGAGTATGCTACGTTGGAGTTCAGAAGCTGCTAAGGTTAGAAAGGCCTTGGAGGAAGAGCAAATGAACAGGTTCTTTCTACGTGCTCAAGATCCACAGTACTATGAGAGACTGAACTAATTGAGGGTCAAAAGTTCTCCGAAATCATCAAATTGGGAGAAAGGATCAAAGAAGGCATTAAAAATGGTATGGTCACTAACCTCGAGGCATTACAGGCTACCAATAAGGCTTTACAGTCTGGTTGTCAAAGAAAAAAGATGTAAATTCCATATTGGATGTGAAAAGAAACAACTCCCCCATGAAATACCAGACCTATCCCTCAGCTCCACTCACATATTAGCCTACCCTAAATTACCAAGCACTATCACCCACTTACAAAATTCCACCACCTGCTTACCAATCACCTCCACCACCTACGTATCAACCCACCTCACCTAGATATTCCCAACTTGCACCCGTATACCAAGCATATAACTCCTAACTTTCTCACTACCCGTCACCTCCTACCCACCGAAATTTCCCTCTGCCTAGACTGAATTTCAACCGTAAACCTCCTAGACAGTATACCGACATAGCCGAGCCAATTGACCAATTGTATGAGAAACTCAAGGCGGCCGCTAACATTACCCTATCCCAGCCGTAACTCCAGAAAACCCTTCCCAATGGATCAACTCAAATAAAACTTGCCGCGATGAAGGGCCATACCATTGATGAGTGTTGCTCATTAAAAGACAAGATTCCGAATCAAATTGATAACAAGATCATTATAGAAAAGGAGCACGCTACTAAAGTCCGCAACAACCCTCTGCCTAGCGACAAGGGTAGAGGCATCCACAAGATCGAGATCAAAGATGATTGGGACCCTAAGGGGTCAATCGGTTTGATAGCTAAGCGAGACGAGCCTAAAAAACCAACAGTTACTCTCAATCCCATTATTGTCCAAATTCAGCCCTCTGAGGGCGATGTGGTAAATGTATCCATACCACTCGAGTTTGAAGAACCTCCTACACAGGCGCCAAAACTAATTGAGGTTGAGTTCGGGTTTCCAAAGACGCCTACACCGTTTGAAGTTACGGTGCTGCCTTCCAAGACACCAATTCCAGTCTCCATGATAGACGTGACCACGTTCCAAACAAATGCTATACCCTTTGATTACACCGCTGAGGCTAGAAGGAAAAGAAAGACATATATTGTAGAAGCAATTGCCGCATAGGGCATGACCATGACAAGCATGGTATACACCCCGGAGCATTTGGCTGAGTCTAGCAAGATGGCCTCGGGCGGGCTGTTAAACCTGGACCCGACGACCTCTGGGGAAAGGTATAGGCCAAAGAGTACTCGGTCATCTAGCAGTTGAACAAAACGCTAGCACAAATCTCTATTCTGGAACTTCTACAAAGCTCTAAGGTGCATAAAAATGCCTTAATGAAAATACTGATAGAAGCTGATGTTCCCAGCAAGCAATGGGAGGCGAAATGACAAACATGCTGGACAGGTACTAGAAAGGCATAAGATCACCTTCCATGAAGATGAACTACCACAGGAAGGGCTTGGTCACAACAAAGCATTACACATCACTGCACAATGCAAGGATCACTTTATCACCAGGATTTTGGTCGACGGGGGATCCAGCCTCAACATTTTCCCATTGGTAACACTCAGGACATTGGGCAAAGGATTGCACAAGATCAAGGACGGGGCTATCGGTGTCAAAGCTTTTGATGGATCTCTGAGGTCCACCATTGGAGAAATTAGCTTATGCCTGCAGATGGGACCCACTAGGTTCGATGTTGAGTTCCAAGTCATCGACGTGCTAGCATCCTACAATTTGTTGCTATGATGACCCTAGATCCACGACATTGGGGTTGTGGCATCAACGTTGCATCAAGCTGTAAAATTTGAATGGAATCATCAGGAAGTAATCATCCATGGTGATGGAAGCAACCCCATATATAGTCGCCAAGCCATCCCGATCGGAGGTAGAAGAAAAATCGGTTGAGAAACATACCATCACATCGAGCGAGTCAACGACAGACAAATACAAGTGGTGGGATAACAAAATTGAGAGCATTCTGAATTGGAGTGGATACGAGCCCGGTAGGGGCTCGGCAAGAAACTCCAGGGTATTACAAAACCGATCCAGTTGAAGAAGCATGGGACTACCTTTAGCCTGGGTTATGAATACACTTGGGAGGAGTTCAATCACTGGTTGCCACCATGGATCGGTCCCTACTACCCATTGGAGCACCCTCTACCTCAGTTAGAGCAGATCTTTCAGCCCGCTGATATCATATATGGATCCGAGGAAGATGAGATGCTGGCAGCAATGAAGAACCTGTTTCTGGATAATGATATGGGTTGATGTGTTATCTTCATGGAGGAAGAGGAGGAAGGCCATTCCATTCAAGCTGTGAACCGGGGAGAACACCTCACCAATTGGTCATTCAGGACCACCAGTGCCCGGAGAGCCTCGAGGTAGCAAGACTAGACGATGCATTTGCATCGCACTTTACTTTTAGTTGATTTTACCTTTCAGCATTGTCTTTGCTTTTGAAAAGAGCTATGATATTTCAGACAATTATGAATTTAATAAAAAGCATTTTCCAAGTTTATCTTTATATTTCGCTCTCATTAATTTTCTCTACCGTTTACTTTATTTTACACATTATTACTGTTACCTAACTTGATGATGAACCGACGTCTGCAACTTGCAATGAGACAATGCGACAAATGGACATTGATTTAGAAGAGGATGAAATACCAGAAGAGATTGTTAGAGAGGTTGAGAATTTTGAGAACAGACCTAATTCCAACTTAGACGAAACTGAGGTCATTGATTTGGGAGAGGCATAAAATGTCAAGGAAACACGTATGAGCATACACTTGTCTCCATCAGAAAATGAAGAATACACAGAGTTTCTGAAAGAATATGAGGATATATTCGCTTGGTCATATGATGATATGACTGGCCTCAACACGTCCATTGTGGCTCACAAGGTGCCAACAGATCCGACATGGTTAGCCAAAGTTGAAAATCAAAGAAGAGGTTACCAAGCAAGTCAATGCCAGGGTTCTTAGAGTGGTAGAGTATCCAACATGGTTAGCCAAAGTTGTGCCGGTACCAAAGAAGGATGGGAAGGTTAGAGTCTGTGTTGACTACCAGGATTTCAACCGGACCAGTCCAAAGGATGATTTCCCTTTGCCAAATATACACATAGTGATTGATAACTACGCCAAGCATGAGCTCCAATCCTTCATCGATTATTTTGCTGGATACCACCAGATATGGATGGATGAAGAAGATGCAGAGAAAATGGCATTCATCACATCGTGGGGAATGTAATGTTACAGAATGATGCCATTCAGTTTGAAGAATGTTGGTGCTACCTATATGAGAGCCACGACCACAATATTTCATGATATGATACACAAAAAGATCGAGGTGTATGTGGATGACATCATCATTAATTCCAGGAAAGTTGCAGACCACATGGGAGATTTGAGAAAATTCTTCAACAGACTGAGGAGATACAACTTGAAACTGAACCTTGCCAAGTGTGCATTCGGGGTCCCAGCCGGAACGTTATTGGGTTTTATTGTTAGTCATTGGGGGAAAGAGTTGAACTCGTCAAAGGTAAAGTCCATTCAAGAGTTGCCACCACCAAAGAACAAGAAAGACGTAATGTGTTTTCTGGGGAGGCTCAACTATATCAGCCGATTCATAGCTCAGTCCACTGTTATTTGTGAACCCATCCTCAAGATTCTAAAGAAATACGCCGATACTAAGTGGACTGATGAGTGCCAGAATGCCTTCGATTGAATCAAGGAATATTTGTCAACGCCGCCAGTCTTGGTTCCACCTGAGCCAGGGAGACCTCTATTGCTTTATCTTGCCGAATTGGATGGGGCATTTGGTTTTGTTTTGGGACAACATGATCAAACATGAAGGAAGGAGTAGGCCATCTACTACCTCAGCAAGAAGTTTACCCTGTATGAGGCTCGGTATTCCTTGTTAGAACGCGCTTGTTATGCTTTAACCTGGGTAGCTCAGAAATTTAGGCACTATTTCTGCACTTAAACCACTCATCTCATATCCTGGATGAACCCGTTGTATATCTTTCAGAAGCCCATGCCTACAGGCAAGCTCGCCAAGTCGAAGATACTCTTATGTGAATTTGACATCGTTTATGTTACCCAGAAGGCGGTTAAAGGACAAGCCTTGGAAGATCACCTCATTGAGAATCCAATAGGAAGAGAATACGATCCTTTAAAAATGTATTTCCCTGATGAAGAGATAGCCTTCATAGGAGAAGACATTGCAGAATCATATGATGGATGCGGAATGTTTTTCGACGGGTCTGCAAACTTCAAAGGAGTTAGTATAGGAGCGGTTCTCGAATCAGAAACTGGTCAGCATTAGACAGTATCCGCTAAGCTTAGATTACCCTTCACCAACAATATGGCCGAATACGAAGCCTACATTTTAGGGCTCAAGCTGGCCATCGACATGAACATATAGGAACTATTAGTCATCGGAGACTTGGACCTACTCATACATAAAGTCTGAGAAGAATGGGCAACCAAGAATTCCAAGATACTCCCCTATCTACACCATGTACAGGAGTTGAGGAAAAGATTCAGAAAGACGGAATTTCAGCATGTTCCCAGGACACAGAATCCTACACAGATGCCTTACCCACTTTATCATCTATGATCCACCATCCAAATACAAACTTCATATCCCATCCAGGTCAAGATCCACGACCAACAATCCTACTATGCTCACGTCAAGGAAGAAGTTGACGGGAAACCTTGGTTCCATGATATCAGAGAATACTTGATAACAGGAGAGTACCCAGAGCTTGCCAATGCAACTCAGAAATGAACACTTCAGAGATTGTCCAACAATTTCTTTCACGGTGGAGGAATCCTGTATAAGAGGACTCCTGATTTGGGATTTTTAAGATGTGTCGAAGCAAAAGAAGCAACCAGACTATTGGAGGAAGTGTACGCAGGGACTTGTGGACCGCATATGAATGGTTTCATTTTGGCAAGGAAGATACTCCAAGCATGGTACTTTTTGATGACTATGGATACAGACTGCATCCAATACATCTGGAAATGCCACCATTGTCAAATACATGTAGATATGATAAAGATGCCTCCAAACGAGCTTACTGCAATAAGCTCACCATGGACGTTGATCACTTGGGGAATGGATGTTATTGGACCAATCGAACCAGACGCGTCAAATGGGCACAGGTTCATCCTAGTGGCAATTGATTACTTTACCAAATGGGTTGAAGCAACATCATAAAAGGCAGTCACCAAGAAAGTAGTAGCAAATTTTGTCTGAGATCGTATGGTTCGTCGATTTGGAGGTACCAAATCTATCTTCACCGATAACGGTTCTAATCTCAAGAACGACCTAATGAAGGCGATGTGTGAAACATTCAAGATTAGACATACAAACTCTATGGCTTACAGACTTCAAATGAATGGAGTTGTAGAGGCGGCCAATAAGAACATCAGGAAGATATTAAGGAAGATGATCGAAAAAGCACAAGCAGTGGCATGAGAAATTGTCGTTTGCCTTATTGGGTTATTATACCACGGTCTTCACATCAACCGGGGCCACTCCCCACATATTGGTTTATGGTATAGAAGCACTCATTCCCACCGAAGTAGAAATCCCCTCCTTAAGGGTCATACAAGAAGCAAAGTTAGATGACACATAATGGTTCAAAAGTCGCTACGAGCAGTTAGCCCTCATAGATGGGAAGAGGATGAATGTTGTCTGTCACGACCAATTACATCAAAACAGAATGTCCAGATCCTTAAACAAGAGAGTCAAGCCAAGGAAATTCACCCCAGGACAGTTAGTATTAAAGAAAATATTTCCGTAACAAGACGAAGCCAAAGGGAAATTCTCTCCCAATAGGCAGGGTCTGTACATGGTCCATCAGGTTCTAACTAGAGGAGCCCTTATTATTGCAAAAATGGATGGAGAAGTCTGGCCAAAGCCTATCAACTGAGACGCAATGACAAGATACTACATTTGATCACATGCTTTTCTTTTGTGATGTAATTTGAACTATGCCTGACCTGATTCCCGTTTAAGAGGGGATACGTAGGCAGCCCTATGGGTTTGGTCGCATTTTAATAAAAATTCCAGTTTCCTCCACTATTGGAACTGGGGCAGAATTTTGAGGGTATTCTGAAGTAAGTTTTCAGTCGCTTCATCAGCGCCGACCCAGTAAATTGGGGTAGAATTTTGAGGAAGACCCTTATAATTCTGGAATTGTTCCACGTTCAGTTATTCAGCACATCCGCCAGCAGCACCAGCCCAGTAAACTAGGGCAGAATTTTTAGAAGGACCCTCAAAATTCCAGAACAAGCGAGGTTGTCATGTCTTTAACCATGTTATAGTCGTCACTTCATCCAAAATAAAATTATTTTTATATATACGTACTTGCATTATATTTACTAAGTCATGCATAAACATCATTTGCACCACAATCGTTTAGCAACGCTACCCCCATGATAGACGATGAGAAAAGTTGGAGGATACGAACTAACCTTCCCCTACAGAATAAACGATTTTTCTTTGGATGCAGGAATTCAGGTTACGGCTCAAAGCACATTTGCTTTTCAGGATCGGAACCCTCATAGGGCCACTATCTGCACTCTTCAGTAGTCCTAATCTCGCAAACTTCATATCAGCTAAGAAACCGACTACTATTTGCTCTTTTACGTTCCTACATTGCATAAGGCTACCATCTACCTTTCGAGACTAAGCTCTGTCTCCATCTGCATTTTTGCATAAGGCTACTCTCTGCCTTCCGAAGTTAAGCGCTACCTCCATCCTGCATAAGACTTCTATCTGCCTTTCGAGAATAAGCTCTTTCTCCATCTACATTTTTGCATAAGGCTACTCTCTACCTTCCGAGGTTAAGCTCTACCTACATCCTGCATACGACTTCTATCTGCCTTTCGAGACTAAGCTGTGTCTCTATCCGCATATTGTATAAGGCTACTCTCTACCTTTCGAGGTTAAGCTCTACCTCGACATTGCATAAGGCTAATATCTGCCTTTCGAGACTAAGCTCTGTCTCCACCTGCATTTTTGCATAAGGCTAGTCTCTACCTTCCGAGGTTAAGCTCTACCTCCATCCTGCATAAGGGCCTTTCGAGACTAAGCTCTGCCTCCATCTGCATTTTTGCATAAGGCTACTCTCTACCTTCCGGCGTTAAGCGCTACCTCCATAGTGCATAAGGCTCTGTTCTGCCTTTCGAGACTAAGTACTGTCTCCGCGCTTCATGGTTGAAATATCGTCGCTTTATTTTTCAACTGGTGGGAACATCGCCACTTGCATTTTAAATTCTCATTCGGCTGAAATATCGCCATCTATTTATAAATTCTCGCGCTAGCTGAAAGATCTCCGCCTTTGCATTCATTGGCTGAAAGACTGCCACCCTTTCATGGGCTGAAAGATTGCCAACTCGATCAAAGGCGTTATAGTTCGAAGGCACCATCTGCACATCCCAAGAACATATTTCATAGCCTGCGAACCCTTATTTTTATGCTTTTCATGGCCCAAGACATCATAGTCTGAGGACGTCATCCTAACCTTCCAAGTACAAACATTCATGGTATAATTGGAACTTGCATCACGTTTAAGTTACGCAAATATATATATATATATATATATATATATATATATATATATATATATATATATATATATATATATAGTATATATGCAAAGTACGCATTTGCAGGTGCTCTGGCTAGCTCACGATCGTCTCAGCAGGAGCGATCCCGCTCCAGTTCTTCGTAGTTTGTCCGATTCCAAGCACCCTCTCAGATCTAATCATCGCATCTGTTTTTCTAAATTCCCATCGGCATGTTCTGTCAATGGTTCCTGAACTATATATGGCATAATTCCTGTAAAACTAGGGATATGTAGGCAGCCCAGAAACGAGTGTGCGGTCAATATCCTTGTCTCCGGTCAAAATTGGCCATCATATCTTTACCCAACAACTCTTTCATCCTCCTAGGGTAGAGAGGGGCAGCTGTTGATACCCAATTTTCCCTAATAAATTTTATACTCAAAATACTTTCAAAATAGCATGCATATGCATATATAAACATCCACAAAGGTTTCAATATTTTTTTACATTTTTAAAATCAATTTATGGCCTATTTTCATTATAAAATCCAATACTTATTACCAAAATTTGACATTTTGATGAATAATTTATTCTATTCTCACATTTACATAAAAATATAGCTTACATGATTTTTACATAATTTACAAGTCCATTTGTTATTTTTAAACTAAAGTTGCATGAAATTGCAACTTTAGCCTATTTCTCAATTTAATAGCATTTGTAATCACAAAATCATTTCTAATATTTTTTAATTAATACTTATGCATTGCTTAGTATTTTTAATTTTATTTTTGAACATCATTTACTATTTTATAAAATTAATATTGGAAAAATTGGGTATTTAAATTATAACCCCTTTTAATTTCAATTGTAGCCTAATTTACGCCCTAATCCAACCCCCAATTACATTACCCAATTTCCTAAATAACCCTACCCAGATCCAATTGAATAAACCCGCTCGGATCCCCGTTTGAAATTGTGGTCGTTGATCTTTTAGATCAACGATCCACGCGGCCCTTCCCTTAAATAAACTTAAGACCCCCTAACCCTAATCATTTCTCACAGGTCACCACCCTTGCATCCCCCTAGTTCCCAAATGCTCTAAACCACTTGAATCCCTAGCCCTATTTCCTACCATTCTCCGACCTTGTTTCACTGGAAACCATGGCCTCCCCGGCTTCGTACAACCTATACTCACCCCCACTCCCTTCTATGACCCCCTTTGTTCAAAGATCGAAGCCCTATCTTGAAGACCACTGACTTAGAGGTCCTCTGACTTGAATTATATGGCCATGTCCAATCACTCTCTGGCGAGTCTTAGCGTTGTGAGTCCATTTTCGACTCAAGACCAGTCTGTTCCAGGCTTTCGCGTTCTCTGGGGTTTTCTTTGAAACCCTAAGACTCCAAAGTTTTCTTCTTTGTTTCTCTTTCAGATATACTTCAGATCTATGTTATTCTTTAAGGTTTCAAAGTGTTTTCCGCATTTTTTTTACCGATTTTGTTTTCAAACTGTCCCTCTCCTTGAAACTTAGGGTTTCCCGATTTCTTTGTTTTATTTGCTCTACTGAGATTTCCTTTACATTTACTATAATTCCTGAGTATTTTCTACTATGGTTCCTATGTATTTTCTTTGCTATGTTGTTTCTAGGGTTTTCAAGTATTTTCTTTACAGTGTTCTTTGCTCTCATTATGCTTTTCATAAATGTTTATGTTCTCTCCGAATGCTTTCTTCTCTACATTCAAAATGTGATGAAAAGCCTAGACTTTGTGGGGTTTTTCTAAGTTTTTGTGTGATTGTCTGCTGCCTATTTAATTTCAAAACCCTGACTGTCTAAACTCATTTTATGCTTCTGATTTCTTGCTAAGCTCTACGAGAACTTCTAATTCCATTTTCATGCCTACGTTTTCTACTCTCTGATTACATGACTATCTTACTAGTTTTAGCCTCGCATGTTGAATTTGTGCATCTTTTTATAGTCAGACTTCCCTTTTTCAAAATAATCCTAATTTTGGGAGATTGATTTTCTAAGAAACTATTTCGATTCTCCTTTTGACTGATTGGGTCCTACTTTCTGACTAAATTCAATATCAATTTGAATCCATGTTTCCTTAATCTACTATGTGATTGGGGATTCTATTCTTGCCTTATTTGCTTAAAATCGTGTATCTTTCAAAACTCTATATGTATTTACCCTCTATTTTGCAACTTATTCTTGATTCTCTTTCAATAATTGGAACTATGTTTATTTATCTCAAGTCCGACTCCTTAATTAAAAGGGAGTCTTTTCTCCTAATTGATTATGATTTGGTACTGAGTTATTTTCTTGCCTTCTTTGCTGCTTACTTTCAAACTATAAAAACCCCCACCCATTCCTAAGCATGGCTTACCATAGGGGGGGGTTAGGACTTAAAGAACTAAGAGTAAGTGAAAAAGTGAGGGAATTAGGGGGTGACCAAGGCGAAGGGTGGTTATACCTAGCCATGAATGGGACTGGCACAACCCTGACCCATTACATTGCTTGAACAAATAAGAGCAGACTTCAGAAAGTCAGACTTAGACCTGTATGGTGATTAGGACACCACCAAACCTGAGTCAAGTTCAACACATAATAGGGGTTAAGGGAATGAGACTAATTTGAGTATAGGTTTAGAACAACCTGGTTGCAAACTAGGGGTGGCAATAGAGTTCCACCCTAGTCTAAAAAAATACTCACATACAAAGGGAAATTAAAGGGAAGGAGGATTACATGAAAGCATTTGTAACAAACAGAATTAAGCGAAAGGCACTTGGGGGAATGGATGTACAAGAAAGTACTCATACAATCATACAGTACCAAAGACATAACGATATGGGGTAGGGGTGTACATGCTAAAGTTTAATTGCATAATATAAGAAAGTCAAGTACAGACATGCATGTGATACATACGAAAGAGATAGGTAAACATATAGTTTTTGGAGATTGTATCTAAATCATGGACCTACAAGTTGCAAACTTAAATGGTAAAACAGGTAAGGCAGATAGGACCTTATAGTTTAGCCTTGGCTTTCAGCCGGCTAAACCCAAGTAGTCGAACAAGAAGTAGATAAGAGAAGAAGAGTTTTGTGTGAGTGTGAGCTTGTAAAAACCATGCGGAGATATTGTACCGTGTGTTGGCAGAAAATAATGCAACCAGGGGATGTAGTACCCTGTGTTGGCAACAAAATGAGGCTCGTAATCCTTTGAAATGCTACTAGGGGATGTTTTACCCTATGTAGAAAATAATGTAGCCAGGGGATGTAGTACCCTTTTCATGAACTGCTTCCTAAAATTATTATTTTTTCCCTTTTTTGAACAAAGAAAGATTCATTAGTTTTAAAATGGTGGTCAGTATGTGGTCTTGATTATTTCACTCTCTTGGTCACAGCTCATCTTCTTAATGATTTCAACTGCAACTGATTAGTTCCTGAATACTAACTGCATTTCTCACTCTGGAGAACCTTTAGCTTTTCCAAGCTTTGCCATGAAAGTACTTAACCTTTTTCAACTTTATGTTTCCTTTGTGAGCATTTAGATTTTGACTTCTTTCATTATTTTCCATATCAAAACATTGGCCAATCATGACCAGTTGGGGTTGACTTGATTCACTTGTCGAGGTTGGGCGCCTCTGAATATATCAGCTCGCTTTAATCGAGAACCCTATAGATCGGTCTTGCCATATTTTCTTCGCTGTATTTTTTGAACAAAGTTACACCGAAAGGGATTCAAAAAAAATAATGGAATAGAGAATGAGTTTAAAACAAGAGGTGTCCCTTTCGAGGAATATAAATACGGACTTATCTAGGAGTACATGCAGACTTCAATGAACATGACATGCCTTTTGGACTGCATGTCTGATCTGTATAAGCCGTCTGATTCTTAAAAACTCATCACAATGTTTTACGTGAAAATTTTGTATATTTTCTTTTCTTTTTATAAATAGGAACAAAATTAATAATATAAGCATGTGAATATTATTTTTTAAATTTTCTCAACTAAAATCAATGAAAAAAATGAGATAAAAATATGAAGTATCAAGATTAGACCTTAAAGAAATATTTACATTAAAATAGAATAGAATTTGAGTGTGGTCAAAAATTAGGTGTTCACATTTGCAACCACCAATTCATAGATTAAAACATAAAATCTGTAAGGCCCCGAAAATTTTCGCTAAATAAACTATGCTTTCGTGGTGATACGTAGGTTAATTATAATATTTATATGCTACTAACATGGTGGAAATCTATTGGACTTGGTAAAAAGTGTACAAGTCTTGTGGTAAGTAATTTGGGGTTCAGGGAAGGGCTTAAGTCCAAGTCAAATTGGGAAATATTGCAATAGGCTAAGATTTCAAAAGAGTGCACACAAGACCTAACTTTGAACGATCATATCTCCGGTTATATAAGGATTTGTGTGATTCACAACCTATCAAATTAAATCTCTTTGAGTCTAAGTTCTAACGCAATAAACTGTTTATCATTTGGAGGTGTATACAGAAAGTTATGACCATTTTCGTGTCCCTTCCGTCGCCAGTGCCCTGGGTAGCGTAGTGAATTTTTGAGCTACTAGAATTAGTACCACAGGCAGCGCCCAACGCCACCTGGAAGCCCGAAACAGCATTATATCCTCAATTTCGGGATTCATTTCCCCATTTTATTTTAGACGAACTTTGAGGGTTTTCTTCCACTCTCTCAAGACCTTCAACTCCTCCCATATCCAAGGTAAGGTTTTTGGAGTATTTTGAGTTGATTACTACTCCTAAACACTTCTATTAACAAGGATTAATCTTGAAAATCCTTAGATATTCCTTCAAATCCTTGAATTTATCAAGAACGTCACAATTATGAATTCTCAAGATTCTTATTACAAGAGGTAATCCTACACCTTAGTCATACATATATGGAGTTATTATGGAAATATGAGTATTGATTAAGAATTTTTACTCATGGGATGGGGATTGGAATCCATAGGTGCCTAACCTAGGTTGTGTTAGTATTGTAGAGAATGTGAGATGGATTATTGAGGTATGATTCATGGGGTAATAGTAATATGTATACATGCCTATGCAAATTAGGTTTGTGGAAAGATTGATGAACTTAAATAGGTAAAGATTGGGTTCGGGAATCATTATTTTAAAAGATTTGGGTGTTGCAAGAATATATGTGAAAGATGTACCTCAATGTGTTTAGTATGTTATTCTTGGTAAATGAGGATATGTGAAAAATATGAACTATGTGCTAAAATGCCTAGACTTCAAGTCAAGTTTAAACTGAGATTTTGATGCCAAATTGTGTAAGTAAACTCGTTATGGTTGATCCTCAAAATTTCTCTTATGTTTACCAAATGTATTTGATTGATTGTGTCTAGTTGTTGGTAATGTACAAAGGTGTTTGGAAGTGAAGTAAGTGACTGCGTAAATCTGGTAAGATTCAACTTTGGATTCTTTCTCTGATTGGTACTTCACATGAATTGGTGTTGTGACCCTACAATTGTAAATATACATTTCAATATGATGAAGGTGCTATTGTTGATAACTTTAAAAGGGTGCAACGAATATGAATGATGTATTGAAATGCTAAGACCTTAAATTGAGATTGAATTGCATATCTTATGCCAAACTATGAGAAATCCTCTACGTGTATAGATGTTTAAAGTAATCAAATGAAATTAGGAAATAGAGTGTGTCCCCATGTGTCGATTAATTGATATGTGGAACCTATGGACGGGCTATGAAACGCATAGGTGTATAATATAATATGCTGACCCTATGGACGGGCTATGAAACACATAGTGGTATAATATAAAATGTGGAACTTATGGACGGGCTTTGTAACACATAGGTGTATAATATAATATGTGAACCTATGGACGCGCTATGAAACACATAGGTGTATAATGTAGTATGTGAACCCTATGGATGGGCTATGAAACACATAGGTGTATAATGTAGTATGTGAACCCTATGGATGGGCTATGAAACACATAGGTGTATAATGTGGTATGTGAACCCTATGGACAGACTATGAAATGCATAGGTGTATAATATGATATGTAAACACTATGAGGGGCTATGGAACACAACCTAGAGGTATGGAAATTATGTGAAAGTTGTGTGATCCCTTTTATTTGTTGATGAGGTGATTGTTAATGATTTTGATTTACTTTTATGATCTCTTTATTATTGCTTGACAATTATTTCTAATGAAAACTGTTAATGATTTATGTATTCTTGTTTGATAGTTCTTTCTAATTAGATGGTGTTTAGTTATACATACTAGTACTATTCTATGGTACTAATGTCCCTTTTTCCTGGGGCGCTACATTTTTAAATAAATCTAGGTGGTTCCATAGTGGATAGTGCCGATCATGTGTTGTGGAGCATCCCTTTTAATATGGTCTTGGTAAGCCCCTTTCTCCCTCAAGGGGTTATATTGTGTATATTCTATTATTACGAGCTTCCACTTTTGAGGTATAGTCGGGTCCTTATTGCCGGCATTGTTATACTTATCTTTTGTATCCTTAGAGGCTTCGTAGACGTTTTTGTAGGTTATTTATGGGTATGGGATATGTCAATGTACCATGTTGTGATCTTGTACTCTCGCTTCTTTCTTCTAATCTATAACTTGTATGGAATCATGGGAACTTAACCACGTTTTAATATTGTATTATAAAAAGAACTAAGACATTAACTGTACTACTTATCCTAGTCTAAATAAACGTAAGCATGACTTCCTCATTCCCATTGAGTTGGGTAGATAGTAGTTGATAAGGCTTGATCAATCGGGTTTACTCGGTTGAGCACCGGTCACATCCTATGATTTTTGGGGCATAACAAACTTGGTATCAGAGCCTAAGGTATTGAAGTGTCATAGGATGTCTCGGAGCCGTGTCTGGCAGAGTCCTTCTTATCCGTGTGTAGTCGACCACATCTATTCGTTGGAGGCTACTTGGGAATTTAGGAATAACACCCTTATTTGATATTCAGGATCGTGCAGTGAAACTGTTTCCTTCCTAATCAGTGCATTGTTCTATCTTTCAGTAAATGACACCTAAGAAGAAAGCGAGAATTGGCCAAGAAGCCAATGTCACCCTATGAGTGGCTGATGATTCACTACTCGATGTCACATGTGATGGTAGTCGCCATGCTATTACTCTGCCAGATCCTTCTATTCCAGAATAGACTACCTCAGCTCCTACACATACGGAGGATACCATTATCCCTCCCATTGATACTCATGTCCAGCCTCTAGCCCCAGCTTTCGGTCCTGGTGTTTTTGACGGGGATCTGAGGAGGCTATTCAGATGTTGACTCAATTGGTGGCCTCTCAAGCCCAGAGGTCTAATGTTGCGCCCAGTTCATCCAGCCAGCCAAAGGATTCTACTAGTTCCAGGGTAAATTGATTCCTTCAGTTAGACCTCCGGTATTCACAAGTGCCAGTCCAGAAGAAGACCCTCGGGACTTTATTGATCAGATTCACAAGACCCTTAGGGTGATGCGTGCAACTGAGACAGAGGGAGTAGAGTTTGGCTGCCTACCGACTGAATGGGGTGGCCTATTCATGGTCTGAGTTATGGGAGGATTCCCGAGAGGAGGGGCGCCCTCTATCGAAGTGGAGCGAGTTTGCGGATGCTTTCATGTATCATTTCCTGCCCCTGAGACAAGGGTAGCTCGGGTAGCAGAGTTTGAAAATCTGAGTCAAGGTAACAAAAGTGTGTGGGAGTACCACATGGAGTTTGCTCGCTTGTCGAAGTATGATATTCACATGATGCCTGCTATGGAGGCTACAGTGCACCGATTTGTGCAAGGTCTTAGCCCTTTTGTTATTAATGAGGCGGCTACATCTGCCTTGAATTATGATAAGAATTATGGGAAGATTGTGTATTTCTCTCAAGCTACAGAGGAACAAAAGTTAAAAATAAAGATAGAGTAAGATAACAACAAAAAGGCCCGATACGCAAGCAATTTTAATGGCTCCTACAGTAGGGGTAATTGTGGGAAAGAATCATACAGGAGAGTGTCATTAAGACCCACACAGTCAATTCTTCAGACCTCAGCTAGGATGCTACCATCATGGCTTGATCAACAGCAGTGGGGCCATAATATGCAAGACCAAGGCAACATGAAATCTAACCAACATGTCCAGTCAAGTGGGGGCTATCAGAGGCAGCAGCAACCCCATTGCCCTAAGTGTAAGAGGCATCATCTAGGGGGTGTGTTGTAAGGGCACTGACGAGTGTTTCAGGTGCGGAGTTAAGGGACACCAGCTAAGACACTGCCCCAACAACCGAGGAGCAACAAGTAAGTCCCTTAACCCTTTTTGTTCTATGACCTGTATGAATAGGTATGACCATTTAATTTCGTTCCATGGAAGACTTACCATGGGTTGATACTTTCTTACATGTTTAGACCTCCAAATTTGGTAAGTTTAACTCATGTAGAAATGATCATGTGAGATGGGAATGGGATTTGAGGTATTTACACATGCTTACAACGCGAATAAAGTGCCTAGAAAGGATGTTTTTATACTGATTATAGTGGTACGTCGCGTATTAAGCTCGGCACGGTATCGATGTAATACAGTAGGGTGATTGCCTACGCATCCAGACAGCTGAAGAAGAGAGATATGGGTAATAGTCTATGCACTTTGTCACTCAATAAGAGTATAATGTTTCCCCATAGTTGTTCCTCGTGAATTTGTATTTTCATATGCCTATGTCTAAGAAGGTAGGTAGATACAAATTATGTACCATTCTGGTGGAAGTTATTAAAGGTGAAGTTAATGGATAGTTAGTTTATGCGAGGCATCTAAATGTCATCCTTGTTAGATAAGTTTATAGGTTGGGATTGTTTACATAAATGTGTTATGCCAAAGCTTGTGATAAGGCCACCTTGAAGGTCGAAGGTGTCGTGTAAAGAAAATATTTTTGCTTGATCGTAAAACAATTCTATTGATTTGAAAGGTACATTATAGGTGTTGCGATTTAAAAATGTACAGTCCATGTCCATATATCATCGTGATAACGTGGTTCTTATAATACTGAGGTTCTTTTTATTGATGTATGCATAATGGTAATTTGTTGAGTTGTGGATGTAATTTTAGGATAATTTTGGTGGTTCTCTGACAGGTAAATAGGCCTAATTACAAAAGAAACTCTGTCAAAATTTTCTAAAATATTTGGGAGTTAGTCAAAGTTTAGGGACTTGAGGTAGGTTAGAAAGAAATTTATTATGTTAAGTGATTAAGTCGGACTCAACTCCTCATTCGAGGAAGAATGATCCTAAGGGGGGAATGTAAGGCCCCGGAAAATTTCACTAAGTAAATTATGCTTTCGTGGTGATACATAGGTTAATTATAATACTTATGTGCTATAACATGGTGGACATCTATTGGACTTGGTAAATAAGAGTACAATTCTTGTGGTAAGTAATTTTGGGTCCAAGGAAGGGTTTAAGTCCAACTCAAATTGGGAAATATTGCAATAGGTTACGATTTCAAATGAGTGCGCACTAGACCTCAATTTGAACGATCATATCTTCAGTTATGTAAGTATTTGTGTGATGTACAAGCTATAAAATTAAATCTCTTTGAGTCTAGTTTCCAATGCAACAAAACGGTTTGACATTTGGAGGTGTATAAAGAAAGTTATGACCATTTTTATGTCCCTTCCGTTGCCAGCGCCCTAGGCAGCGCCGGGAATTTTTGAGCTACTGCAATCAGTGCCACCTGTAGCACCCGAGACAGCCTTATATCCTTAATTTCGGGATTCATTTTCCCATTTTATTGTGGACGAACTTTGAGGGTTTTCTTCCACTCTCTCAAGACCTTCAACTCCTCCGATATCCAAGGTAAGATTTTTGGAGTATTTTGAGTTGATTACTACTCCTAAACACTTATATTAACGGATTAATCTTCAAAATCCTTAGATCTTCCTTCAAATCCTTGAATTTATCAAGAATACCACAAGTGGGAATCCTCAATATTCTTATTACAAGAGGTAATCCTACACCTTAGTCTTACATATATGGAGTTATTATGGAAATATGAGTATGGATTAAGAATTGTAACTCATGGGATGGGGATTGGAATCCATAGGTGCCTAACCTAGGTTGTGTTGGTATTGTAGAGAATGCGAGATGGGTTATTGAGGTATGATTCATGGGATAATAGTCTTATGTATACATGCATGTGCAAATTAGGTTTGTGGGACTATTGATGAACATAAATAGGTAAAGATTGGGTTGGGGAATGAAGGAAATCTTGTAAAAGAGAGTTAAAAATCAATATGCTCAACTAGTGTTTGATAAAATAGTTAAATGAGCTGAAACCATGAATATCTTCCTAATTTGTGTTAATTTTGTTATGTCTTAAGTAGATTGGGATTGCTAGAATTTTCAAAACGTCGTAGTAACTTAAGGAAAGCTAAATCGAGGTATGTATGGCTAAAAATCCCTCTTCTTAGAAATCGAGCGTCTATGGTGTCCCTGCATATGTTAATTACATCCTAGGAAACATAAATCTATTCAAGTACAAGTTTGAAGCTTTGGAATCTCAAAGAGGAATTAATGTTCAAGAAGAGTCCAAATTAGACCATTATTGGACCAAATCAGACCATTGTTGGACCAATTTGGCATCTATAATGTGTCCAAACTTGCAGACCATAAAGTCCTACATTAAGTCACGTTTTAATAGCATATAAAGGACGTTCTTGATGTCCAAGAAGGATACAATAGGTGTGTTAGATGATTAGTGCAAGTTGGTGCCAAGTTACTTGCAAATTTCCTTCAAGATTTTCAAGATTGTGTCCAAGATTTGTTTGGGACTTATTTCCATATATTATGGGACTACAACAACAACAACAACAACAACAACAACAACAACAACTACCCAGTATAGTCCCACAAAGTGGGGTCTGGGGAGGGTAATATATAGACGTGCGTTACCCCTACCCGAAAGGGCAGAGAGGCTGTTTCCAATCGACCCTCGTCTCAGTGAAGGAAAGGAACAACAAAAACAAAAACAACAACTACATTTATTGCTTTCCTATTTAGATAAGGTTATGTTTTCCTTTTCCTAAATTTATTGGAATTACTTTCCAATATTGACTTGGTTTTTGTTTCGTAGAGTTTCACCTTTTCCTAAGGTAGTTGGACTTGTGGTCCAAAGTAGTTTATGACTTTATTTCCTTATTTATTGGTATAATTTCGTGACCTTTTCACTATATAAAGGAGTATTTTCTTTGCTTTTAGATTATTCAGATTATCAATAAAAATTGTGAGATTTTTCTTGCACACTTGTGTGTGGCTATTCTTGGATTTATTCTTCAACCTTCAAGGCTCAACTTAAGGTGGTAAGATTAAACATTTTTTTCAAAATCTTAGATTATTCTTGGTATTCAAGAAAGGTGATAGGTTTAGGCTTATTGTTGTTCTTGTTATTCTAAAGGGTCGGGTTTCACAATCTATCTCTTGTTTTAATTCTCTACCAAAGGCGTTTAGTTCTTCGTTAGCTACTTGTTGTTGTTAGGATTCAACTTCAAGAATAGACTTCTTGAATTCAAGAACTCTTTCTTGAATTTAATCTATCTTTAATTTACCGTCTTTTTCCGTTTATTTATTTTCTTTTAGCTTCCGCATGTTTCTTAATTTTCTTGTTTTTCTTTAGTAATTCTTGAATCCCCTATCGTATTGCTACCAAGTGGTATCAGAGCATATACTAATCAAGATTTTAATCTTGATAATCTTGGGAGGTCCTTGAAAAAAAAAACAAAAAACAAAAAAAGATCAGCCAAAAGAAAAAAGTGTTATTGCTCATTACTATATCAAAATTAAAGTGTTATTTGGTTTCCAAGTCAAGAATGGAAACAAGAAGAGGGGATCCTAGTTCTTGAAGATTAAGATTTGATCGTCTACTTCTCTTTTCTTTTTCTAACTCCTTATTCTTATCACTATGGGTTGTGACTTGTTAGGTTTATTAATAAATCTAAAGATTATAAACCAAGAGTTACTTTGAGTGGAAAAAGGCAAGAGAGGTAAAAACATTAGAAGGAAAAAGCCAAAAATTAGATATACATATTTATTCTAATCTTTGTTCATGATGTTTCAAACAGGTTGTTATAAAGAAAGGAGGTCAGCTATGACTCGAGAACTTGAAAAGTCGAACTTACAGTATACTGAATGGAAGGAAGACAATTGCAAATTTATTTTTCAAATAAGAGCTACAATGATGTCATCGATTTGAGCCCTTAGAATTGACAAAGATTTTGGTTATAACTCAATAAGCACTTGTATGGTTGAGAAATTGAATTTGACTTATGTTGAGCATATTGAACCATACATGTTTGGGGGAGTAAAGGTAGATAAAAGAGTGTTATACTATTCTCTATTGGAAGGTATAAGAATGTGATCTGGTGTTATGTGATTCCCATGAATAATTATCATATCTTGTTGGGAAAGCTTCTCTTCCCCTTGGGGTAGGGGTAAGGTATGCGTACATATTACCCTCTCCAGACCCCGCTTGTGGGAATATACTTGGTTGTTGTTGTTGTTGTTGTTGGGAAAGCCATGGTATGGCTATACAAGAGGTTCATATAACATGGAAAAAATAGATACTCTCTTGAGGTTAACGGGAGGAAACTCATTCTTGGACCTTTAACTCCCTCACAAATTTGCGAAGATGAAAGGATTGTTAAAGAGAATATTAAAAAATATGATAGAGAAAAGAATGAGAGGAGTAAGGCAGTGCATGTAGACATCCCAAGAGAGGAAAAAGGAAAGGTTGTGTTGAGTGAAAAGAATGGGATGCCAAGTGAGAAAAAAAGTGAGCTTGAGGAAAAAGAGAAGAGGAAATACAATGAGATAACAAACGTATGTGAGGTAGAAAGAGAAAAACATGAGGGTATAAGTGAAGAAAAAGAAGAAAACTTTAGTGAGAGAAAAGCGGCTAAGGGTGAGGAAAAATTTATTCTTGAGATTAAATCCAAAGAGAGTGTAAGTAAGAAATCATGTTCTTTACTTCCTAACCCCTTAACTCTTTCTTGTTTTAATTCTTGTATTTTTGTGCAGCCACATGTTGAAAGACCTTCAAAAAGGATACGTGAGGCGCAGAGTTGGTGCTAAAGCATACCATTGGATTCCAACATGAATTAGGAGAAATCAATTCTTGTTGGATGGTGGAAGATAAAATATTGATTAATTTACTTGTTCTTGAACCTTTTAACTATTTTGATCCTTATTTACAGGTTTATAACATGGAGTTGCCTAAAAATATTGCTAAGTTGAAGCGATTGCATAAATGAATACAAGTTGATGATGTTCTACTAGTAAATAAGTACAAGTATGGTATGTATAATTGGTTTATTTGAATTCCTTGCCTTTGTAGGACACCTAAAGTATTTTTGGAGGTAATGAACTATACTCTAATTTCTTATGTTGATGACTTTATAATTTTTATGGATGATGATATTTTGATGCATATCAAGACATTAACTGTAATATCTAAGTTCAAGTGCAAGAGTAACTTTGTTTCATTTGAAATTGAGTACGACTCAAATGATTATGAATTCCAACTTGGTAGAAAGAGGCATGAAATTTATGAGAAGAGTCTTGCAAATGATTTAAGTATTCCTTCTTCTCTTATTCAAGTGTCTAGTGAGCTTTCATATCATAAATTGATAGAACATGATTTTTGTTGTGTAATGGAGAGTCATTCTTTAAGCCAGGTGATTGTGAGCTTCTAAATGTGTTTTCTACTAGTAATGAGAATATGCATGATTGTTGTGACACTAGTGATCAAATACATTTTCATGAACCTATCTATGACTCTTTCTGCTATAGTTTGAACAATAGCATAGAATCAACGATGTTGGGGATATTATTGGGGAGAGTCATATTCATCAGCTTGAATGTAGTGAAACTTTTATATTGGAAATTATGGGCTCTTCTAACCCTCTTGTGAATTTATGGGATTCTTTGAATAGCTTATATGAAAAGGAATCCCTGAGATTTATACTTGGCTATATCATAAAAGTGTCTTATTTGATACTTGTATTAGATATACTTGTTTTAAATGGATGCATGATGAATCTTATGCAATTTCTTTGTCATACACATAATTTGACTACCTTAAGAGAGGTTTTTATGGGACAAATCTAAGTATGCATAAATTTTATTGGGATGATGATATCCATATGCTTAATAAAGGAGTATTTACACCTATTAGGCTTAATTGGGTTGAGTGGACACATGGTCACTATCTTGTTTTATTCTTACCATTTTTTCAGATTAGTAGATACCATTTACTAGTGCATGTCTTTGTTTACTTGCAATGTCGAAATTCGAGGATGAATTTTCTTCAAGAAGAGGGGAATGATAGAATCCTAGGAAGCTCAAATCTATTCAAGTACAAGTCTGAAGCTTTGGAATCTCAAAGAGGAATTAATGTTCAAGAAGAGTCCAAATCAGGCCACTGTAAGACCAAATCATGCCATTGTTGGACCAATTTGGCATCTATAATGTGTCCAAATCTGCAGCCGATAAAGTCCTACATTAAGCCACGCTTTAATAGCATAAAAGGACGTTCTTGATGTCCAAGAAGGGTACAATAGGCGTGCTAGATGTTGAGTGCAAGTTAGTGCCAAGTTGCTTGCAAATTTCCTTCAGGATTTCCAAGATTTTCAAGATTTGTTTGGGACTTATTTCCATATATTATGAGACTATATTTATTACTTTCCTAGTTAGATAAGGTTATGTTTTCCTTTTCCTATATTTATTGGAATTACTTTCCAAGATTGACTTAGTTTTTATTTCATAGAGTTTTACATTTTCCTAAGGTAGTTGGACTTGTTGTCCAAAGTAGTTTGGGACTTTATTTCCTTAAATTTTTAGGTAGAATTTTGTGACCCCTTCCCTATATAAAGGGGCATTTTCTTTGCTTTTAGATTATTCAAATTATCAATAAAAATTGTGAGATTTTTCTTGCACACTTGTGTGTGGCTACTCTTGGATTTATTATTCAACCTTCAAGACTCAACTTAAGGTGGTAAGATTAAACCTTTTTCAAAATCTTAGAGCGCTTCTAGGTATTCAAGAAAGGTGATAAGCTTAGGCTTATTGTTGTTCTACTTATTCTAAATGATCGGGTTTCACAATCTATCTCTTGTTCTAATTCTCTACCAAAGGCGTTTAGTTCTTCGTTAGCTAATTGTTGCTGTTAGGATTCAATTTCAAGAATAGACTTCTTGAATTCAAGAAAATCTTTCTTGAATTCAATCTAACTTTAATTTTCCATCTTTTTTGGTTTCTTTATTTTCTTTTAGCTTTCGCACGTATCTTGATTTTCTTGTTTTTCTTTAGTAATTCTTGAACCCCCTATCGTGTTGCAACCATATGTAGTAAGTCCAGAATTTGATTTATATGGTATTCATTATTTCAAAGGGTTTGGGTGTTGCAAGAATATATGTGAAAGATGTACCTCAATGTGTTTAGTATGTTATTCTTGGTAAATGAGGATATGTGAAAAATAGGAACTATGTGCTAAAATACCTAGACTTCACGTCAAGTTTAAACTGAGCTTTTGATGCCAAATTGTGTGAGAAAACTCGTTATGCTAGATCCTCCAAATTGCTCTTACGTGTACCAAATGTATTTGATTGATTGTGTCTAGTTGTTGGTAATGTACAAAGGTGTTTTGAAATGAAGTAAGTGACTGTGTAAATGTGGTAAGATTGAACTTTAATATGATGACCCGACCCGTCTCTTGTATTTTTGCCCCAAATTCCCTGTTTTATGCTTCCTCAAGTTTCATTATATGTGGTTGATGAATTTGAAGAGTTTCGGATAGAATTTCGATAGAAATGAGACCAACAGTCTTTTTAAGGAAAGCTTAAGTTGAAAAAGTCAACCGGATGTTGACTTATGAGTTATAGGGCTTGGAATGTATTTCTAATTATTCTACCAGTTTCGAATGGTGATTTATGACTTGGGAGTGAAATAAGAATTTAATTTGGAGTTCCGGTGAAGAATTAGGCTTGAATTGGCTATAGTTGAATTTTGGCAAATTCCGGTTGATAAGCGAGATTTTTATCTGAGGTTCAGTAGCTTTGTTAGGTTTTGGATATGTCTGCAAATTTTCATGTCATTCGGACGTTGTTTAGTCAAGTTTTTTATCGAATGTGAGTTTCGGAAGATTTAAGAAAATTTAAGCTTGAATTCGTCGTGATTTGATGATTTTTGTGTTAAAGGACGTGTTTCTATGATTGGAACAAGTTTGTATGATGTTTCAGGGTATGTTGGTGTCTTTGGTTGAGGTCCCGGGGGACTCGGGATGAATTCGGGTGGTCAAACGGACCCATTTTGGTTTCTATTGAGATAAGTTTTTCTGCTATAAGAATTGCAGACTTTTTTTCATCGCATTCGCGTGGTGATGGACGCGAACACGTAGAGTAATTTGAGGACCTGGGATTTTTCTCATCGCGTTCGCATGAAATACATCACGTTCGCGTAGGCCTGGAAGTCTGGCCAACGCGTTCACGGGAGAAGAGGTCGCGTGTGCGTAGAGTAGAGATGATGTGCATCGCTTCGCATGGCCAGAAAAACGTTCACATAAGGTTTTTTGGGCTGTTAAAAATATTTTGTCTTCGCGTTTGCGAGGGAGAGGTCGCGAGCGCGATGAAGGATTTTTGACCTGGGCAGATTGTTTCTAAACCATTACATTCGCGACTTGGGTTTATTTTCCACCATTGTTTGCATCACCTTCAGAGCTTGTTGGTAGATTTTTAAGAGGGTTTCAACGGGAAGTGATTGGAGGTAAGTCTCTTGGTCTAGAAACGTCATTTAATCAAAGAATCATCCATATATTCTCTGAATTTGGGTATAAATTGAAGAAGCTAGGGCTTGAGTTTTTGATATTTCAAATTGGGATTTGATAGGTCATTTGAGCTCGGATTTGGGATTTCTTGGTATGTATGAACTCGTGGCAAGACGGGATTCCGAAAATGTAAGTTTCGTAATTTTTCGAGAAGCAAGCCCGAGGCTCGGGTTTCGCTAGTTTCGAGATTCTTGCTATTTCTCGATTGTTTTCGATTGGGTACTATCCCATTAGTATATTATAGTATAATTGTACTGATTTTGGTTAGATTTGATGCGGTAGAGGCCAATTTAAGGGTCAAAGGCGTCGCGAGCGAGGGATTTCGCATGTTCGAGGAGAGTAATACTTGGGAATGATATCCTGAGGGTTTGAAACCCTAGATTTGCACATCTTAGTGTTGTACTGTGGTGACTTGCACGCTGGAACTGAGCGTGGGGTAGAGCACACGTTGGGGATTGTGACTTGGTCCGTCCCAGATGTTGGTTTTTTTACCGCTAAATTGTAAATGTTTTGTTGTTATCATTATAACTTGGGCTCATTGCCATACTTGGGGCTTATTGCCGATTATTTGATCTCCTTGTGAGCTATCATCATTGTTTCCTCACTATTTGAAATATTATTTGAACTTAGTCCATGTGGTTTACATTGTTTCATGAACTCAATTATATATTTACTCAAACTTGGAGTTTTAACTGATATTTGAACTATCATTTGAGTTGAATATAATTGTTTAATTGATGCCCGAGGGGCTTTTGATTATTTTGAACTGACGGAGGTTGAGGCCATATGTGAAGACATGAGGTTTATGTAAGGAGGCTTCAGGCCTCGAGTGTTATGTTTACATGTGCATATACATTGCATGGATCGGGTTGCACGCCGCAGCGGTGTGATATTGATATTGCGTTTGGGCTGTAGGAGCCCCTCTGGAGTCTGAACCCCCACAGTGAGCGCGGCTACCCAAATGGATCGGGTTGCACGTTCCGCAGTGGTCATATGCATTGCATTGCGTTCATGCATTTACTACTGTTTGTACTACGTGGCATGACATTTAGCACTCATATATCATTGGCATACATACTATTACTTGCCTTGTTGACCAGATGCCCTAGTGTTATATATTAAGGAGTGTTGAGCCCGAGAGGCTGATGTTGGACATTGTGAGTTGATATTGAGCCTGAAGGGCATGTTTCCGATTATTTCTTACTTGTTGAAATTACCTTTGCAATTGTTTAAAAAGCATATTTTCAAAAGAGATTTTTTAACCGAACTTGGGATTTTCTAAAGGGATTTTCATAGTATTTCGATTTTTCTCAAAAAGGGTTGTTCTGTTTTTTATAGCAGTTTGGTGTGCTCCTACGTGTTTTCTTATCGCTCGGATATTATTCTCTTTTATTACCACTAAGTTGGAAGTACTCACTTTACTCCCTGCACCTTGCGTGCAGTTGTAGGTACTGTTCACCCGATAGTGGGTTATTAGCAGGATCGAAGGCCACACTCTGGTAATTGAACAAGGTGACTGCCATCGTTCGCGGCACCGCCCTCCATCTTTGTATTTCGGTTTTATCTTATATATATACATTATTGGACCAGTAGTAGTGTCCCTACTTATTAGATGCTCGTGACTTGTGACACCCTTGTCGGGCTATATTGATTTTCATATTAATTAATGTCACAAATAAATTTGATATGCTATATAACTGTTTAACTGCTTAAAGAGGAGTTTTGGGTTGTTGGCTGGACTTGTCTTTACGAGAGGCGCTATCACGACCGGGTATAGAATTTGGGTCGTGACATTTAGATTCTTGCTGTGATTGGTAATTTACATGAATTGGTGTTGTGACCCTATAATTGTAAATATGCATTCCAATATGATTAAGGTGTTATTGTTGATAACTTAAAAAGGGTGCAAGGTATATGAATCGTATATTGAAATGCTAAGAACTTAAAATGAGATTGATTTGCATTTATTATGCCAAACTATGTGAAATCCTCTACGTGTACAGATATTTAAAGTAATCAAATATATTTAGAAAATAGAGTGTGGCCCCATGTGCCGATCGATTAATTGATATGTGGAACTTATGGACGGACTGTGAAACGCATAGGTGTATAATATAATATGCTGACCCTATGGACGGGCTATGAAACACATAGCGGTATAATATAAAATGTGGAACCTATGGACGGGCTTTGTAACCCATAGGTGTATAATATAATATGTGAACCTATGGACGGGCTATGAAACACATAGGTGTATAATGTAGTATGTGAACCCTATAGACGGGCAATGAAATGCATAGGTGTATAATATGATATGTGAACCCTATGACAGGCTATGGAACGTAACCTAGAGGTATGGAAATTATGTGAAAGTTATGTGATCCCTTTTGACAAGAGGGGTTGCTCTGATGGTAAGCAACCCCCACTTCCAACTGAGAGGTTGTGAGTTCGAGTCTCCCCAAGAGCAAGGTGGGAAGTTCTTGGAGGGAAGGATGCCGGGGGTCTATTTGGAAAATGCCTCTCTACCCAAGGGTAGGTGTAAGGTCTGCGTACACACTACCCTCCCCAGACCCCACTAAGTGGGATTATACTGGGTTGTTGTTTGTTCGTTTATGTGATCCCTTTTATTTGTTGATGTGGTGATTGTTAAAGCTTTTGATTTACTTTTATGATCTCTTTATTCTTGTTTGAGAATTGTTAATGATTTATTTATTCTTATTTGATAGTTCTTTCTAATTAGATGGTGTTTAGTTATACATACCAGTACTATTCTATGGTACTAACATCCCTTTTTTCCAGGGCAGCTACATTTTTAAATGAATGTAGGTGGCTCCATAGCGGATTGTGTCGATCATGTGTAGCAGAGCATCCTTCTTCACAGTGTCTTGGTGAGCCCCTTTCTCCTTCAGGGGGTTATATTGTGTATATTCTGTTATTACGGGCTTCCACTGTTGAGGTATAGCCAGAGCCTTGTTGCCGCCATTGGTATACTTATCTTTTGTATCCTTAAAGGCTTCGTAGACGTTTGTGTGGGTTTTGTATGGGTATGGGATATGTCAATGGACCATGTTGTCATCTTGTACTCTCACTTCTTTCTTCTAAGCTATAACTTGTATGGAATCATGGGAACTTTACCATGTTTTAATGTTGTATTATATAATGAAGTAAGACGTTAACTGTACTACTTATCCTAGTCTAAATAAAGGTAAGCATGACTTCCTCATTCCTATTGAGTTTGGTAGATAGTAGTTGATAAGGCTTGCTCAATCGGGTTTACTTGGTTGAGCACCGGTCGCGTCCTATGGTTTTTGGGGCGTGACAAAATCAACCCAAATAGCAAACACCCATAGTCAATCTAACCCTAGATGGCAACACCTATCTATTACCCACTCAACCCTAGCTAATAGGTTTAGCTACTCATGCTTGAAGAAGAAAATGAAGAAATAGATGAAGAACGAGACATATCAATCAAAGGCTAAATTAAAATACAAGAATATATCGTTAATTTGAAGCTAAGATGCCAAAAATGAAGATAATTGAAGTCTCACGAGCACAGCTTACGTTCTGGAATTAACAGATGACCTTAAAATGGTGAAAGGTTCTATTTATACTAAGCTTGAAAAACTGGATAAAAATACCCCTGGGGGGTCACTGCGGGCCGCACAAAATGGATCGTGGCCGCACTAGGCTCTTAGACTTCAATTCTTGGCTCTCTGAGCTTGGGTACCGCGAACATCATAGAATGTACCGCGGCCGCGGAGGCAACTAGCGTGGTCCGCATGATCATGACCGCGGACCGCATGGCTTGAATCTTTTGGAAAATTTTCACTCCTTTGAATCTCTCTTCTTCGGACTGCACCAAATAGTAGTGCGACCGCGGAACCTTCACCGAAGACCGCGAAATGTGTACCGCAGCCGCATTTCCTGAAGACTCTTTTAGCCATCTCTCTGAACCACCGCATTCGACTTTGTGTGGTCCGCACTAGGCATGTTTTCCCTAAGATTGCCTTGTCTTTTATACTTGAGTAGGTTTCACTACTTTTGAGTCGATCTTTGACATTTTGTCACTTTGTCCATCAAAACTGCAAACAAGCATACTTATGAGCCTTTTGGGACTATTTTATAATAATTTACAACCAAAGTGTAAGCAAGAAGGAGCATAAAACATGAAAAAATCCCTAGTTATCATTCATCACTTCGACCTGTCGACGGGTTCTCCGGAGTGAAGTAATGAAAGGAGTGGATATACATAAGTGGGTCTTCATTGAACGTGCGGAATCGACATGTGATTCGCACAAAAACTTAATCAAATCTCCATTATATGTACATAATCAACATATGATCCTTATCTCTATTGCATATGCAAAGTTATGTATTCATACGCGAACACGACCGAATCTCCAATAGAGAATGGTTAAGGCCATCAACGACAATATAAGTTTGACCTCGTTCGAACTACGACAGGATTCTACTTTGACGACAATTCAAAGAAATATCTCAATGGCCAAGGCCATCGACGACAATGTAAGTTCGAACTCGTTCGAGATACGATGGTATTCTAATTCGACGATATTTCGAAGCAACATCCCAACGGCGAAGGCAATCGACGACAACATAAGTTCGACCATGTTCGAACTAAGATAGGATTCTACTTTGATGACAATTCGAAGCAACATCATAATGGCCAAGGCCATTGACGACAGCATAAGTTTGACCTCGTTTGAACTACGACATGATTCTACTTCGACAACGGTTCGAAGCAACATCCCAATGGTCAAGGCCGTCGACGACAACATAAGTTTGGCCTCGTTCGAAGTATGATGGGATTCTACTTCGAAGACAGTTCAAAGCAACATCTCAATGGCCAAGGCCATCGATGATAACATAAGTTTGACCTCGTTCGAACTAGGACGGGATTCTACTTCGACGACAGTTCGAAGCAACATCCCTATGGCCAAGGCCATCGATGACAACATAAGTTTGACCACGTTCGAACTGCAACGAGATTCTACTTCGATGACAGTTCAAAGCAACATACCAATGGCCAAGGCCATTGACGACAACATACGTTCAACCTCATTCAAACTACGATGGGATTCTTCTTCGACGAAAGTTCGAAGCAACATCCCAATGGCCAAGGCAAGGCAACATAAGTTCGACCTCGTTCGAACTACGATGGGATTCTACTTTGACGACAGTTCGAAGCAACATCCCAATGGACAAGGCCATCGATGACAACATAAGTTTGACCTTTTTCAAACTACGACGGAATTCTACTTCGGTGACAGTTCGAAGAAACATCCCAATGGCCAAGGCCATAGACGATAATATAAGTTCAACCTCGTTTGAACTACGATGAGATTCTACTACGATGAAAATTCGAAGTAACATCCCAGTAGCCAAAGGCTTCAACATTATCACGTGTGCGATTAATGTAGGAAAAAATGAGCCAACAAAAGTAAATTTTTACATACAGCAAAAATAATTTACATTTGCCCCTACAAATAGGCCCAATACGACCCGTGCAAAATTCCCTAAACAAAAGCAAATAAAAACTAAGTCTACACATCATCCCGGCGGGAGGAACATCCTCGTACCATGAATCAAAAGCCAGAAGACCTGCATCATCAAGGTTGATATCACCCCCGCCAGGAGTATGAGGGTTATACCCGCAGGACTCACGAGCTGCACAAGCTGCTGTATGAACAGCCTGAAGCTCCACTTCAGTCACCCTTCCCTCGGCGAGAAAATACCTATACACACTTAGTCGAGCCTTAGCATGAACCCATAACTCATACAAATGACGAGGCAGGGTCGGATCGGCTGAAGGATTAGACGTAGAAGGCTGAGAGCGTCGACTCGCATCCCCCTCCCTCAGTGAGGCCATTTGATTGGCTAGTGCAGCCAGCTCTACCTCCAAACACTCTGATACACCCTTTGAGCCCTGCTACCTGACGGCCAGAGGCTTTCCTCTCCCAGTGAGTTCTGACCTAATAATACGAAGGGCATCTTCCAAAGACACCGATTCAGAGATGGTTGCCGCCGGCTTATTGGTGCTAACATCTAGATCGCCCTTGAGCCCCTCTATCTCCGCTATCCTGGTATTCAACATAGCGGTCAAGTCGGCCACCTTTTCTTGAAAGTCGGCATTCTCAGTCGTTACCCTCTTGCTCAATTCCAGCTCATCCTCATTTTCCTTAAGAGAGGCCTCGAGTTCGTTGTTGCCGGCGACAGCCTTCACAAACTCCTCGTCCCTCTCCCTCAACTCCTCTATCTTACGCTCCAATTTGTCCTCCCGTTGCTTGATCCCCTCACAAAATACTTGAAACTCAGGGTCCTGACAATAAATGTTAGACATTGCCCGATGCTTAGCACCATACTGCTCATACTTGGACGATATCTACTTATAAATAACCATCCTTCTGCTCTCTTAATGCTCTATTTCCACCTTTAAGAAGAGGGTTTGACGAAAGAGAAGAGCAAAAGTTAGAAACAAAATACAGAACAACGATTACCGCACTAATCCAATGACCAAAAAAACGGAAGAGAAGGAAAGGTGCCTACCTGCAGGGCCATAGCAGCGACATTCTAAGATAACTCCAGGTCGCTCATAGACCCAAGCATCTTGCTTTCAAGAGCAGCACACAGAGGAGCCAGGGCCGAGTCCACCTGCTCACTATTCAGCAGCAAGTTGTAGCTCCCTGAAATTACCACATAGCGGTCGGATCCCTCCATCCTAACCTCCATGTGGGTATGAAGACCCATAAATTCGTTAACATCCTTGGGGTCGATATCAGAACCCAAGTCATCACACTCAACACGGTGCCCTCCAATGTTAGATGATGCCCCGCCCTTAGCGATGCGCACTGAATCGACCCCTGGGCCAACTCCTTCCACTTGGGGGATCTCCTTGACAAAATGGCATCGGCCATGAACACGGGCAGTGGGGCTGTTCGGAATGCCCTACTACCGTCAGCGTCTGTAGCCACGCCCTTCCCTAGCTCCAGCCTTCTCCTTTTTCTCTCCAATGACTCGTCCCCGTCAGAAGATTCATCCAACATACGTGAAGCCGGTGTCGAAGAAGCCTCTTCCCTCATGGACACAACTCGAGATGGATCTCCCAACTGAATAGGTTGAGGACGATCCTCCCGAACATACTCAATCAAGATAAACTATGTATCCGCAGTAGCAACGATCTGTCTAAAGGCGGGAACTGGACCCTCCACCTGGAAGCGCCTCGACCTGTCATCACGAAGGGTTGTACCATTAAACATCTCAAAAATATAGATCATCTAAAAAATCTCATAAACTCGTGGGATATTCACAAAGAGATCACGAATTGGTAGGATAATTCTTGAGAATCAAATACGTCAAGAAGATCCACAACATACTTCATGGATATCAAATAAATCCATGAAAGCCTGCAATATCCTGCGTTCGAGGAATACGCTGTTCTAGCCCTCGAATCACAGAGATAATCAGGAGAGAAGAATCTAGGGAACAAACAGAATTGTATTTGTGTCATTTTATCAATAAAACTATATTTCTTCATATTTATACTGTGGTTGCAATTTATTTTTGTATCACAAATAATTTATTGCAAACAACCTAATAATACACATGTTTTTTCAAAATAAATTTGCGAAATATATTTTGAAAATGTATGTCCAAACACATTTTTCATTTTCAAACCAAATTTGAAAATCTATGGGTAAACGCTAGTTAAAGCGCAGCTTGCGTCGAGTGTTTCGACTGAGGAGGGAAGACAACTCAAATGCTAGCATAAAAATAGAAATAGAATTAGAAAGAATCAAGTAAACCTTATCCACCATATTAGCCTCCTTGGGTTTTCACAAAGAACTTCATGCACCCAAAAGATGTGCCTTATAGGCTTTTCTAGCGTGGTTAAATAATATTCGTAAGTCTTTGCTTATCCACAGTCTATATATATATATATATATATATATATATATATATATATATATTGCAATTTATCATTTTTTCGTTTGACTTCTAATTGTAACTTTCTTCATTAGTAAAAGAAAATGGACAAACTGGCAAGACATGGAAAGTGCATCTAAAGTATACATTAGAATTGTTGTACTGCTTAAGCGCCTTTCCGGCATAGCCCTTCAACTTGTCAACATTCTTAGGATTGTTCAAGTAGTTTGGCATGGGGAAGACGGTCGTCATCCAGCACCCTCCAGGATAATCTGTGATATCAAACCCCTGCCAAAGTATAAACAAACCAGTAAAGAGATAAACATCACATGTTGCATCCAATTTGCTACATAACCTATATCACACAAGTATCCAAAAATACATAGTGCAGGCACTTAAAACCAAGTAAAAGCTACAAACAATTTTCTTATTCCTTTTTTGGGCAAGTAACTCTTTAACCCTATTTTCCTTAATAAGAGACCGAAATAGCCAAAGAGCGTGCACAGAATCCGTTCTGGCCCATGATTCTGCCATTGGTATGAAAAGTTCATCAGTAGTTCTGAACTCAGTAAGCAAAGACTATGTAACAAAATTCCTCTCATGAATTAACTAGCACCAATAAATCGTAACCTAATTTATGCAAAGTTAGACATGCACGGTGGGATTACAATTAGCTAAAGCGCAATAAACATATTAAAAATAGTAATGTATTGTGTACTTTACTTGGCTGAGGTATAGATATGCAAAAGACATACTCCATTACTAAAATCATTTATTTTTGTTTTAGAAATGAAACATGAATAAGCAATTTAGTCAGGTCCGCTCTTAAACTTAACACAAAGGTCTAACAATGCTACCCCCCCCCCCCCCAAAAAAAAAGCTTTGCTGCACTTCCTGAGCCTAGGATTTTACCCCTTTAAATTTCTAGTTGAAGGATCTGCGCGATTAGGATACATGGGCAGCCCTGTTTCCCCACGATTATGTATCATAAACTCTACAATGTTTAAGAAAAACAGTTTACAGAGACAAACTAGACATGCACCAACTGCCAGACAAACTAACTAAAAAGGGGGAAAGGATGGATGTGAAGCCTGTTTAGGAGTATTGCTACACATAATTTCAAATGCACAATAAATTCAGTGCTAAAAACTTCAATGGTTGAACCAATCACGTTTAAATCCTGGATCCGTTTTTGCCTCTTAACACTCAATGACATCAAGAGGGTACTAATAAATGAAACTTTGAATCAGATATACTGCACTCTATATATATATATATATATATATATATATATATATATATATATATATATATATATATATATATATATATATATATATATATATATATATATATATTATTTTGCACCAGGTGTCCGAGTCTCTTCGATCCCCGACTAATCCCGGGGGTGCACAGGCCCTCGGCAAGGAATTTCCCGCAAGTGCACCACGGTTAATTCAGATTTTACCCAGTCCGATGGCTCTCAGAAATTGTTTGCACCTAGTGGGTTTCGAACTTGAGACCTTGAAAGGGAGCAAACCCCAAGGCTCAAGTCAATTGCCACCAGGCCAGCCCCTGAGGGTTTCAAACATCAAACTATATTAATGCCATTTGTATTAGGGGTGCGCATTTGATTTATCGATTCGATTTTGACCCTTATCGATAATTACTTATCGATTATCGATTTGTATATATGCTTATCGTTATCGTTTCAATAAGGTTTCGATTTATCAATTTTGGGGGCTTATCAATTAGGTTATCGATTACACCAGTAAGAAAATTTGCGGGATTCTACGAAAAGTATATCGCTATAAACGCGCCTAACTAATATGGAAAAAAGAAGCTAAAATAAGACGAACACCATTTATAACATAAAAATTATGTCAACAAGCACATGCAACAAAACTAAAGTAAGGGATCAAATGTATGCTACCAACACTCCAACGGCATAAAAAAACAAAACAAAATACATCATCACGACTAATTCTGTTTTCTATTAATTTGAACTTCCTTCTCTTGATCTTTAAATATGATCATTTCTTAAATGTGATAGAGGAAATAATAGGGTAAGGGACTTACGGTAAAGGAAAGGGTATATATTAGGGAAATGACATTGCATAACTGCTTTCAAAATAGTAGCGGAATATAGATACATTCTGTATGTTATATTAATCTACACAAATAGGTAATTACTCATTTTACAAGTGTCTTCGGTTTAGAGGTGTGCATTCGATTTTGACCCTTATCGATAATTACTTATCGATTATCGATTTATACATATGCTTATCGTTATCGTTTCAATAAGGTTTCCATTTTTTCGATCTCGATCTCGATAACAAATAATCGATTCGATTTATCGATAAACCGATCCGAATGCACACCCCTAATCTGTATAACTCTAAGAAAGATCTTTTGGCACTTTTTTCTTAGGAAAATATTTAAGAAATATACAATCAGTTTCTTTTTTTCAAGTTCTCTTACCAAAGAATATAAGTGGAGCACTTCTATAAAGCCAGGGACTTGCAAACTACTATTTGGCATATAATTACATGTCATATAATTACATATAGCATACTACACGCATTACACACCTACAGCTTGCTGGAAATCGCAAGTGGACGGCCATTGACTAAGTTACTTATTGTTGTAATAATGTTTTCAGTTGCAGTAGCATTGATGGGGATTTCTAAAGGCCAAATAGATTACCCTAGCCTTCTCCTGTCCCCCTCCAAATTGTGGCGATAGAGAAAGTAGTCCAGCTCCCTCTTCTGCTGTTTCTCACTTCACTCCGCATTTCCTTGTGACCAAATCCCTCGTGTCGTTTTTCTTTTCTTCCTTCTACTAGATACTCATCTGTATAATTTCTCTTTGTTCATGGTGATTGTGAGATTATAGGGAGATGAATATATATGGCTCCTTGTCACATCATATTTAATTGGGTTTGTAACCTATTGATGATTGTTCTATTTTAATAAAAACTCGAATCTATTTCTTTGGGTTACACATAAGATAAACCAATATCACATGCTCTTTATTTAGTATACTCCCAACTTGTGAACTTGTGACTGTACATCTTGCTCATCAGATTGAAGCTAGTCTCTAGAAGTTCTTAACATGATGAGCTTAATAATAGAGAGTTGAGCATAAAAATTCCATTGTTTTCTCTTAAAAATTATGAAGGAGATTAGTAGTTAGTCTTGGCATTCAGGGAACACAATCTTATCAGTTGGTAGAGTATTCTCAGTCGTAGACATAAAAAATAATAGGCGAAGTGATTAAAAGATTCAAAATCAGCTTAAGACACTTCCAATTATTTCAAGCCATTCAAGGAATGTAGTTTGAGAGGTAAATAAAAGCCATAGGAACTATGAGCCTGAACCTTCGAGCTTACATGGAACATAAATAGATGAGGAATGAGAAAGAGAAAAATGAAATCAGTTGTTCCTCCAAAAGTATCCAGCCATCACTTTTTCTTTTACTTTGTTTTGCACTCACTTAACAAGGTAGTATTTTTACATTATAATCTCGGATGCATAATCTCTTACTCACCAGAATGTAGGGAGCATCTGACCATGATCCACTTCTCAAAGTAGATGCCTTTGTTATTCCAAAATTTAAACCCTTTCGTTTTTCCACTAATTTTCTGAGAAAATGAATAATCAAATGCTAATTCTAGACATTATTTTGAATCTCAGATGATTTTACATTCCTTAAGGGTTTAATTTCGACTAAATTTTTTAAAAATCAGCAAAGCAAACTTCCAAGTCTCAAATACAATTTCCGAGTGCCTAAGAAAATAACAACTTTTGAAAGAAAATTAAAGTACTTTCAATTAGTATTAGGTAGGATGTTTTCATGTAGTTATTTTTATTTAGCACTCCAACAAAATGATAAACATACTTTACCCCATACTTTAATATTGCTATGCAGTACCAGTCATACTATCTATTAAAATATAGCAAGAATAAGAAAACAACAACTTCAAATTCTGCCTATCATTTTACTCTTCATCTCATGTCACCTCTTCTCTTTGTTTTGAATAGCTTGATGGCCCTTTATAAGGATTCAAAGCTATAAATCAAACTCAAGTCATGGCGCAAATTAGTGTCATCACAGACTGTATTTAAAAGTTATCTAAACTCATGTCCAAAGGAAATTAGACAAAAAGATGGAAGATAAGAAATGAAGAGAAGCATTTTAGTCCTAGATCTCTCACGGAAGACGAAGACTAACATCTTAATACAGATGCTCAATTCACATAGGAGGAATATGCGGCTCAAACACAACTAAATTCGATTTTCTGGTAAGCCATCTATATTACAAAACGAAAACAAGAAGGACAAAAAAATAATATGCCTGAAACTTCAGACAGATATCCCAAATATCCTTATGTTACTGACATGCTGCTATACAGGACCATCTATCTGGCTCAATATGAGAACTCACGACCTCGAAGCAAAATATATTTCTTAACTCAGACGGCAATGTCCTAGGCACAAGCCTATGATAATCTATCATATACTTTACAATATTTAAAAAAATCAGTTTACGCGTTAACTGAAAAGGATTTGAGGCCTGATTTATGCATTTTGTTAAATGTTGAAAGGGAAATAAATGGAGTAAACAGGCTGAGGCCGCTAGGCAACTTGTATAGCATGTAAGTAACAAGGAAGTAACAAGGGGCCTGATTTATATGTATATGTATATATAAATATACATATAAATCAGGCCCCTTGTTACTTACATGCTGCTATACAGGAGGAATATTTTACCGGTAATCAACCCCCCCCCCCCCCCCAAACACACACACACATATATATGTGTTAAATACTTTATTTAGTTAGTTTTTGCTTTCCTAGTCTTATGGGTATATGGGGGAGTTGTGTACTTAGTGGACTAAGTGCATTTGATTTAACTTCCTTTATGGCTTAGTGTTTTAGAAAATGTAGGAACTGTATTGCCTTTATAAAAGGCTTGTTCGTAGTTAAATTTTATTGCAGTAATTTTATCTCCCAAAAATTGCTTTGTGTTTGTCTAGTTTTCTTCCAAATTTCTAACAGTTGTATCAATAGCTAGAGAGTTTACCCAGAACTTTGTTCATCTATGACTTCAGAGAACAACTTTGTGCAAGCAGTTATTCCTCGTTTTGATGGCCATTATGACCACCAGAGCATGCTCATGGAAAACGTTTTGAGGTCCAAAGAGTTTTGGGCAGTTGTTGATGGTGAAATTCAAGAACCTGGAGCAGATGTTCTAACAAATGCTCAAAAGACAGATGAAGCACAAAAGTTGAGAGACTTGAAGGCAAAGAACTATCTTTTCCAAGCCATTGATCGTTCGATATTGGAAACAATTCTTTGCAAGGATACGCCAAAGCAAATCCGGGACTCTATGAAGAAGAAATACCAAGGGAATGCAAGGGCAAAGTGAGCACAATTTCAAACTCTACGCGGTGAGTTTGAAACCCTGTGTATGAAATCGGGAAAGTCGGTGTTGTTGTACTTCTCACACACAATGGCAATTACAAACAAGATGTGAATTCATGGAGAGAGGCTTGCAGATCTTACCATCGTCGAGAAGATCATGCGGTCCATGTTGCCTAAATTTAATTTTGTTATCTGCTCCATTGAAGAATCGAAAGATCGTGATACTCTTTCACTTGATGAACTACAAAATTCTTTGATGGTTCATGAGCATAAAATTGTTAAGCAACATACGGAGGAGCAAGCCTTGCAAAGCAGTCACAACCCCCAAAGATTCTATGTGTCGAAGGAACAAGTGGAAGGGAAGAAACTCAGACAAAGCTGAAGAAAGAACTCACAAACAGAATGATCAACATGGTTATGATCAACAACACTCGTCAAATGGGAAGCCAAGGTCTGCAGATAAGTCCCACATTGAGTGTTATAGGTGTGACAGGTATGGCCATTATCGTTTTGAATGTCGTACAACATTGAAAAATGTACGTGGAGAAAACTCTAATTTTACATAAGTAAATAAGACGGAGGAGGTTTCTTTATTGATGGTGTCTCAATCCACAGAAGAACACACGGATTTATGGTATTTAGATACAGGTTGTAGCAACCATATATGTGGAGAAAAATCTGTATTTTCTGAATTGGACGAAGCTTTTCGCACAACAGTCAAGTTAGGCGACAATTCCTGACTTGTTACCAAAGGAAAAGGGAAGGTAAAAGTTCAAACAAAATCTTCATCTGTGCATATTATTTCTGAACTGTTCTTTGTACCGGATTTAAAGAATAATCTTATTAGTGTGGGTCAACTTCAAGAGAACGGCTATGAAGTGTCTATCAAGCATGGAATTTGCAGCATCCTAGATTTTAACTTGGGCTGATTGCCGAAGCTAAGATGACTGCAAATAAACTTTTCCCACTTTATGTGCAAGATATTGGCTCTACCAATTTTTTTTTCGACGAAGTTGGATAGTCAAGCATGGCTCTGGCACTACAAATATGGACATCTAAATTTTGGAGGACTAAAACTGTTGCAGCAGAAGAAGATGGTTACTGGTCTTCCTAATTTTGATATTCTACCATATATTTGTGAAGATTGTGCCGTTGGAAAGCAATCTCGCGATGGCTTTCCAAAAGGAAAAGCGTGGAGAGTTAAAAGGCAGTTGGAACTAGTTCACTTAGACATTTGTAGACCAATAAATTCAATTTCCAATGGAGGAAAGCGTTATTTTATAAAGTTTATTGATGATTTTAGCAGGAAGACATGGGTTCATTTTTTGCATGAAAAATCTAAAGCTTTTATAACTTTTAAAAGCTTCAGAGCTCTTGTTGAAAAAGAGACAGGATGTTCCATAAAGATCTTTCGCACGGACCGTGGAGGGGAGTATCTTTCACAAGAATTAATAAGATTTTGTGAATCTCATGGGATACATCGGCAACTTACACCAACTTATACTACTCAACAAAATGGAGTATGTGAGAGGAAGAATCGAACAACCATGAATGTTGTGCGGAGCCTGTTGGAAAGAGTCATATTCCTAGAGTTTTTTGGCCTGAAGTTGTTTGCTGGAATGTCTATGTTTTGAATAGAAGTCCTCCTGCTATTCAAAACATGACCCAGAAGAAGCTAGGAGTGGACAGCAACCAAATTTTAAACACTTTAAAGTGTTTGGTTGTGTTGCATTTGCTCATGTTTTAGATCAGAAAAGAACAAAGCTAAATGACAAAGCAATCAAGTGTGTTTTCCTTGGTCTTAGCAAGGAGTCAAAAGCCTACAAGTTGTACAATCCAGTTAGCAAGAAGATAATTATAAGTCGTGATATGGTGTTTGACGAAGATAATTTCTGGCCCTGGGAAGAAAATCCAAGTAACCAACAACTTTCTTTAGATCTTGATGACGGAGTCAGGGAGCAAGAGCAACCAGTGACTGAAAATGAAGGTTCTTCTACCTTGGTAAATCTAGAAGGCATCAATTCTCGACCTCAACGAGATCAAAGAACACCAGCATGGATGGCGGATTATGAGGTTAGTGGAATTCATCAATCTAAAAATGAAGATTCTCTTTCCTATGTAGCTTTATGTTCTGATTGTGATCAAGTAAGATTTGATGATGCCTATAAAGATTTGAAGTGGCAGAAAGCAATGGATGTTGAAATTGCATCAATAGAAAAGAATAGTACTTGGAGGCTTATTGATCTTCCAAAAGGGCAAAAAATCAATTGGAGTCAAATGGGTTTATAAAACCAAACTCAATGAGAATGGTGAAGTTGACAAGTATAAGGCTCATTTGGTGGCCAAAGGATACAAGCAAGAGTATGGTGTGGATTATAAGGAGGTCTTTGCTCCAGTAGTCCGACTTGATATCATTAGATTGGTGTTGGCATTGGTAGCTTAAAACAAATGGCCAATTTATCAACTGGATGTGAAATCAGCATTTCTACGTGGAGAGTTATAAGAACAGGTATATGTTGATCAACCTCCTGGTTATGTGAAGCGTGGAAGTGAACATAAGGTTTATAGATTGAGAAAAGCATTATATGGGCTAAAACAAGCTCCGCAAGCTTGGTACAGCCGCATTGACGCTTATTTCAATATGAAAAGTTTTATTAAATGTCCATATGACTATGAGCGTACACTTTATACAAAAATTGAAGATGAAAAGCTTGTTATTGTATATTTATATGTAGATGATTTGATTTATACCGGGAATGATGTTGCATTACTTTAAAAGTTTAAGAAATCAATGATGACTGAGTTTGATATGTCTGATCTTGGCTTGATGCACTATTTTCTCAGTAATGAAGTTAAGCAATCTGCCAGTGGAATTTTATTTCACAAAAGAAATATGTCCAAGAAACTTTAGAGAGGTTCAGATTGCAAGGTTGCAATTCTGTCACTACACCAGTAGAATTGGGACTGAAATTGGAGAAGAATTTTATTGGAAAGCAAATCGACAACACTTTTTATGAGCAGATCGTGGGATGTTTAATATATGCAACAGCCACCAGACCTGACATAATGTATTCTTTTGAAAGAATTTTCAAGTATTTGCAAGGTACCATTGATTATGGTATTTTGTACAAGAAAGAAGGAAAGTGAGAGTTAATTGGCTTTACAGATAGTGACCAAAACCCTGAAGCTAGCAACTTTCAGAAAATTAAACTACTTGGAGTTTACAAGTTAGGGGAGCGCTCTTGTATTTGATGTGATTAAGCTGAAAGTCATAGACTTATCAGTTTAAGGGAGGGTGAGTTAGATACTTTAATTAGTTAGTTTCTGCTTTCCGAGTCTTATGGGTATATGGGGGAGTTGTGTACTTAGTGGACTAAGTGAGTTTGATTTAACTTCCTTTATGGCTTAGTGCTTTAGATAATGTAGGAACTATACAACAACAACAACAACAATCCACTATAATCTCACTTAGTGGGGTCTGGGGAGGGTAGTGTGTACGCAGACCTTACCCCTACCCTTAGGTAGAGAAGTTGTTTCCAAATAGGCCCCCGGTATCCTTCCCTCCAAGAACTTTCCACCTTACTCTTCGGGAGACTCGAACTCACAACCTCTCGGTAGGAAGTGGGGGTTGCTTACAATCAGAGCAACCCCTCTTGTCCTCAATGTAGAAACTATATTGCCTTTATAAAAGGCTTGTTCGTTGTTAAATTTTATTGCAGTAATTTTATCTCCCAAAAATTGCTTTGTGTTTGTCAAGTTTTCTTCCAGATTTCTAACAATATACAACAACAAACCAGTATAATCACACTTAATGGGGTCTGGGGAGGTTAGTGTGTACGCAGACCTTACCCCTACCCTGTAGTAGAGAGCTCTACCCTGGAGTAGAGAGCTCTACCCTGGGTGGAGTAGAGAGACTGTTTCCAAATAGACCCTCGGAATCCTTATTCCAGTGGCGAAGGTACATAGAGCTAAGGGTGGTCAACCAACCTTAGTCGAAAAATAATACTATATATATAGGCAAAATATTAGATTTTAATGGTATATATCATATATTGAACACCCTTTATCTATATATTGAACACCCTTTGTCTGGATCTTTTTTTTTACTTATTTCAAGTTTAAACACCCTAAATAAAATTTCTGGCTTCGCCGCTGACTCGAACTCACAAGGGAAGTGGAGGTTGCTTATATATATATATATATATATATATATATATATATATGCCAAACTATTTAGGGTTGACTCTGTTAACTAGTAATTAATTCCCGCCTTTCGCTTTTGGGGTGGAAGGAAAAAAAACGTAGGGGAGGGATAGAATCACTACACGATCACGGTGGTGGAGGACCGAGACTTGCATGTGTTAGGTTACAGTTCAGTTCAGGAAGGAAGTCATAAAACACTTAGGCAGTGGGTAGCCTCAGATAATCAAGGAAAATGATACTGCTATTTGAATCAATATAGCACCTAACCGTGCAATCAACTACTCACAGAAGACTCCCATACTTAGCTCGAAGCCATAAATCAAGATACACTCAATAACTCATAACAATTTTACTTTATTGATTCCACAACACCATAGTGAGATTATACTCAAATCATTTATAAGTCTATGAAAACAAAGATCATCCAATACTGTAAATCTTCTGCAAATCTCACATTTATTCCAGTAACAATTAAGCCCACTTTATTAGGCGACCCAAAATCCTAAATTTCAACACACACTTTTCACTTACCCATGAGATCTTCCAACATACCCATAAGGATCACACCACTTCAGAACGATTCCACTTGAGATAACCTGCCTGATTCGCCTTAATATACCATTTCTATATACCTTCCATTGTCATACATATTACACAGTCACTTACTCTTCCTGAGTCTGAACCCATACCGCAACATGCAATTTACTTCACTCTTAGCTAGGAGACTTGAGAAGATTCTTCGCACACCCATAATCTCGGAACCACACTTCCACTCACAAGGGAAATCATACACTTAGTAGTTCACCGATTATCCAGCAGATCTTCATCGACACTTCCAAGTCATATAGAAACATCACGCAGTACTAACATGCTCATCACAAAGCTATATAGTCGTCATACCCACTATTAGGGACAATACTTAATACATAAGTTCAAATCACTTACTCACACAATAAGTACCTCGGTACTCAAGACATAGGCAAAGATCCGGCCTCAATTCCTTCAGATTGGCCCAATATCAACTAACCGAGATTACGTCTCGCCCCTCAATCACTAAATCCCAATCCATCGAGTCACATCTCATACTGCACATTCATGCGTGCATGCGAACGCGTGGAAGGAATTTTAAGAGTTACTTTTCAAGCTCAATCAAGGACGCATGATAAGAATTCAAGAATGTGAAGTTTTCCTAAAGGTTCAGCAGCCTCTCGAGGATAAATACAGATGTCTTTGTACAAATCCATGAGACTTTACTAAACCTGCTCATGGCTCGTGAGACATATGTAACCTAAGCTCGGATAGCAACTTGTCACGACCCAAATCCCGCTCTGGTCGTGATGGTGCCTCTTATGATGATAAAGCATACAACCAACCCAGTTTGCCTTTTTGAAATTAAATAAACACGAGCATACAATTTTATCTGATGGTTCAATAGTATTACTTAGCAGAAGTACGACTCAAACACAGCCCATATCGGGGTGTCATAAGTCACGAACATCTAGAAGAGTCTAAACACAACTACAAGACCAGAAATATACAGAATAAAATTTGGACTCAAAAGGAAGAAACCCGATGTCGTGAACGACGGCGGTCACCTTGCTCAGCTACGATAGCAAAATCTCTAATCAGCTCAAAATCCACTACCATGTGAACAAATACCTGCATCTGCACACAAGGTGCAGAGAGTAAAATGAGTACTCCAACTGAGTGAGTAATAAAGGTAAATAATAATTGAGCAGTAAGAAATCATGTATAACAGATCATCATACTGTATAGAAGCAGTGTAAAACGCTTTGAGAAAATCAGTGAAACTGTGAAATCTTTAGAAATATCTTGGCTCAGTTTTAAACCTCTTTTCAACAATTGCGAAAAAAATTTCAAAACAATTAGTGCCGTTATGCATAGAAATCCGCCCTCGAGCACAAATACCACAATATAACAAGTAAAAGACAAATAAGTATGCAAAATGAGCACATAAAACTCGCCCCTCGAGCAATCACATAGAATAGTACCAGCCCATCGGGCAATATTTTTGTTCCTAGTCAACCATTGTTACCTGACTGCATGGCGTTATTCCTAGTAAGTCATTGTTACCTGACCAAATGCATCATATAGTGTCATTATTACCACTATCTAAAATTTATCCTCTTTAGGTGGGTCCCCACTCTCACTGTGGGTATGCAGACTCTGGAGGGGCTCCTACAGCCCAAGCGCTATATTATCATAAGGCCTGAAAGCTTGTTCATATCAACATAAGGCCTGAAAGCGTTCTCACATCACACTCGAGGACCGAAGCCTCATCACATGTCACTCGAGGCCTGAAAGCCTCCTCACATAACACTCGAGGCCTGAAAGCCTCCTCACATCTCTCAATATATCCTCACATATGGCCATCGGCCTCAATCAGTCCAAAAACAATCATAAGCCCCTCGGGCATCAGTAAAACAATGATGCTCAGCTCAAATACTAGTTCAAATATCATTTAAATCTCAAGTTGAGTAGAAATAGCTAAGTTCAAGAAACATTATTATTTAATTTGACTGAGTTCAAGTAATATTCCTGATAGTGAGGAAACAGTGATGATAATTCACAAAGAATTTCAAATAGTCGGCAAAAAGCCCAAGTATTGTGGAAACAACAACTCATAGTGAAATACGCAGTAAAGTATCAACTAGGATGGACCAAGTCACAATCTCCAATAGTAAATGACCTCATGCTCGTCATTAAGTGCGTGTCTGATATCAAAATAGCACTACGTTGTGCAATCCGGGGTTTCAAATCCTCACGATATTATTTACAATCATTACTGACCTATAGCAAGCCAAAAATCTAGCTCATTATGCCCTTTCCTCTCGTATCGACCTCCTCGTGCATCGAATCTGTCCAAAACCGTAATGAATACATTATTGTAGGCTAAGGGAACATAATCCAATTGAAAAGACTCGAAAAATATTGAAATTTATGAAATATGCAAAACCCGAGCCCCTGACCCACTTCTCGAAACTCAATTATTTATACATCAATGGACTCATTATCTCGCCATGAGTCCACACATATCAAAAACTCCAAAATCCGAGCTCAGATGCACCCTCAAATCCCAATTTTCCATTCAAAAATTCAGGCCCTAATTCTTCCTTTTTTAATCAAATTTCCATGAATTTAAGTGTTGATTCTTCAAATAAATGATGTTTCTAGGTCATAAGAATCACCTCCAATCAATCCCAATCGAAAACCTCTTTAATCCTCGTCAAAAAGCACTCAAGGTTGTTCAAAAATTGTGGAAAATACCCTCAGCTCGCGGAGACCTATTTCCGCTTCTGTGACTAAGATACTACATTTGCGGTTATCGCTTCTGCAGACTCTTCACAATTACACAGGATCTCTTCTACGATATTCCCCCAACTGGTCAAATCCGCACCTGTGACCACCCTTACCGCATCTGCGGCCCCATTTCCGCTGATGCGGAAATAGCAGATATCAGAAATTTCTGAAATGCACAAGTCCTAGTTTCACCCCGTTGGCCATCCGAAATCACACCGAGACCCCTGGGACCTCAACCAAAAGTGTCAACCCATCCTAAAACATCATTCAAACTTGCTCCAATCATGAAAATACCACAGTTAATATAAAAATCATCAAATTCAAGCCTAAGTTCAACCAAATCTTCTGAAACTCGCATTCGATCAAAAACCCAATCAAAACACTTCTGATTTAACTAAAATTTTACACACACATCTAAAATCACATAACATTAGCTACAACAACTCTCGAAATTCCATTCCGAGCCTCGGATCAAACTCTCACCTATCAACCGAAATTCCCCAAAATACTAGCGTCACCAATTCAAGCCAAATTCTCCCACGGACTTCCGAAATGCATTTCGATCGTACTCCTAAGTCATAAATCACTTAACGGACCTAGCCAAATCATAAAAATTTTGATCCGAGATCATATACACATAAGTCAACTCTTGGTCGATCTTTCAAATTCAAAGCTTCCAACAGAACTATTCTTTCAAATTTATTTTGAGTTTTCCTGAAAACCGAAATCAACGTTTACATCAGTCATAATGCATAACACGGGGCAAGTCATGCCCGAGAACTTGCAACCAAAGTGCAAAAGCTTAAAACAACCGGTCAGGTCGTTACAGCCTTGAAAAGGGGTGCAAATTGTAGAATCGACAAAGAGTTGACACGTGTGAAGAGCATTAAATATAAGTGACCATTGAAGCGTCAATATTGTCATAGCATAAAGGTGACAAAAATTCTACTTTAATGAAATCAACTTCCCAAATATTCAACTGAAGAATAAATGGAAAGTAGGGGGACTATCTGTATTGAGAAAAATTGAGTTTGTATATTAAAGATGACGTATCATGACACGTAGACCAGTTAAAGAGTTATAATTAGTTAAGAGATGCGGGCAACAACAGAAATGAGCAAAAGTAACAGAAGAGGCACGAGTGGTTATTCAAGTGACTCAGCACCCGTACCTATTCAAGTCATTTAAAGCTTGGAGATCGTGGAGAATCAAGGGAATGAATCTAACATCATATGAGGGTCCAAATATAGCATTTAATGAGTATTAAATACCAAAGATGTTAGAGAATATGTATTTGATATATATGATTGTGTAACGTAGCATTTAAAGTCATTAATTGCTCATTATAGCCTCGTTATAACTAAGGCAAGGCTCATATACCCAAAAATAGCTATAAAAGGGGTAAGAAAAAACAATTGTAGGGACACGAAATATTATTGGAATACACTCTAATTTACTTGCTTTCTGATCATATTATTCTCAAATTTCTTTCTTTATATACTTTTATGATTATCAGTAACGCGTACTCTTCTAAATTCTAGCTTTGACTAAAAATCTAATTTTGGTTAAACAATTAGCCCTAGATTTCCTTGTAAAAATCGCATGGGGCGTCCTATTTGGTTGTCTCCATTTAACCTATACCTATTTTTTTAAAAATCTTGTAACTTATACCCACTTTTTAAACAATTCAGCCTTATTTCTCCTCCTCCTCCTTCTCCTCCCCAAAGTTATATCTGCATCTTCTTTCTCAAACTTCTCTTTCTCCCCTTTCTGCAATAAATCTGTTACGGCTATGTATATAACATGTATTCACACAACGTTTTTATCTAGAATTTCATTTTCAAGAAATTAGTAGTCATTTTTAGAAAGAGCCTCTAGTACTTGGGATTTTTCCAACATAATTTGTGGAGAAACTTATTGTTATAGCCAGAAGCGTAATTGAAGCAAGTAGAAAGCTAACCTTTTTTTCCACCCAAATTAGGAGGATCTATAGTGCTTCCGCACTCCCCCTCCGTGGTGACTCGAACCCAGGATCTAACGGTCGTAGGTGGAGGTGCTTTACCAACTGAGCAAGCCTCACTTGTATATGTGAATTAGATGTTTTTGTGTTTAGAAAAAGAAAAATCTGTGTTGTCTGAATGTACAATAGAACTGTATAATGTATTTTCGAATATCAGTTGCTTAGCAATAAAAATGGTTGAGCAAAGCGGAGTATGAGTTAGACGAAATGCGTTTGCTGCATTTAAAGCGGATGATAACATAAAAAGATGATTTTTCCAGAAAAGCTTCAGCTCTAGAGCTGAAGTTGGCCAGTTACAAACAGAACTTCAACTCTAGAGCTGAAGCTTACAAACAAAAACTTTAGCTCTAGAGCTGAAGTTCGCCGGTCACAAACATAAACTTCAGCCCTAGAGCTGAAGTTCGACAGTTACAAAATAAAAACTTCAACTCTAGAGCTGAACTTCAGGCCCGGCTACCAGAAATGCTGAAACTTTGCGTGATTGCCTTTGCTACTTTAACCCTGTATGCTGAAGTTATACGAAAAAGCAGATACGCTTGCTATTTTTTTTTTTTGCAAAGCGGGCTCAAGTTAAAACGTGATACAAAAATCAGGTGTAGATACAAATACCCCCATTTCCTTTATTCTCTCTTGGGCCTTGGGTCCTCATTTCTTCTTCCTTTTCTTTTCCTCATTTTTCCCACTTATTTTTTCTTCATGTTATTTGCTACTAAATCCCTCTATCTTCTTTCTCTTTTTAAATTTCATTATATTTTTCACAAGAAATTTCTTTAATGCGTAATTTTAAATTCTGAGTAATATAAAGTTTCTCTCTCTTTCTAGTGATACAACATAAATTTATATATTGGAATATAATTTGAGCAGTATCATTTGTTGGCTTTTGAAAAAAATATCTTGATTAATTGAGGTTTTAAGTTGGTTCTCATAGATTTATAAATTTAAAATGTTGGCTTTGGAAATAATTATCATATAACACATCAATTAGATTGGAATAATTAACCCAAGAATAATGATCATTAATCAAATCAAACAAAAATTATAGAGTAATTAAGTTACTCTTTAAGAAAATTTTCTAATTGCAGGCATACTTTCATGAAATATTTTTTTGTACTTTTATCTAGAAATTAGTAAATCAAGCGCAAAAATATTGACTAAAATCGAACTTATTTTCCTCTTTTAAATAAAAGACCTAATTAGATTAATTAAAAATTAACTGACTCATCCATTCTAATATTTTTTTTGGTTTTTTCAACCTTGAACACCCTTGGAAATATTTCTGGCTTCGCCACTGGGTATGTGCGTGTATATATATATATATATATATATATATATATATATATATATATATAGATATATATATATATATATATATATATATATATATATATATATATATATATATATATATATATATATATATATATATATATATATATATATATATATAATGGCATCTGCAACCTTCAAATCCTGGATCCGCCTTTGAAATTGCTTATAAGCTAAAAAGCCACAAGTTGAGGATGACCAACTTATGACATATGGTTGATTTTTTCTTATAAGCACCTGGCTTAGAAGTACTTTGGATATTTACCAAACGCGTAGATAAGCCAAAAAAATGCTTATTAGCCAGTTTGACCAGCTTATCAGATTAGTCAAACACCCTCTTAGTCCTTCGTCGTGAGTTCGGTATTTTACAGTCACGTGAGAGTCACAGGGGATACCACAGTTAGTTTTCAACATGGGTCCGTTAGTAAGAACAAAGATGTCCCACTTTAGCAAAGTTAAGGGATTAAAGATGCTCTGAGTTAGGGGGTGTCAAATGGGCGGGTTGGGTCAATTATGGGCGGGTCAAAATGGGTTGAGTCAATAATTAGGCGGGTCAAATGACTCACCCAAAAGTTATTTGGGTTAAGATGGGTTAAAATTCTGGTCATAACCTAACCCGCCCAACTCTTATTAAATTTTAATTAATATGTGTTATTTTTTTTAGTATAATTAATAAATAAGATTTTTTTGCTTTTGTTATGGACATATTTAAAAAATTAAACAAAAAATAAAGTTATTTCGAAGATATTTTGACAAATTTATTCATGAATCAATTTGGGCTAAAAATTAGTCTAACTTTAAATGGGTTTAAATGAGTTGGGTCAAAATGGTTAGGTTCATAAATGCGCGGGTCAATAACCAATCGAACCTTAGACGGGTTGGGCGGATCATTTGGGCTTGGGCCAAATTTGACATCCCTACTGAGTTATATTTGAACACAAAAATAGACATATTCCCATAGACAAGGGACAATTTAAGTCAAAAACTCTTATATATTACCTTAGCCTGTGTTAGTTTTAAGAACGGAAATTTCCCTACGCATAGGAAGAGCACAAGCATTAGGAAACCATATGAGTATCTTTTGTGACAAAACCTTCTGCAAATTCTCAGACTCCAAAAGAGAAAGACCAAACAAGGATATAACTGGTTTCTTTGACCACAGTAGAAAACATTGGTTGCACCCAACAACTGAAAAAGCAGATTAAGGGTTTAATTTATGAGGAAACACACACATCCGTGATTTTGTTTGCCCAAAAAGCAGTGCATCCATGGGATTAATGAAGAAAATCCTATAGCTATAGCCAGCCACGTCCATACGGTAACTTGAATGAGAATTAGTCTCTCCATGCATACCTCACGTAAATCAGTTGGTATTAGGTGGGTTGTCATAAACCATGGGACCTCTCATGCATGTAATCTTCATTTCTCTATTTGACTCATTATACTTACGACTATGTCTTCTTCTCAACTGCTCTCTCTTTTTCCCTCTTACTAACAGTGACCAATTTCTCTATTTAAGGCCTCAACTTTCACTATCACCTTATTAACTTAACAACCATATAAAACTTGCCATAAAAAATTTAGGAATAAAATGCCTTCCTTCTACTTAGCTTCTTTTTGCATAATGGTATTGAGTTTTTCAATCACATTTGCTAGTGGAAATAGTGTTAGCAACAAAACATGCATTGATGATGCAACAATCGTATTAAGTTTTGGTTTGTACCAAAACAGCTGCCTAGAAGCTGAAGCTATCATATATTCATGGGTGGAAAGAGCAGTGTCTCAAGACCCTAGAATGGCTGCTTCTTTGCTTCGTCTTCATTTCCACGACTGTTTCGTTAATGCAAGTCCACTTTTTCTTTTTTTTCTTTTTCTTTTTTTGAATAGTATATTTTATGTTAAATAATAATACTCCAAATGTAAAAGTATTTCAGGGATGTGATGCATCAGTACTGCTGGATGATACCCCTAATTTTATTGGAGAGAAAACAGCTGCCCCAAACTTGAACTCTTTGAGGGGTTTTGAAGTGATTGATTCTATCAAAGCTGATTTAGAATTGGCTTGTCCCCAGACTGTATCTTGTGCTGATATTCTTGCTATTGCTGCTAGAGATTCTGTTGTTCTGGTATTATATTATTCCTAATTATGCTACAAACAAATAAGAAGGGGAGCCTTGGCGTAACTGGTAAAGTTGCTGCCGTGTGACTAGGAGGTCACGGGGGTTCAAGCCGTGGAAACAGTCTCTTGCAGAAGTGCAGGGTAAGACTGCATACAATAGACCCTTGTAGTTCGGCCCTTCCCCGGACCTCACGCACAATGGGAGCTTAATACACAGGACCACTCTTTTATTACTAACAAATAAGTAATTCAGAACTTTACCAATAATGCATGCAAATCCAATATAATTATTGCAGTCAGGAGGTTGGCGATGGAAAGTGCAAATGGGGAGAAAGGATAGCTTAACAGCTAGCACAAAAGCAGTGAATAACAACATTCCTGGACCAAACTCTAATATTGCCACCCTTGTCTCCAGCTTTCAAAACATTGGTCTTTCTCTTCAAGATATGGTCACTCTCTCTGGTAAACTTAATTTGAAGGGCTATATGATATTATATTATATTATATTAGTTTAACTTATCGCGGTCTAAAAATAAATGTAAGACTAATTAATGTCTATTATATTGAAGGTGCACATACAATTGGAAGTGCTAGATGTTCAACATTTAGTTCCAGGCTAAATGGGGGTGGCAATTCAGACATGAACTTGGATTTCTTGCAGTCACTGCAGCAACTGTGCTCAGTTTCTGATACAAACATAACTCTAGCAAATCTTGATGACATGACACCATCAACGTTCGACAATCAGTACTATGTTAACCTTCTCTCAGGAAAAGGGTTGCTTGTTTCCGACCAGGTCTTAGCAAGTGGGGATGATAATACTAGAGAAATAGTGCAAACTTATGTGGATGATCCATCTGCTTTTTTTGATGATTTTAGAAACTCCATGCTCAAAATGGGAAGCTTGGCACCACCAACTGGAACAACTGGTGAAATCCGTGTTAACTGTAGGGTTGTTAATTAATTTAATTATTATGACTCCATGAAAATCATTGTTGTTATTTGATTATGAACTAAAAATTGATGGCGCCTATAAAAATTTCTGCGTACTTCCTGGATGGCCCCATGCATCATTTTGTTGTGCAAAGACATACCGGCTCATCCTCCATGATAGGAGTCTGGATATTTTCGCAATGCAATGATTTAACATATCATGTATCATATAGTATGTATCATATTATAAGCAGAAAATCAAGCGTTGAATGTGAAAACTAAAATAACCCTAAAATGTTGTTGGAATTTAAGATGCACATTTTTCGTGAATATATATTAATAAATAATCATATATTTATAACTAATATTGTAAAAATAAATTTATATATTTTTCAAATTAATAATATTTAGGTAAATACTTACAAAAACTAAATATATATATTTTTAGGAATATCATGGAATTCATGTTTGATAAAAGAAATTAATATTTATAAATATAATGCCATAATATTATTCAAATTTTTACAAAATTAATCTATTAATTCTGACTAATAAATGAAAAACATGAAATGTGAATCAATACTACTAAAACAAGTAAATTAGAACCATGTATATTACACAATATTAAAATTTAAAAAAAAAAATAGTATAATGTATGTCAAATCCCAACATAATAATAGGAAGTTCAACTGCAAGTTAAGATTAGGAAACATAACAAGTTTATAGCTGCATTCAATAACGAAATTCCACTTTAATTGCACCACTCATTATATGCCAAGTTTGTTAATGACTCATTTTTTCTAATATTGGGAGGTGTAGTTTCAAAAAATAGAATAATAAAATAAATTAAAAAAATAAAATATAAAAAATTACATGGAATCACAAGAAATAAAGGTAGAGAAACAATGTAAAAAAGAAAAATATATTTTAGAATTTTAAAATAAATTAAGTTTAAAAATTTAAATAATTGAAATAAAAAGTTATAAAGAAAATAAATTAAAGCCGCGTGGAAAACTCCTTTGGGGGGGGGGGGGTGTCCCCACTAGTTTGCGGAAGTAATGATAAAAACAAAAAGGAAAGAAACTAAAATGCAACCTTATAATGACATAGTATAATCACCACCAATTCTCACCTCATCCCCATCCCCTTCCAGCGAGAATTCGAGAATTACACTCAATTTCATGTTGATCGAGTAATTACTTGGCCAAACAAATATATAAAATTGTATAATTACACTCGATTACACCCTAATTCATTTTCAATGTGGCTTTCCAAACAGGCTCTAAGACATGTATCTAAATTTCTTCACTATACAAAGTTAAGCTCATTAACTTCTCATGCGTATAGTACTCCCTTCATTTACTTTTACTTGTTACTACAATAAAATTATATTTTAAAAAAGAATCATAAGAAAATACACATGTCTTCATACCATAACAAAAAATGGTCCAAATTTTTAGGTTTTGCCCGACCTAGCTCATATTGTACATATTTTTAAAAACACTAGCTCTTACAAATTTAAATTTTGTGTTCTTACAACCATTGCTTCTAAAAGTTATGGAGTTAAATTTGTATTCTCACAATCATTATTTTTACTCTATGTTCTTCTCACATCTTTTATATATGCTTCAACGGGTCGTCCGCTTCTCCCCTTATGTCACCTGATTCCAGTGTAAAAAATTAAAGAGTAAAAGTCCACCATTGAAGGCTATTCAAAGCTTTGCTTTCAAAAATAGGACTTTTTGAGTTTGTTAGTTGCTTGGATCGGTTGTTGTTCCACTTGATTGAAAATATTAAAAGGAGTTCAAATTTTAAATTTGAAGTGATCTGGAGTATTTTTTAGCAAGATTTGAGTTAAATGTAAGAAAAGACGCAAGGAAGAAGACGACATCAGTTTTTTGTATAATTATGCATAATCTTTATATTATAGTATATATATATATATATATATATATATATATATATATATATATATATATATATATATATATATATATATATATATGCGTTTATAAACACAATCTTATACACTTATCATAACCTTAAATCCAGACCGGGTCATGATGGCACCTCTCGTGAAGACAAGACCAGCCGACACTTCCCATTTCAGTTTTAAGAAATTAAAAAATAAGATTTAAGTCTAAAGCATGATAAAATAATCCAAAGTTTAAGCAATCAACAATACGATTATGTGGAAGAACAACCCAACACAGCCCGATATCGGGGTGTCACTAGTCATGAGTATCGAAAATCTGGAATAATCAAGAAAAGTCTACAGAGTTCAATACAAAACTAAGATAAAGAGAAATAAGATAGGGAAGAAGCTCTGGGCTACGAATGCTGACAGCTACCTAGAGACTCCTCGAATCCGCCTGACCTGGAAAGATCAGCACTCGAGAGCGGGACTAGATGCGCCTGAATCTGCACATAGGGTGTAGGGAGTAAAATGAGTACTCCAACTCAGTGAGTAATAATCATAAATAAACGACTGAGAGATAACAAAACATGTGAGGCACATTACATGCTATAATGAAGCAGTAAAATCAGTAAAAATATGAAACATCATTTAAGTTCAATTTAACTTCAGGGAAATACCTTTTCAAAAATTAAACAGGTAAATGGCAGACAAATGAGAAAGATAAACCATAAAGGTCCCCCCCCCCCCGAACACAAGTCAATAATACGCCCTCGTGCAATATCTTAGAACAATACCATCCCCACGTGCTATATCTCATATCACAATTGGTACGCGCACTCACTAGAGGTGTGCAGACTCCTAGGGGGAGGGGGAATCCTTAAGGCCCAAGCGCAATGTCAAGCTATCTCGTGGCATCATCACTAGGCTCTCGGCCTCATATAACCAAGCCACCTCGTGGTGTACGTATCTCAACCCTCAGCCTTAAATCATGATCAGTGTTTCCTCACAACATAGGCCATCGGCCTTACTGAGTTAAAAATCCTCACAAGCTCCTCGGCAGTAGTAAAACATGATTCTCAACCGAATTATCATTTAAAAGATCATTTAACTGTCAAAACATAGTAAACATGGCTGAGTATGAAAATAGTGGAATATAACATGACTGAGTTCATGTATAAAGTCAAAACATTGAGGAAATATCAATAAAATTCCCCGATGGGTTCAAATAGTTGGCATGAGGCCCAAATAATAATGATAGAAAATATATTTCAGTCAAATACACGGTAAAATAGTCATTTGGAACAGACTAAATGACAATCCTCAACAGTGCACGGCCCCACGCTCATCATCAAACGTGTATGTCACCTCAATATAGCACAATAATGTGCAAATACAGGGTTTCATACCCTCAGGACATCATTTACAATCATTACTCACCTAAATCCGGTCAAATCTCTAGCATGCGACGCATTTGCCCCTCAAATCAGCCTCTAGTCATGTTGAATATATCCAAAAGTAGAATCACGACATCAAAATATGCTGAGGAAATGAAGCCCAAGCAAAAATAATCAACATACGACACAAATTTCAAAATTATCAAAACCCGACCCCCGGGCCCACATCTCAAAATTTGATAAAATTTACATCAATGGATTCCTTATCTTCCTACGAGTTCATACATTTCAAAAGTACCAAAATCCGATCACAATAGATCCCTTAAATCCTCAAGTCTAGTTCTCCAATACCAAGCTCTAGATTCCCCAATTGTAACCTTTAAATTCCATTAATTATAGCTCTAATCTGTGATGCAATACCATAGGAATGCGTTTTAGGTCCAAAACCTTACCTCAATGAAGTTCCCTTGATATCCCTCTTTAAAATCGTCGAAAAAGCTCCAAAGCTGACTTAGAAATGGTGGAATAGCTCAAAAATCACGAAGGAAACTATTTATACCTTCTAGCCCAGGAATTTTCGCTTCTGCGGACAATTTACTGCTTCTGTTGTATCGCATTTGTGGTCAACCAACCGTTTTTGTGGTTTTCACTTATATTCCCATTTACCACATCTGCGATGAAATATATTGCACATGCGCCTTCACAGATGTGGTCCCACAACCGCTTATGTGATTCCTGCCAACTTCACCAGCTTTTGCTTCTGCAACCAATCCTCCACATATGTGGCATTGTACCTGCGGTCCCCAATCTGTAGGTGTGGAAATACCAGAAGTAGTAAAGATCTGCAGCTCACCAAAAACTCCAACTCTCCGTCAACCATCCGAAATCACCCCGAGGCCCCCGAGACCTCAACCAAAAATACAACATATCCCATAACTTTATTCAAACTTATGCTAATATTCAAAAAACCTCAAACAACATCGAATCAACCAAAACACATCGGATTCAAGCCTAAGTTTCCAAATTCCGCTTTTGATCAAAACCCAACCAAATCGCGTCCAAATGATATGAACTTTTGCACGCACATCCCAAATGACACCACAGAACTACTATAACTATGTAAATTCCATGTCGACGCCTATATCAAAATCCCACTTACCAAGCGAAAATCTCCATAATATGAACTTCGCCAATTCAAGCCTAAATCTACTCCGAACCTCCAAAACTCATTTTGATCACACTCCTAAGTCCCAAATCCCTTCTCGGAGATATATCACCCATCGGAATTCACATCTGAACCCTCTAACACATAAGTCAACATCCCATTAACTTTTCCAACTTAAGCTTCCTCAAAAGAGACTAATGTCCAAACCTTATCAAATCATCTCCGAACCCTAGCCAACCAACCCGATCACTCATAGAACCGGTAAACAAAATAATAAGAAGCAAAAATGGGGGAAACAGAGCGGTAACTCATGAGATGACTGGCGGGTCGTCACAACACTATTATATACTTTTATACACCTTTATACAAGTGTCTGTAGACAAACTTCTTCCACGATTTTCAATCGCTCTTGTTCAAAACCAGTCCAAATCTCCATTAAATATCTTCAAATTTTATAGACAACATCCTTATATTATTTCTAAAAAGTTTAAATAATACCCACTCCAAATTTCTCACAGAATTAAATTCGAAATTTAAGCCCACATATTTAAGCTTGTTAAAAATCTAATTTTCACCACCTAAATGGTTTTCGTTTGTTAAACTAATATTTGAGTCACAGTTACTGATTCGAAAAATAACTGTAAAGCTTGAGCAATCTTTTTTTTAAAATTAACAAATAATTTTGAGAACTTATTGGAGTTGGACGTTGAATCTTAGCCTATTAATTTTTGTGGCTAGTTGATTGTAAATTAAAATAAGGGCTAAAAAATAGAGAAGTAGGGAGCTCACTTGTTCTTATGTGAAATATTTCCTTTAAGAGAAACATACATTTTGTGTTAATTCATTTATTAATTTACATATTAAGTTTACTTAGGCTATATACTTCTACATAATATTAATTTATACTACCAAATATGCTTATTTAAAATACGTTTCATCTAAGTAAGAAAAGACCCAAAGGAGTATTAAAATATTATATATATATATATATATATATATATATATATATATATATATATATATATATATTAATAAATATATAAGGATCGTGATGGTATCGGACACCACTATCAGGCAAGCCAACCAAAATACTTGATTAAGTTTTCATTTTAAAAATTCTAAAAATTATGGTTTTCCTTCAAACTTCAATTTTACTAGTAAAAGACAATCTTTACAATGTAATTGAAAAATATTTGTAAGTAAATACAAGATATCCAATAATCATCTCATAACCCGATGTCATAAGTACATAAGCATTTACTAAGAAGGAAATAAAATATAGTAACTGTACGAAATACAAAGTGGACAGAAATAAAAATACAGTATAATACTCTGAAGGGGACTTTGCTGGATGCAAGTCATATCGATAATACAACTCACCTAAGTCTCCCTACAAACCATGCCGCTATGCCACTAAGCCACTAGCCACACACGAACATGTGCAACAAAAATGCACAGCAAGTGTAGTATGAGTATGAAAATAACGTGTTACCATCGAGTATCTCGTCTAATCTCGAAAAAGTAGAGACAAGAGGTCGACTTCAACACTATAAGTCATGAAACATGTAAAAGTTCCTTTGAATTAAAAGCCTCTAGATACATAATCCATTAGTTAACAATTATCTCAAGTCGGTAAGAGCAAATATCAGTATCAATAAATCTTAAGAAAAGCAATATAAGCATGCACAAATCATGCCGAGTTTTTACAGACCGAAATATAAATGTAAAATGTGCACTGTCGAGGGTTGAACGGCACGAACCATAGATGCATCTATTACCCCACTCGAGAATCATACGTGTGATGCAGTCAAATTCAAATAAACAATCACCCTACTATCGAATCATATATGTGACGCAGGAACACATAGAAATACATACTCCAACAGCAAATTAAGAATTTATCGGGGAATATTTAACAAAAACCGGTCGTGATGGCACCCAGCCATAAAGATAGGTAAACATGACCAACAATCGCTTTGATTTAACATTTAAGTCTCAAACCGAGAATTTAATAAAATAATAATCCAAGAATATTAATAATGTAATATAGGTAAGTATGAAAACCGAAAACAACACCCATAAGATCAGGGGTCACGAGTCTAGAGCTTCTAAACAAAACTGAGTAATAAAAATAGTATCTGAATATCAATATAAAAATCTGGGAAAGTATATAATAATAATGAACTGAGAAAATAATGAAGAGCAGCCAGGTCCTGCGAACGTCATGCAGCTACCTCAATGACTCTGGAAATATCGCTGAGAACTACGAGAATCAGCTAAGCCTCCAATGTAACTGAATCTGCACACAAGGTGCAGGGAGTAGGAGTGATTACTACCGACTCAGTGAATAATAAGAATAGAAAATGTCTGAAAGAAAGAAATCCATGAAATACCACAAAACAAAGCTATAACTAACATTCCTATAGCTTAGCTATGAACTAACAGCAAAACAGTATCACAACAGCAACCAAGTATCAGATAAAGATGCAATGCAATGCATATGAATACGCTGATGCGTGCAGCCCGAGCCAACCATATTTGTTTAATGCCGACGGCGCTCAATGGGGGTGTGTACAAACTCCGAAGGGGCTCCTTCAGCCCAAGCGCAATATCAATATATAACCGTTGCGGCGTGCAGCCCGAGCCATCCTCAGTCCGCGGTATGCATGTAAGTCATATAACAGATTCAATCTAATTCTTTGCCAGTTTCCAATTTATTAAGGTGAATACAACATAGATAGTCAATTCCTGAAATACGATGACTTGGCATTTATTAACAGTGAATAACACAGGACTGAGATCAATGATTATGCAAATCATGTTATGACATAGATAGTCACCCTATACGGGTACTACAGATCGGCATAAGGCCCCAAACATGGCATCAAGTCCAATTATTAACAACACAATGTGCGTATCAGGCACCAATAATTCATATTCAGCTCTTGGGATGGACCAAGTCACAATCCCCAATTATTTACAATCTCGCACCTGCCATGGGGTGCGAGTCACACCCTAACATAGCGTCACGATGTGATAAATCGGGTTTCCAAACCCTCATGCCATCATCTATCCAAACTACTCACCTCTAGCCGGCCGTAGACTTGTCCGCAATGCCTTTTCATCTTGTATCGACCTCCTCGTGTGTCGAATCTGCCCAAAAATCACACAAACATCGATAAAGATCGATTTCTAAACGACGGGGTTGTAGCCCATATATATCTGAAATTCATCCCTTAGTGTAATTACAATGATCCAATACAGTTAGGTAACTTCAATTTACAACACAACATTTAATAAGACCAATATTGGTAATAAACTCCATAACTTATGCCATTTAGGCATATTATCAAACACCTTGAAGGAATAGAAATTTACACCTCCTAACTATAGTGTTGGTTCATCAAACTATCACCAATTAACCAACAAATTCACTCCACCATCATTCCTAACCAATTTATAACTTCCAACAACATATGTATGACCATTCATTCATACCCAACCATCAACCTCATTATTTAAACCATTTTTACAATCTCTACAACCAACACAACCCAGGTTAGGCACTTATGGTTTTCCATCATCGTCCCATGAGTTCTAATGTATATATCATACATAAATAATCACCATAGAGTAGTTAGAGATGATAGATATACCTCTTGTAGTAAGAATCTTGAGAATCCAATTTGGAGTGTTCTTGAATCAATTAGGGATTTGAATGAAATGTAAGGATTTTCGAGATCAATACATGTTAATAAAAGTGTTTAGGAGTAGTAATCAACATAAAGAACTCCAAAAACCTTACCTTATATCATAGGGATGAAGTTTGGAATGAAATCCCCTTGAAAGAGCAAGCCTTAACCCCAAATATGACTTGGGAACACTCTAGACTGGTCTTGGGGCATTTATAGGCCCGTTACAACAGTGGTAGCACGGTCGCACACATGGGCGCGCATTTGGGCGCGCTAATTTGCCCGGCGTTATGTCTTGGACGCGCACATTATAGCGGGGGCGCGCATCTGGGCGCGCTAGAGACACATGCCCAGTAAAATGGTCATAACGTTTTGTTAAACCTCCAAATGACACATGGTTTGTTGCATTGGAAACTAGACTCAAAGGGCTTTAATTTTATAGGTAGATCCCCACACAACTCTTAATATAACTAGAGATATGGTCATTTAAAGTGGGGTCTTGTGCACACTCATTTATGATTTCGTCTATTATGAAATTTCCCAACTTCAAAGGTTCCCGTTAGCCATCCAATAATCACCCCGAAACCCCCGGGACCTCAATCAAAAATGTCAACATATCCCATAACATTATTCAAAGTTGTTACAATCAACAAAATGCCTCAAACAATTTCAAAGCCATCAATTCGCATCGAATTCGAGCCTAAGTTTTCCAAAAACTTTCGAAACACGCATTTGATCAAAACCCAACTTAAACACTTCCAAATGACCTGAACTTTGCACACATATCCAAAATCACCTAACGGAGCTATTGCAACCATCGGAATTCCATTCTGAGCCCTCTAACTCATAAATCAAAGTTCGGTTGACTTTTCTAAACTAACCTTCTCATAAAGAGACTAATTGTCTCATTTCTATACAAACTCCATCTGAATTACCTCAAGCTCTCCAAATACATATATTGAAACATATAAAAGCATAAAAAGGGGAAAACGGGGTGGTAATTCACGGGATGACGGATCAGGTCGTTACATCCTCCCCAACTTAAACAAAAGCTCGTCCTCGAGCGGGTCAAGAAAGATACCTGGGATATCAAACAAGTGAGAATATTTCCTCCATGGGCCGACTTCACCACTGCACCTTCATCAAAGCTATGTCCTGTGATCTCAACTTTCGAACCTGACGACCCAAAATAGCCTCCGGGCACATCATAGGTCAAGTCCCCATCTAGCTGGATCGTGCCGAAGTCTAAGACATGAGACGGGTCCCCAACATACATCCGGAGCATAGAAACATGAAAAACCGAGTGGCAATCTCGACAAGTTAGGTGGCAAAGCAAGCATATAGGTCACCTCTCCAATCCTCCTAAGTATTTCAAAAGGTCCAAGGAACCTTGGACTCAGTTTCCCTTTCTTTCCAAACCTCATAACGCCCTTCATAGGTGAAACCTTTAACAAGACCTTCTCGCCCATGGCATAAGATACCTCCCAAACCTTCCGGTCTGCATATCTATTGTGACACGACTGAGCTGTACGAAGTCTCTCCTGGATTACTTTTACCTTCTCCAAGGCATCCTGAACTAACTCTGTCCCCAATAATCTTGCCTCGCCAACCCAAATCGTGTATCCCATATAAGGCCTCATACGATGCCATCTGGAATGTTGGATTGATAGTTGTTATTATACGCAAACTCCGCAAGTGGAAAGAATTCAGCCCAAGAACCTCCAAAATCAATAGCATAGGAATGCAACATGTCCTCCAATATCTTGACCGTACGGTCGGACTGGCCGTCTGTTTGTGTATGAAATGTTGTGCTCAACTGTACCTGTGTGCCCAACTCCCGATGAAAAGTCCTCTAGAACTGGAAAGTAAACATGGTACCCCTATCTGATACAATGGAAACCGGGATCCCATGCAACCGTACAATCTCCCGGATGAAAATCTCTACTAAGTTCTCGGCAGAATAGGTAGTGCATAATGGAATAAAGTGCGCGGACTTGGTTAGCCTATCCACAATTACCAAAACTAAATCAAACTTCTTCGAGGTACGAGGAAGACCACTCACAAAATCCATGGTAATATTCTCCCAATTCTATTCCGGAATACCCATATGCTGGAGTACACAACCGGGTCCCTAGTGCTCGTATTTGACTTGCTGACAGTTGAGACACCTAGCCACGTAACTCACAATGTCCTTTTTCATCCTCCTCCACCAATAATGTTGTCTCAATCCTGATACATCTTCACGGCACCCGGGTTAATCGAATACCGCGAGCTGTGAGCCTTCTCTAATATCAACTCCTGGAGACCATCCACATTGGGCACGCAAATCTGGCCCTGCATCCGCAATACACCATCATCTCTAATGGTCACATCTCTAGAATCATCATGCTGGAGCTTGTCCTTCAGGACGAGCAAATGCGGGTCATCATACTGCCAGTCTATGATGCGGTCATACAAAGAAGACCGAGAAACCACATTTGCCAACACCCGACTGGGCTCGAAAATTTCTAACCTCACCAGCTGATTAGCCAAGGCCAGAACATCAACCGCAAGGGTCCTCTCCCCAACTGGAATGTACGCCAGACTATCCATACTAATAGCCTTCCAGCTCAAAGCATCGGCCACCAGATTGGCCTTCCCGGGATGATATAAAATGGTAATATCATAGTCTTTGAGTAATTCCAGCCATCTCTGCTATCTCAAATTAAGATCTTTCTGTTTAAACAAGTGCTAAGGACTGTGATTGTTCGTATATACCTCACAAGATACACCATAAAGATAATGTCTCCAGATCTTCATGGCATGCACAATTGCAGCTTACCCTAAGTCATGAACAGGATAGTTCTTCTCATGGGGCTTTAGCTTACGAGAAGCATACGCAATAACTCTACCCTCTTGCATCAACACACAACCGATCCCAACTCTCGAAGCATCACAATACGCCGAGTACGAACCTGAAACTGATGGTAATACTAATAACGGAGTTATGGTCAAAGCCGACTTGAGCTTCTGGAAGCTCTCGTTTCTGACCACACAAATGGAGCATTCTTCTGAGTCAACTTCGTCAAACGCAAAGCCATAGATGAATAATCCTGAATGGATCTGCAGTAATAACCTGCCAAACCAAGGAAACTCCGAATCTCAATAGCTGAGGACGGTCTGGGCCAACTCTACACCACCTCAATCTTCTTTGGGTCAACCTGAATACCATCACAGAACACCAAGCGTACCAGAAAGTCACAGTATTAAGCCAAAATTCATACTTAGAGAATTTTGCATATAGCTTCTCCTCTATCAATCTCTGTAAGACCACCGCCAAGTGTTGCGCGTGCTCCTCCCGACTACGCGAATACACCAAAATATCATCAATAAACACAATCACAAAAGAATCCAGATAAGGTCAAAATACAATGTTCATCAAGTGCATGCACGCGACTGGGGCATTAGTCAGCCCGAAAGACATCACTAGAAACTCGTAGTGCCCATATCTTGTCTTTAAAGCTGTCTTCATAATGTCTGATTCCCTAATCTTCAGCTGGTGATAGCATGATCGAAGGTCAATCTTAGAGAACATCCTTGCTCCCTGGAGCTGATCAAATAAATTCCCAATACGGGGTAGTGGGTACTTGTTCTTCACTGTCACCTTATTCAACTGCCTGTAGTCGATGCACATTCTTATTGTGCCATCCTTCTTCTTTACAAATAATACCGGTGCACCCTAAGGTGACAGACTCGGGTGAATGATCCCCTTATCTAGGAGTTCCTGAAGTTGTCCTTTCAACTCCTTTAGCTCTTCTGGTGCCATACGATAGGGAGGAATAGAGATGGGCTGAGTGCCCAGCACCAGATCAATACCGAATTAATGTCCCTGTCCGGCGGTATGCATGGCAAGTACGCTGGAAACACGTCATGGAAATCCCTAAGAACGATAACCAAATCAAGCCTAGGAGTCTCGGCTTCCACGTTTCTCACGAAAGCCAAATATGATAAACACCCCTTGCCAACCATCTGTTGGGCTTTTAAGAAAGAAATCGCCATGCTAGGTACATAATCAGTCATGCCTCGCCACTCGATCCTCGGAATACCCCGAATAGCTAGTGTAACTGTCTTAGCATGACAGTCCAAAATAACATGGTATGGAGATAGCCAATCCATTCCCAAAATTACATCGAAATTCACCATGCCCAATAACAATAAATCAACTCGGGTCTTCAGACCCCCAATAGTCAGCAGCAGGATTGATACACATGATCCACAATAATAGTATCACCCATCGGGGTAGATACGTGCACGGGAAAGGCAAGACAACCACGGGTCGTACCCAAATGATGAGCAAAATAAGAGGATACATATGAATAGGTAGATCCAGGATCAAATAAAATAGAAGCATTCATACGGCAGACTGAGATAATACCTGTGATAGCCGCTTCCAAGGCAATAGCGTCCCTCTGATCTGGAAGGGCATAGAAATGAGCCTGGCCACCACCAGTATGGTCCTCACCCCTGGGGCTACCTCTGGTAGCTTGGCCTCCACCCCTAGCTATCTGAGTGGAAGCTGAAGAAACTTGTGCCAAAGACGAGGGTTGATCCCTCTGTTGAGATTGCCTACTACGGGGTCGAGGAATCATAGCAACAAACTAAAGTCAGAGAAGGGGACTGATGATAACCCCTCACTGCAGATGAACCCTCAGCTGAAGGAGCAGGAGCAGAGCTCTGAGATGGAAGAGCACTCAGTGCAGGCTGACTCTGTTGATGACCCTGATGGCCCCGGCCTGAAGAGGCTCCACTAGACTCTATGCGTCCGGACTGAAGCAGGAACGACCTCTACTATGCTGAAACTGGCCCCTAGACAGAGCACCACTGAAATTACCAGTACCTTGAGGCCTCTTAGCCTCCCTCTCCACACGCTCCCGGCGGCGATCTGTCTCAATCAGTCGAGTCGTATCAACAACCTCCTCAAATGTAGCTGTGGTAGCCCTCTCTCTAGTCATCAATATACGGATTGGATAGTTGAGGCCATCTATAAACCTCTTGATCCTCTCTATATTTGTTGGGATCATCCACATAGCATGCCTAGCCAGCTACGTTAACCGCAACTCATACTGAGTCACTGACATATCTCCCTGAGTCAACCACTCGAACTGACGATGCAGCTCCTCCCTATGAGACTATGGCACATACTTCTCCAAAGATACCGTGGAGAACTGTTTCAAAGTGAGGGGCACCGCCCCAATAGGCCTACGCCTCTCAAACTCTTCCCACCAAGTAAATGCAGCTCCTGTGAACTGGAAAATGGTAAAAGCCACTCCATTAGACTCCAGAATACCCGCTGTACGAAGCATACGCTGCCATTTATCCAGAAAAACCTTGGGCATCCTCGCCCTCAGCACCTCTAGATGTCGGAGGCTGGAGCCTACCGAACCTTTCCAAACGACGCTTCTCATCATCCAGCATAACAGGAACCACATGAGCTGGAGCAGGCCCGACCGGTGCAACTGGAGCAGCCAGTGCAACTAGTCCAACTGGAACAACTGGCCGAACTGGCTAAAGTGGCTGAACTAGAGCTACCTCATGTGTCTGTAAGCCTTGAACAACCTTCTCGGGAGTGCGAGCATCGGGGGTCTGATGAACACCCCTGGTCTGAGAAGTAGCCGCTGCTGTAGTGGCTAAAACCGCCTGAGCTGGGCTAGTGCAGACGTACAAAATCTGGGCCAAAGCCTCCTGAAGACCGGGAATCACGATGGGCACTATCGGTGCCTGAATAGGTGCTGCTGGAGCATCTATAGCTGGACGCTGATCCTGGACCTGGTCAGCTGGTGGGTCTGCAGGTGCTGCCCCTGCTGGTCCGCCTCGTTCAGCACCACGACCGCGTCCACGGCCTCTAGCGGGTGGTACTGCTTCTCGTCCTCCAAGTCCATTAGCACGGGGTCTCGCCATCTGCGAGAGAATAGAATACGGAAATTTAGTTTTTCACATTATCAAACAGCACGATATGAATTTCAAGAAAGTGAGGTGTTTCCTTAAAGTTTTGTACCCTCCTGCTTATAAGTGTGGTGCACGACACACCCATAAACATGACTCTACTAAACCAGCTCATGACTCGTGAGGCCTAGTAACCTAGGCTCTGATACCAACTTGTCACGACCCAAAACCCGGTCGTTATTGCACCTAGACCTAAAGCTATGTAAGCCTGACCAACAATCCCTTTGATTTAACATTTAAGTCTCAAAACGAGAATTTAACAAAATAATAATTCAAGAATATTAATAATGTAATATAGATAAGTACGAAAACCAAAAACACACCCATAAGATCAGGGGTGACGAGTCTAGAGCCTTTAAACAAAACTGAGTAATAAAAGTAGTATCTGAATATCAATATAAAAATCTAGGAAAGTATATAATAATAATGAACTGAGAAAATAATGAAAATCAGCCAGGTCCTGCTAACGTCATGCAACTACCTCAACAACTCTGCTAATATCTCTGGAGACTATGAGAATCAGCTAAGCCTCCGGTGTACCTGAATCTGCACACAAGGTTCAGGGAGTAAGGGTGAGTACTACCGACTCGGTGAATAATAAGCATAGAAAATGTTTGAAAGTAAGAAATCCATAAAATACCACAAAGCAAAGCTATAACTAACATTCCTATGACTTAGCTATGAACTAACAGCGAAACAGTGTCATAACAGCAACCAAGTATCAGATAAAGATGCAATGCAATGCACACGAATATGATGCGACGTGCATCCCGAGCAAACCATATTTGTTTAACGTCGACGGCACTCACTAGGGGTGTGTACAGACTCTAGAGTTCAGCCCAAGTGCAATATCAATATATAACCACTGCGGCATCCAACCCGAGCCATCCTCTGTCCATAGTATGCATGTAAGTCACATAATAGATTCAATCTAATTCTTTGCTAGTTTCCAATTTTTTTAAGGTGAATAAATTAAATTAGTCAATTCCAGAAATATGGTGACTTAGCATTTATTAACAGTGAATAACACAGAACTGAGATCAATGATTATGAAAATCACGTTATCACACAGATAGTCACCCTAGACGGGCACTACAGATCGGCACAAGGCCCCAAACATGGCATCAAGCCCAATTATCAACAACACAATGTGCGTCTTAGACGCCAGTAATTCTTATTCAGCTCTCGGGATAGACCAAGTCACAATCCCCAATCATTTACAATCCCACACCTGCCATGGGGTGCGAGTCACACCCCAACATAGCGTTACTATGTGATAAACCGGGGTTTCAAACCCTCAGGCCATCATCTATACAAACTATTCACCTCTAGCTGGCCATAAACTGGTCCGCAATGCCTTTTCCTCTTGTATCGGCCTCTGTGCGTGTCGAATCTGCCCAAAAATCACACAAACATTGATAAAATTTGATTTTTAAAAGACGTGGTTGTAACCTATATATATATATATATATATATATATATATATATATATATATATATATATATATATATATATATATATATATATATAGATATATCTTAAATTCGTCCCTTAGTGCTAATACAATGATCATTTACAGTTAGGAAACTTCAATCTACAATACAACATTCAATAGGACCAATATTGATAATAAACTCCATAACTTATGCCATTTAGGCATATTATCAAACACCTTGCAGGCATAGATATTTACACCTCCTAACTATATTTTGGTTCATCCAACTATCACCAATTAACCAACAAATTCACTCCACCATCATTCCTAACCAATTTATAACTTCCAACAACATATGTATGACCATTCATTCATACCCAACCATCAACCTCCTTATTTAAATCATTTTCACAATCTCTACAACCAACACAACCTAGGTTAGGCCCTTATGGTTTTCCATCATCATCCCATGAGTTTTAATGTATATATCATACATAAATAATCACCATAGATTAGTTAGAGATGATAGATATACCTCTTGTAGTAAGAATCTTGAGAATCCAATTTGGAGTGTTCTTGAATCAATTAAGGATTTGAATGAAATATAAGGATTATTAAGATCAATCCATGTTAATAAAAGTGTTTAGGAGTAGTAATCAACTTAAAGTACTCCAAAAACCTTACCTTGTATCATAGGGATGAAGTTTAGGATGAAATCCCCTTGAGAGAGCAAGCCGTAACCCCAAAAATTACTTGGGAACACTCTAGACCGGTCTTGGGGCATTTATAGGCCCGTTACTAGTGCGGTCGCGCACCTGGGCGCGCATCTGGGCGCGCTAGTGACACATGCCCAGTTAAATGCTCATAACCTTTTGTGTACACCTCCAAATGACACACAGTTTGTTGTGTTGGAAACTAGACCCAAAGGGATTTACTTTGATAGGTAGATCCCACACAACACCTTATATAACTGGAGATACTGGCATTTAAAGTGAGGTCTTGTGCACACTCATTTACGATTTCGTCTATTATGAAATTTCCCAACTTCAAAGGTTCCCGATAGCCATTCAAAAATCACCCCGAAACGCCTGGGACTTCAATGAAAAATGCCAAAATATCCCATAACATTATTCAAAGTTGTTACAATCAACAAAACACCTCAAAAAAATATCAAATCCATCAATTCACATCGAATTCGAGCCTAAATTTTCCAAAACCTTTCGAAACACGCATTTGATCAAAACCCGACTTAAACACTTCTGAATGAACTGAAACTTTGCACGCATATCCAAAATCACTTAACGGAGCTACTGAAACTGTCGAAATTTCATTCCGGGCCCTCTAATTCATAAGTCAATGATCTATTGACTTTTCCAAACTAACATTCTCATAAGGAGACTAATTGTCTCATTTCTATCCAAACTCCATCCGAATTACTTCAAGCTCTCCAAATACATATATTGAAACACATAAAAGCATAAAACGGAGAAAACATGGCGGTAATTCACGGACGACGGGTCAGGTCGTGACAATTTATCCAAATAAAAGTTAATTCTCTTTCAACAATGTAAGAAAATGAAGTTTAATATTTTTATAAATTCATTTACCAATTCGATAGGATTTAAGCAATTCAACTGTTAATAAAATTACAGATATTTCAAGTATAGCGTGCTTTTGGGTCCTAGATGTCGACGCCCCCTTTTTCCTCGCAGGGAGAGAAATCGGGTTTACGACATTATGGGTGGAATAACTACTTTATCCCCCTTTGGGTGAATTTGGGCTATGGGGTTTGAAGAGTCACCACCTAATGATTATAGTGCATTATGACACTTTTGGAGAAAAGAAGAAGGATTTGAAAGAAAACCAGAGTTTGGGTAAGGGCTTGAGATTATCTCGAGGGGAAGGTGTTAGGCACCCTAAACATCCACTAGTGTGGTTCACAGACTTGCTTAGTTGATACTTCAAGAAGAGTAGGAGTAGACAAGCAAAGTTTTCACATAAGAAATACAAGCAAGTTGTCAATTTTGATAGAAGAATGGCACAAGTAAAAGAGAGTTTTAGTTTGAAGAAAAGGGGGTCCTAGGTTTAACTATAATATGGATCATTCGGTGCAATACCCAGCAATCATTCTCACACGAGATATTAGTGCACCATCATCATCTCCATATTTTACCCTTCTCACCCCGTTAAGGTATTTAAACGCGATTAGTCTCGTTTACTTATTGCATGCTAATACCCGTCCCGTCCTATTAGTCCCAGGGTATTTAGACTTCTAATCCTAGAGGGGAGAAAGGGATGGGGCATATATGGAGTTTAAAAGGACAAAATACTAAGGCGTCAATCAAAACAAATAACGAATAATGGTATACAAATCAAACACTCAAAGGCTCATACAAACCCCGTAAATCACAATAGAAATTAGTTTAGCATGACTTGCACGTACTCATTTGGTCTTGAAATTAAAATTAACGGTGGACGGATTAGTTTAACACATAGAGATGGATAACAAGTTCGCATTAGGCAACCCGGATCCAGTTGTCAGAACTTAAGATATTTTAAAACGAGATATTCACAAAGCACTAATTGTAGATAAGAGCGCGCACAGAAGAATTTTGAAACAGAAAATTGAAAATTGCAGAAGTTTAGAGATGGCTTGCAAATTAGCCGAATTTCTTAAGTAAAAGTATAGTAAAGTTGTAAAGAGGCATTTTTTCGAAAAGCATTAAAGTAACAAATTTAGGCAGAATACTAAGGGTTGGTTTCAGAAAAAAGATGTAAATTTGGAATTTTAAGGACACTACAGATCTATAAAAATGTTAAAACAGACGGACTTGGACAGATTTCAAAAGCAAACATGTTTGGACAAATTTTTCACTAAAAGCGTTTGAGACTAATTGGAAGATTATCACTCATATTAGGCGAGTTTGAATCCAATAGGCATGATATCTATATCTTGATTTTTAAGAATCATTACTGTCGTTGAACTGATAAGTGGATGAATATTTGGTTGCCCTACAGTTTTCCTAGCGTTTATGCATTTCCTATAGACATGATCTCTATATGCAACTTGTTATATGAGTATTAGGTCCTATTAGTAGGATTTCTAAATGACTTGAAATGTGACTGAATATTAAACCCTATAAGCATGGTGTCTAAATGATTGACTTATAAAACGTTAAAAAAACCTATAGACATGATATCTAGGTGGTTTAAAGCATTGAACTTATAGGCATGATATCTAGGTGATTGAATAACAACATAAACCCCTTCCACACCCTTTTACTATATTCCCCAAATTCTTTTTACAAGATTGTTATAGAACCAATAATAAAGTAAACAAAATACATCACAACCTACAGCTAGATCCGAGAAGCCTAATTCATTCCTGATGCCCAATAACATGTGTTTCACAAGATCCGGATTCCAGATTCCAAGGCCTTCTCATAGAGTGTTTCAAAGCTCCAAGGGCTTTCAGGAAGCCCAGACAATGCTTATACCCTAAAGGCTTAATGAGGTAACAGAGTAGTGCAATGTGTGGAGTTACCAGCCCTTAGGCATCAAAATTTAGAGGGAACTCTAGGGTCTCTAAGCATGGCTTACCATAGGGGGCAAAACTTAAAGAACAAAGAGTAAGTGTAAAGTAAGGGGATTAGAGGAAACCAAAGTAAAGGGTGGTCATACCTAGCCATGGGTAAGACTAGCACACCCCTGACCTTTACTTGATTCAAACAAATAAAGTGTAGACTTTTAGTAGTCAGACGGGGGCCTGGGTGATGATTAGGACACTTCCAGACCCTAGTCAAGGCTCAACACATAAAGGGGTTAAGGGAATGGGACTGATTTGAAATTATTTTAAGTATAAAAATACAAAGGAAAAAATTGGCTATCAACAGCTTCCCATCTTTACCCGAGGAGGATGAAAGAGTTGTCAAGTAAAGATAAAATGGCCAATTTTGATCGGAGACTGCAATTGTGAATGGATTTTGACGCTCTGGCTTCTGAGCTGCCTACATATCCCTGGTTTTACAGGAATCAGGATATATGTAGTTTGGGAACCATTGACGGAATATGCCAAAGGAGATTTAAAAAGACAGACGTGATAGTTATACCTAAGAAGGTGCTTGGAAGAAGACAGGCTGCGGAGAACTTGAGCGGGATCGCTCATGCTGAGACGCCTGTGAGCCAGCCAGAGTACCTAAAAATGGGCGATGTGCGTATATATATTGCGCAATTTTAAACGTCATACAAGTTCTCATTGGACCATGAATATTTGTCTTCGGACGGTTAGGATGACGTCCTCAGACTATGATGTCCTGGGCCATGTCCCTTTCCAATTCTGCAAGAATAAGGGCTCCTCATGTTAGAACCTGATGAACCATGTACGGACTTTGCCAATTGGGAGAGAATTTCCCTTTAGCTTTATCTTGATGCGGAAATATTTTTTTTAATACCAACTGTCCTGGCGCGAACTTCCTCAGCTTGACTCTCTTGTTGAAGGCCCTGGACATTCTGTTCTGATATAATTGGCTGTGACATACAGCATTCATTATCTTTCCATCTATCAGGGCTAAATGCTCGTAACGACTCTTGACCCATTCTGCATCCTCTAACTCTACTTCTTGTAGGACCCTCAGGGAGGGAATTTCGACCTCCGTGGGGATAACCGCCTCTGTACCATAAACCAGCATGTAGGGAGTGGCCCCAGTATGTGTGGACCTTGGTACCCAGTAAGGCAAACGACAACTTCTCATGCCACTGCTTGTGCTTTTCGATCATCTTACGTAGTATCTTCTTGATGTTCTTATTGGTTGCTTCTACAGCTCCATTCATCTGAGGTCTATAAGCCATTGAGTTCTTGTGTTTAATCTTTAATATTTCACAAAGTGTCTTTATCATGTCATTGTTGAGATTAGAACCATTCTCAGTGATGATTGATTCTAAAACCCCAAACCGACAAACCATACGATCTTAGATAAAATCTGCCACTACTTTCTTGGGGATTGCCTTGTATGATGTTTCTTCAACCCATTTGGTGAAGTAATCAATTTCCACTAGGATGAACCTGTTCCCATTTGACGCGGCTGGTTCAATCGGTCCAATGACATCCATTCCCCAAGAGGCGAACGGCCATGGTGAGCTTGTTGCATTAGGCTTATTTGGAGGTACCTTTATCATATCTGTATGTATTTGACAATGGTGGCATTTCCGAACATACTGGATGTTTTCTGTTTCATAGTCATCCAAAAATACCCTGCTCGGAGTATCTTCTCCAACAAAAAACCATTCATATGCGGTATGCAGGTTCTTGCGTGCACTTCCTCCAATAGTCTGATTTCTTCTCTTGCCTCGATAATCTTAATAATCCCAAATAAGGAGCCCTCCTATACAGGATTCCTCAGTTGTGAAAGAAGTTTTTAGACAATCTCTGAAGTGTTCGTTTCTAAGTAGCATTGGCAAGCTCTGGGTACTCTCCTGTTGTCAGGTATTCTCTGATATCGTGGAACCAAGTTTTCCCGTCAGCTTTTTCCTCGATGTGAGCGCAATAAGCTGGATGGTCGTGAATCTTGACCTGTATAGGGTCAATAAAGTTTGTATCGGGATGCTAGATCATAGACGATAAAGTGGCTAAGGCATCGGTGAACTCATCTTGTATTCTGGGAACATGCTGGAATTCTGTCTTTCTGAATCTTTTCCTCAACTCCTATACATGATGCAGATAGGGGAGTATTTTGGAATTCTTGGTTGCCCATTCTTCTCGAACCTGATATATGAGTAGGTCCGAGTCTCCGATCACTAATAGTTCCTGAATGTTCATATCAATTTCCAGCTTGAGCCCTAGAATGCAAGCTTCGTACTCGGCTATGTTGTTGGTGCACGGGAATCTGAGCTTGGCGGATACTGGGTAATGTTGATCGGTTTCTGATACCAAAACGGCTCCTATACTGACTCCTTTGAAATTTGCAGCTCTATCGAAAAACATTCTCCAACCGTCATAGAATTCTGCAATGTCTTCTCCTATGAAGGCTATCTCTTCATCGGGAAAATACGTCTTTAAAGGTTCGTATTCTCCTCCTACATGATTCTCGGCGAGGTGATCTGCCAAGACTTATCCTTTAATTGCCTTCTGGGTAACATAAACGACGTCAAATTCGCTTAACAGTATTGCCACTTGGCGAGCTTGCTGGTAGGCATGGGCTTCTGAAAGATATACTTCAATGGATCCATCCTGGATAAGAGACAAGTGGTGTAAGCACAGTAATAGTGCCTCAAGTGCTGAGCTACCCAGATTAGATGATGGGTATAATTTATTCATATACTTTTATATGTTAAATATTAAATATTTTTTTAAAAATATGAATAAATATACCATGTTATCCCATATTTCTAACATACTTCGCAGGAGAAAGAGCATATGAAAATCAAAGAAAACAAGCAAAAAAGTGAGAATTCAGTAGTCAACCGGGAATGAAGAAGCAAAAATAGCATCATAGTTGCGACAATGCAATTGGAAATCATGAAGGAAATCACATAGTTGCAACAACAATTGATAAGGCCATAGTTGCAACTACAATTTCCATGGTTGCAACTATAATTTCCATAGTTGCAACTATGGTGAGTCTTAGGAAAAAGAAACTCTATAAATAGAGTGTAAAGTTTGAAGAGAAGATAGGAAGTCTTACGAGAGAAAACTATTTTTGGTCTCTATTTGTCTTTAGTAATTGTACTAGTAGTCTTTCTTTTAGAGGAATAATATTTCTTCATAAGTTCTTTATTCCTAAATTAGTTTTTCTTACTTCATAATGGAGTAATCTTTTTTTTTGGGATAGATGATGAAGCTTGATATATATATATATATATATATATATATATATATATATATATATATATATATATATATATATATATATATATATATATTATAATACTATCTCAGTTTTAATATATTCTTGGTTTGAAACTTTCTATTTATATTTTATGTTGTGCTATAATAATAGTTTTTAACTAATCATTGTTATCACTTTTATATTTTATCTTTAAGTTACTCTCGTATTAATTTTTTAATTCTCACGGAGCGAAATTAATATATAGTAGTAACTATTGAATAAAATAGTGAAGTGAGAATAATTATTAGTAAGCTATTATTAAAAGCTGGTAATCTTACTTGCCTCGGTTTTAATTCTCACGGAGGAATTGTTGTAGGCAAGATTATTAATTTTTTTGGTAAAAATATTCTTGCGAAATTTTTACTACCTCTTAGCACAATTCAAGCAAGAAAAATATTTCGGTCTAACCGTCACTAATTTTCACTTAATTAATCACATAACCTCACGGAGTGTTATTAATTGGCTACTTCTTAGTGAGAAAAATATAATTATATTAGCAATAAGCAATTATTCCTTAGAGAAATATATGTAAAAATTGAGATTTTATTGTAATATATTATCAAGTGAATTCAACGATTCCCAACTATTTTAAATTATAAATATTTTGAAATTTGTTTAATTTTATTAAGTATTTAACAAGTTTTAAATCCACAAATCTTTCATCAATCTAATTCACTCAAATAGTAGCTAAAATATTATAAGACTGTAGAATAGATTTTCCAATCTCTGTGGGACGATATCATAAACTATACTAGAATTTAACAAAGCACGAGCATGAAAATCCGATACACACTGGCCTCGTCAAATTTTTGGCGTCGTTGCCGGGGATTGGCATACATCTACTTCAGATTAAATATTTTGTCACTTATTTGAGAATTTATTACTATTATTTTTGTTTCAGATTATATTTTTACTAATTAAGTGCTATAATTGTTAGTGTAATATTAATATTATCATTTTCTTTTTTTGTAACAACACATTAAAAAAATATTAGTACTTCTTCCTATTATTTCTATCATTAGTTTTCCTTCATTATATTTAGTGTAGTTATTATCAGTGCTATCACCTGTTGTATTAATTTTTTTCTCATTTCTAGTACTTCGAGTATTTTTATTTTTATTTTTCAATATAGTTTGTTGTTACATATTATTATTTTCTTATCATTCTTTAGTTATAATTATTTTTTTGTAATATTATATTATTATTGTTAGTATTACTACTGATGCTTACTTGTTAGTTTAATTGTTTTATATTTTTATTTTATTTTACTAGACTAATTACTAGTATTATTATCTATAATATTGTGGTATTTGTTTTTCTTCACTAACTATTTATATTTGAAATTTCCTTTAGGTTAGTTATTAACTACTACAGTACTATATTAGAAATTAATGTTAATTTTTTTTACATTTAAAATTTTAAGTAGTTTATGACCCGCTCTTCTATAAAAGAATTGGTTTACGATGCTGAAATTGAAAGATATCTTCGATTGCGCAGGAAGGAAAAAAACATCATCTTCTCAAGGAGCAATTAGTGAAGAAATGAAAAACTAGGAAGCAGTGGACATGAACCCACTTGGGATCCCACCACTAGTCCATGTAGAAGAGCAATTTGATGAAGTGGTGTCAAGACCGGCAAATAGAATCCTTAGGGATTATGCTAGACCTGATCATTTAACTGTGAATCTAGTGTCAGGAAGCCCCAGTGGCAGCCAACAACTTTGAAATCAGGACCGGCCTGATTCAAACCATTTAACAATTTTGTATTTTCATTGGTGATACAAGTGAATAACTACATAGTCATTTAATTAATTTTCTAGAACTTGTAGAAACTGCTAAGTATAATGGAGTACCTCCTGAAGCTATCAAGCTAAGGCTATTTCCTTTTTCTTTAAAAGGAGATGCCAAGACTTGGTTGCGAAGTTTGCTTCAAGGGTCCATTACAACATGGGACCAGATGACACATAAGTTTTTAAACAAATAATTTTCTTCTGCTAAAACAACAAAGTGAAGACAAGACATTTCTAATTTCTTGTAGGCTGACACTATGTTAGTTTATCAAGCTTGGGAAAGATTAAAAGCAATGTTAAGAAAATGATCACACCATGACAATCCTGAACATATGCAATTATACATTTTTTATCACGGGCTAAAACCCTCTGCTAGAAATGTGATAGATGCAGCTGCAGGAGGTTCTGTAATGGTAAAAACCACAGAGGAAGCATTGCAACTGTTGAATGAAATTTCTAAGAATGCTATCCAATGGCACGAAAAGTTTTAATCTTTGTAGGTGAATACACAATAATCAAACCAATATGAGGCTTGTGACATATGCGGAGGTAACCACCAGAACCATGAATGTCAAGCAACCAATCAAACTGATGAATAGGTTAATGTCATCAGTTAAAGATATATCCTTTTGGGAGTCCAATGGCACAAAAACATCCAGTATTTCAATGGAGTAACCCAAATGGTGCAGAAAACTCTCAAAGCTTCTAGAAACAACAGGTACATGGTCCACAGGGATACCAGAGTCAAAATGGTGGGCAACCGAGTAACAGACCCTATCAGCAAGCATGCCCATATCAACAAGCAGGGCCATACCACAGAGGCCCCAACAAGCTCATCCAAGTCCTTTTGTACAATTATATTAAGGTCACTGATGAAAATATGGAAATGCAAAATTCATCCCTCAAAAATCTGGAAATTCAGTTAAGCCAATTGGCAGCCCTTGTGTCAGAAAAGTTGAGGGTCCCTTACCAAGCAATACAGAGAAAAATCCAAAGGAGCACCTTAACGCTATCACTTTACGGTCAAGTAAGGAACTAGATGAACCTTATTCAGACACACAAGAAAAGAACCAGACAGAACAACAGGTAAACAAGGGTAAGAATTTTGAAAAACTATTTGAACCATCAAAGGAGAAAGAAACAAAGAAAAAGGAAGAAAACATTTCTGAAAAAATGGTTGTCCCATTCGTGAAAATTCCTTTTCCACAAAAAATAAAACGAGAAAAGCTTGATGGTCAATTTGCAAAGTATTTGGAAATCTTAAAACAAATTCATATTAATATTCCTTTTACTGATGCTTTGTTGCAAAAGCCTTCATATTGTAAATTTTAAAAAGAAATTTTGTCAAGTAAAAGGAAATTGGAAGAAGTTTATGTGGTAATGCTTACTGAAAAATGCAGTGCTATACTTCAAAATAAGCTACCACAAAAACTTGGTGATCCTGGCAGTTTTATCATTCCATGTACTCTAGGAGGAGTATATTTTAAAAAGCTCTTTACGATTCTTGAGCTTAAATAAATTTGATTCCATTCTCTATCTTTAGAAAATTGGATCTTGGTGAAATGAAAGACATAGGTGTTTCTCTTCAGTTCGCAGATCAAAGTACTAAAAACCTAAGGGAATAATTGAAAATGTGCTTGTAAGAGTAGATAAATTTTATTTTCCCCATAGATTTTATAGTACTTGAAATGAAAGAATTTTCTGATGAACCAATAATATTAGGTAGATAATTTCTTGCTACAGAAAGAGAAATCATAGATGATCAAGGAAGAAAGAGTCATTTTTGATATGCAAAAGATACCAAGATTGAGGCATTATCTTCGTGCTTTTCTATTAACATGATTAGTGATCTTGAAGATGAACTCAAAGATGCTCAATAAATTTTTGACTCAATGGAAAGATGTTTGACCAAATCATGGACCGCATAGGATGATGATCCCACAATTAGGAGAGAAGCTGAAATACTGAAAAAAGATTCTGAGGATAAGGAGATGCAATCAGAAGAAGTTCAACCAAAAATTAAACTCAAAGTTCTTCCTTCTCATTTAAAATATGTTTATCTTGAGCAAGAACTATTTCTAGTAATTATTTCATCTTCTTTGACTGCAGAACAAGAAGAAAGACTAATTCAAGTCTTAAAAGTACACAAAAGAGCCTTAGGATGGACTGTAGAGGATATCAAAGGGATTAGTCCTGTAATTTGTACGTATAGAATCCTCATGGAAGATAACTACAAGCCAATAATACAACCCCAAAGGATATTGAATCCTGCAATGCAGGAAGTGGTGAAAAAGGAGATTGCCAAGCTTCTAGTGGCAGGTATTATTTACCCAATTTCAGAGAGCCCTTGGATAAGTCCAGTTCAGGTAGTACCAAAGAAAGGTGTTATGACAGTTATAAAGAATGAAAATAATGAACTCATACCTACAAGGACTATTACAGGATGGAAAGTCTGTATTGATTATAGTCATCTCAATGTTGTTACCAGAAAAGATCATTTTCCTTTACCATTTATTGATCAAATGTTAAAAAGAATTGCAGTATATGGCTTTTACTGTTTTCTTGATAGCTATTCAGGGCACAACCAAATATCAATTGCGCCTGAAGATCAGGATAAAATAACTTTCACATATCCTCAAGGAACATATGCATATAGGAGAATGCCATTTGGTCTGTACAACGCCCCTGCTACATTTCAGCGTTGCATGTCAGCAATTTTTTCTGACATGACTGAAAAAATTTCTTGAAATTTTTATGGATGATTTTACACTCTTTGGCAAAACATTTGAAGATTGTATTTACAATTTGACTTTATTTCTTATGAGATGTGAAGAGACAAACTTGATTCTGAATGGGGAAAAATGTCATTTTATGGTTACAGAGGGAATTGTTTTAGGAAATAAAATCACTGCTAATGGGATAGAAGTTGATAAGTCTAAAATTAATCTTATAGTAGGATTACCCCCTCCCACAACTATTAAAGGCATTAGACTCTTTCTAGGTCATGCAGGTTTTTACAAACAATTCATAAAGGAGCTTTAAAAGGATTTCAAAACCTCTGACTAACCTCTCGATGAAAGATGTTATGTTTGATTTTTCAGGTGATTTTATGATAGCATTTGACACCCTTAAGGAGAAATTATCAACGGCCCCTATAGTTGTGTCCCCTAATTGGGGTCAACCTTTTGAGGTTATGTGTGATGCTAGTGATACGGGAGTTGGTGTTGTTTTAGGCCAAAGGAAGGATAACATTTTTCATCCTATTTACTATGCCAGTAGAACACTGAAAGAGGCTCAACTGAATTATGCCACAATAGATAAAGAGTTACTGGCAGTAGTATTTGCATTTGATAAATTTCGTTCTTATTTGATAGGAACAAAGGTCACTATTTTTACTGACCATGCAGCTTTAAAATAGTTTCTTAGCCAAAAAATATGCTCGACCTAGATTGCTAATATGGATTTTACTTATGCGAGAATTTGACCTTGAGATAAAAGACAAAAAAGGAACAGAGAATCAGGTAACTGACCATTTGTCTAGACTAGAAGACCCTCCCCTTGAGTTCAGTGAGATAAAAGAAGAGTTTCCTTTTCAGTTGACTCTGTTGCGAATCAACCACCCTGGTTCACAGATATTGCTAACTACTTGGTTGGAATATGGACACCCCAAGATCTCTTTGCAACGACCTGACCCGTCGTCCAGTGAATTACCACCCCATTTTCCCTGTTTTATGCTTTTATATGTTTCAATATATGTATTTGGAGAGTTTGAAATAATTCGTATGGAGTTTGGATAGAAATGGGACAATTAGTCTCCTTATGAGGAGGTTATTTTGGAAAAGTCAACCGAATGTTGACTTATGAGTTAGAGGGCTCGGAATGAATTTTTGAAGATTCGACTAGTTTCAGATGGTGATTTGTGACGAAGGAGTGAAATCAGAACTATATTTGGAGGTCCGGTGTAGAATTAGGCTTGAATATCTAAATTTGGCGAAGTCTGGTTGGTAGGTGAGATTTTGATCAGGGGGTCAGAATGGAATTCTGGCAGTTGCAGTAGCTTCGTTAAGTGATTTTGGATATGCGTGAAAATTTTGAGATTATTCGGAGGTGTTTAGGTTGGGTTTTGGATCAAATTCAAGTTTTGGAAGTTTTAGTTTAACTTAGGCCTGAATCCGTGGAAATTGGATGATTTTGATGTTTATGATAGCATTTTTGTGTTGCGAGCAATTTTTAATGAAGTAATGGAACATATCTATGTATTTTGTTGGGGTACCGAGGGCCTCGGGGTGATGTCGGATGATAAAAATGAGGACTTTTGAAGTTGCAACAAGTCTGTTGCATAGGCTTCTAGTATTTCCGCGAAAGCGAATAAATCACCGCAAAAGCGGCTACCGCGAAAGTGGTCATGGACTAATTGGGGGATCGCATAAGCTGTCAAGGGGATCGATGTGATGACACGGCCCATCTTCACGTGTGTTAGTGCCCCATTTTTCTCGTTTTATGCTTCTTTATGTTTTATCATATGTGTTTGTGGAGTTTGAAGTGATTCAGTTAGAGTTTGGTTGGAATTGAGACAATTAGTCTCTTCAAGAGAAGGCTAGTTTGGAAAAGTCAAGAGGATGTTGACTTATGAGTTGTAGGAATCCGAATGGATTTCTGATGATTCGGCTAGTTTCGGGTGGTGATTTACGACTTGGGATTGAAATCGGAACTGAATTTGGAGGTTTGGTGTAGAATTAGGCTTGAATTGGCTAAGTTTGAATTTTGACGACTTCCGGTTGATAGGTGAGATTTTGATCCAGGGATCTAATGGAATTCCCAGAGTTGTTTTAGCTTTGTGAGGTGATTTTGGATATGTCTGTAAATTTTCAAGTCAATCGGACGTTGTTTTGTCGGGTTTTTGATCGAATGTGAGTTTTGGAAGTTTTAGTTTAACTTAGGCTTGAATCCGTCATGAGTTGATAATTTTTTTGTTGTTGTCATGTCTTTATGATTGGAACAAGTTCGTATGATGTATTGGGGTATGTTGGTGCCTTCGGTTGAGGTCCTGATGGCCTCGGGATGGTTTCGAGTGGTTATCAGAGAGCGTTTGCATGTTTGAAAGTTGCAGATTAAGCTTCAGCTATTGCAGTTCTATGCGATCGTAGAGGGCCATTGCGATCACATATGAGGTTGGGTCTGGGTCATATTTCTGTGTTGTGCGATCGCGTATGTGTCTATGCAATCGCGTAGTATAGGGAAGTAGTCATGTGCACTCGCAGAGGTAAGGATGCGATCGCGTAGTTGGAGGCCTGGGTTCATTGCAATCGCATGGGGTCTATTGCGATTGCATAGGAGTTAAATTGGAAGGATTAAAATTGTGCTCTGCGATCACAAGCCAGGGGCTGCGATCGCATAGAAGAGATTCACCTCGACAGAAGACTTTTAATGAAAAATTTCAATCGCGAACCTATCATTATATCCTCCATTTTTGCAACACCTTGAGATTTTGTTGGTATATTTTGAAGGGAACTTCGACGGGAAGTGATTGGAGGTAAGTCTATGGCCTTAATACGTCATTTAATTGAAGAATCATCCATTAATTCTATGAAATTTGGGTAAAAATTGAAGAAACTAGGGCTTGGTTTTTGAAATGAAAAATTGGGGATTTGATGACCCATTTGGATGCCGATTTTGATGAATTTTATATGTACGAACTCGTGGCGAGACGAGGATTCCGGTGATGTAAATTTTGTAATTTTTTTAGATGTGGGACCGGGATTTGGGTTTTGCCAACTTCGTGTTTTTGGGTGTTTTTTGAGTTCTTTCTATTGGGTTATGTCCCATTATCTTATTATAACATATTCCTTGTGGTTTTGATCATATTCCAAACTCGAGGAGGTTGATTTCCCAGGAAAGCGCAAGGCAATCTAGCATTTTGGATGGTTCGAGGTGAGCTATGGTTATGAATGATATACTGAGTGTTTGAAACCTCCTATTTGCACTATATGGTGCTAAGTGGAGATGAGACACACGTCTTGTGATGATGCGTAGTGATGAATTTTTTGGGGATACGGACTTGGTCCATCCCGATTGATGGCTTACTATATTTCTCGACTGAGACTGAGCTTGTACTCGCATAATTTGGTCTAGTTGCCATGTTTGGGGCCTTGTGCCGATCTGTAGAACTCCTAGGGAGTATGTTGAGTTGATTGACCTCACTTTACTTATTGGACACATACCATTGGTCCTAACTTTTCACTGTATATCATGAAATAAATCGGACTTTGTAACTTGCACCCTGAATGAGCAATACCTAGGGTTGAACACCCTGTCTTAGCTGAGTGGGACCAAGAGGCCAAGTCTATATTGACTGAGAAGGGTCAAGGACCCCGTAGTGAGGCTAATTGATATATATATATATACATCGGGTCGGGCTGCACACCGCAGCAGTATGTACATACACATGTATATGGATCGGACTGCACGCCGCAGCAGTATATACATACACATGTATATGGATCGGACTGCATGCCGCAGTAGTATATTATATGGATCGGACTGCACGCCGCAGTAGCATATAATAAGAATCGGACTGCATGGCGCAATAGTATATTATATGGATCGGACTGCATGTCGCAGTGGTATATTATATGGATCGGACTGCACGCCGCAGTAGCATAATATATGGATCTGACTGCACGCCGCAGTAGTATATTATATGGATCGGACTGCATGCTGCAGTAGCATATTATATGGATCGAACTGCACGCCGCGGTGATATATGGATCGGACTGCATGCCGCAGTATTATTGCGCTTGGGCTAAAGGAGTCCCTTCGGAGTCTGTACACACCCCAGTGAGCGTAGTCGACTATATTTGTTGGATCGGGATGCGCGACGTAGCATCTTATATATTATATTGGATCGGGCTATACACCGCAGCAGTATGTGTGTATGTTTGTATGTGTGTGTGTATATATATATATAGTGTTGGATCGGGCTGCACGCCGCAGCGGTGTTAATAACTGGTCGGACGTAAAGGAAAGTATTTATCATATTCCTCTTCCCTGTTTGGTACTTATCTACTGTCTATACTGCTGGTAATAGAACTGTATAGTGATTTCACCGGATTTCTAACTGTCAGTTGTTATTTGTTACTATTGCTCACTGAGTTGGAAGTACTCACTCTACTCCCTGCACCATCCAGGTACCTCAGGGCAGAGTTAATCTTTCAGCGGATTTTCAGAGTCTTTCCGGAGCTTGTCGAGGTAGTTGCCTGGCGTCCGCAGGACCTGACTCCTCCACTACTTCTGTATTTTTGTGTATTTCTGCGTATTCAAATTATGATATATTTTAGTATTATTACGCTATTCTAGTAGAGGCTCTAGACTCATGACCCCCAGATCTATGGGAGGTTGTTACTACTAGTTGTTGGGATGTTTTCTATATATAACTGCTTAAATTTCTTATTATCTCTAGTTGTTAATGATTTTGAATTAAGAATGTGAGCTTGTAGCTAAGAACGTGACTGTGATTGGTTGGGATTGCCTAGCGATGTGTTGGGCACCATCACGACCAGTTAGAGGTCGTGACAAGTTGGTATCAGAGCCTAGGTTACTAGGCCTCATGAGTCTCGGGCCGGATTAGTAGAGTTTCGCAGATCGGTACCGAGACCTTCTGTACTTACCCTTGAGAGGCTGCAGAACCTTTTGGAAAACTACATATTCTTGAAATTCTTGTCGTGTGACATTGTTGATCCGAGAGCGCGGCCGTGGTCGTGGTCGAGGCAGAGCAGGAGGGGCAGCGCCAGTTGACCAACCAGTTTCCCCCATTCAGGATCATTCCGGCTGCAGAGGTTCCAGTAGCACCTACTCAGGCACCAGAAGTGCCTATTGTGATTCCGGGACTTTAGGAGGCCCTGGATCAGATCTTATAGATTTGCACCAACCTAGCTCAGGCAGTCTCGGCTAATATTGTAGCTACATCTCAGACCGTGGGTGGTCATCAAACCATCGCAGCTCGAACTCCACAGCAAAGGTGCACATGGTTTGCAGACCCCAGAGGCACCACCAATTCAGCCAGTTGCCCATGTTCAGCCCGTTGTCCCTGTTCAGCCGGTTGTTCCAGTTCAGGGTTATAGGGTGCCAGTGATGCCAGATGACGAGCAGCGTCATCTGGAGTGGTTCAGCAGGCTTTCACCTCCTACTTTTAGCGATGTTCCGGGAGAGGATGCCCATTGGTTTCTCGATAAGTGTCGACGCATGCTTAGGACAGCAGGGATCTTGGAGACTAGTAGGGTATCTTTTACAACTTTTCAGTTCTTAGGAGCAGCCTTTACCTGGTGGGAGGCTTATGAGTGGTGTAGGCCGGCCGGTGCAGCGCCATTGTCTTGGCAGGAGTTCTCCACTATTTTTCTGGAGAAGTGGGTGCCTCGATCTCAGAGGGAAGAGTTACCAAGCAGTTTGAGTGTCTTCTTCAGGGGAATATGTTAGTGACGCAGTATGAGATGAGATTTGTAGAGTTAGCATGATATGCTCCGTGGATGGTTTAAATGGATCAGAAGAGGATCAGACGATTTGTGGATGGGCTCATTTATCTCATATGTATTCGTATGACTCATGAGACGGTCCTGAGTCACACCTTTGAAGAGGTGGTGGATATAGCCTGCAATATTGAGACGGCTCGCCGTCAGGAGAGAGAGGAGAGGAAGGCCAAGAGGCCTCGAGGATCAGGTGGCTCCAGTGGTGCTCCATCTAGGAGCCAGTCTCAGCATAGCAGGGGTCGTTCTTTCAGGGCTCCACATCCAGCTCAGTTAGAGTATCGTGGTTCATCTTCTGGTCGGGGTTATCAGGGCTCCCAGCAGGGTCATCCATCTCTGAGTGCACTTCCAACGCATAGTTCATCTCATGCCCCATCTGTTCAAGGTTCATCTCGGCTGATTTCTTCAGCCAGCCACACTGGTGCGAGGGGTTCCCTTCAGTCCCAACCCCCATCGCTAGGGAGTTGTTATGAGCGTGGCGAGTTTGGGCATATACAGAGTGAGTGTCCCCATCATTCTTTCAGTTCATCTCAGCAGAGGGGTCAGCCCTCGTTTTCTGGCCCAGTGTCTGCAGCACCTGCCCAATTAGCTAGGGTGAGGGTCAGGCAGCTAGGGGTCGCCCCAAAGGGGGATGCCGATCCGGTGGTGGTCAAGCCCGTTGCTATGCTCTTCAGGGTAGGTCAGATGTTTTGCTTAAGATGTTGTTATTATAGGTATTATCTCAGTCTGCCACAGGGATGCCTCAGTTTTATTTGATCCTAGATCCATATATTCTTATGTATCTTCTTACTTTGCTCATCATTTGGGGACTACTCGAGGGTGTCTTGCATTACTTGTGCATGTATCAACCCCGGTGGGTGATACTGTTATTGTGGACCACGTGTATCGGTCCTGTCTTATTACTATTGGGGGTATGGAGACCCGAGTTGACATGCTGCTACTGAGCATGGTAGATTTTGATGTTACTCTGGGCATGGATTGGCTATCATTGCGCCATGCTATTATGGACTATCACGCCAAGACAGTCACATTGTCAATGCCGGGTATCTCGTGGATCGTGTGGCGTGGCACGACTGATTATGTACCCAGTAAGGTAATCTCTTTATTAAAGGCCTAGCGGATAGTTGGGAAGGGATGTTTATCACATCTAGAATTTGTGAGGGAGGTTGGAGTCGAGGCTTCTAGTCTTGATTCGGTCCCAGTGGTGAGGGAATTTCCTGATGTATTTCCAGCAGACCTGCCGGGCATGCCGTTGGACAGGTATATTAATTTTGGCATTGATTTGGTGCATGGCACTCAGCCCATTTCTATTCCTCCCTATTGTATGGCACCATCAGAGTTAAAGGAGCTGAAGGAACAGCTACAGGAACTCCTAGATAAGGGGTTCATTCGCGCGAGTGTGTCACCGTGGGGCACACCGGTGTTATTTGTAAAGAAATTTATGGCACAATGCGAATGTGCATTGATTACAGATAGTTGAACAAAGTGACAGTGAAGAACTAGTATCCACTACCTCGTATTGATTATTTTTTTGACCCGGTGATGTTCTCCGGCGGATGGATATTCTAGAATGGAAATAGGAGAATATCACTATGGATTTTGTTTGTGGTCTTCCTCGTACCTCGAAGAAGTTAGATTCGTTTTGGGTGATTTTGGATAGGCTGATCAAGTCCACGCACTTCATCCCAGTATGTACTACCTGATTTGCGGAGAAGTTAGCAGAGATTTTCATTCGAGAGATTGTACGGTTGCATGGTTCCCGGTTTTCATTGTATCAGATAGGGCTACCGTGTTTACTTTCCATTTCTGGAGGACTTTTCATCTGAAGTTAAGCACACAGGTGCAGCTGAGCACAATATTTCATCCACGGATGGACGGGCAGTCCGAGCGTACGATCCAGATATTGGAGGAATTGTTGTGTGCATGTGCTATTAATTTTGGAGGTTCTTGGGCTGAATTCTGGCCACTTGTGGAGTTTGCATATAATAGCAGCTATCAATCCAGCATTCAGACGGCGTCGTATAAGGCTTTATATGGGAGACGGTGTAGATCTCCGGTTGGTTGGTTTGACCCGGTGAGGCTAGATTATTGGGGATAGAGTTAGTTCAGGATGCCTTAGAGAAGCTGAAAGTGATCCAGGAGAGACTTCGTACAGCTCAATCGCGTCAGAAGAGTTATGCGGACCGGAAGGTTCGAGATGTACCTTATGCCGTGGGCGAGAAGGTCTTGTTGAAGGTTTCACCTATGAAAGGCATTATGAGGTTTCGAAAGAACAGGAAGCTGAGTCCAAGGATCATTGGGCCTTTTGAAATACTTAGGAAGATTGGGGAGGTGGCCTATGTGCTTGCTTTTCCACCTAGCTTGTCGGGAGTCCACCCGGTGTTCCCTGTTTCTATGCTCCGAAAGTATGTTGGGGATCCGTCTCATGTGTTAGAATTCAGCACGATCCAGTTAGATGAAGACTTGACCTATGATGTGGAGCCGGTGTCTATTTTGGGTTGTCAGGTTCGAAAGTTGAGATCAAAGGACATAGCGTTGGTGAAGGTGCAGTGGAGTGGTCGGCCCAAGGAGGAAGCCACTTGGGAAACCGAGCAGGAAATGCGGAGAAAATATCCTCACTTGTTTGATATTCCAGGTACGTTTCTTGATCCACTTGAGGACGAGCGTTTGTTTGAGTTGGGGAGGATGTAACGACCTGACCTGTTGTCTCGTGAATTACCACCTCGTTTTCTCCGTTTTATGATGTTATATGTTTCATTATATGTATTTGGAGAGTTTGAAGTAATTCGGATGGAGTTTGGATAGAAATGAGACAATTAGTCTCCTTATGAGGAGGTTAGTTTGGAAAAGTCAACCGAATGTTGACTTGTGAATAGAGGGCTCGGAATGGATTTCCATTAATTCAGCTAGTTTCGGATGGTAATTTGTGACTTAGAAGTGAAACTAGAACTGAATTTGGAGGTCCGGTATAGAATTAGGCTTGAATTGGCTAAGTTAGAAATTTGGCGAAGTCGGTTGATAGGTGAGATTTTGATTCGGAGGTCGGAATGGAATTCCGACAGTTGCCGTAGCTCCGTTAAATGATTTTCAATGTGCATACAAATTTTAAGATCATTCGGAGGTGTTTAGGTCACGTTTTGGATCAAATGCAAGTTTCAGAAGTTTTAGTTTAGCTTAGGCGTGAATCCGTGGAAATTGGATGATTTTGATGTTTATGATAGCGTTTTTATGTTGCGAGCAAGTTTTAATAAAGTAATGGAACATATCTGTGCATTTGGTTGGGGTCCCGAGGGTCTCGGGGTGATGTCGGATGATGAAAATGAGGATTTTTGAAGTTGCAACAGGTCTGTTGCATAGGCTTCTAGTATTTCCGCGAAAGCGGAAAAATCACCGCAAAAGCAGCTACCGCAAAAGCGGCTACCGCGAAAGCAGTCATGGACTAATTGGGGGACCACAAAAGCGGTCAAGGGGATCGCATAGGCAGAGACCGCGAAAGCGGTTTAAGACCGCAGAAGCGGTCCTAGTTGACTCAAAGGAGACAGCAAAAGCGGTCTATTGACCGCAAAAGCGGCCAGTGTGTCGCGGAAGCGAAAATTGCAGGGAATTAATGAAACAGTGTTTGCAAATTTCATAAGTTAAGAAAATACTTTTGACTTCGGAAAGAGACGATTTGTGGGTGATTTTGAAGAGGGTTTCAAGGGTTTCTTCAGGTAATGATTCTTAGCCTTGGATTATGTCTATATGGTGTAAGATAGTAGATTAAACAATAAAATTCAAGGTTTTTAAGGTTAAAAATTGTGGTTAGGGCTTGAAGCCTAAGAGAGAGTAAAATGGTGATTTGAGAGGGTAAACGAACTTCGTTTTTGATAAACTTTATATGTACGGACTCGTGGCAAGACGAGGAATCCAAAGATGTAATTGTTAGAATTTTTCGAGAACTAGGCCCGGGGCTCGAATTTTACCAACTTCGTGATTTTTAGCGTTTTTCAAATTATTTCGATTGGGTTATGTTTATTTAGTCTATTATAACCTATTCGTTTTCATTGTGCTTTTGAATAGATTCGACACTTGTAGAAGAAGATTCGAAGGGAAAAGGCACTACGGACTAGTCTACGACCGGTTAGAGGTGAGTAGTTTGTATAGATGATGGCCTCAGGGTTTGAATCCCTGGTTTATCACATAGTGACACTATATTAGGGCGTGACTCGCACCCCATGGCAGGTGCGGGTTGTAAATGATTGGGGATTGTGACTTGGTCCATCCCGGGAGCTGAATATAAATTATTGATGTCTGATACGCACATTGTGTAGTTGATAATTGGGCTTAATGCCATGTTTGGGGCCTTGTGCCGATCTGTAGTACTCCCATAGGGTGAATATCTGTGTGATAACATAATTTGCATAATCATTGATCTCAGTCCTGTGCCTAATCACTGTCATTAAATGCTAAGTCATATTATTTCTGAAATTGACTAATTAAATTATGTTCACCTTAATAATTGGAAACTCGCAAAGAATCATATTGAATATGTTATGTGACTTACACGCATACTGTGGACTGAGGTTGGCTCGGGCTGCACGCCGCAACGGTTATATATATTGATATTGTTCTTGGGCTGAAGGAGCCCTTCTGAAGTCTGTACGCACCCCCAGTGAGCGATGTCGGCGTTAAATAAATATGGTTGGCTCGGGCTGCACACCGTATCGTATTCATGTGCATTGTTTTGCATCTTTAGCTGATACTTGACTGTTGTATCTGATATTGTTTGTTTTTAGCTCGTAGCTAAGGAATAGGATTGTTAGATTTAGCTTTGCTTTGTGGCATTTCGTGGATTTTTTGCTTTCAGACATTTTCTATACTTATTATTCACTGAGTTGGTAGTACTCACCCCTACTCCCTGCACCTTGTGTGCAGATTTAGGTACACCGGAGGCTTCTGATACTCGTAGAGATATTTCCAGAGTCGTTGAGGTAGCTGCATGACGTTCGCAGGACCTGGTTGCTCTTCATTATTTTTCTCAATTCATTATTATTATATACTTTCTCAGATTTTATATTGTTATTCAAATACTATAATTATTACTCAGTTTGGTTTAGAGGCTCTAGACTCGTGACCCCAGATTTTATGGTATGTTATAGATTTTCCGTATTTATCTATTTTACTCTATTGATAATCTTGGATTAATATTTTTAAATTCTCGATCTTGAGACTAAATGTTAAATTGCAAGCAACTGATGGTCAGGCTTACCTTGCTTTACGGCCGGGTGCCATCACAACCGGGTTTGGGTCATGACACTCTCTTACCAGCAGAGAAAAAAGCTTATTTCTGATGCTAAGTATTTATGTGGAATGAACCTTACTTGTTCAAAATTTGTGGAGATAATATCATCAAGAGGTGTGTACCTGAAGAAGAGATGACAAAAATTTTGTATCACTGCCATGATGGAGCAATTGGAGGTCATTATGTTGCAAACCGTACGGCATTAAAGTATTGGAGGCCAGATTTTTCTGGCCAACACTCTTCAAGGATGCCGAACATATGTTGCACAATGTGACAGGTGTCAGAAAATAGGTAATATCACTAAAAGAGATGAGATGCCATTACAATCAATACAGGTATGTGAAATATTTGATGTTTGGGGAATAAACTTCATGGGACCTTTTCCGTCTTCTCATTCATTAGTATATATCCTTGTGGCTGTGGATTATGTATCAAGATGGGTTGAAGCCATCCCCACAAGGAATAGTGATGCTCATACAGTGTGTAGTTTTCTTAAAAAAAATATTTTTACTAGATTTGGCACACCTCGAGTCATCATTAGTGATCAAGGAACTCATTTCATAAATAGACAATTTTCTGCTTTGCTATCAATATATGGTGTGACTCACAAAACTGGAACACCATATCATGCTCAAACACAAGGGAAAGTTGAGGTTTCCAACCGTGAATTAAAAAGAATTCTTGAAAAGACAGTTGGAATTTCAAGAAAAGGCTGGTCTTTAAAAATAGATGATGCATTATAGGCATACGAACGGCGTTCAAAATGCCAATTGGAACATCCCCACATAAATTAGTCTTTGGAAAGTCTTGCCATTTGCCAGTTGAATTAGAACACAAAGCTTTTTGGGCACTGAAAGCATTAAACTTTGAATTAACCTCTGCTGGTAAAAAGAAAATTTTTCAGGTTAATGAATTGGAAGAACTGAGATTAAAAGCTTATGCAAATGCAAGAATTTTCAAAGAAAAAATAAAAATATGGCATGACAACTTGATTCGACAAAAAAGTTTCAACATTGGAGATCATGTATTCTTCATAATAGTCGGATGAGGCTATTTCCAGGGAAATTAAAATTCAGGTGGACAGATCCTTATAATGTTACAGATGTTACTCTATATGGGGCAATTGAAATTCAACAGATTAACGGAGGAGATAAATTTAAGGTAAATGGTCACACGCTAAAGTTGTATTTTGGAGGCCATTTTGAGCAACAACCATCGGTAACCTTGATAGCCTAATACTTTCTGCTGTTAATAAGTCGAGCTGATGACATTAAACTCATAACTACAATTTCTCTACCCATAGCCATTGAGGGTGAAGCAATGGAGCCTCATAAGCCCAATGTAATTTATACGAATAAATGCTTAACCAATTGATCTGGTTAATATCTAGATTATTGTACAACCAGGAAATCCCATGATGGCCTCTACAAAAACAGAGACATCTATACATTAGTAACTCCATGGTGGTCAGTATTGGTTGGTTAACTATCTAATTGTGCAAATGAATTATTGGCTCAGGTAGATTTTCTGGTTTATATCAAAACCATGACCCCATGACTGTTAAGGTGTTAAATTAGTTCAGTCATTACACATAGAACATGTGTGGTCACGGTTTCTTTCAAGCTTTCTTCTATGATTGTAAATCTGAAAGCTAAAAAGATTTTAATTTATATTTTTTCGAAATTTCCTTAGTAATTTATGTATTTATAAATTATAAATATATTTTCTATAATATTATAATAATCTTTTTCTTCTTAATGCTTGTGTCACTGTAGGTTTTTAATTAATAAAATAAATTCTTTCTGTTGTGCTCAAATATTAAGTTTTTTTTCATTATCATATCAGCTCCATGCCTATGACTTTAATTTTGTAAAGACAAAATTAGGATCTCCAACTCACAAGATCAAAGGAATTGAGAAAAGTTATTATCACAAGAAGGTATACTCAATAATTTTTCTAGAACTTGCTCTAAATGTTCTTTGAGGCGAAATAATGGATGACACTGATTCTTGAAAAATGAAATTAGGCTTTCTTTGATACACCTTTTAGCCTCTTTTAGTTTATTCTCTCCAAAGAAAAAAAATTTATCTCTTAGAACCTATCTTTGAGCCTTTATCCTATTTTTTTTAAAAAAAACACCATGGTCTATAATCCCCCAAAAGAAAAGAAAAAGAAAAAGGAGATGTATATTATTATTACAGTTATTACTTCTTCCAACCATGATAAGTAATTTTTGTTAGAAAAAGGAAAGAAAGATTGTGCAAGGCATATAACCAAAAAAAGGGGGAAGAAAGATATAATATGTAAGTGTCTCTATATTCTTATATCTCTTTACGTTGATGAAAGCATATATATAAAAAAAATACTGCAAATAATAATAATAATAATAGTAATAATAATAATAATCAGTATTAATGACATTTGCTCCAAGCTGGAAGAAGAAACGTCACTACAAAAAATATCTTTATCCTACTAGCCTGAAGCCTGACGTTATAAGACAAGAAAAAGTGCTAAATAGATTTTTAAAATCAGTGTTGAATCTATATTAGTGGAGATTATCCTGAAGAGCAAGCCTATGGAAGAAGAATTGTGATATTTAAAATGTGTGATAATAAAGTTATCAATTCCGAAAGATTCAAGAGGAAAAGAATGCAAATTTTGCTCTTTTCAAAAGTAAAATCAGAAGCAAGGTAAAAGATTTGGTGAATCTTAATAGATTAATCATTTGGCCTAATTAAGGAAGTTATTTTGAATAAATTTTCTATCCTACAAAGACCACCATTTTGAAAAAAAAACTTTTTATCAATAGAAATGTTTCTCTTCGAGGACGAGCAAGGATTCAGGTGTGAGGGAATTTGATTGGTGTAATTTATTCATATAATTTTATATGTTAAATATTAAATATTTTAAATAAAATATGAATAAATATATCATGTGAGGGAATACTTCAAGATAAAGCAATAGAGGTCTCCCTGGCTCGGGTGGAACCAAGATTGGCGGGGTTGACTAGTATTCCTTGATTCTGTCAAAAGCCTTTTGATATTCCTCACTACATTTAGTGGCGGCATCCTTCTTTAGCATCTTGAAGATGGGTTCACAAACGCCAGTGGACTAGGCTATGAATCGACTAATATAGTTGAGTTTCCCGAGAAAACTCATCATGTCCTTCTTGCTCTTTGGTGGTGACAACTCTTGAATGGCTTTGACCTTTGAGGGTCCAGTTTTATTCCCCGGCGACTCATAATGAAACCCAATAATTTTCCAGCGGGAACCCGAATGCACCCTTGGAGGGATTCAGTTTCCAGTTGTATCTCCTCATTCTGTTTAAATTTTTTCTCAAATCTCCCATGTGATCTGCAACTTTCCTGGATTTAATGATGATGTCGTCCACATACACTTCGATCTCGGTATGTATAATATCATGAAAGATTGTAGTCTTGGCTCTCATGTAGGTAGCACCAGCATTCTTTCAACCGAACGGCCTCATAGTACATTCCCTACAGCATGATGAATGCCATTTTCTCTACATCTTCTTCATCCATCCATATCTGGTGGTATCCAGCAAAATAATCGACGAATGACTGCAGCTCATGTTTAGAGCAGTTATCTGTCAATATATGTATATTTGGTAAAGGGAAATTGTCTTTAGGACTGGCCCGGTTGAGATCCCGGTAGTCGACACAGACTCTAACCTTCCCATCCTTCTTTGGTACCGGCACAATGTCGGCTAACCATGTTGAATACTCTACCACTTTGATTACCCTGGCTTTGACCTACTTGGTAACCTCTTCTTTGATTTTCAAACTCATGTCTGGCTTGAACCTTCTAAGTTTTTGTTTTACTGGTGGGCATGTCGGATCTATCGGCAGCTTGTGATCCACAATGGATGTGCTGAGACCGATCATATCATCATACGACCAGGTGAATATGTCCTCATATTCTTTCAAAAATGTGTACTCTTTCTTTTCTGATGGTGACAAGTGTACGCTGATACGTGTTTCCTTGACATTTTCTGCGTCTCCCAAATTAATGACCCCAGTTTCGTCTAAGTTAGACTTAGGCCTACTCTCAAAATTCTCGACCTCCCTGACAACCTACTCTGGTATTTCGTCCTCTTCTGAATCTATGTCCATTTGTCACACTGTCTCATTGCAAGTTACAATCGTTAGTTCATCATCAAGATATGTAATGGTAATGCCGTGTAAAATAAAGTAAATGGTATATAAAAAAATGAGAGTGAAATATAAAGATAAACTTGGAAAATTCTTTTGATTAAATTCATAATTGTCTGAAACATCGGAGCTCTTTTGAAAAGTAAAGACAATGCGGAAAATAAAATCAACTAAAAGTAAAGTATGATACATATGCGTCATTTAGCCTTGCTAACCCGAGGCTCTCCGGGCACTGGTGGTCCTGATTGACCAACTGGTGAGATGTTCTCCTCGGTTCACAGCTTGAATCGAAGGGCCTTCCTCCCCTTCCTCCTCGAAGATAACACGGCAATCCTTATCATCCTCCAGAAATAGGTTCTTTATTGCTTCCAGTATCTCATTTTCCTCTGATCCATATATGACATCAGTTGGCTGAAAGGTCTGCTCCAACTGAGGTAGAGGGTGCTTCGGATAGTAGGGACCTCTCCATGGTGGCGACTAATCGTTGAACTCCTCCCAAGTGTATTCATAACCCAGGCCAGAAGTAGTTCCAAGCTTCTTCAACTGGATAGGCTTGGTGATGCCCTGGAGATTCTTGCCAAGCTCGTTTCTGGGCTCGGATCCACTCCAATTCAAAATGCTCTCAATTTTGTTATCCCACCACTTGTCTTTGTCTATGGTGTTGACTCGCTTAATGTGATGGTATGTTTCTCCACCAATTTTCCTTCTAACTCCAATCATCGGGATGGCCTGGAGACTATATATAGTGTTGCCATCGTCTCCATGGATGATTATTTCCTGATGATTCCATTCAAATTTTACAGTCTGATGCAAAGTAAATGCCACAACCCCAGCGGAGTAGATCCAGGATTGTCCTAGAAAAAAATTGTAGGACGCTAGTACGTCAATGACTTGGAACTCAACACCAAACCAGGTAGGTCCCATATACAAGCTAATTGCTCCAATGGTGGACCTCTGCGATCTATCAAAAGCTTTGACACTGATAGCCCCACCTTTGATCTCGTGTAATCCCTTACCAAGTGTCTTGAGAGTTACTAATGGGTAAATGTTGAGGCTGCAGCCCCGTCGACAAGAATCCTGGTGATAAATTGATCCTCGCATTGCGCAGCGATGTGCAACGCTTTGTTGTGACCAAGCCCTTCTGGCGGTAATTCATCTTCGTGGAAGGTGATCTTATGGCTTTCCAATACCTGGCCCACCATGTTTGCCATTTCGCCTCCTGTTATATTGCTGGGAATATAAGCTTCACTCAGTATTTTCATTAAGCCATTTATATGCACCTCAGAGCTTTGTAGAAGGGCCAGAATAGAAATCTATGCTGGAGTTTTGTTCACTTGCTCGACGACTGAGTAATCTTTGGCCCGTACCTTCCTCCAAAGGTCATCGGGTCCAGTTTCAATAGCCCTCTCGGAGGCCTGCTTGCTAGCTCATCCAAGTGTTCCGGTGTAAACACCTGTCTGTCCTGGTCATGCCTGTGCGGCAATTGCTTCCCCAATATATGTCTTTCCCTTCTTTCTAACCCCAGCGATGTAATCCCAAGGTATAGAATTTGTCTTGAACGGGGTTACATCTGTCCTGGAGACTGGAATAGGTGCCTTGGGAGGTAACACAGTAACTTCAAACGATGTAGGCGCCATTGGAACCCCGAACACAACCTCAATTAGTTTTGGCGCCTTTGCAGGAGGTGTTTCAAACTCGGCTGGTACAGACACATTTACCACATCACCCTTAAAGGGTTGAATCTGGACAACAATGGGATTAAGAGTAACTATTCGCTTCTTAGGCTCGTCTCCTTTAGGTATCAAATCGATTGACCCCTTGGGGTCTCAATAATCTTCGATCTCGATCATGTGGATGCGTCCACTCTTATGGTCAGGCAGATGGTTGTTACGGACATTAGGATCGGGCTCCTTTGCTATAATGACCTTGTTGTCAATCAGATTCTGATCTTGTCTTTCAGTAAACGACACTCGTCGATGGTATGGCCTTTCATCCTGGAATGGTATGCGTAAGTCTTGTTTGGGTTAATCCACTGGGAAAGGTTTTCTGGAGTTATGGTTCGGATAGGGGGTAATGTAACCAGCTGCTTTGAGTTTTTCATATAATTGGTCAATTGGCTCCGCTATGGTGGTATATTATCTAGGAGGTTTGTGGTCGAAGTTTGGTCTAGTTCGAGGTAATTATTGGCGGGTGGGAGATGATGGGTAGAGAGAAGGTTGGGAATTATATGCTTGGTACACAGGTGCGGGTTGGGAATATCTAGGTGAGGTGGGTTGATATGCAGGTGGTGGAGGTGATTGGTAAGCATGTGGTGGAATTTGGTAAGTGGGTGATGGTGCTGGTAGTTTAAGGTAGGTTGATATGTGAGTGGAGCTGAGGGAAAGGTTTGGTGCTTCATAGGGGAGTTGTTCCTTTGCATATCCATTACAAAATTTACATCCTTTTTCTTTGACGAGCCATCAGACAGTAAAGCCTTGTTGGTAGCTAGCAATGCCTTGAGGTTAGTAACCATAATGTTTTTTATGCCTTCCTCGATCCTTCTCCCAACTTGATGATGATGGAGAACTTTTGGCTCTCTGTTAGCATCAACCTCTCGTAATACTGCGGATCCTAAGCACGGACGAAGAACCTGTTCATTTTTTATTTCTCCAAGGCCGGTCTGACCTTAGCAACTTCTGATCTCCAACGAGTAGCGTACTCGCGAAAGGTCTCTATGGGCTTTTTCTTGAGATTCTAGATGTAGAACACGTCTAGTGCATTCTTATGTTGAACCTAAACCGATCCATAAAGTCAAACGTCAAATTCACCCAACTAGTCCATTTCTTTGCATCTTGGCTAATATATTTGGATAAAGCATCACCCTTTAAACTCTTCATGAACAGATTCATGCGGATCTTCTCGTCCCTTCCGACTCCTACCAACTTGTCACAATACATTCTCAAGTGGACCCCGGGTCACCTGTGCCATTGAACATTTCAAACTTGGGAGGTTTGTAAGCCTCCAGAAGCTCAAATTCTGGCTAAACACAGAGATCTTCGTAATTCAACCCTTCGACACCTTTGCTACGTTCAAAACCTTGGATCCGGCTAGTCAACTTCCTGATCTCAGCGGCCAAATTCTGAATAAGAGAGCTCTTGTCATCTGATTCAACTGCACTGGTGATTGGCTGACTATAATGAAGCATAGTGTCCACGAAGATTGGAGTTGTATGGTCTTTTGTAGTGTTTTGTGGTTCAGGAATGTGCGGTGGAGTGTTATGAGTGGGTTGCATTAGAGGTTGTGGGATGTTTTGTGGTGGTGTGGGGTTTTGGGTGCTAACATCGGGAGCGGCAAGAGTGATTGACAGGCTTGCCAGGTTCCTAACTTGGTCCAATTCCTCTTGGAATCTGAGCAAAGTTTGCTCCAGATGAGCAGCAGTCTCCTTGGTGATTGCAGCATTCTGAGAAGTTTCTTCAAGTTCCTTTCTAGTGCTTGTAGCTCCCATTTTGCCTTTGTTTTTGTTTCTTGTAGGACTTGGAGGAGGAGGAGGTGGAGGACCCTTCGATCTTGTGGAGTATGCTGATGGTGCCAGAATGCACGAACTAACCTTTGGAAGGGGAATAAAAAATAAAACAACGGCAAAAAAGTTAAAAAGTTAGTGCGGATTCTGATAAATAATATGGCAATATTTAAACACATTGTGCTGGAATAAAATCGCTTCCTAATTTGGGTGCCTCGTTGTGCCCGAGGTAGGCCTAGCGACAAATTAAATTTGGAGAACTTATAGTGATAAATACATCATTTTATTGATAAAAACAAAACGAGTCTAAAAACGGCTAAATAATAAAGACGTCACTAATGGACAGTGGCCTTATTACATTAAGAAAGCGGAAAAATAAAGACCCTAACTACTTGGTCCCAAAAGGACCTTTCCCAGATCCGGTACTCTTGCCTCCCTCATACAGCTGTATCAACTCGCACATCCCTAGTAGTAGATAGGCTCGAGCCAGATGTCCGCCTGCACTTCCCTTAGCATTCTGACAGTCTTCAATTCTTTTTAAGAACTTCCCTTCCAACTCCACTAGACCTCGCTCCAAATACCTCAAACGGTTGTTGGCATTGATAGCCATATCCTTCCACTCGTTGATCAGCTTCACGTGGGCTTCCTGTATTTCCCGAAGTTCATTCTCACATTCTCTCATCCTCTTGCGCAATTGATAGTATTTGACTTGTGCTTTAGTTTTCTCGTCAATAATCCTATGACCGTGGACGAATCCTGGATGACCCAAACCAATGTGATCATCTTCCAACCAACCTGTGTAGTGTGGCACACACCCGGCATGATACCTGTCTGGTTCGATAGATTCCCTCCCTAAGACTAACTTGCGGTGCCACATATGTTGAGCGTGACACCTGTGCGGGCTATCATCATCTTTAAAGTCAGCCCTAAAATGACTCGTTTTCTCCATCCTATGTATGATTTGTTTCCTTCCGGCTTGCCTCATGACTCGAAGGGGGAGATGAGTTCCCCTCAGGCCAATGAGTATGGGGAATTCTCGAGAACGGATAATAAACTCCCCTGTTGGGAACCATTCAAACATCCACTAAATTTGTTCTTCTTTTAGATTCTCGAAAAACTCTACCCATCCATTGGCGTCCTCTGGTTGAGCGAACATGTTGGTCATGAAGTTCATTTGCTTTGGGTGATGAAAAGCGATATGGTCATCCCAATCCCTGCGTATGATTTCCTATCTATAGTCACCTTTCTGAAGGTGTTCTAGGAGCCAAAGTTGAAACAGCAGATTACTACCCTCGAATTGTGGAGCCCCTTGTTGGCACTTTCCCAAGGCTTGGTAGATTTCAGCGATGACCATGGGCACTATGCTGAAAAACTGCCTATCGATTCCTTCCATTAAGGTCTTGGTCACCATGGCTAGTCTGGTGTAGATCTTAGCCTTCTTCATAGGGAAATTTATCATGCCCAATAAGCAAAACATGAATACAAACACCCTTCTATATATATGTCCCAAAGAAGTGAGGGCGAATTTGTCCATGTAGGTGCGATAGGACTTGTTGTGGCCATATTTCTCATATAAGAAGTTGAATGGAATGTAGGAGTCCTTCAAGCAAGAAAGGTTGGGATTTTTCTTGAGCCCCATCATCTTAAGAAAGCCTCTACTTTTGTGATTCTCTGATAAGCAAACCCGAAGTCTCCCAAGGGATACTAGTTATCCCTCTATCTCTTCTAGCAAGGGGTCATCTCCAAGTCTCCGAAATGGAACACTGATTGATCACCATCCCAAAACAAAGTGGCAGCCTCAATGATCTTGTTGTTGGGTTGGATTTCCATAAGTGAGGGCAAATTCCCTAGGTACTTGCGGACGATGGTTTGATCGCTGCCATGAAGATCTTCCTACCATCTTAGCAACCTTGAGTGGATGTTGGATACCATACCGAATCTGGGGACCTCATGCCTCATTTCTGCATAACAAAGTGTTAGGCCCTTAACCCCACCAGACTCAACTATTTAAATCAATAATTAGCACAAGGCATTTAGTTCTCCAAATAAATACACACAACGTGAAGGTTTCCGTTTGGGTTCCAGGAAACCCGATAGACTTTGGTTTAGGCTGTCTTAATGAGTCATTGTGCGGACAACATAAATAACTCGGCTAGGTATGACCATGATGCATGAACAGTTTAATGGAAGCAAATTCTACTTTTCAAGTGCTAGACAAGGTACTCTTGAGCGGAAAACTCAAGAGGGAAAGGCGCGGAACCTTCAACTACACAGTTGATCGATTGGTTTTACCGCAAATATGCATTTGCCACATGTAGGGGGTTTATAATATCGAAATGGTGCAACCACTCATTATAAGCATTGCTACATGATTTGTTTGGCACGAATGGAATATGATGTTGAGAGATGCAATTACAATAATGAAACAAATTACATGAATTTTCACGTTCATAAGATAAATGATTACAATGCTTGATCGAAATTACAACAGTATCGAAATAAAGCAATAAAGAAGACAATTAAATGAAATAAAAGAAATGAAGATTCAAGTTAGTAATTGTGATGAAATAATCAAGTACAAGAAATAAATGTGATTAAGTAAGCAATAAAGTCACGAAAGCAAATAATGGTAAAAGCCTAAAAGAATCTCCAGCAGAGTCGACATGCTGTCGGCGCCCTCTTTTTCCTCGCAAGGAGAGAAATTGGTTTATGACATTATGGGTGGAATGACTCCTTTATCCCATTTTGGGGGAATTCGGGCTATGGAGTTTGAAGAGTCGCCACTTAATGATTATAGTGCATTAGGACACTTTTAGAGAAAAGAAGAAGGATTTGAAAGAAAACCAGAGTTTGGGTAAGGGTGTGAGATTATCTCGAGGGGAAGGTGTTAGGCACCTCTCACGATCCACTAGTGTGGTTCCCGACCTTGCTTAGTTGTGACTTTAAGAATAGTAGGAGTAGATAAGAAAAGTTTGCACATAAGAGTACAAGAAAGTCGACAATTTTGAAAGAAGAATGGCACAAGTAAAAGAGAGATTCAGTTTGAAGAAAACATTTAAATAAAGGAAAAGTAAAGAAAAAGGGTCCTAGGTTTAACTATAATATGGATCATTCGGTGCAATACCCAGCAATCATTCTCACACGAGATATTAGTGCACCGTCATCATCTACATATTCTACCCTTCCCACCCTGTTAAGGTATTTAAACGCGATTAGTCTCGATTACTTATTACATGATAATACATATCACGTCATATTAGTCTCGGGGTATTTAAACTTCTAATCCTTAAGGGGAGAAAATGATGGGGCATATATGGAGTTTAAAAGGACAAAATACTAAGGCGTCAATCAAAACAAATAACAAATAATGGTATACAAATCAAACACTCAAAGGCTCATACAAACCCCGTAAATCACAACAGCAATTAGATTAGCATGACGTGCACGTACTGATTTGGTATTGAAATTAAAATTAACGGTGGACGGATTAGCTTAACACAGAGAGCTGGATAACAAGTCCACATTAGGATCTAGTTGTCAGAACTTAAGGTATTTTAAAACGAGTAATTCAGAAAGCACTAATTTTAGACAAGAGCCTGTATATAAGAGTTTTGAAACAAAAATTGAAAATTGCAGAAGTTCAGAGATGGATTGCAAAATAGCTGAATTTCTTAAGTAAAAGTATAGTAAAGTTGTAAAGAGGCATTTTTCGAAAAGCATTGAAGTAAAAAATTTAGGCAGAAAACTAAGGGGTTGGTTTCAGAATAAAGATGTAAATTTGGAATTTTAAGGACACTACATATTTATAAAAATTATAAAACAGATGGACTTGGACAGATTTCAAAAGCAAATAGGTTTGGACTAATTTTTTGCTGAAAGCGTTTGAGACTTATTGACAGATTACCACTCATATTAGGCGAGTTTGAACTCCTATAGGAATGCTATCTATATCTTGATTTTTCAAGACTCGTTACTGTCATTGAACTGATAAGGGGATGAATATTTGATTGCCCTACACTTTGCCTAGCATTTATGCATTTCCTATAGACATGATCTCTATATGCAAATTATTATATGAGTATTAGGTCCTATAAGTAGGATTTCTAAATGACTTGCAATGTGACTGAATATTAAACCTTATAAGCATGGTGTCTAAATGATTGACTTATGAAACGTTAAAACAAATCTAGACATGATCTCTAGGTGGTTTAAAGTATTGAACTTATAGGCATGATATCTAGGAGATTGAATAACAACACTAGTCCTGTAGTCATAGTGTCTACCCTTTAGCATTTGCAAATAAAGATAAACCCCTCCCACACCTTTCACTAATATTCCCCAAATTCTTTTTACAAGATTTTTACAGAACCAAAAAGAAAATAAACAAAATACATCAAAGCCTACAGCTAGATCCGAGAAGCCTAATTCAATCTTAATGCCCAATTACATGTGTTTCAAAGCTCCAAGGGCTTTTAGGAAGCCCAGGCAGTGCTTACACCCTAAAGGTTTAATGAGGTAACAGAGTAAAGCATGGCATACCATAGGGGGGGCAGAACTTAAAGAACTAAGAGTAAGTTTAAAGTGAGGGGACTAGAGGGAACCAAAGTAAAGGGTGGTCATACCCAGCCATGGGTAAGACTGGCACACCTCTTACCCTTTACATGATTCAAACAAATAGATAGCAGACTTTTAGTAGTCAGACAGGGGTCTGGGTGGTGATTAGGACACTTTCCAGACCCTTGTCAAGGCTCAACACATAAAGGGGGTTAAGGGAATGGGACTGATTTGAGTAAAGGTTCAAGAGAACCTGGTCCCAGGTCAGGAATAGCAATAGGGTGCTACCCTCATCCAAGAACCAATACTCATATATAAATAGGGGTTAAAGGGAATGGGATCACATGAAAGAATTTACATAAACATCAAGGGGGGATGGGACAAGCATAACAGCACTTAAAGATGCAGAAGCTTGAAGAAAGGCATGACAGACTAATGTATAGTCATATAATGCAATAAAGCATGTAGTGAGCTTTTGTAAACAGAGAAGTAAACACATAGTTTTGGAGAGTAGTATTTAAATTATAGAGGCACACCAATTGAAAATTCTAAATAACAGAATAAATAGAGCAGTAAAACAGCCAGAAATACTTCAGCAAACACTTGAGGAAAGCAAGAGAGATTCCAAAGTCTAGCCTTGGCTTTCAACTGGCTAGTCAGAACAACAGCACAAGCAATAGTAAAGAAGAGAGAGCTTTGAGTGTGTGTGTGTGTTTTGAACTCAGTTGTTCGTCAGTTTAAAGAAAAGGAGTAGGGTATTTATAGTTTGAAAACAGGTGGTAAGTAAGGAAAAATATAATTCAATACCAATTAAAATCAATTAGAAGAAGGGAACTCCTTTAATTAAGGAATTTGAATTTGAATAGGAGATGGCAGAGTTGTATTTAAGGAAAGAAAACCAATAACACATGGTTAGATAAATAAGGTAAGGGTAAAATCAATCAATCACATAGTAAATCAGGAATCAAAGATTCGAACTTAATAAAGAATTAAGTCAGAAAATAGGTCCAAATCAGACCAAGGAAAGAATCCAATAGTCACACATAATGGTGGTTTGAAATCAATCCCTAAAAATTAGGGTTATTTTGAGAGTAAAGGTCTGATTATAAAGAGTGCGTAAATTTAAACATGCGAGACTAGAATTAAATCAACAGTGTGGCCATGTGATCAAATGGAAGAACATAGACATGCGAGAAATCAAAAGGTCTTGAAAAGCTTAGCAAGAATCAGAAACATGAGGAGAATTTAGGGTTTTGAAATCTGACAAGAAGCAGCACAAGAATCAAACAATCGTGCACAAATGGTTGAAAACCCCCCAAAATTTAGGGGTTTTCCCAACAGCTTACATGCAAAGACGAAGCATAGAAGATCAGTCAAAATAAACTCTGGAAAACCAAAAGAACACAGACAGTTCATGGAAACAAACATAGTAAAACAAATCCTTAGAAACCCTAGGAAAATACAGTAAATAAAATACACAGTAAACCATAGCGAAAACACTTAGTAAAGTAAAAATATAAGAGATAGCAGTAGAACAAGTAAAAATCATGGAAAACCTAAGTTTTAAGAAGATGAATAGTTTTTAAAACAAAAAATTGAAAAGATGTGGAAAATACTTTAAAATCTTAGAAAATAGCAGGGATCTGAAGTAGATCTTAGAGAGAAACAAAGGAAACCTTGAGGTCTTAGGGTTTCAGAGAAAACCCTATTAAATGAGAAAGGCCTGGAACAGGCTGGTCCTGAGTTGGAGATGGACTCACAGGGCTAGGACTCGCCGGAGATAAGCCGGAAAGGTCCATAGAACTTGAATCCGAAAGATTTTGAGCCGGGCTCTTCAAAGTTGGACTCTGAAACCTCGAGCAAAAGGAGCATAGAGGTATATGGGGGTAGGTACAGGCTGCTCAAGGCCTGAGAGGCCATGATTCAGGTGGAATAAGGTTGGAGACCGGTGAAATAGGCTAGGGTTTCGGAGGGGCTTGGGAGCGTTTAAGAGATGAGGGGGATAAAAGGGCGGCTGCTGAAGAGAAATGAAGGGGATCAGGGTTAGAGGTGGGTTTAATTAAGGAAAGGGTAACGTGGGTCGTTGATTAAAATAATCAACGGTCCTGATTTAAAGAGGGATTCGGGGGGTTAGTTTGATAGGGTATGGGTCGGGTAATTGGTGAAATTGGATCGTTTAATTAGAGGGTAAATTGGGACTGAAATTAGGCTAAAATTGAAAATAAAATGGGCTACAATTGAAATAGCCACTTTTCCCTTTTTGAATTTACAGAAATAGTAAATGATGTTAAAAAATCAAATTAAAAATATTGAGTTGATAAACAATGCATAAGTATTAGTTTAAAAAAATTAGAAATGATTTTATGATTAAAATGCTATTAAATATATAAATATGCTAAAATTACAATTTTAGTATAAAAATACCAAATGAAGTTGTAAAAATTATGAAAAAAACATGTAAATTATATTTTTGTATAAGTGTGAGAATAAATAAATTAGTCAACAATATGACAAGTTTTGAGAATAATTATTGGATTTATAGTACCAAATAGGCCATAAATTGGTTTTAAAATAATACAAAATTGGGAAAAATATCAAAACCTTTGGGGACGCTTATATATGCATATACGTGCTATTTTGAAAGTAGTTTAAGTATAAAATACATAGGTAAAAATTGGGTATCAACACTAGACTACCCGGAATTACACATATTAGTAGCTACGCAAGGACTTTCGTCATCTCGTGTATACGTATCCCCCTAAAGTAGGAGAACATAACCAATTATTTCACCTATGGGTACAATTCACTTTTACAAGGTTAGAAAGGAGACTTACCTTACTCCGATGATCCATAACCGGCATTCCACGCCCTTTCGAGACTCGAATCGATACTAAATGCTCCAAAACTAGCCAATAATTATGCAAATCCATTAATATATGTTCAATTACTTATTATAATCCAATTTATAACAAGTTCATAACCAGATCAAAAAATTAACAAAATTTCTCTAGTCCTACGTGCCCGGATTCTGAAATTTCTCGAAGATAAAGTTTACCCATGAACTCACGAAACCTACATGATTTTTCCCTAATTCCATACCCAAAATTTTGGTCAAATTCCAAGAATACTAAGTTTCTAGGCTTTCCACTAATTTCCATGTTCAAATCCATATTCAAAATCATGTAAATAACTTAAAACTAGCATAAATTACTTATCACATGCTTGGTGGTGAAAATGGTGCCCCAAAGTTGCTCCAAAATTGGCTCCAATGGAAGAAATGAGGTTGAAATAATCTATCTACCTCTAGCATATCTCACTCCTTCCACAGGTGCGGCCCCGAATCTGCGAGGAATCTGACCGCATCTGCGGTCCCTGCCCAGCCAAACCATTTCCGCTTCTGCGACTCAAAGTCTGCTTCTGCGGCTCCGCACCTGCGGCCCAAGTCTCGCAGGTGAAGTTACACCAGAAAACAGCAGCTTCAGCTCTTTTTTCAAATTCCAATTTGATCCGATAACTATCCGAAATTCACCCGAGACCCTCGGAACCCCTACCAATCATACCAACCAATTCAAAAATGCATTACGGACTTGCTCGAGGTCTCAAATCATATCAAACAACGATAAAATCATGAATCGACCTTCAATCCTAGCTTAATGAACTTTAGAATTTCAAACTTCTTCATTCGATGCCAAAACCTATCAAATCACGTCTGGTTGACCTCCAATTTAATACATAAGTCATACTTGAAATTACGGGCCTACTCCAACTTCTGAAATTGAAAGCGACCCCGATATGAAAAAGTCCACTTTCGGTCAATCTTCTCCAAAAACATTCAAATTTCTATCTTTTAGCCAAATGGCACCAAAATGACCAACGAACCTATGAATTCACTTTCGATTGCGCTCCCAACACCAGAATCACCATATGGAGCTCTTCCCAGGCTCGAAATCCCAAACGAACATTGATAACATTGAAATGAACTTCAACCTAAATTTATAAAATTCTTCCAAAAATGCTAACTTACACAATGAGAATTCTCCTTCCAAATCAACTTTGAACTTCCCGGAATTAGGTTCCGACCGTGCGTACATGTCTTAATACCTAAAGTGAAGTTGTTCATGGCTTCAATTTACTGAACGATGCTGCTAGAGCTCAAAATGACTGGTCGAATTGTTACATTCTCTCACACTTAAACATACATTCGTCCTCAAACGTGCTGAAAACTGCGTTGGAGCTATCTGAAATCATTGCTTAATACCTCGAGCACCTACCCGTGCTACCACAACTTAGCTGGGTACCCTAGCTCGATCAATTTGGAGATCCTTTTTTACTTATGCAAATAAGACTTAGACCCCAATTCCAACATCCGGAAATCTCTGCTAGGCCTGTTCCAACATACGCTCAGCGAATCAATAACTACACGCAGCACCAAAACAAGACAGCATACCTTAGCTGAATTCACACCTTGAACCACATTAATCACAGGACCACAATAACATTCTCTGATCAATTTAGTCCTAATTCCATGAATCTGATGCTCCCATTGCACATCATTACATATATAGGTCTTGCTCTAACTCTTACAATACCACCACGATGGAATAAATGTGTAGAAATTCATAACTAACTGCCGAATGAACAATTCATTAGGTCTATACTCCTGTCAGGAACCATCACCTCATTTTGAACCAAATAATGGTCTTTTCTCCTTAATATACTTCATATAATTAGATTGCAATGATTCTAAATCCAATGGTCTCGTCTCACCCCGTACGAATTGCTCAGGCAATAAGCTACCCCGGACATGATCAAAAGTCTCATATGCTACCACAAAGTTCCAATAGGCTACCAATTTGAACATGATACATAAAGGAAATGAACTATGAAAAGGAAATCTAATTACCATGCTCGTGAATCATACATGTGATGCGGTAAACATAATTGAACAGACACCCAGCTCGCGAATCAGCAAGCGATGCGGGCACACATCTAATATGAGTTTTCCTCAGAAAAATAGGAAACAAAACACATAAAAACAAATATAAGGAACTGTAATCAACATCACATTGTTTTGGCGTGCAACCCAATCCAAATAACATACCCATGGCGGCGTGCCACCTGATCCACACATCAAATTCACATAAGGAGTTACACACCAATCTAGATTTCTCATTACAGAAAATATTGAATATCGGTCGCAAGCATGCTAAGTGCATAGTACCATACCTGGGGAGATATATAACGCTACAAGTTACGAACTCAAGCACAACTGAGGTGTGATATGCGATCTGAATATCAACAACCATTCCACTCATATAACATCATCACTACACAGAACCTCAACATATAAGAAATTCACCAAGCTATCTCACAACTAACACATGAAATAGCTGACAACAAAATAACACCCTGACTACTCTTCCATAAGGAGTGTGTTGCTTAAATGAACACCTCTGGCCTTATATAAAGCCCATATTCACATTTAAATCCATCCACAGACCTCAAGCTGATTCTAACCACACTGAACTAGGCTAATAACCTTTCAAAGGTCTGTAATAACTCCCCTTTTACTCATAACATACAAGAACAACCATCATGACCAGAGTAATCCTCCACAGTCCTCAACCCAATAAACCGGGTACCCTCTAGGCATCAATTCTCAATTTAATGACATCACTACGGTCTTCATACTTGGTTTAACTTTTCAATCAATCAAGTGACTACATGCCACACTTATACAAATTTCCCGTGGGACACGCTCCCACAGCCTTTCGTAACAGAAAACAGGTTTGTACATCCAAACCTTAGGCCGCATTAACGTTGAAAAGCGATCAAGAATCCTTGACCAGGATGCAAATCCTTTTTCACAAAACACCGATCTCGGGTGACGCTGAAGACAACATCCACTTACTTTAAACATCGGAACTCATCTCCCGCTCATCCGAGCTCGTGAAATCATTGTAACACCAAACTGCAACCTTGATCCTCATTTCAAATTCCATACCACTCACAAAACACCAATCTCGGGTGACGCTGAAGACAACACCCACTTACTTTATACATCGAAACTCATCTCCCACTCATCCGAGCTCGTGACATCATTGTCAACACCAAACTGCAACCTTGATCCTCATTTCAAATTCCATACCACTCATAGCACCCATCATGCCAATATACGATAGGGCACGATTTTCATCATAACTCCGGAACCTCTAATAGATTAGCACTTCATCATATAAAACCTTTTCACGTAACTTACTTTAGGAAAACCATAGCAACACACAGGTGAATTCTCATAACCGTATCGTACAATATGCAAGACTCTAAGTAGTGGTATAAGTCACCATAGCCCTTCCAAGATCCTCTTACACATAATATGCCATAACAGTAGAATACTTGTGAATAACATCAATTACGGTAACCGACAAGTCCCACACATACCGTCACAAATCACTTGCATAACTTGATCCCGCTAAAGGAACTTATCACTACCACAATTACGCCAATTCAACTATGGCTAACCAATCTATCTTCGTCCAATTTATCCTTGATTGCCTTTAAAACAATAATAAAGCCATTCAACACATAGCTCACTCCATCCATACGTATCCCGAATGATCTTGAATCACGATACCATGCTGTCGAAAATCCCACGAACTTTTTCATACCTCCCTTATGTGCACATTTGCATCCTCAACTAGCATACTCATTTTGATAATCTCTCTACGAATCCGAAGTCTTTCTCATTTTTCTCCCAAATACTGCACTTCAAGTTAAAACATCATAGAACATTCTAGGCCTCTTCTCATAAGTTGTATCAAAGCTTGATCCTTAACCGTACCTATAGGCTCGAAATCATTAGGCACCACACTTTACCCTTTTGAATCTATCAGGACCGTTGTTGAGAGCCACCCGCTCTGATTTGGTCCCGAATATAATCTACTTCGTGAATCATCTAGCACATGAATACCCTCTCGACGAAGCACATGGCAGAATCACTTTCCTTGAAACCCGCATCTATACAAGGCACAAATCTTGAATCCTTCCCTAAGTCTGAACATGAGCCAATAAGGCCAACCATAGCACACCTTTAACAATACTTTTTCTCAAATTACCACTTATGTTCTTTTCTTATAGCTGAAATAGCCCATCAATATGCTAATAACCAGAAACCTTGCAAGTAGTTAACCATGCAACCCAACCATAGGCCGTGGGACTCTCTCACTTAGCTTGAAGCTACTATTATACACCTCTGAAATTCACCGATATTCTTTTTCTATTATTGACATGACCTCGCTCAATTAAACCACCAAATTCCTTGAAATCCTTCTATTATCACTTCATGAACACCATGAAATTCCATCAACATTCACATATTCGATCTCTTACCAGAATAGCCAGTAAAATCCTCCGTAGAAGCTTCGCCAACCACGTGCTGCTCACAATGAATAACCCACATGTGGAAATCACTTTCTGACATCTTCCAACGCTTTTGCACGAGGTACAATCACAATGACATTAATAACCCATCCTGAGTCTGGGCTCACTCTCTAGCTGCACAAGTCCCATTCACCCCTCGTGGACATAAGTTAAATGTGTGACAACATCCTTCAAATTCAAAGTTATGTTTGTATCCTTCTTCATTTCAAGCAGCTCCTTTATGTTATCACAAATCTACTACCGCATAATAGCATATACTTCAAATTAAATCCATAGACCCCAATCACCAATCACCAAAATTCCCAAATCATTCCAAACTCTATTCAGGTGTGTATTCATCCTACCACAAATCCCATATGTAACTCACCAACTCTCCCACTTTGGCGGAACTCACACCTTTAATCGACTACTCGACCTTTGCATCTTATACTTGGCCTTTAAGAAATTTTAATAATCGCCTGACACTCCCCACATGTCGTTCCTCATCCTTTCCTCCCCACAGTGCAGTTCATAGCACTTGAACCCACAAAATCCCTACTAACCTTAAACCCTCCAAAGATCATCTTTCTCGAGCCGTCAACATTATAAACACTGATTCAATCCTGAACCACTGCACCTCGCGATATCTAACAGTCATTTCTTCAATGTTATTTTAACAATATCTTACCCCATAGGCGAATAGCAGAAGACCATAACACCAGCGTATTTAACACATTCAATTACAGACGACGATATCACATCGCAGACGAAAATCCTATCACACTTGAAATCACCAAGTCTTGCTACTCCATCACTCCAAATCTGGACATCCCTAGGCCAATTGCTTTTCTTCTGTCGAAAATGAAATATCATATATCCTAATCGTGCACTGAGTAGGCTTCCTTTCAAATCATTCTCTTTCCCAACACATAGGCAAGTATCCTGCTATCAAGTCAATATTGTGCGATAACCTATCATGAGCATCATAGAAACCTGTGCATAGCCTCTAAGATCTTAGAAGCAAAATTACCGAGTTGAAACAATAGAAAAATCCTCTCGTAAGGCGATGATAATATCCCAATCAATCATGCCAGAGAAACATCTCGCACCACATCTTTAGTACCAGTACAATTCCTCAATTCCAGATTTATTACAAGCAATTCGTGTCGCGTAAGATTGAGCAGAAAGGAAGCAAGGGTCATAAACCTCAATGAATCAAATCGCACGATGAGGAATCAAGAAGGGAAGTGCTCCTAATAGATCTCTAGCCTCTCGAAGATAAGTACAGACGTCTCTGTACTGATCCACAAGACTCTACTAGACTAGTTCATGACTTGTGAGACAAAAGGGAACCTAGTGCTCTGATACCATGTTGTCACGACCTAAAATCCACTTAAGGGTCGTGATGGCGCCGGACACTTCTGTCAGGCAAGCCAACTGAAATACTTGATTAAGTTCTTGTTTTAAAAATTCTGAAAACTATGATTTTCCTTCAATTTACTAGTAAAAAACAATCTTTACAATGTAAATAAAAGAAAATTGGGAAGTAAATACAATATACCCAATAAACATCCCAGAACTCGGTGTCCAAGTGCATGAGCATTTACTAAGAAGGAAATAAAATGCAGTAACTATGAGGAATACAAAGTGGATAGAAAAGAATAAACAGTACAATACTCTGAAGAGGACTCTACTGGCTGCAGGTCGTCTCGATAAATACAACTCACCTAAGTCTCCGTACCAACCATGCCACTATGTCACTAAGACACTAGCCACACATAAACATGTCCAATAAAATGCACAGCAAGTGCAGTATGAGTACAAAAACAACGTGTACCAATGAGTATCCCGTCTAATCTCAAAGAACTAGAGACGAGATGTCGACTCTGGCACTTGCTAGTATCCAATAGTAATATTA